>OY292327.1:625000-1250000 GCA_958496145.1 Heliothis peltigera
TAGCGCTATAAAATACCTATGTACAATAATACAGACATGTAAGCGACACACAGCACCATCTGCGTGGTAACCTTCAAAGTCGGGCTGGCCATGTCTTTGACATTTTGAACTTGACAGTGGAACGAGCGCCTAATCCTGCGCAAACAGCACGAGAGATAACACGCACGTGTGTGCCCTAAGCTTTGTGCGCTGTGCACACTGGCCGTTTCCTGCACCTTGACGACGCCATGGGATGTTTGAGGTCTCATTCATTGGTATCTTGCTTTTGACACCCTTGCTTTGTGAGGTGTTTAAATTAGGGTAAAGGTCTGCCTGTCGGTCTGGCGTATCGGAATCTTAGGAGAGCATAGTATAGAGAGATTAGTTATTTTTTTCAGTAAGGTGTCTGAATGAATACTTTGAAAACTTCTACTTTTATTGTTCTGACTTTTTTTTTATATACTGTATACTCACAGACTTCAAAGTTGCTAGAATAAATTACCTAATTTCATTTACATCCAAATTAATATAGTGTGGTTCCCGAAGTTTTGTCGAGGAAAATTTGGCAAGTCATACAGAGCAACGTCTACTGTCTAACCATTTTACCATGAAGTAATAAGAATAATAGTGTCTACATTATGTTGGTATAAGCAAACCAAATGTTGACTAACACGCAATTACGTCAGCAAATATAATTTTTAGTCCAAATTAAAAGGTTAAACAAACTATCTGAATCGCGTGGCAGTTAGCAATAAAAAAATAGTTACAGCTAATATCGTAACGTTCTGATCGATACAGAGTTCAATGTTGCCGTGGGCTGCGCTGAAATTTATTTACAGATCATTTCTGGCTTGACACGGAACAGTTACGCTAATAAATTGCGTAAATAGTTTTGGACCCCTGGGTTTTACGTGACGATCATTATTGTGTGGATTTATTGGTTCAAATAAATGTTTAGCGGTGTGTGTAGCGTCGGCTAGGAAGGTAAGTCGCGAGGGGTGGCGACAACCTGTCGGTGTCGGCACCGGCAACCCTCTGCATACATTCCGACCCTCACCGCGCCGGCCAATCGGCCGAACTCATTGCTACGTAAAACTAAAATTTACAAGTATAATAAATCACTTGGATACAATTACGGTCATTACGCGCCGCAGAATCCCCTCGTATTTGCAAGCTCATTTAGTTTTATAACTTCAAGGAAGTTATTGTTATTGATAGGATTCTATATAAAAGTCAGTTTATTACACTTTTACTTACGTCCCTTCTTCGGTATTAATAAACAGCAAAAAACAGCGTACGAGTACGTAATGCGTACATTTAACACCCTATGCAATTAAACAAAAGACGTTAGATATCAGCTGTTTATCTATACCTTTACATCTTTTTCGAGGTAAGAAATACATGTCCAACATAGCACCAAGTATGACCTCATGATTGACGACTGAGTAGATATTTTTCTTTTATAAATTATTTAATTAATAATGTAATATCTGGAATTTGTCTTGATGTAGAATTTTGCATAACGCCTCAGAGAAAAATAGCACACCTACGTAACTATAACTCCTGAGGCCTGCCACATAAAGCGGTTTACACAACCTACATACGCCCCAATGCAAGCCTCCACGTCCTGACATGTTATTTAGATATTTTCATCCTCCTTCCGGCACACTGTCTTCCGACACGCTGTCTTCAGCATGCAGACGACTCGTGTTATAAAAGTTGTGACACGGATCTTTCTTTCATCATTTTCAACAGTTAAAAACTAATTTTGGTAGCATTTTTTGAGATACAGACGGTAAGCCTGAAATAACTTGCTAAAATTAAATGAAAATGTTCTCTAAAATTTCATATTTAAAATAATAAACACTCTCCGCGTTTTTACCCTTGCCTTGTCCTTTATTTTACGTGAAAAACTAATTATGTACTACACTGAAATTAATGCTGCCGAAACGGAGAATGTCGGTATTTTTCGTTTAGAATTTTAATTAGAAAGTTCCAAAGCGCAACCTCTGTCCCCTGAAATACTTGTAATTTTTCAGACAGGTATTTAATGCTAACAAAAAGGTAACAACCGGGAGGCCCCAGATTGTCTCCAAATATGCGTTTATTTGAGCAATTTTCATGGCGATGTTCACCAAAATAACGATGACGATATCCCGATAACTGTCAGCACTACATAGACCAAATTGTCAGACACATCGGGGGATAGACAGACCGGCCTTGAACCCTCCAGGGAGCAACATTCGTTCCATTTCGATCCGCCGGATAAGCGATACAATTTTGTCAAACGTACACTCGGAACATAATCGTATCGATCACATCACCTTATATGACGTCACCTGATAAGATTCCACACGGGAAGCTTTTTGGGAGGAGCTCGTGATAAGATAGGTCTACAGTACATTTTTGCAGGTATTTGAAATAGCTTAGACATATTGAGTGATGCAGAAATGTTTATCTTGTATTTTGGACGGCTGTCCCCGCGCTATGTTATATCGTTTACCATTAGGTACTGAATGCCTAGATTTTTACAGGATGCTAGCTTTAGTGCACTCGGTGCAAATCCGCTGTAAGTAATGCTTTTTAAATATACTTTTATACAGTGAATACTGACCAATGCGTTTAGCTATAATTTCACCAACCAATAACTTTAACTTTCTTTATTTTAGGTGTTGAATAAACAGTGTCGATTTCAGCAAAGTAATTCGAATCCACGTAGCAACGGTATAGTCCAGGGAATAAGTCCGTCATTTTGTAAAGACATCCGTTTAACAGTAAAGGGGTTTAATAAGTAAGGAGTTTACCCGTGGCAAATACCGAGAGCAAACAAGCTAAGGTCACCTGCGCCCTCAATGCGGCGGACAACTAACTACGTAACTTCAACATACGCCGCGGCGACGAGGTGCCGTATTGCAAACAATGCTACTGAACGGTATTTTAACATTATCGTAGACGGTACTCCATTTTTCTCTAATTAAGTGAGGTGCAAGGTAATCACCTAGCGAGCCCTACTGTCAGAGTTTTCTCAAATCCACCTGATGGGCTCTGGCGTGGAATTGTAACGACTGCTAAGTAGCATTCGGGGACACATGTCTTCGCAGGCGCAGGGGTGTAAAACCAACAACTTCCATACTCCGGGTAGCTTTTTGAACGTTGAATGAATCGAACCCAAAACTCCGTCCGCGTCAAGACGTCCGTCATGATTGTGACCACTAAGACCAACCAATATCTCCATTCATTAGCTTAAATACCTCCTGCGTTTAAGCTAATGAAGATATAACGTTCTAACGACGTGAGGCTGACTTGCATTTTGCGTAACTAATATGGTTTGTAAGCTAAGTCACATCCGACCTCGGAGTTGATTAAACGTTTCCCTCATAATATATTTAACAATAAGGAGGATCTTTTTTTTTCTTGGGAAATCATCAAATAACCCCTCCCGCTGGGGGTGCAGCTGGAGGGAGTGTCAGACTTTTACAGACTAAAACCCATTATGTTCCTTCTGGAGGTCCTTGTGTGCCAGGGCCACGGTAACTCTTGCGAACAACCCGCAGCCCCGGCAGACTTTCCTGACTTTCTGTTGTACGAAGTGAAGGAGCTCGTGGCTAAGTAATAACAGCACTGGTCAATCGAAAGGCTAAGCAACGTACAACACTTGGCGTGGACGATCCTTGGATGATCCTTGGTCATCAGAATATCTTATCATGAGGATTTCGTGTTTTGAAAGGCACGCTAAATTCCTAGGTCCACGTTGTCATTTGTTCAACAGATTGGGCAGTCGCCAGAAAGTTGGACAACCAGACAACCAAGGAGTATGGGGTTGCCCTAAAACACTCATATCGACCTGTATCCAGTTAGACTGGAAGCTGACAAGAAAAAGGCTACGCAGATGATGTAATACAAAGTATCATTTATGCGAATTCAACTAAATAAACAACATTAGTGTTCGAAAGTGTCTTAAAGCTCATATATGACCTAATAATAGTCATCTAAGATTAAAATTATAAGCCTGAAAGTCTCACGGCTTCAAAAACTCCTGATAATCATCATAAGTGATTGCTCTATGATCCAAGTTGCGACAAAAATACAAAAAAATAATAGGTATCTCACTACTCAATGAAATAAATCATTTACTTAGTGCGAAGCCATATCGCCGTGATCGTAATGCTTAGTTAATACAAATCTGTTACAATAATATAATCATTGATACCTAATTGATAGAATATTCCCAATACGAGTGTGTATCGACATAATTGCGTGTGGTCGATACTGTGCTTTTGGGTGGCAGCAGTCGCTTGGTAACGGGATCGTAAATAAACGAAACTTTTTTTACCATTTCGAGAATATTTTTTGTTTACCAGCTTTTCGATCAAAAACTTTCTTCTTCAAGATAGGAAACAATTAATACGTCACAATTTAACAAAGAGTCTTAATACGATTAGTTCTCGAACTATCGAATGATTATTGAAAATAGGTAAACACTTTCCAGCTATCGCGATCGCATGGCTAGCAGGCGCAGTTTCTGTTCATTGTGTGCAGGATCCTATCTATCTATCCTAACCGATATAGAGCAATAGATAGATCGGTCGTACGTTCTCACGTGTGATATAAAAATATAGCCATAAAAAAAAAACATTAAACTAAGGGTCAGTTCCACACTGTCCGAATAGCCACTATCTACCGAATAAAGAAAAGAATTTGTATGAAATTTTCTACCAAATAAACAAACTGGAACTTCTTCGTAGTTGGTAAAATAGACCCTAAGTATTCTATGAATAAAACTGATATCTGCAATGCAAAAAAATGAGCATCGAATTTTATTCTGATTAAAATTCTGCGGCTTCGAGTTTAAAGTTGAAAGTTTGCCGATGGCCGTGAACTGAGGTCACACTAGATTTAGTGGAGGCGCCGCATTGCGCTCACTGCGACCACTGCAATCTCTCACTGCGTTATCTACACATAACTGCACATTCATTTATGTAAGCTTTTTACTTTCTGAGAAAATTTGAACTTCTTAAGACTTTTTCACTCATATGTATAAGTAACATAGTTAACCAAAGAAACGAATATGAAGCCAAATCATAATACAGGGTATTTTGTGAATTTTGTAATGTTTACAACGATAAATAATGATCCCGACAAGTAAACAGTCTGACAAAAAGAAAATCAAAAGAAAATTATTCCACTAAGTATATAAGGCAGGCTGACACGATGATTAAAGGAACTTGAAGGAGCATTCAATATGCATGTAAATTACTGTCGTCGAGCACTAGTAGCCAGTCGAGGTTCGCCCTGACACCTGCCTCACCAGCCTGAAATAGCCCGCCATTACGTCACCGTCCAGGCTGTCCAAGAAAATTGGATTCAGGGTGATTTTTCCTGGAAATTTAAAATACGGCGCCGGTGTATCATAAATATTAAAACGCAGGTTCGCTACACTTAAATGTGTCAATGCCAAGGATTGGATCAAATAAACATGTATGGTAAACGCATACGTACATACATATCCGTTGGAAATGTTCCTCGAATAAAGTGCCAATATAGCGATAAAACCACTTTTGGGATTATGCAGTGGTGGGTTAAAAGATCCCCCAAGGGTTACAGCATAACTATATAATTTAGTGACATACATTATTGCCGCCACTAATGCTGCAACCCTTAATCCCTAGTGTAATCCCCCGGCCGAGAGCAGCCGCTTATTCAAATGTAGGTAATATATTGCTTACTTTGCATTAAGAAAATAGATACTTATACGTTTTTCTTTTTTTAACTCAACTAGAAAAAGTAAGTTATTCGATTGCCACCCACATTAAAATAAATATTATAATGTTATTTATGTAAAACAAACCTAGTAAACTTTAAAACAAGGTCGACTTCACAATACAATTTATAAAATACATAGTCGCCGAGGAAATGAAAATGGTTTCTATAATAAGAACCGTATCACAATAACAAATTCGAATTTCAGTTTCATTGATTGATTGATACCATGGTATATTTAGCTAGCTACGTTACATTTGTGACCCACATTTAGGTAGCAATAAGTTATGAACTTTACCAAATATTCGACTACAAGTCATGAACGCACACGCCTGGTACATTTTGTAAGTTGGTCCAATTGCCAAAGTTCCACGTAACAACGAAATTATAGTTGTTAAGTTAGTCAACTGTCGCACAGTTGGCACACACGACCTACCCCTGAATACTTTAACAGGCTCACTGCTAAGCATTAAATAAAACTCTACATAACACAAAACAGTAAAATTTTCCGCGGCGTAAAGTTGACGTATAACTTTTTATTGTTTTGTTTCACCTTTGGCAATAAGTAAAGAAGTTCGACTTACCTTCGGGAATTATTGTCATCCTTATATTTAGATTTATTAACTTATATTTAGACAGCAAAAGCATAATCCTTCTTAGCAGTCGGGTAAAAATAAGAAAATTTATGTAATTCTTGTGTTTTTCCATAATGCTGCGGTGACAAATGGTACTGAATTTAAATTTTCAACTATACTGGACAGATCCGTAATCGGAATTCGTAAACTTAATAAAAATGAATGAACATTGGCTCAGTGGAAATGAAAATTATTCAACATCGGACGTGTTTTCGACTAATTCAAAGAACGTTGGCCAAAAATAGATTTTCAGTTTTAAAACTAAAAGGATTCATTTTATTTTTATAAACGTAGCAGTCTCGAATTCAGCCTTATAACTCACGTGTAAGCCACAATTTCGTGGGTACTGCAAGTTCTGGTTGTACCTGTGCCGTAAGTCCCAGACAGCGGCCGCGGGCGAGCGGCACGCGATCTCCACTTTTCATTTTAATATTATTTCACAACGAACGACGAACTTTTTACATTTTACTTTCTTTTGACTTTTACTTGTGACATTTGACAGTCAGATCTAACAGAATTATCTGCTGGATAGTTTAGTTTAAGCACGACAACTGTCGATTACATGTTCTTGTTGTTAAAGATAAAATTCAACCCCCAGAAAGTTCAGAGAGCGAGTTCAATGCTCTCAGATACAGCTGAAACGTTTTATTGATTTGAAAGTGGTGTAGCTTGCCACTGCTACAGGTTTGTGATGGCCCCACTTCACCGTTTATTGATGTTGTACCCGAGTGTGAGGGTTCTTATTTCAGCCATAACGTGTATTCGCCAAAAGGCTGTAAAGAACCCTTATTTCAATATTTCCGTAATATTTTATGGATATCTGACGCAATTATCTTTATGTGTTTTTCTGTATCTGTAGGTAAATATCACAAGTGTATGAAGTTTCAGCTACCATCCACATTCCGAAGGGCTTGCCTAGTTTCATCAAAATTCATTCAGCCGTTTGCACGTGAAGAAGTGTAAATTTATGTATAAAGTTTGATGTTTTTAAAATATACGCGTACACAGTAGGTAAAGTCTAATCATTTTTTAGACTAAAATACTGCTGATTGTATTTTATTTCCAGTTTTGTAAAATTGTAGAGTAGGTGTTGCTTTTTTTTATTTGTGAGGAAGCTGAGTTATAAAGACATAGTTAATAAATAAAAAATGGACCGCATTGATAGAATTTGGTTTCTTTTTTCAGTGAAAATTATACCATCTTTTATTTTATGGCTTAGAAAAGATCCACTATCTCTCACACGCATCATATGTCAATAAGTGGTCAGCCGTCAATAGGTACGGACTTTTGTACGTATATTTGTTTTTGTCAAATACTCCCACGCCGAAAGTATTCCGAGAACATGATTATCTATGTTATCCCTTTCTTCTGGTGCGATGCGACGAGTATAATAAACTTTGACACTCTCTGTTGATCCCTGATCAATATAAATTTTATAAATTAGTTGCAATTCAGATTTTATTTAGAGAAGTAAATACATAACTGAACTAACTTCATATGCTTATAAGCAAATAAATAGAAGTAAAAGTTTCACTGGAATTGATTAAATTACTCTACATAAAATCAATTGTCTATGGTCTATTAAAAAATTCGCATTAAAAAAATCACACTCTCTATTCTGAGCTCCCGATAATTAACTTACAGAATCGAAGCAATTACTGCAAACCAACGTTTATTTATTAAAATAGGCACTAGAAGTTCCAAAGCTACATTTACTTTGCCTTAGTAACACCAAAAAAAGGAAAACATACGTCATCAAAAGTTATGCCTATAAACATTATTTTAAGGAAAAAATATTGGATATAGGAAATTTGTAACTATTCAGAATTCCCATTGCCCAGAAATCCAGAATCCCAGGCATTAGGTTATTTCTATATCGCTTATCAATACCCGGTGATCGTCAGAAACATGGTTTGGGAAACAGGCAAAGCTTGATGACGTAGTAACAGTGATAATGACAAGATGTATTTTCTCCTGGCTCTTGAACACAAGAGAACTTGTTACCAAGAAGCTGAGACGCTGTTCATCAGCCTTTCTGCTTGTTAGTTATTCCTTTGATCATTCCATGTAACTTAATACTCTGGTGCTCCTGTTTTTGGCACTTTACGTCAGTAGGTAGTTGGAAACTCGTGTGTTGTATGTTGTATGTACGTAAGTACTCGTAGTTGCCTAATATATAGTTGTATGTTACATAAATTTTTACGGTTTTTACAAGAAAGTTGAAGTTTTTAATAAGAGGAAATATCGAAAATGCCTGTTTTAGGATATTTTCACGTCATATGTACTTTTTAAGGTAATGATGAGGTAAATTGATATTGATAACAAAATAGGGAATTTAATGAAATTATGATAAGAATATTTCTATGAATAGCCAATTATCCATCCAACGGTTTAATCCCATTCCGTGAGAACTTCTCCGCGCACCTGGATAAAAAGTAGGCTATAGCCTACCCTCGATAAGGGGGCTATCTAATACTGCAAGCATATTTGAAATCGTTGCAGTAATTCCTAAGATTTGAGCGTTCAAGCAAACAAGTAGACTCTTCAGTTTTAAAATATTATTCGTAGTATATTCGTATATATTTTAAAAGGTACAGACTGCCGCACCAGACGGCCGCACTTACCTCAATATGTCAAATTACTCTAATAGATTTTCAATCTTATTACAGTACCGGAAAGTTATATTCGATTGGTCTTTAACAGATTCAGGTAGGTTGACCTGCTGGCGTCTGTACTTTTAGCTAGTAACAAAATTGTCGGTATTACAAAAGGCATCTGAAGTATCAGCTTGCTATAAATAGCCATTTTGCGAACAATAAGTCGACGCTATCAGGGGATTATTCTCTCCAAACAGATTTAGTTGATAAGATAGCGTACTTCCATAGCAGCAGACCCGCTGTATTACTACGTGATGTCATGATCAATATAACATAATTATATACGAGCCTGTTAATTTAAGAAGGTAGGCAGAGAAAAATAAAATCTAATATATATAAAATATTCACTCTATGTTCTAAATCCAAATAACCTTCTAATAAAACAAATCCAAATTCATTTCCATTTCATACAACACGGGTTGTGTTGTATGAAATGTATGTACCTCTTCCAAGATTGAAAACCAAAATTGCTTGATATATGGAATTACTGTATTGTATTGTCGATTAACCTTTACAGTGTACTCTAATTGAATTTAACGTGATTTCGATATAATTTGCTTATGTCCCAATTTTTACTTGAAAAAGTTGAAACAATTTTCAAGTAAGTCAAATTCCTCAGTATTATCAAAATGGTTTTAACGAACATTTTAGCATACTCCAAACTAAATCAATTAACATTAACATATATAAAAATATCTTTATCCTCTCCTGAATATTACAAAACCACGTTATGAAATTCCCCACCAAATATTTCGTAACAATTATTGGCAAATTGTCCTCCCGCAAAAGAATGAACTAGTTTTAAAGGACCGATTCAAAATAAAATTATGAAACATTGCACTCTGCATCAGCGGCGATGTTCGTTCCTTGCCAAAATTCAGCATAGACATAAATAAAATTACTCTTTGTTACAATTTAAATAGTTTATTGCCAACTTGTAACCTACATTGTACTGTATTGTTGACGTAAATGCCTATAGGCTGGCTAATCGCGTGCTCGGCTACAAAATATCCCCGCTAATCGAATTATCGCCATTAATTTTAAACTGGGTACGTATTATAATAATCCTAGCTCATGTTCTGTTTTGATAGAATTAATAATGCCGTAGGTTTTACAAACTATAAATATGTAACTTTTTTGGGTTTGGTCACTTTTTTTAACGAGATGTGGTTAATGATTTAAAAAATACGGAGCTTACTTTGAAATAAAGAATCAATGTATTAAAAGCAAACGGCGATCTAAAATTAATTAAGTTTAAATCTTTTTAGACATTTGCGAATTTAATTTAGGCAAAGAAAACTAATTTTCTTCGCCAATTTGTTCACAACAAAGCTTATTAAACAACCTATGTACGTATAGCCTAAATTCTTGATTAGACATCTTAGCGCGAAGTTTTCCGAGCGCGAGAGCAATAAAAGTTGAATGAGATAGGCGGAGGCGCCCGCGGGACGAACTAGTGAAACTTCTATGAGCTCCTTACGTAACTGGAAGACAGGTGAGGGAAAAGTCTGGGCAATCTTATTTAAATTTCTTTAACAAATTTAGCCTCTACTTACCTGAAACATAGGAATATGTAATATGGGTGTAATAATTCTTTGGGCAGTTTTTCAGTAAATTGTTACTTTGTTAGCATGCAGAGATGGATGATTTTGGATAAATTAACACAAAAAATAAAATCTAGAAAACATTATACCTACATATACAGAATATAGGTTTTCTCGGATACAGAATATAGGAGATTAACGCTCAATACTTCTCTGTGTGACGAGATGGCATGTGCCTAGCAGTGGGACGATGAAAAGGCTGATGATGAGATATAGATATTTATATAGGTCATCGTATACTAAATTTTGTAATTGTTTTCTTGGTACAGTCCATTTCTGTTACACAAAGAAATTTTAACTGAACTACTGAAGAAGATAAATGGTAAGTTAACCGTATCGGTTGTCTAACTTTGAGGAAAGTTTCTTATGTAACTGGGACATCATTTCAAAGTCGAACAACGAACTTTACGAAGTAACTTTATCCGTTGATTACGATCAAATTTTCTTTCACCATTTCTTTATTTAAATCGGTGTCTAAAACCATCCAGACTGAGATATATAAAACATATGAAGAGTCACACAATCGCTAATTATTGTGTTCGAGTCCCGGGGTCGGGAGGAAATCGCTTTGTGGGTGTTAAGTAACTTGTATAAGCAGCAGCCTGGAAGTTAGTAGTGAAACATGTTAATGTTTGTTCTGCGCCTGATCTCTCCCCGTTAGAGTCGGGTTGCCGACCCAACTATGAGAGTGCACTATTGTCCCCGTAAATGCTTTTGCACTATAAAATGTCGTGAGCAGTTGGCTGATCTCTTTAACGCCATCATTAACTTAAATCTATTTTTTTATCTCATTAATAATTTGCCAAAACTATGTTTATGCACTTTTTTCATGTCGGTTCATCAATTAAGTTTTGAACTCATGGATATTTGTCAGGATAACTTAAACTCGGTTAAGGATAATCTCTGTAATACATGTCAAACTATACTTTATATTATCTAGCAATTTATTCTAGCTGTCTATTTTTTCTAGCATTCAATGTCACTGAAAATGCAAAGACATTTCAATTCATTTATATTTTTTTCAAACACGCCTGTCATTTATATAAATGATAATATTTTCTCTATGTTAATGTGAACTAGTGGCTTGTCCTGCTTTGTCTCGTATAGTTTCTGCCCGGGGACGTTACAAAATGTTGTGGATAAAAACGTTCAAAAGAAACTGCATTGAAATTACTTATTTAGCAATATATAGGATTTATCAAATAAAACTTTAGGTAAACTTCTATTATGCTAATAAAAAATCTGTGGAAGTCCTGATAAGGTATTTGTATTTTAGGGTTCCGTACTGAATGGATGAAACGTGAACCTATTACTAGGGATTATTTTATCTTTTTTTTTCAATAATAGTAATGGCAACAGGTAGACGTTTGATATTCATAGAAAATTTAGCATATCAATTACTTCCAAATTAATTATATTGAAATATAGGTAATTGATATTTAAGGAGGCACATATACAAAAAGTATGAATTTTACGGAATCCTTCGGCTCAATTGCGACTCTAATTCGTATATCATAACTATTTGGTTCTGTTAAATCAATTTTCTGGTGTAAAGGTAAATTTTATCTTTTTTTGGGTCTAAATAAATATGCCTTCGATTCACAAGAATGGAACACGTAAGAGCTATAGAGATATTAAAGCTATCGACTGTCGCTAACGTATATTTTGTTTACAAGTTACCTATTGCTACCATTAAAGTTATTGCTTTCAATAACGATCGATTGCTGTAGGAATAGTTTTTTCTGTTACATCAAAACTTCTAACAGATCGTCATTACTTTAGAAATTGATATTGAACTAAACTGGAATATAACTTTAATCGACAACTTCTAATTTATAATAGTTTCTGACTAGTAAGTACCTATATAATTTATATTGTACTTATCTATAGTTGACTGCGGAAGTAGATGACGAAACTTCCTCTATGTTTAAGGTATCTCAAATCTTTAACACGTCTTTGGAATAAGCGAAAATTTGTCATTAATTCAGTATACGTCTTGATAGGTCTAAGTAATAATTATCATAAATCATATATACGGTTCAACTTTAAGTAGTATAACAATATAAAACAGATTAAATGTGCTTTACATCCTTGTTAATACCGAGAGAACGCAATCTGTCCCAATCCGCTTAATTTAAACTTAGCGCGTTGAAGTCTTTTAAAAGAGATTAAAATTTAAAGTTCATCTTATTTTTTATACACAAATTGACGCAGCATATTAAAAATAATCATTTAACATTAATCTTGCTTATCATAAAAGATATTTAACCTTCGCAAGTACGACTGTACCGCCTGATATCATGTTCCGAAGGGTCCCCCAATACTAATAGTACAGGAGGACGGTGCGTACTTCGCCTATCGTCGTACGTTTGAGATAGTCGGCAGGTGTCTGGTCTCGCCTGCACCGATATCCTGACTTCCTGGGGCCACAGTGGCGCGATTATGATCAATATTGACGCAGATGTATCATGTGCCGCTGTGCCGAGCGTTACGTAATGACATCAGCGTTTGCTCAGCAGGATGACCACCAGCCGGGTCCAGCCAGGCCCGGCTACATGCGGCACACACTCGCTACATTATATAATAACCGAATCCTTAACAGAAATGGTCAAATACGACATATACATAAATAAAGTTTGCATCAACTTCTCTCCGTTACGTTAGACATAACTTTAATAATGTTAAAGACCGACACCTCCAGAGCCACATTAAATTTATTGAATCTAAATAAGGCAAAAAAACCTCCACACGATCGTATTTAATGTAGCTACGGAATGTTCGTTAATAAACCACACACAAAACACTACGGTATTCATGAAAATGCTACGAAAAGCACGTAACGTACGCAACACCGCGCACCGGGGGGAAATCGTGAAAAGTCATGTGTCGACCAAATCAGCCGTTCTGGAGGTCACGACGTGCGATCAGCTGATCGGGAGGTGCGCAGAGCGGCGCTGCGAGGGTACAGAGTGATGGGAGTACTCACCGGCTGCGGTAATCAGCCACCACCAGCAGCAGCAGGCGGTGACGAGCGCCCGAGCGCCGGCCATTTCAGCGGCAGCGCATGACACGCGCGCTCTCGCCGGCCGCCCCGGCGGACTGAGCGCGAGTCGATCGATGCTCGCTCGCGCCTCTCGGACACGCACCCTCCGGCAGCAGCCCCGCCCCGCCCCGCCCCGCCCGCGCACAGCCCCCGCCACCATTTCCCGAGTTTCCTCGGAGAGCGCGCGCGCTGCCCTCTTTTCTGGCGGATCGCTGACCGCCCCTAATTGATTGGGCCCGTTCACTTGCCGAACACATTTTAGGTCAGTTCAGCCGCAGAGCCTTCGCGCCCGCTAACAACATCTTGATCTTAGCTTGTTTACCGGTTAACCAATGCTACGGTAGAATCTGTCATATAATTACGCGGCATCTAAAGTAGTATTTGGTCCTGAAGCCACGCTCAGTCACGTAATTTGCGAACTTTATATCTCAAAACCTATTGAATGTAAAGTTTGATATATACATTGTCATTTATGTCATATACTGCAGTTTATAGTTAGATCGGAAAATACATGAAATTATTTTTATGACGAACTAAATAGTTCAAAATTCTACTACTAAAGCTGTAGATAACTTCAGGAGTAAAATGGGAGCATGTTTTCAAGATTGCACGTTCCAGATTGCCTAGAATAGATAATAGGAAATCTCATCACTTGAATTCCTGATGCTTTACTGCAGTTTCATCTCAATGAGAATGCGTGATTTTGAAACTAGGATTTCGCGTTCACTATAATTTGAATTTCCTTAAATGTTATATTACTACGATAACTAGTCCGGAACCTATGGAAGCAAAAATACTAGCTACTGAAACCTGAAGCTCAGTAGTCTTACGTCTCATTGTTAGATAGGTACATATTTTTTATTAGCTCTTTCTAGTTCACCTTTAATATCATTTTTTCGGTATTTTGATAAATTACCTCGTGGACAACATTTGCCGCTTCCTTATTGCATTTATCATTAGGTACCAAAAAAACATTTGCAATCAGTTTTCAAAACCCTTTTTGAGTACTTATCATCCCCTTTTCTTTAGATAAAACATAAAAATCAACGAATAGTAAAGTTTAATTAGGTAAGTTTCAATCTTACAAAAAAAATTCAAAGTTATTTTGAAAAAATTGCATCAAGATTCTGTGATTCAACTATAGCAATAGGGTAGTTAACATCTTTTTGTGGCGTAGCGTTGAGAAAATAAGCTTCAATAAAATCTGTTTCGACGAAGCTCTATTAACAATAAAAAATTGGAGCCAAATCAGACAAGTGTAACTATATGCAGCAGCAACCTAATTTCACGAAAATACCAATTCAATTTTATTTTAATTGCATAATACGTACCAGTGTCGGTATAATATCGCTTCTTTCGCTCTTATCCTTTTTTTTTAATTGACTAGATTGTTTGAATGCGCTCATCTCTGAAACTCTTTGTAAGCCAACTTACGACATTTAGGGCCAGTTTCACCGGTTGATGATAAGTTCCAGATAGTTAATCTGGTAGATAATTTCCGTCTAAATTCTATGATATACCTATGGTTTTCATTTCATTATTTTATCCTATTATTAGCGGTCAGTTCTTTTTCGTTATGAGAATATTTGGACAAAAATTTTGGAAAATTAAATTAATATTTCAGGATACCTATTTAAAAGCAACTCGCTGACACTTCCCGTGACCCAAAGGCTGGCTTTTATTTCGGCCAACCACTGTTGTTGTTAATTAATAACTAACAAAAAAAACAGGCATTAACAGGTGTACTACTAGTGGCTCATAGTCACTAGCATAGCATACCTGAAAAAATTTATCGATGGTAGAATTATTATTTATGTGTATAACAAAAATAAATGGTTTAATTACGTCAACATGTAGGTTCACAGTATTAGTTAGTTATTAGTCTTAGCTGCTCAAATATTCTGAGGGTATCGTTACTTTGTACCTAGCCCGGTTATCCAAAATCGAAACGACATGCTACGCCTCTTTTATCTATATATGTTATGCAAATGCCGCATTTACTTTTGTATATTATTCTCTGTATTTAACTATAATTATCGATCTATACAAATAAAAAACCGAATCACGAGATTATGCTAAATGCACGTTTAGCAAAGACTTTGAACCCTGGAGACTTCTTAACTTATTGCGTGAAGCAGTGAACTAAATCAACAAGTACAGACGCCAGCACATCAAGCTACTACAATCTGTCAAATTTCCATAATAAATTTTCAACTATCGCTGAAGCATATGGTTGAAAGTTGATTGGAAAAAAATATCAGTTTCGAAACCACTATAGGTATAACTTGAAATGGGTACCTACATATGGGTTACCCGCCTGAACTACAATCGCACCCGTACACTCTCACTTGAGTGGCTGGAGTTTTAATCATTAGGCAACTACGACTTCGCCTATCTTTACTTATACCTACCTACATAATTGTAAAGAGGAAACATGTTCTATGTATATTTATATTATTGTAATGTATCAATTCAAATACTCCAAGAACAATTTCAAAGTTTTCATCCACATGTCATCTATGAAACTCATCATCATCGTCTCAGCCATAGGAGCCCACAGCTGTACATTAGCTTTCCCCTCTGATTTCCAAGTCTCTTTTCAGCGCCAACCGACCTTTTTGCGAGATTGACTAACCATAGCCTAGGTGATAATTAATCTATGTTGCGTTTGCACGAGGTTTGCACTTGCACATCCGTGTTTCGCTGAGGTGTTTCGGCCCCATCGGCTATCAGTTCGTCTTGCTATATGGCCAGCCCATTACCACTTGCTTATCCGCTAGTGTAACTCCTCATAAATTATTCGGTCAAGTCATTTAGAACACAGTTTCTAGATTAAAACCTTTCATTAATCTGAGTTAAAACCTTAAAACCGATACAAACCATAGAGTAAAGAGTAAAATTATATCCATTTTATTTTTGTCTTTACGTAGAGAAACTGCCAGCTGTCAGCTTATTTTGAAAGACAATACGTCAACGTTGTGCCTTGTCACTGTCAAAGAGGTCACTGTCAGATGACTCACAGGTGTTTCAAAAATCAAATCAAAACAAAATCAAAATTAGTAAACACATTACGCTATAGTCATGTTATTTAGAGATCCCACCAATTAGTTAATCATATACCCCGATATTATGTTCGGAGGAATTCGTGGGCTAAATTTTGATACCGAATCTATCAATCCTTGAATTCTCCATAAAACAATAATTATTTTTTTGTGGACATATTAGCAAATAATCGCAAATGAAAGTTAAGCGTGGTTATTACGATGTTTTCGTAAATACATGTGCTAAGTTCTCATCCAGCATCGCCGTCAGACACTACGTCGATGGCGTCTACAAAAACTATACGTACTCCGAGCTGTACGGAGTGTGCGAGTACATTTCCCAGAAACTTCAACTGCTGCTCTGTAATAAGGGGGTCATTGGGTTGGTGTCAGAGAGGAATATCATCATACCATGTGTCATAGCAGCGTGAGTACTACCTGGGGATATTTTATAACTTTAATCAAACAAATAGTGTACTCCGGTGTTAAAATTATGAATTAATATTTTCAGAGCCCACAAAAGCTGTACCACGTTCATGTTCGTGGACCCGACGCAGGATATAGAGGCAATAGCTAAAGACATTGATTTTACAATTCTAATAATCATCAAGAATAATGAGACTGATAATAATGTGGAACTATTTGGTAAAAAGCCAGATGAAACTGTGTCGGTGTTTGACTTGACTATTAGTTTTTATAGCTGTGATACAATTGCTGAACCACACATCAGACATACTGCTCACTCATATATAGCAATGACTTCAGGCAGCACTGGGGAACCTAAACATGTGCAGGTGCCCATCCAGTGCATACAGCCCAACATAGATGATCTCACCAAAATGTTTAACATCACCTCACAAGATGTCATATTCTTCTCAACACCACTTACATTCGACCCTTCAATGATAGAAATATTACTGGCATGCATGAATGGAGCATCTCTCCTTATTGCACCTGATAGAGCAGATGTTTTATTCCCTCAGAATAGAGCTAATTCAGTCACAGTGTGGCAAACAACACCATCTAAGTTTCTACAGTACTCTAATGCAGATATCAAAAATAAAATTTTCTGTGCCAACTCAACCCTTAAAATACTGGCACTTGGTGGAGAACCCTTCAATAGTATAAAGAGATTAAGGGAACTAAAGCATGTAGAAAACAAAACTAAAATCTTCACATTATATGGAGTGACGGAAATGTCATGCTGGGCCTGTGTGGCAGAACTTGACCTGAACAAAACGCTGACTGACAGGGAAGTGCCACTAGGTAACTGTCTCTCGGAAACAGAACTCATTATTGAACATGCTAAAGAAAATAAAAATACAGGGAAGATTATATTAGGTAAGTTACTTTGTACAGAAATCCTCAACAAATATATTTTGCTCCTACATTCTAACCATACATTACCTGTTTTTTTACTACAGTAAGCAAAACTAGAAAATGTGTTATTCTAAACAAGGCACATGGTCCAGACGAGCAAAATTCACTAAAATTTCTTGATACTGGAGACATTGGGGAGATAAAAAATGGTACTGTTTACTACAGAGGACGCAAAGATGATATCATCAAGAGATTTGGTCACAAAGTTAATTTACAACTGATAGAAAACACTGTAATGCAATGTCCAAGAATAAAGACTTGTTCATGTGTGTGGCTACCAAAACCAATGCTCCTAGCTGTATACTTTTCTTCGGAAACTCTCAGCAGCCAAGAGTTGTCAGACTTCTTGAAATGTAAACTTGATGATAAACATTGGCCTGATAAAATTATGAGGGTAGATAACTTACCCACCAATCCTCATGGGAAAGTATCAAAACAAATACTGTGTAAGATGTTTGAAAGAATAATTGGTACAACACAATCTGTAGACTCGTTAAAAGTAATGTTTCTAAGAGAGTTAAAGGCTGCAATGAGTAAAAGCTTTACTTATGATCAAATAAAAGATAAAGATTTCTTTTCTTTGGGTGGAACTTCGTTCTTAGCAATTTCAATATGTAACAAGCTATCCCAGTCATGTCCACAATTTTCGAAATTGATCCTGCCCTACTTGATGACACAGAAAAAGTCGATAGAAGAGATATTACAGATAGCCCAAAGACAGATGTGTGCATATGATGTGAAAGCTAGGAAGCGCATAAAGAGGTCACGGTCTGACAGTGAGACTATCGGCCAGTTAGGCTTTGTAGTACAAAAGAAGAATAGTACATTGTCCAGCTGCAACCCCGTGGAGTTTAATGTGATGTGGTCACATGATACTAAGAAATGTGTTGATGCTTCTCCAACGTTGTTCCAGTCGGGCTTGTAAGTATTAGTTAAGTATTGTAGCGACAACGATCTCACTGAAAGAGAACGTAGCGTTTTATGCGTAATTATTTTAACTACATATGTATATCCAAATCAATATTTTTTCCTAAAACCAGTTCATTTTCTTACAGTAACCTATATGTGACGGTGGGCAGCCATTCTGGTAAGGTAGTTATATTGGATGCCATAACAGGCAGTCTGCAAGCCGAACTGACCATGAACACCCGGATAGAAGCTGCGGTTCTGTGTTACTATGACTTCGACGTCATACCTCCTTGCGGGATAGTTGGCGGGTACGATGGGACTATCATCTGCTTTTCTTTAGACACGTTTAAAGAAATTTGGAGGATCAACATCAGGGCCATGATCAAGAGTAAAGCGGTCTGCACTAAGGGAAAACTGTATATCGCTTCGTATGATGGAAAAGTGAGGTGTATTGATATACTGGTGAGTTTGCTATCCTTTGTTTGATAAAACTCGAACGCTAAATTCGTGAGTCCCGGCTGTCATTTGTACATCTTTGGCACTGGTTACGGGTAGTCAGAAACCAGAAAGTCCAACTACCAATCTTACGGTACAGGGTTACCCAGGTAACTGGGTTGACGAGATCAGACAGGCAGTCAGTCCATGTAAAGCACTGGTACTGCATCCGGTTAAGACTGGAAGCTGACCCCAACATAGCTTGGGAAAAAGCTAAGCAGACAGATTATAGGTAGATAGACAGCAGATTAGAATCTGGGCGTCACCTACTTATAATTATATTCGTTTTGTTATCTACTTATCTAATAAAAAGTACTTATCTTTGTGTCCATTAAAACTCGCGAACGGTTAACTTTGGAGTACCTACCTACATATCGCAAAAGGTCAAAAGAACTATGATGTTCATAAAAGGGATACTTAGTGAGCTTTAGTGGCATACTTAATGAGTTTTTATTAATATGCCTGTCGCAACCAACTGTTTAAAAAAGCCATCTAATCAAACAGCTAGCCCTTTGACTGAACAACTCTATTCGATCAAAGCAACGTTTAACTACAAATGCATGATTGTACCCACGGAACAAAGACTTTAATTATCTGTTCCGTGATTGTACCACATCAGAATTTCTATGCTTTTAATGTTAATGTTCTACTCCCTAGTAAATATATCGTACCTAATTACCAAACCATTTACCCAATTTCAGCAAAATTGATTCAGCTGTTCAACTGTAGTAGGTATTTACCTACTTAAAGGAAATTAAGTAAACAAAATACCTAGATTCGCAAACTTTCCACGAAATATATCAGTCAAAGCCGTGGCTGGGACAATCTGCCGGTGACGCGGCCTGAGCGATACAATAACGTGAAACAGTCATGTTTATGTGCCTAATCAGAGTATAATAATAACACATCGATGAACTGACCGTATAAAACTCAGTTTTGTTTATCAACCATATTTTGTGCCTTTATATACTGCGTTTGATTATATTCCTTTGAGTCACCTACCACTAGCTTAAAATACGAATTATAACGACAATAATTTTTTGTAGGTAATAATTTTTAGACCATGTAGTAAAATTGCCAACACCAAAGATTAACTTAAATTTGCCACTACTTATCACTCATTACGGTCGCAAGGTCAAATTCACTTGCTGTCTAAAATAGGCACCCAATCCAAGCGCCTGGCATTTCGTCACGCCAGTAGAATCAGACTTTTGTAAGATGTAAACGACCCATTGCACTTCCTAGACTCGCAACTAAACAATGTTAACTCGAACAAGGTCTTTGGCGTAACCGAATGTTCTATTTCATCTAATTTTCAGACTGGTTTAGTGAAAGAAACTATAATTATAACTGATCAAGCCATATCAGCTGATCTTGTCCTGGCTAAGAGGGAGTTTGTGCTGCTGGGCACGTTATCAGGCGAGTGCGCATGTATCCACAGCGTGACTAATATGCTGGCGTGGCGCGGCACATTGGGCAGTCCCGTTTTCGCCAGTCCTGTGCTGTATGACAACGACAAATACGTTGTATTCGCTGAGGTCGCCGGCGATATACATTGTAGAACTGTGGAAAAGGGTATCAAGGTAAAGGCCTGAAAACTCGCGAAATGAATAGCAACATTTATATAGTGGATAATTGGTAAATATAAATAAAAACTTTTTTTCAGATTTGGAAATATCAGGGTGCAAAAGGAAACGTATTTTCTTCAATCTATGTAAAGCAATTAGACAAGCTGAAATGGCAAATGGTATTCGGTTGTCACGACAAAGGCGTGTACAGCCTTATGATCAAGAATTTTCAGCCTAGTCTACTCTGGAAGACCCAAGTTAATTCCCCAGTCTACTCGACCCCCTGCGGTTTGAACCACAGGTTTATATTAGCTGCATCAAACAGTGGAAAACTGCATGTTCTTGATTCAGATACAGGAATTGTGATAGAAGAACACAGTTTACCAAATGAAACATTTTCCTCCCCAGCTGTGTATGGAGACTACATATTCATAGGTTGTAGGAATGACCATCTGTATTCAATTAGATATATTTTGAATTATTGACTCATCTAGTCAACAATAAATTGAAATTAATTAAAAGTTTAAGTATAAATTGTTCAATAAACATAAGGAAATATAGCTTTGTTGTTGTTATTTGTTGATATGTTCATGTTTGTTACAAATAAAACACCTCTCATAATTATAACTTTTATTCATGATCTTACACAACATATAGGTATAATGAGCATTCATAAATTTTGACTTGTTACAAGTATGATATGGTTACAGAATGAAACAATGACCAAATTGGAATGCATAACATCTGGTACAAATAACCTACCACTTGTGCAGATCATATTATAGCTTTGTATACTTAAAAAGCAGCTTTAAATAAAGTATAAATTCCTTTAAATAATA
Source organism: Heliothis peltigera (assembly GCA_958496145.1). Taxonomy (NCBI): domain Eukaryota; kingdom Metazoa; phylum Arthropoda; class Insecta; order Lepidoptera; family Noctuidae; genus Heliothis; species Heliothis peltigera. The sequence goes on from OY292327.1 coordinate 646,911, forward strand.
TTTCATTTTTGGCAATCAAATGCATAAAATTCGTTTTGGAACCACTGGGAGCATTGTACATACATTAATACTTGATCTACTGCCGATACATCTAAGCTCTTAAAAATTGTTAACCCAAAATCCCTAGAGTATTGTTATTGTTGCCAGAACAGTTCTTAAACAAATATAAAATTAACAAGCAATGTACATAAACATGATATAACATAGTTCACTGTTCCTCTTCTCCGAGCTCCACTTTTACTTTGGAGAAGTCAAAGTCTTCCCCTGTGCCATACTTGTATATTTTAATCACATCTAAGCAAGTAGTCTCAAAGTGTGTGGTAGCATCATAAGACTCAGATATAAAGATTTGGCTTTGGGTGCCATCATCAAGAGGCTCATAGTAATCTGTCACAGACACAAACTTCTGTCTGATGGGGCCGAGCAGGTCCAAGCCTGGCTTGATCTCAGTCTCAGGGTCATTGGTCTCCACAGTAGTAGACACCATGGCAATGAACCAGCCCTTAGCAGCAACTTGATGTGTGTAGGACACAACAGATATGTAGATGTCGGAATGCCTGCCTACTTGCTTCTGAGGAATGATGATTTGGGTGGACAAAGCATCCTTTGTGTTTGGTATAGGATGATCCAATAAACAAATGCAACGGATCACCTGAGCCTTCTTGCGGACACGGTCAGGAACGTAGCTGGGGTCACAATACACTTGCTTGCACTTGGCAATCTCATTGCCAGAGCGTACACCAACTACCTTTCCGCCTTCTCCAAGAACTATTTCATCTATAGGCTTGTCCAGCATGTAGGTGCCTCCATAGATAGCAGAGAGACGAGCGAAGCCTTGGGGCAGCTCACCTAATCCATACATGGGGTACAAGTAAGGAGATTTACCATATCTCGCCAGCGAGTCGGAGTACAGTTTAATACGACGGATGGTTTGTATAGCTGGTTGCTGGAGGTAGTTATCATTGAGGTAGAGGGCTAGTGCGTGCCCAGTGAAATCTTGGGTGTTCTTATCGAGGCCAAACTTATCATAGAGCGACTGCATGTTGGCCGTACTGGGGTCAAAATCTTTCCAGGTCTTAGCATCATCTTCCTGGAAATCTTGAACGTAAATAAGGAAATTTCGGAAGCGCCTCTTTTCGAACATCCCCATGAGATCAGACGCCAGTGCCTCCTTCTGATCGACGGGCACTTTTGAAATCTTTCCGCCTTTGTAGACATAGCTGCCCTCCACAGACTTGAATTCCAAGTACCGAGTCACACCCGTGTGAATGAGAAGCTTTACCAGAAGCCCATTTGCCATAAGCAACTTGGGAATCAAATCGACATTCCAGTCGCGACCTCGGCCGTATGTTTCGTCGGGAGCCGGTGCGTTGAACTTTGCGAACAATTCTTCTAACGGGGTAATTGACGCAGATTCACCACCGTAGTACTTATTACGATCAATGTGCAATACCTTTTTTCCGGACACGGAGAGCATTCCACTTAGGATGCACTCCTTCAAACCCGTTCCCAGAACTATCGCGTCGTATTCTTCATCCATGTTGAAAGATAAAAGGGTTGATTTTTCTAATAGGAAAATGCAAACCGGGAGGTAAATGTCAAAATGTCCGAAAGAATATGGCCGACAACTTCGATGACGACGACGTGTGAGTTGAATTAGCGCTGGCCGTACACATAGACAATCTATCGATAATTTGTTTTTTTCCTTGCCTTCTTCTAATCAACTACATATAGAATCGGTAGAAATGATTTGAGATTTATTTACGGTATTCATTTTTATATTGAGACATAGACCTAGGTTGGTTATTAAGTAAATCCTACAAGGTAAATAATTTTATATATATAAATAAAACAATTCTTAAGTATACTTGAATGCGACAGTGATTTAGGCCAACCCTATTTTGATTAAAACTCAGATTAAAATGCGACTAAATATGACGAGTGTGAGACTTGAGGTGAGACTCTTGAGACTCAATTAATCTGAGGTGTGAGATATAAACTCTATAGAGCTACACATATCATTCAAGAAATTACAACACACGTTGCGTGTTCCGAATCACTACGAATTTATTTATCAATAATTATTATTTGTGAGATCTAGCTAGTACAGTTTAAAATGAAACGATTTTAGAACACATGCTCTGTTCCAAAGAACCAAAAGGTTGTGTTACTTTTGTGTGGTTCTACAGTTTTACATGGCTTCTAATATTTATGGCGTTTTAATTTCAATTCAGAACACAGTGATAAACACGGAAATCTTTCGAAAAACTTAGAGGTATATTATTACCGCGAATGATACGATCACGACTCATGATGTTAACTTACGTAAATTGAATTTCCCGCTCCAGTCGAGGCATTTACCTTTAATAGTGTTGTAGTGTATCGATAGAATTACATCCATATTAAATTTTGAAAGTTGGCAATACTAAACTAAATTGTCTATACTAGAGAACGACCAACCAAGCAAACAAGCAAGTGACATGTTGATTGTCATATTCCGAGACCGCTGTCAAATGGACAGTCAGTCATTGAGTTTAGGTCAGTTACATGTCTCGTCTTTTTTGCTTGTTTTAAAGTTTCGTACTCTGTTGTGTATAATTGCTCTGTTGTGGTTAACTAGTTTCTTCAAGTTTTAAGAATATGTATACACGACCCATTAAAAAACTTACTCCTTCGTCTAGTGGTTAATGAAAATAATTGAGTTAGTGATGTGTGAATCTGTGAACGGATGACTTCCTACCATATGTTTGATTTCGTATGGCAAATTCTCTCTGAATCACTTTTATTAATTACATCTAAACACGGTGTGGCGACACAACAGTTTTAAATGAAAGGTAAAAGTGGGGTCATCACCGTTCAAATGAATAAAAATGTCAACAGAAGGCAGTGGAGAGACACCTTCTACCGTGCCATGCTTACCCGGGGCACCGGAGCAAACTTACCTGTTTCCAAAAGCGAAAGGACATTCGAGGTCTGTAAGCCATGGCGGTACTCCAATGCTGGCGGGGAATACCACAGCGCCACGGCCGTCGCTCAAGTCAGCGATGCGGGGCCACCAGCGCGCTCTATCGCACGGGCAGATTGGCGAAGGCGGGCGGCCCAGCACGGGGCCCGGGCACAGTCGCGCCGGCAGCCGCACGGACTTCATCCTGCCGCCGGGGCACCGCGACCCTCCCGCACCCAGCGCCGCGCCACGCCTCGGCTCCGTGCGCATTCACTCACGCCAGGCCTCGCGCTCCGACTCCATCTACACCATCCGACGCACCTCCGTCGTCAGTCCCTGGAGGAGAGCCGCCTTCTGGCTGCTGAGGCGACAGCAGCCGGCTGTTGATAACAGACACCTCATTGTCACTCCTAACCACCTGGTGCCTGATAAAACACCACCCAAAGAACACCCTAACGGGAAGAGATGCGACAATAAAATTAGGACTACAAAATATACACTACTATCATTTCTCCCTAAGAACTTATTTGAACAATTCCACAGAATTGCCAATGTGTACTTTATATTCATAGTGTTGTTGAACTGGGTGCCAGCAATCAGTGCATTTGGTAAAGAGGTTGCAATGCTCCCCGTGTTGTTTGTGCTTGGTGTGACTGCCATTAAAGACTTATTCGAAGACCGCAGGCGACACAATTCAGATAAAAGGATAAACAACTCATTCTGCAGAGTCTTCAAGAAGTGAGTAGTCCTTTATATTGTATTCTGTAATGTTTTTCAGGTTCTATTTTTCAGCTGAAACAATTTTTTTTTTTGTAGAAACACAAATACAACTTACCTATTTCTAATAAGTTGCTAAAATATTCAATAAAAAGAGTCTTTCCTATCAACAAAATTACCATAAACTAACAAAAAATAATACACAAACAGAGTTATGCAAAATGATGACAAATTCATGATGATTGTGTGAATTAAGAACACAGTTTCCGTTCGCTTCGTGCCAATTATGAAACATGATAACATGATTATGGCACTAACTAATGGTTATCAATTGAAATTAGTTTCTCATCCTATGCTAATGTGGCAAATATGCACATACTCTGAAACCAAAATATTGTTGTTGGTAATTCTATAAAAAATTATAACAATTTAACTATCAACATAAAACCGTAATCAAAATTTATTGTGTATTTAAATCAAGATCTTAATTATGTATTCAAATCATATATTTAGGAACAAAAAATACTTGAACAATTTATGCACAACAAAACATGAATGTAGTTTTGTTTGCAGAATGACAAGGACATCAAATAATAAAAAAAAAAAACACATTTTTACTACAAAACCAATGTCATAACGGACAATTACAAAATAAGTCATTAATAGCTACTATTTCAAAAATTGCCAAATATGTGTTACATATTGAACACCACTTAGCAATTGCATAAAGATTATATTTAAGCACTTTTCAGATATTTTGAAAATGTATTAGTTCAGCGATTTTATATTGCAAGTATGTATGTACTAGCTTAAGTAATCTCTTGTGAAAAAACGCTGTTGCATGTTATGTGTTTACTTGTTACCCAACTACTAAGAAGGGTAAATTTTTTATCTATTGCTATATTGCTACTGCGAGGTATGCCACTGGGAATATAAGGTTTTATCAATAAATAATTTAAAATGGCAAATATTCATAGAAAAGCATGGTATCCTCATTTTTACAAAAAAAGGAGGTTGTAACATCTAGGAATTGGCCAAATCATTACCCAATCCCCTAAAGCCCATAAGTCAATGCCCTAAAGCTTTTAGTCCGCAGATAGAAAAGTAAAGTTAAATTCTTTCTTCCTTCCTATATGTATGATACATTTGTTTTTCTATAACAGAATCTAAACAAAATAAACATACAGTGACGTGTGAGGTCCGAGAAGTCGTGGTGGCCTAGTGGTTAAAGAGCCAACCTCTCAAGTGTGAGGGTGTGGGTTCGATTCCAGGTCGGGCAAGTACCAATGCAACTTTTCTAAGTTTGTATGTACTTTCTAAGTATATCTTGGACACCAATGACTGTGTTTCGGATGGCACGTTAAACTGTAGGTCCCGGCTGTCATTGAACATCCTTGGCAGTCGTTACGGGTAGTCAGAAGCCAATAAGTCTGACACCAGTCTAACCAAGGGGTATTGGGTTGCCCAGGTAACTGGGTTGAGGAGGTCAGATAGGCAGTCGCTCCTTGTAAAACGCTGGTACTCAGCCGAAACCGGTTAGACTGGAAGCCGACCCCAACCTAGTTGGGAAAAGGCTCGGGAGGAGATGAGTGACGTGTGAGGTCCGTCTTCGCAACGCGAAAGAAAAAAAAAGGCGCAGTTCGAAATTTGTCGCCATCTTCCTATGGCAATAATCCAAATAAAAAAAATAATGACTCTTTGTTTACCAACTGTACAGTCAGCCAAAACTTTGGTGTTGCCTCCATACGGTTCAGATTCACTTGGTCGTCATGAAACAACAAGGTCGATTTCCCCTTACGTAAGGTCCGTTATAAGAGTGAACCTTAGCTTTATTCAATTACACAGTTTTTACAAAACTGATAGACAACCTTTTGGCTGACTGTACCTAAAAAGATATTTGTATATGAATGACATATATATCTGTACAAAACTAAAGGATGGTATTTAAAAGTACTTCAATTTATTCCCATTTCATTTACCTAATTTTGCCTGTGTTCCACCAAATATACTGAATGTGCACCAAAATATGTTCATTAAAATATGTCATAACTAGCGTCTATTTAACAACTGTTGCAAATTTGTAAAAATAGTAATACACCTGATTTTAAAAACAAGCATTTATTTTTTTAGTTTTCCTTTAGATAATGCACTGCTAAATGTATTTGAATCAAACACCAATTAATGCCCAATGTAGCTTTATTAATAAAAAATGAACACATTATAAAATGTAATGCTCACTAAAAAGGTTTTTTTTAACACTAATCAGTTGTTCACTTATCACTAATTTAAATGGGTATACGGTACTAGAATGCATACTAAATATTTTGTGTAACATTCAGGAATATTTGGTGCACAAACAGTATTTTTCGGGGAAGAATAAAATACCTATTGTTACAATAGAATATTGGCAGCGCAGTACAATAAAAAAGTGTTATATCTTGGTGTTAATTTGGAATTTGTTTGATGTAACATATTTTGTTGGCCGAGTAGTTTAATTATAGTAAAAAAATTAAACGGGTTTAAGATCAATATTTTAGAAATGCATACATAGATGTACCATTAGATTTTTGGTGAACGCAAAAATATTATCCAAAACTAAATATCACACGTCGACTTTCACGGGTCGATTTTTATGAGTTGTGTGGGAAGACGCGCTGTGTTTACAGTTTACTAAGCAATAATTGTCTTCGTGTTACACCACGCTTAGTAGGTTTCTTCTAGGAAATCATGGACGCGACATTATCGGTCATTATCTGTAAAAAAAAGTATCTAATGGACGTCTTTTTTCTGCCTCCCCTTTTATAATGTAAGGAGGTACGTAGTTATAGCTTGGAAATGCTGGATAGATTCTAGAAATTCCTTCACTATCACAAAAATAAGCTAGTGTTGTGTATATGATCTAAGTGCCTGTTATTGACACTCTATTATTATGTTTACCTGCTACGTCAGTTTGCGATCCAGGATCTAAATCATATTGTTATTCAACAGTTAATAGAGACAATTAAATCATTCAACTTGCAATGATTTTCCTGACAAATCTATTGTTGGCTGTCGACGATACCCAAGTACTTCACGACCAGTTGCATTTACTTGCTAATTGTAACAACGCAGCTAACATGGCATTGAATATCCCCAAGATATAAAAATAAGATCGATAAGGAACCTTTAAACAATTACCCTTCTTATCCTCACAATACTGTTCATAGCTATGTAGAAAAACACGCTCGATAACGTCATCTATCAGTAGGAATATTTCCGGTTTTACCAACGTGCACAATCGCAAACAATAGCGGCCCCTCGTTTCTGACCAGACTGCATTCTGATCAATACTAGAGAAAAACGCAATTCCTATCATCTACAAATAATTCAGGCGTAAAATGTTTATTATTATTCTTAAATGGTTATAAAAGATAAAATTAAATTTATTCAAATGAGGCTGAAAATCAGCACTTTTTGAAGGTCAATTCTACAAAAGACAGCCCCCAAAGCGCCCGCCCTTCATCACTTCCTAGGTGTTACCACTGGGAAGAAGAAATTATGGAATAAACTCCCAATATATCTATCTATGTATATTTTTACTCTCTGACGATGCTCGTGGATATCGAGCGTTTCAGTACACAGCATCACGACGGACGCCTCGAAAGGGCAAAGGTGAACTTTCCTTGCATTTCAACCTACATCTCCCCTGTCGTTCAGACCCCGTGCAAGATGTCTGAAATGTTCATACTGCCTACTACTACATTAAAGAAGAGTAGGTATCTTCAAATCAGAACGGATTTATTTATTTTTAAATTCGATGCAACATGCAGTTTGCATACCATACCTGTCTTCTTTGGGTTTTAATGGATTAAAAACTATCAAATGAATTGCATAGATACATTCTACAACCAATATTAGAACTGAATGTGATGGCAATTTGCTTCTAGGTCAAGATTTCTAATGTTTAAGCATTCATGACATTTGAGAACAGAGCATTGATATTTCTGATAGTACTAACGTGAACTTTTAATCAAAGTAACTGTTTATTATTCTATTGTTGTAGGCACGTTTTATTAGCTTTGCTGGCATTTTTGGTGTTTCTCGAACAAGTCGGTTAATTAGATGTGTAATGATTTGAGTATTCCATTACTCATAGCACACATTTTGATTAGATTCCGGGTTCATGATACTCGTGATTGTAACGAAATACGTGGACATAAATACATATAGGGTTAAACCACCTCTGTTTCGGAGTGTAGTTCCATGGCGTCCCATGGTTCTGTAGCACATAAGTAATTCATTCGACTTGAACATGGAATTTCTTATGATGTTTGCCACACCAAGTGGCGAGGCGGTCCGGCCACACGGCCAATAAATTACCCATTAATATTATAAGCGTATGATGGAAACTGAACACGTTTGTCAGTAAAGTATTCCTCATTTATTTATTCCATTAGACAGTTTATTGCTTTTCTCCTCCGTCCTTTGTTCCATTGGCTTTTTGAAACGTTACTGAATATCCTACAAAGGAAATCCCGGTTACTTCTGAAGTTCTAATGGACCTTTAGAAATCAGTAATTACCATGCTAAGTGGCATAATAAATATAAAAGAAATACTTAACAATTACAGTGTTAACTTTTTAAGACCATCACCGCGACTACTTGAATAAGATATTGGAATTACCCCATACATAGTACTTCTTTATAATAAGAAGCGAGATCCGTATAATATGAATTTTTAATTACTAAATTTGCACAAGTGTGCACAAGCATTTGCGCAGACACAGGTGCACTCTCTATTCCCCTACACTTTTAGTCCGATGGGTCGGCAATTTGACACGACCGGAAAGATCAGGCGTAGGATCGACATTTACGTGCTGTCCGATACACTGATGTCTCAATCACCAACTTCCAGACAATCTCTCAAAACCTGCAATGCGATTTCGGCCCGACCCGGGAATCTAAACCTAAACCCGTGCACAGCAGTCGTGCTTTGCGACTACTAACCCAACGCTCCTTATTCCTGTGTCTTAAACAAAAAGAAGATCCCATGCAGTACGGAACCATTATTTTCAAGCAGGTTCAGTACTGATCGATGAGTCGTCAAATATTTCATGCAAGTCCACAAACATTGGTTGAAGTTCGAGGTAGCTTTCACGCGCACACCTCGTTAGCTGTAATTTCGATTGATTCCGTCGTGACTGCTTACTGACAGTCTCAAGGTCGCTGCTATTGTGATTGTGATTTTAATGTTTATTTTCTTTCTTTTGTTGGTTAACGTTTCCTGGTTGGACGATATGTTGTACATTCAATAAATGTTTATTATGTGTAGCGTGAACTTTGAATGTCAATTTCGTAGGGTCGAGAAATCTATCTTAAGATCCTATCTTAAGCAGATATTAACGATGAGACTAAGTAGCATATAGGCAATTTATAATCGAACTACATTCAACAATGAGTAGATGAATCCTTCATGTAATTATCAAAGAAATCATAGTATTTTTCGGGTATACTTTGGATCATAGACATAGATTGATTGTATGCCACATAATGACACTTTAACAGGTAGCAGCCTTTAATATTTAAAGGCAATGACAGATAACATGTTAGTCATTCTACTTTCATACCTAGTCCACGTCGATAACAATAGTGGGGCTTAATTATTGTTGACACGCAAATAATTGTTTTGTACACACATAGTCCGCCACGCACCGAGTCATCAAGAAAAATTTACTAGAATTGCAACTAGGCAACGCAGACGTGACTGGAAAACCTTCTATTATTATTTATGGCTACTAGTTAATTATGTCACGCTAATTAATTCAATTTTCTCGTTGCTTCGCTTGTTTGTACATAAGATTAAGTTAAACGTCTTATGATTATTTTAAAATAAAAATTTATGTGCATTTGCGCGTGAAATAGTTTTGTTGCGGTTTTTATGATGCGTTTTTTTAGTTTAAAGCCGAAAGTCGAAATCTCTTGTTCCTGCTGAGATCTCATGCCTATTAGAAACTCATTTAAGTCATTGGAAACTGCTTCGATGCCGTCCGTCTGAGGGTTGTTCGCAAAAGTTACCGTGGCCTTGGCATGCAGGGATCTCCAGAAGGAACATATTGGGTTTAGTCAGTAACAATCTGACACTCGCTCCAGCTACACCCTCAGCGGGAGGGGTCATTGGATTTCCTTGGATTTTTTTTTTTATAGATTTTTTTTACGAAAAGTAGAGTTTTGCACTAGATTTAGAACCGTTATTCATAGTGTGCTAAGTGTAGTGTGAACGACTTAGCAATATGTGTTGTAACTAGCAACATATCCGCATTACATCACTGAGGGAATGTTTTTTTTTAAACTGCCTTAGTGAGAAATGTTGTAACATTCTCTAAATGTGTACATAAGCCAGCACATCAAGCAACTCAAACCGCAATCTGTAAAATTTCCATAGATTTTCAACTTTATCGCTGGTTCCAAGTTGGTTGGGAAAATTTTACAGTTTCGGGTAGCTTAATGTGCTAGCGTCTATACATAATATGATACGATATTATGTATGTATAAAATATTTGCGGAAATTATATATTTTCCCCAAACCCGAACTTAAATCGTAACTATTTAGTTTTAGGCTCTTGAAAACAATAACATTATCCTTCTGATAAACAAATATAATGATCATTTGAAAATATATTTTTTCCCCTGATTATTATTCTTTACTGTACGCAAATAATTTTAGATACCCGGAATTTCTGTACCTACAACGGCGAGTATTACCCAAAGTTGGGTTAACTTCTAGTCAACAAAAATAATGAATATTTGTGATGGTTATTTACAGATATTCTCTAATATCATAATGTCTAAAATTGCGCCAATTCTCTTCAATTACCAACTCATATTGCAGCTTGCTTTCTTACTACTGTTGACAAAAATGATATGTCGCACGCCAGAAAAGTACTACCAATGAACTCGGGTCCATTACTCTCGGTAATACAAACTCAAATAAAACCGACTCATAAACTATTTACTAGCAAGCATAAATTGTTTATTAGATCTTTCAATTACTTCAGTCAAATGAATAGATAATGCTCGATAAAAGAACGATTCATACCTACAGTAACATTAGTGGCAAACTACTGTGATGACTACATATTTTATGATACATTTGAATAAGTGGGAGTCCGTGAATGACCATTCTTAGAGCATCTAACCAACAGGATACGAAGTTTGCTAATTATCATGGAAACGCAGCATAACAGGGATTGCTCAATCATGCATTCGATCAAATCGTTATGCTTACTCACGACTAAACACGTGATGCTTGGCGATGTAGTACCTTTGGCAGAAGGGAAGACACGGCGGTGGTGTCTCCGGTTGGTAAAATTCTCTAAGTGGCCATTAGTGGGGGACATTGATTACGTACCGAATGAATGTTCTATGAGGGTGTAGTAGGTGTCTCTGGACACGCTACCCAGTAACTGGGTCATTGGTCAAGGTCTGGCACACAATGTCTTTCCCAAAGTCCTCGGCATAAATATGTGCGTGTTCTAACGGCATTATTACACTAAAAGTTAAGGTTTTTGGTAAAAGGTTACAGTTCCTTTTGTTGGAAATACGAGGTGGTTTCCGACGATTGCTGGATAATTTAGTTAAAACTGAGTTTTTCTATGAAAATGTTGAACTTTTTTATATCGTGGTACAATACTTTAATACCTCCAATTAGGTTATGTGATTAGGTTTTGACCTTAAATCGATTAGGAAGTGGTATTGGGCAACTTTTTCAATGTTGCAGACCGGTTCCTCCAAACTGTTTTGACCAATTTCGTCATTCTTTGCCATTCAAATTTAAACGAGAAATATCATTACTATTATGCCATTAGAATTAATTTACTGCAAAGTTTTTAATGAGCTTCTAAAATAGGATTAAATAAAACAGTTTGGTCTTTACTGACCTTGAGCCAATAAGCTAAATAGTGGTCCACTATACTTATTTCGTGGAAACTAGTAATAGGTCTTTTGATAAAGAACTTACTAGAAGGAAATTGGAATTATGGGGCTGCGGGCTGTTCGCAAGAGTTACCGCGACTCTGGCAGACAGGGACCTCTAGAAGGAACAAAGTGGGTTTGAGTCAGTAAGAGTCTGACACTCCCTCCACCTGCACCCTCAGCGGGAGGGGTCATTTAATGATTTATGTTAACTTTATTTAAAAATAAGACCATGAAGTAAAAATAAAACCTTTTACATTTAAAACATTAAAGACTGATATATGATATCTAAAATATCGAAAAATCATCTTCAGACATTAGTGTGTGTTCTGATAACGGTATCAGGCACGATGAACGGGGATTATCTCAATGGGCTGATTCACTCGGTACGGTGTAGCGTATTTTATCAATGTTTCTACGTACCACATGATAGCAACTCAAATCAAGGTGAGGTTATTTTGTTCACTTGACGTGGTTTTAAAAGAAATCCCTGTACCTACTATATTTCGAGAGATTGGCCTGTTTTAGCTTTGCTTTTCTCAAAAGACTTAAAGGTCTAGTAATTTTTGTACATTTTTCTTATTTACTTGAACTATGTTCGCAAACACAAAAGCTCATACATATTTTAGTAAAAGGATCCAAAAGATTGCAGAAGGCCACCCCAAGGCCGGTAAAGTGTCATACTAAAGTTAAAACATAGGTGACTATGGGTCTGTATTACGTAAATAACTAAAACACTTCAAGGTCCACCCACAAAACGTAAGTTTATTTTCAAGTATGAATGATGGCCCTTAAGAAGTCAAGCGGCTTACATAAGCCATCATACTTAAACTTGAAGATGTCTTCACTAAAAACGTACAAGCCCGTAAAAGAAATCATGCTTAGAAAGTAGTATTTCAACTGCCAATTAACATCTGGCAGTGTATAACAAAACTAGTACCTAATAGTTAACATGTGGCACGTAACATTGAAATAATTTGCCATTTTATATCCTATACATGTGTAATGGTTTTGTTCCAAGCCAAGTTGTTTAAATGCGACCGAGAATTCAAAAATGTCAACAATTTTTTACAAGTTTTCGTTTTCACGCAATAAATATTTTTGCTAGATTCATGAAGAAGAATTCAAAGAATTATACTAGTCGTAGTAATAAATTACTGTATAGGAAAGTTTCGTACCAATTCGAAGCTACTACCGTATTTCGTGCTAATGCCAAACCGGACGGCTGAGGTTCCATAATAAGGCCACTCGTGCCATACAGTGTTTTAAAGCCATACAATTTGTAAAACAGTGTCCCTTCAAAGCTTGGTATAAAGACTCATAAACTCCTAACTGTTCGTCTGGGTATTACCCAATTTCCAAGAAATATTCACGAGTTGCATGTCAGCATATGTTTTTATTGCTCACGGAATGTACTCGCCATGTCTGGATAAAATCGATTTAAGGTTACAATAGTTATTTAACTATGTTTTGAGAATTCTAAAATTACATGTGTACGAGGTAAATGCGATTGTCGATACGTGAAGGGAATTCTAAATAGTTTATGTCAGCGACTTGCATGTGTACAAAGCAGTTTTGTCTCATAGTTCACTTCCCTCTTCTACCCACAAACAATCCCTGTGGCCTTGAAAGTTGTCTTTTATGCTTTCTTCTAAGGACATTTTCTGCGGAACTTACCAGATTATACATATATATATATGACGTTGGGTACCTACAGCTATAACATTCCACTGACAGAAATATGTAAGCTTATACATATATGTACCACAATTTACCAGGAAAATGGAACAGAAACTGTCGCGGTGACTTAATGCGCTTTGCAGTGGACTTTCCGTAAACAGACTGGCATTGGTTTAATTGCAAAAAAAAATATTCAAAACTTAATCCTTATTGTTTATCAGGGATACCTATTTTGTATAAATATATATTATTGCCAGACATTACAGTAGGCCCAGACCTAAAAGATGGAGGAAAGACAGATGGCGAAAAATCTTGATCTTTACTCCCTCTAATGGATGGATATCTATCTGCATACTCAAAGAGTGAATGAGATACAAAAATTTAAGGTCATCAACTACATATCTGAAGAAGGATTAAAGAATTTGTATAAATATAGTAGACTTATAGAAACTTCGTGATCTTCAATCAATAAACAGTTCGAATTCGCCATCGCAAAACGAAACAAATGCATACTGTTGAGTGTTACCTCTTGCTATCACTTTGCCGTATTACGGTTACATATACTTTAGATATATCTATACATATTATATGTATAGAGGTAACGGTTATTCGTGTTATGTAGCATGCATGTAGTTATCAACGTTACGTTATACGTGGAAGAAACATCTACAGGCTAATTGGTTGGCAATTAACAGATTATGTATTTTCGATCATCGTTTTCCTATTTGCGGCTTCTGTTTTTACTTCCTCCGCCAGTTTTATGTAAAATTAAATATAGTAAGCAACGTACATTGTCACGCAACATTTTGCTTATATCCAAGTTTTTAACTGAACTTTCCTTTAAGCGATTTTGTCCTTAAAAGTTGCAGGCTTTAAAATACATGCGGTTACTGTAGCTAATTTTTAAGTATCAATTACTTACGTTATATAAAGAACACATCAATTTGGAAAAATACTCAGAAGACTTACTGGTGCTTAGATGGCAAGAAATTTTAATAAATTATAAAAGTCTTTCTTGTTTCTGGATAGCATAGACTGAAAGCACGCTCCATAAATGTTCTACACCCCATAAAGGCATTTCGCTGTAACCGTTTATTGGTGTACTACAGCTAACAAGGCACTATAATTCGTTCAATGCACCTTCACGAGTACCAGTATCCAATTAAATCCTTTATAGTCAAAGGGGATGAGGTCGTTCCAACGTTTGACAACACTTAAAAGGACGGTACTGTGGGACGAACACTGATTTACCAAGTAAGAACCAATTAATCTGCCTATTCGCTTTACATCGATCCTTATCATTGTTAAACTAGAATAATTTAAATCGATCAATTTGTATCGTTAGTACCGTCATTACGATTGTTGGTTTATCGTGTATAGTTAATTTCAAATCAATGTCGACGACATTTTGATGGGTTCTTAAACTGTATTTACTTTTATCTATACTAATGCATATTTTATGAAGTTAAAGAGTACAGTGATTTGGCTTGTTTAGTCGTGGTCGACTTTAGACTTGGCAATATTTTTTTTTATCACGCTGCTTTCCTCGATGACATTAAAAATCTAGAGGTGATTACGTCTACACGACGACCCTCGATGAAAGTCGGAAGAAACATTAATCGAATCAGGAAAAGGGTTAAAGGTGAGGCACTGATTATATGTAATTACAACAACATTGAGGAATTTGACTTCAACTCCTTACCAATTAACATAACATATGGCGCAATATGGGTTATTCATGCATTTTTCTTTAGCGTCTTGTGCGCTGTACGTCCTGTATAAATTTTAAGCTACAACTGCACTTTTTTAAGTATTTCTGCCTAAGCAATGTGACCTATCGCGTCCATATTAAGCCGGTTACCTCAATACCTAGATGTGTACAGGTGATTTTAGCACAACCTGTTTGCTACAACTGTTTTATTTTATCTAATGCTAATATGGAATTATGGATTCTAAATTTTGGAATTTATAATCAGCTGGTCTGTTTTTGATGAAAATCGATGCCGTTATTTCCTATTTTATTGACAAAAGTGGGAAAATATGATTCTATTTTTTTCTCATAACTCCTATATCTCATTTAAAATCTATTGATAAATGAATGAGTAACAAAAGCAATAAAAAATTACAACCTCCATACTATTTAGCGGAGAACGTCATTTAAGCAAGTCAGAACTACTTTAACGCAATTTAGCTTGTTTCAGTAAAGTAATTGAAATAAGCGATGGGTGTTAAAATGAAGCCTAACTAATGAAACCACTAATTGCGTGCTTCGCATTGGCCTTGACAGCGCGACCTTAGTGGCCCACGAAGTAAGGACAATGGCATTTACCACACTATGTAAAATAAGCAATCTTACGAAAAAAATATGATCACAATGAAAAAATTACTTATTATTTAGAAACAAAACGACCGCCTGCATGAAAAATCTCGACATTCACAGTACCTGCATTACCTGAATAAATACATACAAGTTACATGAGAAAAACGTAACCCTTCTTAGCAATAAACACAACCGAAAGTTTTGCACCCAAAAAAAACTATATCAATCTGAGAGGTCAAGAGATAGATCTTGCTGGAGCGTGTCTTGTGCAACTCTTTGGCAGAAACGGAAAACCATCTCCACTTTTAAGGGTTTTATAAATTCTGGCAGAAGAATGAGTAGGTAAACCTGACCCTAGCCTTGTATTTATTTACTTAAAAACTATACGTTATAAGTCATCCAAGTATTTCAATATCTTCAAGTCTGAGTCAGGAATTCGATTAAGCAGAAACAATATCGGTTGCTATGCTCTTAAGAAATAATAGAAAAACAACGTATTTTCCCTGTAATTTTAATTAATATATTTTTATTACCCCTTATCTTAATGTTCCTGTTCCGATAAATAACTGATAATTCCTTGACCTTTTCATAGAAACTTTTTGATATTATTTTCAATTGTTTTTTAATGCGAAGCTAGTGCGATAATATCGACACGTCTAAGTTTTACCTACCGGTAATATTGTATAGACAATATGCAAATTGTTTGTGCTCGCTCGTTACCGCTAATCACTTCGCGTTCTCTTAATATCCTTACGTCAAATACATCGTTTCAACAGTCACGTACATTTGTATGGTCTTTAAGGATGCGGATAATACTAAGTGTATACATTATGAAAGTACAAAGTTGATTTTCGTTAATCGGTGAATTAACATCATCAGAATCATGCCTTGAATGAAAATCTAGCGTAATAAAAAATGCGAGGTGTTTATTTAGTTTTTTTTTTTTAACGATAGTTAAGCAATCATATCACGGCATGGTCTGTTCTGTTTCCGAGACGACTGCGAACTAAACGTATTATGTACCTATTTCTATTATTGTGTGAACCTAAATCATTCACTACGAATGGACGGACCGTCCCGGACGTATGACGTCAAATCCGATTGAAATCGCATGGTTCGTCGATGCTGTCTGTAACAACCCTGTTCAACATTGTTGTAGTATAGTCTGGCCAATGAACTTTAAAATACAAATTCTGAACAAACACACATATTTTATGCGTCATCCTTCAGAGTATTTTTTTTATGTTTGTATATGGCGTGTCTAGTCCAAATATTAACATTTATCTTCAATCTTAAAATGTGAAATAACCATAAACGGTCACCACACCCTTAGAATATGTAAATATGGAGGTCGCAGTGACCTTAGCCAAACCCATTACGAGTTAAACAGCGCGCGCAACCCTGATACAATGCAAAAATTGACCATAATTAATTCCTAAATCAGGAATTAAAAAAGAAAACAAACTTAGCATTAAACAAACTTAGCCTTTTAGAGATAAGTATAGACGAATTGTCAAAGAATAGCCCTATTGATATTATTTGTCTTTCTGAAACCTTCGTAAAACAAGGAGACGAACACAACCTATACCTAAAAAACTACAAATTAGCCAGTATTTTTTGCCGTTCAAATATAAAACGGGGTGGCGTATGTATACTTCTTCATAAAAGTTTGGATATGAAATCTGTTAAAATTTGTAAAGATGTGGCTATAGAAAAATCTTTCGAATGCTGCGGGGTTGAAATTCCCTCGCTAAACTGTTTAGTAATCTGTATTTATAGAATCCCAAATGTAAACGCAACTATATTCTTTGAAAACTTAAACCTACTCTTACACAAGCTAACCTACAGAAATAAAAATAAAAAAATTATTATAGCAGGCGACATCAACATTGATATTCTTAAACCTTCAAAAAATACAATGGAATTAAAAAACATACTTTCTAATTACAATTTAATATCTCATATCGATTCTCCAACTAGACAGAAGTCATGTATTGATCACATTTATAGCAATATTAAAAACGCTTCAAGCCAAATTCATAATCACCAATTATCAGATCACAACACATGTCAAATACTGAAATTCTCAACCACAACAGAAACAAACAGACTTAAATATTGGTATGTATTAAAAAAATGTTATGACGAAGATAATATTAAAAAATTTATTGACTGTTTGTCTAGTCTCAGTTGGTCTGATGTATACAATGAAAACAATAGCAATAATGCATTCAATATTTTTTATGATTCATTCTGTATATTCTATAATCTTTGTTTCCCAATTATAAAAACAAAAATAAATGCCAACGCTGTAGGTCCAAACTGGATAACAAAGGGCATTAGGAGGTCGTGCGTAACAAAACGAAAATTGAGATATGAATGCTACACGACAAAATCAGATAAAATTGTAAAAAAGTATAAGGAGTTTGATAGGGTATTAAAAAAAACTATAACTATGTCTAAAAAACGAATAAATAATATATATGTAAATAAAGCTAAAAATAAATGCAGGGCAGCGTGGGACGTAATTAAGAAAAAAAATGATGATATGAAGTGCTTTCAAAGTATCAAAAATATTAAACATAAAAATAAGATCGTAAGTAATCCAAATAATATAGCAGAAATTTTTAATGAGTACTATACTACAATCAATAATCCAGAAAAAGGTAACAAATGCAACTATAATAGTGTTGAAAGCGTAAACTCCTCTATATTTTTAAAACCCTGTACACCAACAGAAGTAGTTAAAGTCATTAAAAGTCTTAACGATACTAAATCGGTAGGATATGATCATGTCTGCACAAACATTTTAAAAGTTTGTGCAGATATCATAGCATTACCTCTTACACATGTCATAAATCTATCTTTCGCACAGGGTATATTTCCAACCAAGTTAAAGATCTCCATTGTAAAACCTCTTTATAAAAAAGATGACATCCTTGAATTAAGCAATTATAGACCAATTACCCTAATACCTATTTTCTCTAAGATCTATGAGAAGCTTATGCATAACCGTATTACCATCTTTTTAAATAAATTTAATGTTATCAAGGAAGAACAAAATGGCTTCCAAAAAAATAAATCGACTACGCTTGCCGGATTTTGTTTAATGAAGACAATAACAGAAAACATTGACAACAAAATTCCGGTCACAGTTCTGTTTCTGGATATGTCGAAAGCATTTGATTTTGTTAACCATTCAACACTTTTAAATAAATGCCAACGTTATGGCATAAGAGGACCTGCCCTAGATTGGATACAAAGCTATCTTTCAGACAGAACCCAATGTGTTGAAATTAATCACCTAAACAGTAATCTAGTATCCGTACCTTGCAGATCCACTTACCGACATAACAAATCAGGAGTCCCACAAGGTAGTGTGATGGGACCCCTTTTATTCCTATTATACATAAATGACCTTCCCAATATAACGAACCATCAATGTATTTTATTCGCGGATGACGTATGCATTATTATCCCTAACACCGACCGAGTTAACATAAACCACGAAGAAGAGATCAATAAAACCCTAGAACATATAATACAATGGCTTACACACAACGACTTACATGCTAACTTAAATAAAACAAAATATATACAATTTTCAAACTATAAAACTATCACTAAAAAAATAACTTTGCAATATAACAATACAATTATTAATCCAACTACAGATATTAAATTCTTAGGTATAACTGTAGACAATTACTGTAATTGGAAGTCACATATTAATTACGTATGTACAAAACTTAACAAATTCGTTTACGCATTAAGACAGCTTAACAAAACTGCTACAGAGTCCACAGCAATTGCAGCTTACCATGGTTATATTGGATCAGTTTTGAGATATGGTTTATTGTTGTGGGGCAATTCAACCTTAATAAACGATGTCTTTATAGCACAAAAACGTTGTTTAAGAGCAATATGTAATGCTGATCCCTTAGATTCTTGCAAACCCCTATTCAAAAAAACTAAAATACTCACAGTTTTTTCCCTTTATATAATTGAAATTGGTCTGTTTGTAAGGAAACACCCACAGTTGTTTGAGAAAATATCTGAAAATAGTCTGTTCAGTAAAAGAGATCCCACCAAGATTGTTGTACCAATGTGTAGAACTAGTCTGTATCACAAAAATTGTATGTTTATGTGTATCAAAATTTATAATAAAATACCCCAAACAATAAGAGAACTTCCACTAAGGCTGTTCAAACTAAAAATAAAACAATGGTTAGCAGAAAGATGCTATTATACAATTAAAGATTTTTTAGAACAGAAATAATGATATTGTAAAATTCTTATGTTGCAACTATAACTGTAATTATAAATTTATTATTATTTTAAAATTAGTTTTAGATTTTAATTTCATCTTAACCTATGCCTAAACAGGCCTTGATTATTGTATGCCTAAATGGGCTGATTGATGTGCTGTACCTATTATATTATAACACCTGTATTTACTCAATCAAAGCAATAAAGATTACTTTACTTTACTTTACTTTACTAGAAAAACAAAAGAAAATTCAGTTCACCGAAAATAAACAACAGCCGATCACAATCCGTAACTCAATGTTGACCTCCCTAAAAATGTCAAAGTTCTGGTTCAGATTACCCGTTTACATCAAGTGGGAGGAAATGTTACATCACCATTGGACTTTTCGAAAAATATGTTTCGACTCAAACCTTCAGTCAGCCTATGAGGCCCCCAGAGAGTTTATAGGATCCATGTTATGATGGGCCACCAGACATTGACAATTAGAGTGTTGGCGCATCAACCCGCTGCCAAGTTGCAGTGACGTCATGGCTGCGCCCATGTTGTTTTCAGTATAGTAGAATAATAATGCAATTAACGATAACTTGCTAACGAGTGGGCGTGTAAATACAAGAGCTCCTTATACGAAATGGAAACTGCTCGAGACGTGAGCTGATAACTTTGTGCAACAATCATTTACCGCTACGCGTATACCCTCTGTATGAGCTGATAGAAATCGATGCAGGTTCTCATTAATTCTTTGCCCTGATTCCTTCCTTATATCCTTAAATACTTGACCTCTCAGTTTCCCTCCCATAGAAGATCACTGGTT
Source organism: Heliothis peltigera (assembly GCA_958496145.1). Classification (NCBI taxonomy): domain Eukaryota; kingdom Metazoa; phylum Arthropoda; class Insecta; order Lepidoptera; family Noctuidae; genus Heliothis; species Heliothis peltigera. The sequence continues at coordinate 667,603 of OY292327.1, forward strand.
TCCTGATAATTTAAAACAGCACAAGTACGTATGATACTTATTCATGTATGCACAGTCCGGACTACTCGTACGAAATTACAAGCATAGTGCTGTATACAATTGTATTACGAAAATAAACCGATCGCAAAAAATTGCGAAGAGTCAGTTCTTGAAATAAACAAGCATTTGCGTTCGATTTTCTGTGTATGTTCTGCAAAAAATGTACCCGAAAACTCAAAGTAGGTCATCCCCGTGATTCAAAGTCTATAAATAAAGACTTATGCCCATGATCTAAATAATTTAAAATGTCCATTGTTCCATGCCGTACGTAATGAAACAACTGGCGCGTCTACGGAGACGGGACTCCCTTACCCCACTGGAAATCAATCAGGCACGATTTGACGAGAATCTCAAGCAAACAGCAGTGGTTTTACAAAGAAATGATTATTCAATTAATTATTTAAGACGGATGCATGCATTCGAATGGCATATCGACAAATACGGAATGACGTTAACACATTTCATAATAATCAATACTGAAATTGGCATTATTGTTTCAAGTTATGTAAGATTAGTTTTAGCTGGTTTATGCTTATGAGGTTTTAATAGTAAAGTTAACCGATGTACAAATGAAAATAATGAAGATATTCTTTATGATTTTCAAAGAAAAGACACTTCCGAAAACCATCGCCAAAACGAATCAATTAATACTGAATTGGACACTAATTTATTAATCCCCAATAGACCTGAGCGGTAGCACTATCTTGGAAAATTGGACCTTAAGCCGACTGTGGCAAGTCTCTTAATTGCTTTTTTCCCGTCACTATATGTTATGAACAATTAATTAGCGGAATTGATTGACTTTCTATCAGTATTAGGTGTGTTGGCAGTGCACGCCAACCCCATGGACAATGTTTATGGTGTAATATGAATAAATAAGTTGTATTGACGGATATTTGTTCCTTGTTGTTTCACAGCTAGCGTGTCTGCCTGAATGCGTGAACTCTAACCCATATCTTTTTTCTATTGTCTTATTTAATGCCTTATTGTATTATTCTCTTTTATAGAAGCTTCTATTACCAGATAATAATATGGGTCCATTGTTAACTTACACACGCACGGAAGAATAGCTTACGCTACGTTAGGATATCAAGAAAATTGGATATTAATAGTCTGTCAGCCTTCTGGTATAATGTTTCATAATAATATTTTCACGTGGGATAGGAAAACGATGATCACGCAGCACCTAAAACGGCACGGAGCCCCTGGCTTATGTTTCAGGTCACGACCTCGCAACTGTGGCCGTGACGGTCATGATGTCAACAGTTTAGATCACTGTAGTCTGGATGCGCACAAGCCTGATTGTGTCTCCGACCATTGTGCGGCCGTGATTGTCACGGGGCGGGATTTGACTTCAGCACTAAAATAACATCTAACAACCAATGACCTACTCTCAGCATAATAATTATGTCAGCGTGATAGATAATTGACGCGCTCGTGATTCTTATAAATTTTAATTATTAAAAAGATTCTTCCATCTCACCTCTTTATCACGTTTAAATTCTTTTTTTAATCAAAGTTTATTGTTCCGCGTTTGCCGTTCCTGCGCTGATTGTGTCACAAAAAAGTAAAACGGTGATCTTCATTGTACCGTAGTAGAATATTCATGACGCTAGTCGCATGCGGCAGACAGTCATTCGTGGTCACCACGAATCATGATGCATGGTCAATTGGTCAATGTCAATCGATACAGTTGCGTGTACAGCGGAGCCGGCGACGTATCCGGGTCACCTGCAAGCTTTTTACTGCCCGGTTCATGTCGAATAGTTCAATGGAACTCGAGAACCTAAAGCGCGAAAAACCATTACTAATCTATCATTGTCTGATACTCAAAACAACCTTGATCTTGTTGAATTGTCAATTCCGAAAGCTTTTTCGTTTTCTCACTTAACATTGTGTGTTCCACTTTCACTAAGTTGCTGCTTCTGTAACGGTTTCCAATCAACGTGGTTAATACAGTATCTTATAACAGTAATGCTTGTAATTACCACGAATGGAACGAAATCCCCATCAGCCTCAGTTCATAGTCCTCTGATTTACTGCCTGGTACATAGACCGAATTAGAAATTGGCGCTAGAATTTATCAGCCGAAATTGCTTTAATTTAGTGCACAAGTCGTTGAAATTGGTCTTTAAATGGCAGCTTTATGTGTATGTATAGTATATTAACAAGCTGAATCGCTGGTGAAGGTCTTCGGAGCCGGGGACGGCACGGGGCAAACTAATAAAATGTATATTGACGCTTATGTTTATGAGCTCGGCGCCATTGGCACTCAGTGATTTTGATACAACGTTGTACGGGCACGACCTTCGATAAATCTCTGTTAGGGTATAAAAAACAGAAGCATACACACATAATACTGTCGTTGCAAGGAGAACAATATTGGGCGAACTCCAAAGTTGAAAGAAGACTGCTAATTTATATTCAGATTTTTCATTACTTGGAACGAACTAGCATAATGTAAAAACATTACTTTCGTAGATAAACATCGAATTTAATATAGAAAGAAATATATTCTTTTAACTAAATTGCATTGAGGACAAATTGAAAATTCATCATGTTTTTCGACATGCTTATTTTGTACGTTGTTATTGTTACATTTAAACACAATCTCTATTGTAATAGTCGGAACTAGTTCCAAGTCCCTGAGGTAGCTGAAGGTTGCCCGGCATCCGGTTTTGAACTGAGCTACAATAAGTCTCGCGAGGCGCTAGTTGTCTCTTGCTTAGCTTAGAGCCGTTTTTGCCTGCGGGTCTGACTTTGTGAGTCTACCGAGGCCAGTCGAGATGACGGCCGGACTGTTACTTCCTGCTGATTACTGTAACGTGCAAATATAACAAATACTAGTTGTTCTCCTCAACCTTAAAGTAAACTTGTTCTGAGCAATGACCGGCCAACATTGAATGTTGTTCTTAGTCGTCGAGAACGTCAAAATAAAGTATCGAATTTATTCTAGTTACCCCAATCGCTTTGCAAGCAATTGAGTGCAGCATTGTTCAACGGTGTACCGCAATTTAGATCTTTATTCATGTGTCTCTTAAGGAAAATTGTAGTCACAGGAGTTTGCAGACCAGCTAAACTGTTTAGATTCAATTTTCTGTTGTGCTTTAATATCTAAGCAATACTGCGCACGCCATTATTAATGTCATAACGGAACGTTAACTTTCGACTTCACTTACGCCATTGTTCGACTGTTTGTGAAGCGAAAACCTATTCCTAAGTAATGGCTTATCAGTTTTTTATCCGACTTTCCGTTTCATTGTATGTTCTTGTTTGTCTGTTTATCTAGTATATTATTATGGAAGTGATAATTGTTACATGTGGCTCTTTCTCGCTTTATTGTTGTAGGTGCAACGCAATTGACGTTTGCATATTTTCTTTTATAATTTGCACTTATTAAAAACCTATAAAAGAAAGTGTGCAACATTTACTTTCTTTGTTATATGTACGAATCTTATAAGTTATATGATAACCCACCATTGACTGTGATTGTGCATGTAAACAAACATATTTCACCTCATTCACCAAGTCGTTATACCGCAAAATCGTTTCCGCATACGTTTGGATCATGATTTTCTCCCGGCTGCGCACGCGCAGGCTCTCGTCAGAAAAGAAAGCGAATAGGTAACGGTACTGCGCGACTCAGCATAATTACTCGTATTTTGTTAAACTATAGTAGTTTCGTACCAAGAACCTGACATGTCACGACTCTTTATTAATTAACCTAGTAGCCATGCAGCTCCGTAAGGCTTTATTTAGAGCATTCGTTTTCCTCGTACGTATTTATTGACAACTGTATATGGAATTATAGACAAACATGCGTAGGTTTATATGAAATCACGTCACCTATAGTTTCAAGGTGCATGCACCCATTGAGAAGTGTCTGTGTGGGCAGGAGGTTAATACGATCCAATACCAGTAAAGTCAGTTAATTTAATCAACTGGACAATACTTGCATGACGTAATGCACAAGTGTCATAAATGTGCTCGTAAATGATAAATTTATTATCAAAGTGTATGGCGCAAAATACAATATTGCAATTAATTGAAGAAGGCGACGTGTGTCGTGACCGCAGCCATGCGCCGCGAATTGTGATCGCATGCACGAATGAGATGCGACGAAAACAGAACAACTGTATGTGACGCTGATCTTGCTCGGATTCGACCTGACATCAATTTGATGCGCTGGCTAATTTTTATGTTTGCTAGCCAAATTTTGCGAAAAGGCCAATGTCATCCAGAAAGTCACTTTTGTGTGAAGTCATATTTTCATATGGCGCCTGCGAATTTACGAAAAAAAATACATGACGCGCTGACACCGGGGCTTCTCGTTACTATTTTCTGAGCATTTTCCGACTATCACTATGACTTTATTAGATGTTTAGATGTTTAATTTTTATAAAAGCTACATATATTTTTCTGTTTTACTACTAAAGGATCTTAGGAAGTAAGAAAGGTTATGTACAAATGCACTAGCCTCAAAACATAAGTCACGAAATTATTACATTTTAAATTAATCTAAATCTTATCGGTTTCAAAACCCGTTCGTTTGAATGTATAATTCATTAGAAGTTTATTACGCATCAGAACGAACGTCACAAGTCCACCGATTGTAGCAAATTGTTGATATTCGAAACAGTGGTACAACTGTACAACCGATCTCCTAGCCTAGACGGTCATGATTGGCAATTCATCCAAATTGATTTGTTGACAACACCGCCTAAATTTCTCGGTGATTGCTCCCACAACACATTTTATTAAAATTACTGACGTTATGAACGTCATGATTTAATGTACACAATCTTGTTCCATTTTATTAGGCTCTCGGGGCCGTGGCCTATGAATAAGATTTAAAAAAATTGATAAAAGATTGTAAACTCCGCGCAGTCCAGCTCTGGTTCAGACTAAAAACAGAGTAACAGAACAAAAATAAATGTATTTAAAAGTATCGCGTTTCGTGGCGACTACGTAGACTGCAAACAGCGCTAATATGAGCGATATTTTTAGCGTAATTGTTCGGCTACAAACCATATCCGCTATTATTCCGCTACCGTAACAGGATCGTGGTTTCTTCAATCGAATTTATCGAAAGCTGGTTCAGTTTAATCTGCTCTCAGAAAAGATCATAGGAGATCTGTCAGTGGGTTGATTGATCCTGATCATAGGCTTGGCAAGGTTTGAAGTGCGAGAGGGTCAGGTATATATCATTACTCTTAAGTTGTAATAGTTGGCTGTGACAGGTGGAGCTCGGTATTTTAATAACTGTGCATATTACAATTTAACGAGCTTTGATGGGATGTTCACGCGAGTCAAGTCGCGTCACAAAACTGGATACGCATGATACCGCTCGACCGAATCGTCTGAGACGATATTGATGGGATTGCAATCATCAGTTAGATCAATCTGTATCTTAGCAGTAGGCTATTATTGTGTGATTGATTGTTGTGATGCAACTTTGTTTAGTAAAACAAAGAGCTCTGTTTATTTTAATATTATCTTTTTCATGAAGGACGAAAATACAAGGTTAATCAAAATTACTACATAGAATGAAGAGGCAAGTTAATAGAATTATGTGCTGCCTCATGGTGAGCTTGCAAAAACATGGTGTCACAACGATTTCATGCTTGAGGGAATACGTAAAAATAAACTTTACTTGTTTTAAATTTTAATCAGCTTTAATTTCTCTTTGACGTTTAAGGTAAATGATTCGAAAATCTCCGACATTAATCTCAATAGAAGTCTAAAAGACTCGAATGGTTAGACAGATATGGCTGGAGGTTAAACCCAAAATAGACATGTCGCAGGCACAATGGACCAATTGAACTTTATGGAGTAGTTAATTTTTCTAATGACAGTTTAACTGACGAATTGCAAGATTTATTGTGTTTTAGTCATTGAAAACCACTTAAATATTACTTACAATGTGATAAAAATTAAGCTGAATCTGGGCTTAATGTCTGACTTAATATCCCATAAAAGTACACAATATTTTGATGTATAAAAATGACCAACTTAGATCTACAAAACTTCTGTCGCTACCTAAGCAATTGTATAGCCTTATTTTACATGTCAATAAAAATATTGGTCTGAGATTCGCTGGTTAAACCGGTCAAATTGGTTACATCAGATAACCCATACCTACATATTAGTTCGGGTCGACACATAACTTTCTAATGGTGGAAAGTAAAAGTGAACCAAAGAGTCGAGCCACAAACGGGCCGATATTAAATGATGGCGCATGACATCAACAAACATTTGTATGGGCCAAGACGATATCGCTCCATTTTTGGTACAGCCTTATTTAGAATAATTACCAAATTTATAACCTAACCTAACCAATTATAAGATAATATGCATATAGAAAACAATAACTGTCGGAATATGACGTCAGTAAGGGGTCTCCCGAGTACCTACATACTTAAATACGAAACGAATTTCGAAAAAGTGTGTTGTGTTACTAAAGTAAAATTGAAGCTAGATGTTAATAAACAAATTGGTCATGATTACAAAAAAAAACCCACCTGCATGAAAAATCTCAGTTAACGAACTTATTATGCACATTTATTGTTAAAACTAGAGACAGTTTAGCTAAGAATTGTTACTAATTTATGAATCAAATAAGGAAAACAAAGAGTTCAGTGAACGCTTTGCATATGAAGTGGTTTACTATTATTTGACCGCGAAGAATAAAATAGACGGTATAAAGAAACCATTAAGGTGTGCCATCGTCGTAGGCTTAAAACATAGAGAAAGTCACACAAATAGAGGTAGAAGTTTGTCAAGAAGTGTATATGTATCACATGGCACTCAATTTCAGGTTAATTCGTCGTTCAATAAAGTTTATCGTCCAAACATTACAACAATAATGAACATTTATCGTATGTACTGTACAAATATTGTTAGTCAATGTCATTAATACAAACTCGAATCGCTTGACTAATCACTTTCTCAATAATGCACTTTAGTAATTATACGTATGATGGAAGTGCAGTGTTTGTTTTGTGCCGTCAATCGTCAGCTTTATCGCCCTCGTGTATGCTATCATTATATGGTGTATTCTATGGTAGCAATTTAATATGAGTGTTTTTATGACTCAACTTTTTACCCTGACCATTAGCCGCTAAAAGTTCTGTCACATTTATTTGAGTGGTTTGAAAAACCGATTATTCCATAAACGTAAATGGGCGGCCATTTGTAAAAATAAGCTAATACCAAGTTATGCAAATAGGTATTCTCTGCCCGTAATTAGCAATTAGCAGACAAAAGCGTTCCACGTCCCAGTTGTGTAATTTGTTTCGTAGTTTCTACTTAAACGTCGAAACAAAATTAATTGTTATGTCAATAATAATAAGAATATAGCGTGATAGTTAATGCAAAATTTTAGTACCGTATTCGATAAGATAAGACTTATTCGTCATAATGTAGCGACACCTAATCTTTTCGTGGATATGATACCCATTTTTAAGTAAAAATAAATGTGAATCCTAATGAAAATATGTTGGGCATTGCTCAATATAGCCTAGTCCAGGGTAGGCGAACCTTTATACATCAACGTGACATTTTTTCTAAAAAACAGTTTAATGGGGTAACTCGCGTGCCATCAAATAATGTTAACTTTCTGATTTTTTGGAAAATAATAATTATAAATACTATCAATGGTATGTTTATATTAAACAGTAAAATTAGTGTGACTTCTGTTGCTGCAGGTTAGATGACAAATAATTTATGTTAGGGTTGTAAGATGTTACTTTTAGCAAAATGCATGCTGAACAAGATTCATCTGTCAAACGGTTTCTAACGACGTGCCCGAAATATTGTGTCGCGTGCCATCAATGGCACGCGTGCCATTGGTTCGCCTACCCTGGCCTAGTCATTTCCGTACACTTCTTAGTCCCTATTCTTTATTATTTTCTTTTTCTGAATAATTTTGGTACATTTTTCTTTACAGCAAGCTATGAGATCTAAATTTTCATTCAAGCGAAACTAACTTAGATTCTAGGTTGCACTTTCGTCCGCAGTCTATATAGGTAGTCAGAACCCAGAAAGTCTAACAACCAGTCTTACTAACTTACCTAGGTACTATTTATTTACCAGGGCCAAATTTTACCGGGTTGCCAGGGTAACTTTTTTGAGGAGGTCACATAGGCAGTCGCTCCACGTTAAACACTAGTACGCAGCTGCATCCGGTTAGAATGGAGGCCGACCAAAACGTAGTTAGGAAAAAGCTAGACAGACTTACGCGTGCAAAGTTTACAAAATAATAATGAAATGTACTCAATTTTTTTAATGATTTCTTAAATCTTTGCTGTCACATACCGAAATTTTAAGGTTTTGCCTTGACATGCCAAAAACTGATTTAATATAAAGGCACTTGCCAGCTAAAATATTCGGAAATGGAACGCGAATGTTTCGTAAAGGTTATCAAAAGATTCGCATGCATGATGGCATTGATCCGCTAGCATTGACTTTAGAACAATCGAGGTCGCTTTCTTTTTAATTTATATTGTACTATCTGCCCGCCCCGGCTCCGCACGGGGTCATCTAGTTATTTTACACAACAAATTTTCAATGATTTTCAGTCGTACAGGTCTTGCAGGTCAGATCCAATTTAGTGAGGTCGTTGGAGTTTTCTCTCACGATGACTACTACAAAAATCGGGAAAGGCTACTTTTTACCCGGAGGCAGACGTAAGTGCTTTTCAAGATATAAGCACACTCAGGGACAAAGAGTCAGACAGCGGGAAGCGACTGTTTTAACAACTGACTGCAAAAGCAAGAACAAAGGAAATAACGACGCTACTAACTGTGGAAATACTAATAGTTTACGTCACAGTCCCTGGATACCTATACATATCATATATTGGGAGATCTCTGAAGATTTCGGAGCAAACAACACGTCACATTCATTCGATTGCACAAAGTGATCCCGCAAGGAACTATTGTTGGCCCTGATATTTGTAGAAATAGTTGAGGCGTTTGACATAGTAAAGCAATTCTCTAAATGTAAAATCCAAATTCGGATTGCAAGGTATAACACAATTAGAAAAGGTTTTGTTTATTAACACAACAAATTTGTCACAATTCTAATACAATGACGTTATTCTTTGCAGCGATAAAACCATTGGGATCTTACATAAACCTATTAACTTGATTTTTATACCCAATTAATTCTTAAGCTTTTACAATTTTTTTTTCATTTTCTAAATAAAATGATGTGACAATTTTCCTGGAGTATGTGTTTTGTAATTACACGAGATTACCGACAGGTTGTTAAGGCCAATAGTGAACGTTTCGGCCTTCACATTGCCTGTGCTGGTCATGACGTCACAGCGGCTTTCGCAGACTCAACTAATTGTGGAATCTTTTAGAAGTTTTAAGAATATTTTCCCTTAGTTTTAGGTACTTGTATCTTGAAGTAACTGAACTACTCCAGATTTTTCCTTAAGTCTAATTTGTAATAGACTCTGGAACTGGAATAAAATCAGCTGAGCAATATGACCGTGAACTGATAACAAACAGGCGAGTTAGTCGTATTAGTAATTTGTATTCGCATTTTCCTCGTTAACGCCTTGCTCTATAAACTTTATTAAAAACAACTTATCGATCGAGTACGTTTGGGAAGTGACAAGGTTGGATAAACAAATTTACCCTTAATTTGTTAGACAGTCCGGAAAAGATTTGTAAATATGTTTATAGTTACTTAGCTGGATATATCCTTATATACATCCTTCGCGTATATTTTGAAAATATGTAAATATTTGGCTTTAAATAATTGGATTATTTGGACTTCGTTCTTGATAGTGAAATCCGTAACACGTTTTCTATCAAAAAGAAAAAAAGTATAAGCACGATTTTGGAGAAATGTATTAACAGTTCTGAAATTTTGCACCCGCTATGCCAACTGGTTCATTTCATACATTTGCACGTTACTTTTCAATACCAAATTTCTAGACTTGAAGACTATGTAAAGAATGTTTTCATTAATCATTCGGGATACCAGTACAAGAGCGGAGATGTTACGTTCAATAGACGGATAAATTGCACGTCTTACGAGGCACTCGCTGCACGCTAACGTATCATATCAACGTTATTGAGCAGTTATACAATCATTTTTATTGTATTTATTAAAGAATTTTCCTCTATAAATAAGGTTTTATCTTACGTCTTTATTCTGGTATCTTTATTCTAGTAATATTTGTGCAGCCTTTATCAAGTGTTGATTAGGATTTTATGCTTTGAACACGGAACAGTTGTCTGTGATGACAATATCAAAAGATATAATTTATATTCTTGTGTTTATAGGATGATTCGATTCTGAATCTCTTTTTATTAAATATTTCAGGGACCGATTGTTTTGTGTATGACTGCCAAACTACCGACTAACAGGAGTCATTGACATTATGTGTTGTTTGATGCCATGCAACGATGTTTGGCAGTATTTTGTTATTGTTCATGAATTTAACCTAAACACTGTACGCAGTGTTTCCAACTTTTTTTAAGTCGTTATTGTCATCATATGTATTTCATAAAAAAGATCACACACCTTGTTCTAATAAATTACTTTTCTTTATTTTGTATATTTTTGGTACAGACCAAATGATATTGATAGGGTTTTCTAAACTGAATATGTACATAGCATTATCATCGTTTTAAACGACTGTTGCTAAAATAAGGAATCTAAATAGTTCCTATTTTAACAGTTTAATCGACTAGTGATTGTTTGGTTAGAAACAATTTACTCAAAATTCTCGTGTCAAGTGTTTGTGCTAGGCTCGTGCGTACCACGTCAGCGTCTCTTGGCATTGTTTTTTCACGAACTATTGGAACTGCTGTACAAACACATGTAGTTATCGTCTTGATGATTCACGCGTGTACCTCTTAGTAGTTAGACGTATGACGAGCCTTACATCATCGATCGATAAGACAATGTTCAGTAAACAAACGGATTTTTATAATTTCCGTTTCCACGTCTCACTACGCTCGCACTACAGCGAGGATATTATTACCCTCATACAATGTTTTATTATTTATTTACGTTAGCTCCTACGTTGCAGTTTTGTTTATGAGAATATCAGTTACTTTGTTTTTATTTACAGTCCAAATATTTAGGTAACATTACTTAGCGTCAAGCAGAAAATATGTTTGGCCATACGCCACTCACTACAGCAGCTTCAGAAACTTTGTCTTAACTAACTCAAAATGGAGTTTCATTTTATTTAATTGCTTTATAAGATTTATTTTTGTTTACAAGAAAAAAATACCATTTAGATTGTTCGACATCACGTCTACCATATAATTTCATATGATCACAATTCTTTGCATTTATTAGACGAATAAACATGAAACTCTTAATAGCTGCATTGTGTCAATGACACAGATTCCCAGGCGCCAGTTACGGGTCGAGGTGTATGCCGCCATACTTTTGATAGGTACTGCTTATAATATTATAACAGTGTTGTTCTTACTCTTATGTTTCCAAGAACTACGTATTGTTCTCATAGAAATAAACAAATGCTTTATTTGCATGAAATGTGATGCGGAGTACAAGTAAGTTTTGAGTATGGTCACGTTGCTGGTCAGTCGGTGTGGCTGGGGCTTAGTTCTGGAGATCCCGTCGCAATTTGTTTTGAGTTTTGTTTCGGCTGCGAGTTACTGACTCATATAGCGGTCACGACAACATCAGCCACACTTTCCAATGTTACTTCATTGTTGTTTAGTCACAAAAGTGTTTTAGAAGAGAATTTTTCATACATTTATTTTACTTGTTACATAACACTGTACTGTGTTCTTTATTACCTTAAAGCCGAAAGCCGAAGAATAGAAACTCCCCGTGGTTACATTGAAGCCTACTTTTGATTTGCCGTTAACCTACTAGTCGGTACTTTACCGTGCTACGAGTATGACTCTTAATTTACAGAATGAAGGCATGACTCTCGCACACGTAGTAATTGTGATAGTAGGTCTGTTATGATAGCCTGATTGTGTAATTAGATAAAGTAATTATAACATAAACCACTTGTAAGATATTACGTCATGTAAAGAAGCTCTATACAGAGCTCTTACTAGCCAAATATTTGACGTTAGCCTAATCGGCCGAATATGATGAAATCTTGGAAATGAGTGGCCTGTTATAAGCTTTAAATAAACAATTGGTTGACCAAAGCCACGTAGAAGTAAATGATTCATGACCAACATTATTTACACGCCTCCCACCTAATGTTCATAAAACCTTTGAAAACTAGTTGATATTAACTGTGAACCTTAACCTACTCACTCGAGTCGCGGGAATATTTAAGTGAATGAGTGTACGCGTGACAGCGAGCAGTAAACTCATTGTTATTCCTACGAACAATAAACATCAAAACGGTAGCGTTGGAAAAACTGACGGTTATCGCTTAACGATATGTAAAGCTCTTTTAAATCGTAGAAAGTATTCCTCGAGGCGGATATCGCAACACCATCTACAGCGACCTGTTGCTTTGCTCGCGATTTGTTCAACAATCTTACGTTACGAACGTTATTCTCTCAGGCATTAATTGCTCTCACAACGATAAGATTGACTACAATAACGCGTTGATTGCGATTGTACTTTTGTAACACGCTTTGTCGAATGTGCGCAAGGAATTTACGCGCGGTAACACTTGAACGGTTTGGAACGGTGGGTAATTCTACTTGCAGTGGCTCACAACTCGCAAGTCAGTGACGTACCCAAACGTAATCACATTTCATTACTGCTCTCACGGGTAATACGCGCTGCTGTTAATAAAATTTGTCTACGTCATCACTGCAGCGGATCCAATTTCATTTGTCTCCCATATCGTCATATCACTTGTTTATACGACATTGACGGAGTAATTCTCTCGCATTGCATAATGGACAGAGAACGAATAGCTGTAAAGTAGCTTAGGTACATGACGTGCCGTACCTGATAGAATTTATCTCGCTTATTGTGCAACTTCAGTTAGATTTGACCATTTGTAATCTCACTATTTGCGTTTTTACTCAAAAAGCAAGACTTATGTAATTTTGTCGATTAACCTAGTTCGCTTAAGATTTTCCTGGTTGGATCTATTGAACCGAAATGGACTGAACAGCGGATGTTTTTTATAGATTTCCTTGCTATTTTCATCTTCAAGGTTCCACGAAATCAAAACCAATACTTAACAAAATCTCACCAGTCCTGTAAGCGTAAGACACGTGTCATGCAATCTCACGACTGCATTACGCTGTGACGAGATTCGTTTCTGTTCTCAGAACATTATCGATTGTTTCTATTTCTGTGCAGATCAGCGGAGCGGTACGTGCGGGTGAAATGGCGAGATGTGCGAGTGGGGGACCTGGTCCACCTGTCGAACAATGAGCCAGTGCCCGCAGACATGGTGCTGCTGCATTCGTCGAACTCCCTTGGCATCTGCTACCTGGACACGTGCAACTTAGACGGGGAAACCAACCTCAAGCAGAGGATGGTGGCTCCTGGCTTTAAGGAGAAGGTATTTGAAACAATCCCATCGTTCTCCTAATAGTTTCATCAACCAATAGATTTATAGTGTCCCGCTCTAGAGGCATTTTTTTACTCTGATTCACTCGAAAGAAGTTTCAAATTGATAAATGGTCTTACACCCGCACCTGCGCATCTGCGTTAAAAGTAGATCTGCATTTTTTCGAAAAAACAACCGCAGCCGCATTCTATAAAAAAAAATCCTGCAGTTGTAATACTTATTCAACACTAGACAAGTAGGTAACAAGACACAACAGGCCCGTGGGTAATTGTCATAGCCCACTTCTTAAGTGTCACCGAGCCGCCAGTGTTGTATTTGGCTGAGCATCAAAATGTTGCTTTAGTTTTGTTTAAAATGCGTGTAATGCAAACCGCAAAAAAGCAGGGCGTGGGAACACTTTCTCCAACAATCTCACAATTGTCGTCGTAGTACCGCGACCCAGTTCACCAAATCAGTTGTTTATTATGTACTTAGATATCATCTGTAATATTTACAGCAAGCGGAGTTCAGTCCAATAAAGTTCCGAAGTTCTGTGGAAGTAGAGCGACCATCTACAAAAATATACAGATTTACAGGCTGTATCTCGCACCCCAACGGAGCCCGAGTGCCGCTCGTATCTGAGAACCTACTGCTGAGGGACTGCACGATAAAGAACACAGACTTTGTAGAGGGCATCGTCGTGTACGCGGGACACGAGACCAAGGCGATGCTTAACAACGGAGGACCAAGATATAAGTGTTCAGGCTTAGAGAAAAAAATGAACACCGATGTGATATGGTGTGTCTTAGTGTTACTCTTTCTTTGTTGCGCCGGTGCAGTCAGCAGCAAAATGTGGTTAGACCATTATTATGTTTCGCTATACCATGGAGTACCTTTTATAACAAACGTGAACAAACCCGCTTTCGAGGGGCTGCTCATATTCTGGACTTACATCATAGCACTTCAAGTGATGATACCCGTGTCCTTGTATGTGACCATAGAAATGACAAAACTGCTCCAAGTTTATCATATACACAATGACGTTCAGATGTACGATCCCGAAACGAACACGCGGACGGAATGCCGCGCGTTGAACATTACCGAAGAGCTGGGACAGGTGGCGTACTTGTTCACTGACAAGACAGGAACTCTTACCGAGAACAAGATGGTGTTCAGGCGATGTGCGATCAATGGGGTAGACTACGATCACCCGCCCGGTCCTCCCGCAGAGCCGGCTCAGGACTTGCCGCCCATCGTCACTCCGATCACGAACGTGTCTCCGAACAGACGATTACTTCAACATTTGACTGACAACAATGATGCCCAACATACGCAAAAGGTACCACGCTTATCTATCGTATAGCTAATTGCCAAACATTCGAACGTCACACCCAGGCTACGAAACGGATTAAAGTAACAGAGATAGCATACCATGAGGTTTACATTACCTAGAATTGAGTGACGTTTGAGTATTTGAGCATCGACCAAACACAGCTGCGAAATATTTTTGCGAAAGCGTTTCGATGCTTTTTATATAATACGACACAACTATTTTGCAGCTGTGTAAAATATTGCTAAGGTTGTAATAATAAATATTTCAGGTTCGCGAATTCCTGTTAATCCTGGCTGTATGTAACACAGTGGTGGTTAGTCAGCCGCACGTGGACTCGATGCAACTGAGCGCTTCGAACTCCGGCGAACAGATCTCAACGGGAAAGGCCTCGCGATCGAACGGAACGCTGCGATCTAACGACAAGTAAGTAACTCTAGTAAGTCAACATTTTCACAAATATATTTTAGTACATTTCCAGTAAAAGTAATTACCGATGTTAATGGGTATATTTGGACGTTTACGACCAGCGTCAATCTGCAAACCTTCCGAGGGTCATTGAGATCGTAATGACATATAAACACCATGAACCATAAAATGATTGGCAGTAACGATTGCACACAAGCACTTTTGAAAATTATACCAAAGCAATTAAGTATTTACGTATAGTGTAGCTTTATTTTATTGGTTCCAAGCCTGCATAACATTTTACCTTAGTTTTTAGGGTATCTTGAAAAAGTATCGCTCTTCCACACACAGTTTGTTACAAATGTTGTCTAAAATAATTAAAATTTTATATGCCACGGCCAACTTACAAAGTCTCTCGTCTGATGAACAGATACGCTCGTCTGACCGAGTCTCGATCGACTACGCCGTCACCGCCGCCCTCCACGGGATCTCCCCTGAGGATACGACTGCCAAAACTCCTCATGAGCAGCAAAGAAGATACGAGCATACCCAGCACATCAGTTGTTGATCATAGTGTGAGTGCCAGAACACTTGATATTATGATTATGAAGTTGTAGATTTGGTAAATATAGTTGCACTTTGCAGTACGTCTAACTCGGCGAGTCTGAAGATAGTATGAAGTAACTTCTCAGCCGCGCAGTAGATTTTGACTATCTGCTGAACTGCAAACATGCCACGTTATTTTGGATAAAGTTTACATTAAAATAAAATGTATCTTGAACTATTATAGACAAGGTTGATGAAGTTTTACGGATGTAGTTGACGTTTGAGCCACTGTTGCAGCTGGTCCGCTACGAGGCCGAGAGCCCGGACGAGCTGGCGCTGGCGGAGGCGGCGCTAGCGTATGGGTACGAGCTGCGCAACCGCAATCCCGACGAGGTCGAGCTCGGCATCCGCGGCGAACTCACCAAGATGAAGGTGCTACGTGTGCAGCAGTTTGATGCCAATAGGAAGTGCATGTCGGTTGCTATGAGGACGGCTACGGGACAGGTTTGTATAAATATATAATACGTATAGCTTTTCAGGCCGAAGAAAAAAAAAACAAAATGAAAATAAACAAAAAATATATTTTATCCTCTAAAAAGACCTAGAAAGAAGTGTTGTTTAATTCTTCTTTTTTGAATGGTGCAATCCGTATTTCCAGGTGGTATTATACGTGAAAGGCGCAGACACGACAGTTCTAGGAGCTCTCGCACCGATGCGCGCCGGTTCAGCCGAGCTGGCCGCTTACGAGAGAACCCGCTCCCTACTGTCGGAGTACTCGCGCGCGGGTCTACGAACACTGGTCATGGCGAAGAGAACCATGCAGCCGGCATTGTGGGAAGAGTGGTTAGCTGGCCATAACAGAGCTATGGAGTTTGGAGAAGGTATGTATTGGTGTTAACAGGTGTACGCATTTAGAACTAGGCTAGTATAACTATAAATAAGTGATTTTTTATCATGAAAGTATCAAGACTAGCACTTCATTTCACTATAGTTGAGGAACTAAATTTTTTATTATTTCTCATATGAATATTAAATATTCATTGCTATTCAATGTCATAACCAATTTCAACCCTATTATTTATTTATAAGATTGCGTTTGAGGTTGCGCAAAATTTGCGCATAATAATAATAATTGCGTAAATATTATAGTATTATACAGTAGTGCATATGTCGTGTCAGGTCGCGAGAAGCGCGTGCGCGCGTCGCTGTCGCGGCTGGAGAGCGCGCTGGCGCTGGTGGGCGCGTCGGGCGTGGAGGACCGCCTGCAGGCGCACGTGCCGCGCACCGTGCGCGCGCTGCTCGACGCCGGCCTCGTGCTCTGGGTGCTCACCGGCGACAAGCCCGAGACCGCCATCAACATCGCCTACTCCGCCGCGCTCTTCTCGCCCTCCGACCGCCTGCTGCACCTCATCAGCCGCGACAAGGTACCCGCCGCCCCGCCGGGAGGGCGGGCTCTCACTGTGTCGGCAACAAGACTTACCCTCTTACCATTTCAGGAACACGCAGAATCCACAATCAAGAACTACCTAGAAGGCGGCGTCACGACCACGGGCGGCGGCCGAGCACTAGTGGTGGACGGCCGTACGCTCACGTACATTCTGGACCGACGGTCGGGGCTGGTGGCGCCATTCCTGTCGCTAGCACGACGCTGCTCAGCCGTGCTGTGCTGCCGCGCCACACCTCTTCAGAAGGCGTACATCGTCAAGGTATACTCGACTCTAACCTACACACTAGACCTCAGATATTCATTCGAACTAGCATTCTCTAGCCAATACAGTCAAAAACACAATTTATGAGTGACGTTCACGTGTCGTCTACACAAGGCACACATTTACCAAACACCTGCAATAAAAAAACCCTAGACTAAAGATTAAAATATATAAATTAGAATCAATATTATTACACAAATTATAATAATATAAATAATGTTTGTATCTCTCTAGGCGGTTAAAGAAGAGCTGGGGGTAACAACACTAGCGATCGGCGACGGAGCCAACGACGTGTCCATGATACAGACCGCTGATGTCGGCATCGGTGAGCTATCCATATATTGTTTTTTATTTCACATCTCAAATAATTAATGCAAATTGAATTATAGAATTCCTTTCTTTCACAATCTGTACCTCGTAATAATATCTTCATCTAATTGTTCGTTGTTAACTTTTATTTTTATGTATTGTTTCCCAGGTATATCAGGGCAAGAAGGCATGCAGGCTGTGATGGCGTCAGACTTCGCGGTGTCGCGCTTCAAGTTCATAGAGCGACTGCTGCTGGTGCACGGCCACTGGTGCTACGACAGACTCGCTAGGATGATACTGTACTTCTTCCTTAAAAATGCCGTAAGTTTTTATCTTCAATATTCAATTTCATTGTATCGATTAGGAAATTTTATCATCAATATTCCTTATTGATTTTATCATATTAATTTTTATCGATGTTTTTTTCATCGATAAAATCGACCCATAATAATATTCTGAGCCTATGAACGGCCCCTTTAAAATTCAGCTCAATTGAATCGAATTCTAATATAGAATAGTAGAACAAACCCTTTGTTAAAACGTAGTCAAAAGAAAGTATCGATATTTTTATCGAAATGAGTGTTTTTGTCCACAGACGTTCGTGTTCCTAGTATTCTGGTTCCAGCTGTACTGCGGGTTCTCGTCGATGGTGATGATCGATCAAGTGCACCTCATGACGTATAACCTCATGTTTACTGCGCTGCCACCCATTGTCATCGGTGAGTTTTATTTACATACAACCGTGTGTCGGTTACTAGACCAGTAAGCATTGTACAGTAGGGACCAGCACAGATATGGTGGACTGACTGTTATCGACTTTTTGTCTTGATAATAATAGAGTCTTAAATTAATTATTTCGGATTGTAATATATCGATAATAAGTTGAACAAGTCTAAGCGTTGCGAGGCTAACTGAGCAGTGTGGGTTGTCAGGCGCGTACGACCGCGTGGCGCCGGCGGCGCTGCTGACGGAGCGGCCGGGGCTGTACGGCGCGAGCCGGCGCGGGCTGGCCTACCGCGCACACAGCTTCTGGGCCGTGCTGGCCGAGAGCGTCTACATCAGCGTCGTGCTCTTCTTCACCGCCACCTTCGCCTACTGGGACACCACCGTCGACCTCTGGTCCTTCGGCATCTGCTGCATGACCTGCTGCCTCGTCGTCATGCTGCTCTACGTCGCGATCGAGACGAGAAGCTGGGTGAGTTAACTTCACTAAAAATATATATGCGTATTTTGATTATTATATGGTTAAGTTGAATATCACATTTTATTTTGTTTATATTCATTGGATCAATCACATGAAAAATTAATTCATAAATATTTAGATTTTGATATGAGTTTTTCATTTTCAACATTTCTTGATATTTTAGTTCATTTTTTTTATTTAAAATAGTTCAATTTTTATCACAAAATAACATACTATTTTCAGCAAACCATCTTTACAAATTGAACACGTTACTCATAATCCCATATATTATTCGCAGACGGTGATCCACCTGATAGCGCTGGCTGGGTCGTTGATATCGTTCTTCATCCTCACGTTGGCGTACCAGTCCATCGGGCCGTCGTTCCTGAACCTGCCGTCCACGTACCACGTCATGCACAACACTGTCAAGGAGCCGGTCTACTGGCTCGTGCTGATCGTCACCACTGTGGCTGCTCTAGCGCCGAGGTAACCGAATATCTAGTTAGATTAAACACACATATTTCGTTGTAAGTTAATATCGATTTAATTTGTTTTTCAGAAATATTGTGAAAAAATTACCTTCACATTTTAATTATTTTATTGACGCCAATAGAAAACATGTCTAATAAAAAAAACGTATACTGAAAAAAAAATCTGCAACAACCGCATTTAGCATTGCTTAACCCCTGTGCGATCGGATGGGTTGTGCCGAACTATATTATACATGGCGTATATTGTGTGTCGGCAGGATGGTGTACTACGGCATCCGCAACTCCGTGCAGCCGGGCACGCTGGGGCGGGCGGTGGCCGCGCGGCGCCGCGCCCGCGCCTACGCCGCGCACTACCGCGCCGCGCCGCCACACGCCACGCTCTACAGGTAACACCAGATACATGTCTCCCTCACAATTCTAATTGTTCCCTCTATCCTTGGCACAATAACACATTTTCGTCTCCAATATAACTCATCAAATATCCGCCATATAATGTTTCAGAGCGCGAGACGAGGACGGGCTGGCGAAACCGCAGGCGGACGTGGCAGCCATCACGTGAGCTACCTCCACTGTAACACTGAACCTAGGCTGTGATCTCTCGATAGACCTATTGTAACTATAGTTATATCGTGCTTTTGTACTGCAAAGCGGGACCAACGTCCGAGCGACGCACGCGTCGGCCGACGTACCTAGCATTTATCTTCGGCTCACGAGCGAACCGATCGACTTTATGCCAATTCGACAGTAGACAAGTTTCCCGTGAGCTAACAATAATTATATTGTACAACACAACTAGAATCTGTTTGAAATACACTATTTTTATTTCTTTGTAAATATTTCATCGCAAGTGTTCAGAACTTTAACGTATAACCTACCATATCATCGAAATTACTTCCGATGTTGTTAGTTACCATATATGTATAATACTTTTATTATTTATGTAGTATATAGTACATAGTACTTACTGCCGCATCACGCGGTATCTCATAGATCTGCCAATGTTATTGATTATCTACTGATTGACGCTGACGGTATTATGAAAGAATTCATTTAATTTTATTTCACTCGAAAGTCTATTTTTTCACATATCAAAATGACTACAACTTAATTCCTGGAAATGTTCTAAGCATAATGTTTATTTACACGTTCAGAACAACTTGCTAACATACTGCTTCCGTGCTCTTATCGTAGAACTACTTAATTTGTATGCTCGTTTGCACCAAAATGCTCTTTTTTAACATCCCAAGTGATTCAGATAACACATGATGCAACTATCCCTTGATGTAATACCGTCAGCGCCATCTAGCGTGTAGTTTGTTAATTTTAATAAGTATTTTGCATGCCAATGTACTTCGACCATGGATTTAGAACCGATACTACACGTTTGGTGCAAATTAACACTTCTTACAAAAACTGTTCACACTGCCTTTTAGAAACGTGTTCTAGCGTATTTAAATCCATGACAAAATGATGTCGCGAATTCGTGAATGTTAAAAGCAAACTATACTTAAATGTGTACCTTGTGTTAACCGCTTCTAGTTGAATGAGACGTTCGCTGCTTGAAATTTTGAAGTCTGTGTTCAATCTGAATAATTAGGACTAACAAAAATATGTGGATGTTGTATTCAGACTAAAATAAGTGCTAAATATGATCCGCGCTTTACTATCGTTAATGTCCCGGAAATGTGAGAGAGAGAACTGTACATGTTGTCTCGGTCTTATCCATTTGTGCAACAAAGAAAAAGTCAGTCAAATTGACCATTGTTACAAAATATGTAACTGACTACGACACATAAATTTCTTTTGTGTGAGTGCCAACCAAAGATTTATCCCACCTTATGCAAACGTGGGCGCTTTCATTTTTATATTAAAAAAAGAAATCATTATCCGTTAACAATTCCCATTTTGTCTGTTAAGATTAATATCAGTATTTCTTGCCAATCTACATAGAAGCTATAATTATAAAATAAAAGATTTAGGGCCAGTTTCACAAGTTCCCGATAATTTATCTGGCAGATAATTTCAAACAAATTCTATTCCATTTTTAAATTTATCTGGTAGATAGTGGCTATCCGTAACCTGTGAAACTGGCTCTGAATATCCCTCTATTAAATTTCTGGCGCTGCCCGCCATTTTCTAAAGCACACACACAAAGTCAAATGTGACGTCACGTTCCGACGAATGCAGCAACTATTGAGATTAGTTGTAGGTAACACATTGACTAACATAGAGGTAACATTAGGTGAACTCCCAAGTCTTAGTTCTTAGTCTGTGTCGAACTAATAGACGTGATTGTTTGTATGTCTGTCTATACTAGTACCGTGTTATGTGGCTAGTACGGCTCCATTGTGATTGTTGATGAAATCTTGTATTTAAGTAGGTGATTATGATTACTAGTGTGTGATAACGGTTGACTTCCTTCTCAGAATATTTATATTTATTTATAGAGAAACGCTGCCTTGCCTGAGACTGCACCCGGTATTGGGGCACACTTGTAACCGCGGCGGGGGGGCACTCGCCGTACGTAACGTTCGCGTTCACATGTCAGCTGTCACGTGTACAGCTAAATGCAAAAATATTGAGCTTTAAATATAACGTTTAAAATGGAATCGGACGTGAACTGAGACCATGAGCATTTCTTATGAGGCATTTAATACTTTGCTGAAACTATTGAACTTATGAATCAGGAACGCTTCAGTGTATAAACTTAACTAGATTTCTCGCTATATTTTTTGATAGATTTAAGTCAGCATTTAAAATAATATTTCGACGGTTTGAGATTCTTCGCTCAGTATTAGCAGACGACTCAGTATTAAACCTATAGGAGAGTAGCCAGTGTCTACCCTTCAGAAAAAATAATTAGCATAATTCTGGCGTCAAGCTTATATTTGCATATATTTTTGAACGAATGGACCCCGCGCATCGTCAATTGTATCAAGTCGCAACAAGTGCCTTGCCCGCGTGGGCGAGAGCGTCCCCGCCGCGGCCGTCTTCGTGAGTAGATGATTCCTAAAGATTTAACTATTTTTACTATCGTTTCTAGTTTTGTACATACAAACAAAATATATTTCTATATGAATGAGATGATTGTTACGTGTACAGTAGGATATTTTTATATGAAACAAATCTTTGTGTAAATAACTTGTATGTTCTAAGACTGTTGTTTATTTTAGAGCGTTTAGTTTGTTCAGTTAAATTAAACTATGTAATAGGGTATTGTGATGAACACATGTATTTTCCAGTCATTTTGTTAACTTGCTGACCAATTTTGAAGTTCCGTTGTTGCATTCTTGCCGTGTTTTTAACAAGGTTTAGTACAATTCTTCCTTCCTTTAGTATATTTAGTGCTTTCACGGTTTTTATGCGATGCGAATGTGTTTCTATTGCCAGTACTTATTGTGTTGTTTATTCGCGATATTTTTAATCAATAAGAGTTAGAAATTGACTAGTCTTATCAACGAAATATAGGTTTTGTTAAAATTCTTTTAGTATTATTAAATGAACTTCCATAAAGTTAAGGAAGGATTTTATCGATATACAGTACTACGAAATGACATTATGTGCCTTGATAATTATCTATTTTCTGAATAAGTATTTCAACTTAAGCAACACTCAAGGAATCAATTAATTTATTAATATAGCTGACGAAAGCCACTTGTGAACTTGACTGTACCCCCATATCGAATTGTTTCGTAGTACTGTATGCATTTATTCTGTTATTATGCTTCTTCCGTTATGATATTATAAAAATCATGTTTATTCTTACTAAACACTAATATTGTGCATTTATGTTTTGTGATACATATTGTCAAAACAAAAAAATATTGAAGTCGCTATAATAAAAAGTAAGCACGGCAATGACTAGAAAATACATCATATAGATGTGTTGTTTTATAATAATAACAAATTATTTAATTTCATTACAATTATTGTTTTATTTTTCCCCCTGGTGTCACAATGTCTTTTGAATTTGTCAACATTCCAGTAATAGTGTGGTTTGTGCAGATCTAACGTTGACAATTAATATACAGCTGCTTATTATATGCAATCCTAGAGATTTACAATGCATTTGAACAGTAAAAAAAATGCTTTCTTACAAAGCGAGCTTGACTTTCCATAAGGAGGTTGAATCATCAGTACATAAATTATTTGCTTGCAAGACGACGGACAATCCGCACCATATATTGTGGCAAAATCTAATAAAAATTGCATATCTGCGCGTGCGCATACTATGTGCATTCAGAGAAAAATGTATATTTGGCCATTGGATTAGCCGTCATCTTTTCCTTTTAGAAACTTTAATAAAAATATAGATCATGTCCGAGTGTAGAATAACAAAATATTTCATAGCATATAAACTAAATAACTTAGCGATATGCTCGGAAAACATACTGAATATGCAGAAAATAACATTGCAATTATATAAAACGACAATAATTAAACAAAACTTAGTCGACGCAGTCTATGATCCAATGGTTGTGACAATGTTCACAATAATATAATAAACACTACATTTCATAAAATAATACTTGTTATGCTAAAGAACGTCGCGCCCTATTCCCGCAATGCTGCATAGATATTTTAGCTTATAAAAGGATGTGGTAAAGAGAGAGACAATGTAGGACAAATATATCCTAACTAATACAATTAAATCTGGATCCTTCACTCTTCTTATCATCCCTTAAAAATAAATTTTCTGCAAGGCAAAGCAATTTTGTACATTTGTACTTGTATTAATTCCATTGGTTCATAGACCGACATCGCAGTTTCCTAGTAGACCTATTAATACTAATATTATGACGTATTCATGTACAAAATGTATAAGTAATAATAATTAAATTCAATAAATTTCAATCCAAATGCCGAGGAATAGCGAATAGAGCATCCTAACGAGTTTGACTCTTTATAATATTATATTAGAAGCACACAACTATCTAAAGTGTCTACACATTAAGAGGCCTATGACCATTAAAAATATATTTATTTATAAAAGAAGCTCGAATCTCTATTTTACTTTGGTAGTTCACACTAAGTCAAGACAAATTATTCATAAATGTCACGTTTTAGCCAGATCCAGTTTATGTTCCTTGCTACGTTAAATAATATGAAATGTCTGACGTGCTCAAGAGGACCGTATTGCGATGCGCAACACTGCTAAAATACAATAAGTACTTTAAGATTAGTCTAACTTTTTCTTTATAACTATGTTATGTCTCGTTAGAGCGTCAAACTAGTTTTCAATTCCCATTTTGGCTATGTCTTTTTATCAATTTTCTAATCGGCTATTTATTCAACCGTAAATTCATTGTTTTCAGTTAGCCAAAATGGCGCGTCTTATAGTAGGTATATAAGGTCTAACAAAACTAGTGCACCATATTTTCACAGGTCATCTAGAACATGCTAAGGATTATGTTTACCACAAGAAAGTCATGAAAACAACAACATATTTTATTAAATTTATCATCACAGTCGAAAAATTGTACGCATACAGCCGGTCTCTACGAAGCTCGATCGTTGACCCCTAGGTCATTCAATTTTTGGGGTAAACATGATTCTAAGCATGTACTAGAAGACATGTAAAAATATGGTGCACTATTTTTGTTGCTTATGAAAACATTTAACAGAATACCTTCATAACATAAATAACAACAGTTATACAAAACATTTTATGTGAGCTGTCAGTAAAACCTTAGTTAAACATGTTTAAATTTAAACCTTAATTAGTTTTTAGATATATCCCGTTAAAAATGTATAATTAAAACAATATATGTAGTAGTGTACAAAAATGGCTCGAATATGCTATCAGATAATACAAACTTCAGTGAGTAAATGTAATAAATAATAGTTTAAAAAAAACTAAAAAAACACGCTTTTGTAGAAAATCGAACTAAAAACTTTAAAATAACAAAGAGTTTATATAACCGTAGCAGAGAGTTAAATAATCAATCATAATTAATTACATCAAAATACAATTTCAGTAACAAACAGAATGATTAAATTCAGAGTGAAAAGCGTGGGGTGCTTGACATAATATGGAAATGTAGTGAAATGCACCCCACGCTTTTCACTCTGAATTTAATCATTCTGTTTGTTACTGAAATTGTATTTTGATGTAATTAATTATGATTGATTATTTAACTCTCTGCTACGGTTATATAAACTCTTTGTTATTTTAAAGTTTTTAGTTCGATTTTCTACAAAAGCGTGTTTTTTTAGTTTTTTTTAAACTATTATTTATTTTATACTTTTTAGTTCGATTTTCTACAAAAGCGTGTTTTTTTATTTTTTTTTAAACTATTATTTATTTTATACTTTTTAGTTCGATTTTCTACAAAAGCGTGTTTTTTTAGTTTTTTTTTAACTATTATTTATTTTATACTTTTTGGTACCATTTTTGTGTTGTAGTTTCAAGTGTCATAATTGATTTTCGTTAGTTGGATTTCGACTTTTGACCAATTTTAGTTCAAGAAGGGTTGGCGCAAGATTATCAACACAGATCGCCTCCCACACTAAAGGCCTACCCGTCTTCCAAGGGAATAACGACATCCGTCTGGTCTCTTACCATCGTCGCGTGCCAAGCCATTAGGTTCTAGTACGACAGGGACCCCGACGACGACAAGAGCGCGACGAATGATGTCGTTGATATTTGCGTGCCGTGCAATACGGCCCGCAATGCGGCTACACGACAGGCCGTGGTATCCGAGGCTGGTTACAGCTTCACCACAGTGGCAGCTATGAGGAGATAAACAAGGAGCTCCTAAACGTAAACAGGTAGCGAGGCGGAAAGTGGTGTCGTCAAGCATGGTGCCAATGTTTGACGACGGTAGTGCCTGAAGCCAAAGCCCCGA
Organism: Heliothis peltigera; assembly: GCA_958496145.1. Lineage (NCBI taxonomy): Eukaryota > Metazoa > Arthropoda > Insecta > Lepidoptera > Noctuidae > Heliothis > Heliothis peltigera. The sequence goes on from OY292327.1 coordinate 693,943, forward strand.
CTCCCATCTACTCACACCAAGTAAGCACGCTCGCTCAGCAGGAGTGATTGCCGTTTCTATTAATTAATCCCGGGTTACTTACTTTATTACGGGACCCGTTTATAGGGGGCGGAAAAGGGCGTTGTCCGCCCTTCTCCTGCGCCCAGTGCGCCTTCTGCGGCCGCGGAAGGGAGTCGTGATTTCCCTCTCCCGTTCCGCAGATTCCTTCTGCGACATCACTTCCTTGCAGAAGGACACCACCGCGTCCCACGACTCTGCCCTACCGACCATTTTCCGCACCACGGCCGGCAGCGACAGGTCGACTCCTACCTCGTTTGTGAGGTCACGGCGCTGCTCCTCCCAAGCCACATACACGGCGAGCGTGTGTTGCGCCGTGTCCTCCCCACAATGGACGCAGTGGTGGCACCGAGCGTCCGGCTCACTGTCTATGCGGCACAGTTACTTGCCGAAGCAACCGTGCCCCGACAGCACGCAGCAGCAGCGATCTGTCGCTGCACCGAGCTCGAGCCCCGTGCCCGCTCTTCCTCGCGCCATCGATATAATAACGCGAGTACTTTCGCCTCTAGGTCCCCTCGTATGAGATCGTGCGATACCCACGGATGACTTTGACGGCCATGGCCCTCTGCGATTTGCGCAGAATGGCGAGAATACCGTCATGCCGAATGGCCGTCAAGTCCAGCGCCCACACAGGGGCCCCATACAGGGCCATGGATCGCACAATTCCCACGTACAACCGCCTACAGGCGGTGCTTGGGCCCCCGCTGCAACCATCAGCTTGGACGCCAGCCGCCGAAAGTGGGGTCCGAATTCCTATCGGCTGTCGAGCACCAATCCCAGATACTTCATGGAGGACTCGACAGCTATCCGGGCCCCGCTGACAACGATGTGTGATCCCATGCCATGAAACGCTATGGCCTCCGACTTGTTCAGGGCCACCTCCAGGCCCAGACGCCGGATGCGGTTCACCACCTGTGACACCGCAGCCGTGGCTATCAACGTCGCTTCCCTGTGCGAGCTCCCCCGGGCTGTGACTAGAGTGTCGTCCGCACAATACGTCAAGTCGGCGCCCGAAGGCATCCATAGCCTCGGCTAAGTACGGTACCTTAAAATCAACCGGTGTTGGAGCTAGGATTTTCCTGGTTAACTTCTCAGCACCGTGAACCGAGGATATGAAAGCCGGTAAACTAATACCTACTCGTAATTTTGCGGACGCCGAGACCTCCCATACGGATGGGCAATGTAGCTTGCAGCCAAGCTTGGTCGTCCAGAGCAACTTTAACAATGGAACTGAGGGTATGGCGAATAATTTTGTCAACTTGGTCTAAAGGGTGGCTATGTTTCCAGAGATGAGAAGAACGGAGAAAATATGAAAATTTTGGACCAAAACATCAATATCAAATAATTGTGATGGCCGAATGCATATCAATTTGTTGTCATTATCATCACAGCCTTTTTATCGTCCCACTGCTGGGCACAGGCCTCCTCTCCCACGGAGAAGGATTGAGTGTTAATCACCACGCTTGTTCAATGCGGGTTGGTGATGTCAGACTTTATAGTCCAGGTTTCCTCGAGATGTTTTCCTTCACCTTTTAATCAGTCATTGGTGTCCAAGATACACTTAGAAAGTACGTATAACTTAGAAAAGTTACATTGGTACTTGCTTGACCTGGAATCGAACCCGCACCTTCTTACTCAAAAGGCTGCTGCTTTAACCACTAGGCCACTACGACTAATTTGTTGTAATCGTTCCGAGATGTGATTAAAATGTTCAATTTTTTCGGTTATAAATGAGGAAAAAGATTGTTCTAAGACGGGAGACCCAAAGAGGCGGAGAGAGTGGCTATGATTTTTATCTGTGGAGCTGTGGAGCTATGGAATGAAATTTGGAAGTTGTCAGTTGTCAGTCTGTCAGTTGTCAGAAATAAAAAATCGCATTTTGTATCTTTGAGTTCTAAACTACTAAAATGGAATGAAATGTATGCTTTAACTGAAGTAAATCCTGAAAAACAGTCTCTGCATCACCTCCAAGACTGCTCTTACTCTATACTCTTTCGATAAAGAGTCTGCCGGCTATTCGAGACGTCAGTCATGCGCAGATCGCACACTAGCTCTGTCCCTTTCACTCTCATAGAGGATCTATGAAAATAATAAATATTAATCCTGGCGGCCCTAATAAGGATAATGGAAAATTGTTAACGAATTATTGCATTGTCATCGGTCCTTGAGGTATATGCAAAGTTTCAAGTTAATCAGATGTTTAGAAACCAGTGAAAATCGTGCTCAAAGATTCCGTTACATACATACATACATACATACATACAGCCCAAGCTAATAAAAGCGTGTTAAAAATGCTGCTTCAATAACTTAGTAAGTATAGTTAAAATTTAAACATTACGTATGCATACCCTCAGAATGGATCTGGCTACAGAACTATTGCACTATTTAAAAAAATCCGTCAAGAACATCGTCATCACTAACAGTAAATTATAAAAAAAAATCTTTGACTACGATCACAATTAAAATCACAGTATAAATTGCAATATGGCGTTGACCACATCCATTGTTGGTTCGTTGACGAGAACAATATCAAACTTGTTAAGATAATTTTGCAGGTTACCTTCAGCATTGTGTCCTAGGAAGCCAACCTTGACGACTACGTCACAGTGTTCCATCCCCTCGGCCATCCCCGCGTCCCCGATGTTGTCCCCCATGAGGACGACGTTGGAGCGCATGCGCACCATGTCGTAGTACTCGGTGTGTTTGATGGCGGTCTCGTTTTTGTTGTACGTGTGAATGACTTCGCCTTTGATGCCCACTATGTAGTCGTTTTCGTCCATTGCTAGGAAGTTTGATACCACCTAAGGGAGAGAAAATAATATTATATGATATGAATCTTCTACCATGTAATCCAAATAAAGCTTTTTAAGTAAAGTAAATATGTACACATTTTGTACCTGAGATCCAGTTGACAAAAGAGCTTAATATTTTAAAACGATTTTGCTGAAACATGTCTAGGAACAACCGCTGGAAAACCAGCTAAAAACCGCATACAAATCGATCCACCATCCATGTTTTTGCGTCAAAGGTTAAATATATAACTTTAAAAACACTCCTAAACGGTCATACTTTAACGTGAGGCAGTAAGAAGTTAGCGGCCTTCATAGCAGCTAGCACGGCCTCGCCGAGCCCGGCCGAGAACACCAGCACGGGCACCTGCTGAGCCTTGCTCCAATCTATCATATCGCTCACACCTTTCCTGAAATAAAAGAATGCTTTCAACATTACTATTCTGACTTTTATTGCAAGAGTAGCAAAAGTAATTTTTCAAAAAAAACATACATAAAAATGTATGTCGAAGTGGAATATGGGACATCCTCCCCTTTTGAGAGGTAAGGAAATCAAGAGTTTTTGAACATAAAGTTATCAAAAAGACGGCTTCAAAACGCATGCTTTCATCCTATTATGTATATCAAGATAAAAGTCATTTATTCAAACTAGGCTGAAAATCGGCAGTTTTTGATTCATTAGGTACCATTTTTTTTTATTACAACAGATTCCTCTACGCAGTTTCATCAGAATCAACCCAGTCTTTCCCGCGCCAGGGTTTACCCTAGTATTTGCAATTTAATCAATTTTTATTTTCGAATTTTTAAATCTAAATCTTTTATTCGGTAATATTTGCGTGAAAGCCTAAATCGTAACCAACCAACAACCTTCGAGTCTTTCATGAAAACTTTACATTGCCAAAGTTGAACATTGTAATAATTGTTAAGAAATATCTTGCGTGTTTTGATAACATTTTGTTACTCAATTTCAAGAACGATAGCTCCACTATGCCAACAACAAAGAAATTATTCTGCAGTTACCGCTATCGTTTTGAATGCTATTCAAAATGTATAGATATACTTCTACTTGAGACTTTCGCTTGATGATAACGCAATCAATTTCCGAGAACAGAAGTGGTGTCCGCGGCGGAACATATATTTTATTTGTAAGGAAACAATAATTTGTCCTCTCTAAACACATTTACTTATTATCAAATATCTCATTCACTTAATGTGAATTAGACGACCCATCATCACCTTTTTTTTGTTGTCCCACTGCTGGGCACAGGACACTTGTTCAATGTGACTTCAGACTTCTCTAGGTGTCCCTATAGTCTAGGTATTATCGAAATATTTCCCTTAACCTTTAATCAGTCATTGGTGTCCAAGATATACTTAGAAAATGCATACAACTTGACGCCTAACCTGGAATCGAGCCTGCTCGATACTTGAAAGACTGATGCTTTAGCTACTAGGCCGCCACGACGTCAATTCAAATATAAAATCAAAATAATTTTAGTCTGCCATCTGTCGCATTCAACTTAAGTATTTACGATTTGTATGACAATTAATATATACTATCAGTGATATCTATGTTTGATTAGTTTCAGATTACTATACATTTGCAAATTAATTTTATCAGGATAATATGGAAAATTTAACCTTTGTAAGAGCATTAAATATTATGTTGCCATGCTTTAACATTTTGATCATATTACTTGTCATACAAATATAGACTTTGTGTAGTTAGACATAAAGAGTCATTTTACTTGGCCTGGTTTCAAGATCTTAACAATTATGTAACAAATCAATGGTGATCTTAATCAATATTGAATTAGTTATCTTATTTTCATAACTAGTTAATATTATATCTTAAAGTTAATTAAAATATCCCTTAGTTCAATACAGCAAAATTGTAGCAGTATATCAATAGAATACTAAGGACCTTTCTATAAGTTGAATATAATACTGAAATAGATAATTACCTGAAACACTGCACCATTCTATGTGCTGAATCCATTAACTCATTTCTTGGGAACTTCACACCTCTGCAAAAAGAAAAGTCAACAACATTCATTGTGGAGGTACTCCCATAATGTAGATTATTAATTTATATTATGTTAGCTGCTTCCTGCGAGGTTCTCCAAAACTGTACTGTAACTACTTCCTGCTCCTGGATAAACCTACTGGATAAACTCCATAGAAAAATGTATCTAAATTACCTAATTTATCTTATTCAAAACAAATAATTTAGTGGAAGAAATTCAAAACAATTTTAATATTATAAAGGATATTTTTTTCTTTAAAAATCTTATTGGATAATAATCTAAACACTATAACAAATGCGAAAGTTACTCTGTCTGTCTGTCACGCTTTTGTGCCACAACTATTTGGACTGATTTAAATAAAAAATTTTTTACAAAAAAATAAAACCGACTTCAAAAACACTGAAAAGTGAAAAAAAAAGCTTTTAAGTACATCGCTCTAGAAGTCGGTGTCAAAAAGTTGCAACTGTAATACTGTATTTATTTGGACACCGACTTCTAGAGCGATGTACTTAAAAGCTTTTTTTTCACTTTTCAGTGTTTTTGAAGTCGGTTTTATTTTTTTGTAAAAAATTTTTATTTTTATCTTTTTAGTATCAGGTCCAAAATCTGTTTTCGTCATCCATTTATACACTCCATACCTTCTATAATAGCTATCATAACTCAAGTTTGTAGGAAATTCTCATTAACAACAACATCATCCACATACACATCGTCCACATAAATCAAACAAATGCTCATAAAATAAAAAGTACTGAACCAAATTGGATGAAATTTTTATGGGACCAAATGGCAAGTATACTGCATCGAACAAAAAAAGAATTACACAAATCGGACTAGAAACCTCGGAGTAATCGGTGTACATACATAAAAAAAAAAAAAAAAAAAAAAAAAAACATACCGGCCGAATTGAGAACCTCCTCCTTTTTTTGGAAGTCGGTTAAAAATTTGGTAGACATGTAGTCTAAAGTCTGATAAAGGACATAGGCTATTTTTTATACGGGTGGGGGTGGAACGGCGGGAAACAGCAAGTTATTTATACATGCCAGTGATGCTTACTTGAGCAATGCGTGTGCTGCCACATACCAGTCAATCATATGCTTGGTTTTCTCCTCAATGCTCATGACTGGGTCACACTCTATAGGCTTGTAAATGCCTGACAGCCGATTGTCTTCATCTTTGTAATGCTGAGGTATTGACGGACACTCACGGAACATACCTGCAATGTAATACAGTACTGCAGGCCATAGACTAGCCAAAGAAGGTAATCATGTGATAAACCTAGGCTAGATGATGTATACATATTACATTGTTTTATGAACAACTACATAAATTGTAAGTATGTTACAATAGCTTCAAGTATGCTGTTTGCTAAGACTATTATTTTATTTCAAAATTATAGATGTATGTATGTACTTTGTGAGAAATACAAAAGACATATAAATGCCACAATTTAAATAGAAAGTAGTTAGTTCTGGTGAATTTTGTGTATGTAGTATTAGTTATTTTTGTGAAAAATAACATTATGTCTTGTCATAAGTTAGGGCTTCAATTAGGGGCTCATAAAAACGTCAATGAACTTACCAAAGCTGGTGAGTACACTGGTCCCATTGTCCATTGTGTGCCTGGTCAGTGTGTAGTCAAAATCTGTTACAATCTGCAGCTTCTCAGGTCCATCTTTGATCATTTTATTTATTTTTTGCAACAATTCCGCTTCATTTCGTATGTGAACATTCGCTTTCTGGAGTTGAGGTACATCACTCAAACTTGTTAGCACTTTCATAGCTAAAAACAAATAAATTATCAGTACTTGCGCGATACTTATAGTCACTCTATGGTCTATTTCAATTTTATTACACTTATTTGGTTGTTCTTACACAGAAATTAACTAAAATATGTCACCAAAACAGACGGGACACAGAACAGTATGGATCAATCATACCTGCTACGCAAATGCCACTGGAATCGATACAAAAGTTTAAAATATTAGATTATAAATATTATGTTCACAGTCAGCAATATTTTCGAAATAAAAATAGGATCTGACTATTGAGATAAAAGCCCACGTACGACCTTGATGTGGTAACTAGACTAACTAGGGATGGCCGTGACAGAATTGTGGAATTGGAAACTACAGCTGACGTGCTGTCAACTTGTTAAACGTCACCATTACACTGTCTGGTTAATGTGTTGTTCCAATAAAAAAAGGAGATCAGGGTTGATAAAATACAAAACAAACGTATTTAATTTACTGTTTACATCGTTAATATACTGACTGTGTATATTAAATCCTATATTTCTTAATTTATTGACTCATTGTCTAAGAAAAAATTATATATTCTGAGAGAAACGAAACGTTATTCAGCTCCACTTTCACGAAGCCTAAGCGCTACGAAAGCGTTATATTTTTCCAGTACCTACTTAGTGCGACATTGTTGTAAGAATATAAAATCGTATATGCAGCATTTATGAAAAAATATCATAAAAATAGATGATGCAAAAGTTTTGACAGTTTTTATTTTACTCCTATCCACCTTTACTATGTGCTCCTTGAGTACAGTAGAAATAGTATCAAATCCCACTGACCGCCTGCGGCAAGCAGTGCTAACTGCTAAGCTTTACCTTACAGTTTGTCAACTTAAGTTTAGCCATTGTCTTATAGCTTTTTCCATTTTAAGAATTGGCGGTGGCCATCTCTCGCGTCCTGCTCTAGCTGCGCGGAAGGGAATGAGATGCCGTCGCCCTCTTCTAGGTTCAAAGTCGCTTGTACCCACTTAAGCGCACTACACTGCTAGCCCAGAGTACGTTATTATCTAGCGAGAATTTTCAAGTCTATCTAGCGTTTTTTGATCTGTTTGTATCTTCTAACATTGTGCGATATCAGATCGTTGCATCACAGCCATTCTAGTGTAGCTTGAGCAACCATTTCCGTGGCTCTGGTACACAAGGTATCTAGATGGAACAAAGTGATTTTCAGTGAGTAATAGTCTCACACTACCATCATCATCATGATAAGATTTCCCACATTGTTAAAAGGCGTCTACGAAATAAAATATGCATTTCAAAATATTCAAATAATATTTATTTATATTTTTGTTGTTTTTTTGCTCTTCAGTATCACAAAAGTATACAAGATTTACATTCAATAAGGTTACAATTATGCTTTAATAGTATTTTTTAAAGATTATTGATTAAATATAAAATATTTTTACAACATTCACAAGCACAGGTAGCCATTGTGGGAATGTCTAAATTAAATGACTCATGTCTAATCAATGTTACCAGTGTGAATTACTGAACGGGTGAAAAAAACCTGACACAACACTTGTGATTTACAGGGTGTTCCAAAAGTAGAAGCGCATTATAAAGAGACATCATTTACCTAGATTTTTCCCAATCTATGTTGGGGTCGGCTTCCAGTTTTTCCGACTTTGAGCGACTGCCTATCTGATTTCATCAAGGCAACCCGATAACTTATTGGGCAATATTCGCTATGAAGTTGCCATATTATTTATTCTTTATCCATGAGACTAAAGTTTTAAACACCCGTTACAATAAAATGTTCTAAATTTATATTCCAATCACATGTCAAAATCTAATCATACATTGGGGCAAGACCGATTTCTTAAAATTTTGATTTTGTAAAATAATTGTGTTATTCACAATATAGAAATTGCCAATCGTAATAATCAAAATAAATTGATGTAATTCGTATACATATACAGTAAGGTATCGTAAGTAGCAGACAAACAAAATAAGGATTTCCTTTGCAGTTGCTTTTGACAAAAAAGTTCGTTCGTTTTGCCATTAGTATGGTAAATTGAATCATCTGTACTCTACATAAGGTCTATTTTTATAGAACGCTGAAAACATGGACTATGTCTATTTTGAATACCTTCCTCATGGAGTTGCCACACCAAATTCATCTCTTATCAGCAGATGCTGACGTACGAAAAATAGCCTTGATGAAACATTTTTAAATAATGTATAATGTTCTCTTTCCACAGAGGATGAAGGCATAACGATACAAAGGATTTCTTACAACAGTGCGAAACAACAGGTTTCAAACATGAAACATAATATCCAAAGGTACTGATTCAGTAACCTCAATGTTTAAATTAAATTAATAAAATATAAATTACTCAAATCGTCACTTAAAATACCTCATTTAAAAAATCTATCATTTCAATTGACATAATTTAGTGTTCTTTAGTGTTTTATTTGTGATAAATTGTAGTTTTTAGTTTTGAAATTAGGGCTGTGATTGCCACATTTAATTTATTTTTTTGACATGACAACCCTAATTGTATGAATGAATTTTATATAATCAGATTTAGATGTTAATTATAGCATGAAGTTACATCACTAGGTTCAGAATTAAATAGATAAATGAAACCTTATATAAAAATTGTAACTACTAGACACTATTTTAATTTGTTGAATTAAACCAATTCTTGAAAAAATCCAACAACCCAAACTTAACCTGTTACGAGAACTATATATTTTTTATAAAAAAAAATGTAATAAACAAAAATATTCTATGATCAGGGAAAAATGTCTATTGCACATTAAATATTAATAAATACAAGAAAACGTGTAGTCAATCAGAAAAAAAAACCTCTATTGCGAAGATAATACCGGTGCCTGTTAAAAAGCGGTCAAAAAACATTACATACAATAACATGAGCGAACAGTGCTATATTTTAACAAGTCAAAAAAAAAACTAAATATACAATTCATTAAATGTACAGGTAACTAATTCATTTAAGACTATTGTTTATTGGGAGACAATCTGTTGCCATTGATTACAATTGAATTGTATTGATCCCTTGTAAAAAGTGGCTACTTAGTACCTAGTGTTTAATACCTTGTAGTGTATATTATAGCAAGCGATTGTCCCCTAACGTTATGTGGTCGTCAATGTGAGCCAGTCCTTATGTAAGTGACGGTCAGTCGTCACTGATGCGTCTCCCTTTCTTGGGTTTTTTCTTCTGCATCGCTTCTAACCGCATGTCTTCTAAGTCTTCCATAATACCTGGATAAATAAATAAATATTCAATTTAGTTGACTTCTCTAACTTTGCTATCCTTTGACAACTGTTTTGTTGCACGGTTCAACTTTTGACCGACACGTCAAAAAAGTAAGACGTGCCCTCAGCGCCAAGCTAAGAATTCATCAATAAATAAATATTAAGCTACAATATAGTAGTAAGTTTGGAATTATATCATTTATATCGATTAAAACGTACTATTATTTTTTAACTTTAAAGGTCTGTAATGTAGTCGTGTGTTGCGTGCTGGGCACTTTTTTGTACATACGTGAAATGGAACCATTTTTGTTGAAAAAAACGTAATTATTATTATCATACTTATAGCTAGTGAACTCTTACCAATTTTTTTACTAATGTACTCCTCGCGCTGCTGTCGCGCGAAACTGGACTCCATCGTAGGATCGTCGTCGTCGTCCATATCCCGGTATCTGGAAAATATTACACAAAATTTAAACGACACATTATTATGCATACAAAATATTAGTTTTTGCAAGACTTTGAAAAACTTCTTTTCTTTATTAACGGTATTCAAGAGCTACATTGATTTTTAGAGGGTTTTTTGAAACAGTCAAGAAGGTACTTAGAATCGTCATCATTTTAATCGGAACATCCATTACTTTGTAGACCTTCCCCTTTGATAAGCAGGAGGCGCGGCTACAAGCGTCAGCCGCGTCGTCGCAGACGGATGACCCTTGCTGGGGAGTTTGTTCCACCAATTCTTCTTCCCAGCGACAACACATAGGATGTGGTGAAGGGCGGGCATTTTGGGGGCTGTCTTTTGTAAAATTGACTGCTGATTTCAGCCTACTTTGGATAAATGACTTTTTATCTTCTTATCTTTACCCACTAACTTCTTACTACTTACTACCGTACTTACTTGGACTTATCATAACCGAATATCTCCTTGATGTGTCTAGAGTAGTCCATTTCATCATCACCATCATCGATGAAGTCATCCAGCTCCGAATCGTATTCAGATTCAGAATCTAAAGCGCGACCTGCGAATAACATGACATTGTATTTATTGTACCGGTCTTATCAGCTGACTTGTGACATACATTTGTTATCATTATATCATGCCTAGATTTTTTTTACAGATACAAGAATTAATTATGTTTTTATTTTGAATTTATCAATTTTTATGTGACGGCCAGATTGTGAAGTTTCTGCCTGTAACGCCGGAGGTCGCAGGTTCGATTCCCCGAAAGTTAAACAGACGCAGTACTCACAAAATAAAACAAATAAACCTAAGCACCAATTTTTGCATTAAATAAAATATTTGGGGCCTAAAGTTATTTTAAACTTGTCTGATTAAACAATATGGAACTAGCTAAATTACCTTTCAGACTTATCCTATGAACATTTTCATTCTGCCACTCACATCAGCAAAATGGATTATTTCAACAAAAATGTAATATACAAACACTTACGCTTCTTATTCCTTGGATCTTGTCCTTTTCGTTTGACGTCAGCTGGCGGGAACTGCCGCGTGCCATCCGGCTTCCTCGCACCATTCTTGCCCAAACAATTAATGTGCTTATCAAAATCAAATGTATTTGTTACCTTCGGCTTACTTGGGCCTGCTTTGTCATTAGCCCCAAGTTTCCTATCATCAGGTCTTTTAGAAGGCACTCCTTTACTATCAGGCATTCTCTTATCATTACTCTTCTGAGATCCTTCAGCGGCCGCTCTCTGTTTAGCTAGTAAAGCCTGTTTGTCCTTAATTCCATTTTGTTGTAAACTTTGTTCCTTCAGTTTTGGCACTGGTTTACCTTGCTTGCTGTGACCGTTTAATAATTTACTATCAGACTGCTTACTTGGTATAGAACTTCGCTTTTCATTTGAATTCTTATCTATCCTGTATGTATTTTGGCTCTTTAAATCTATGTTCTTATTAACATCTTGTTTATAACCTTCCTTATAATTTAATTTTGATCTATCTACAGATTTGTCAGCACTTTTGGTTCCCTTGTCAGATAACCTACTGCTACTTTCTAATTTAGATTTTGCCTTTTCTAATTTTTCTCTGTCTCTGTTTAGTCTGTCTATGTCTCTTTCGATCCTTTCTCTCTCTGCTTTCAATTTGTCCAGTCTTTCTTTGTCTAATCTTTCCTTTTCACGTTCTACCTTTTCCTTGTCTAGTCTTAATCTATCTCTTTCTTTCTGTAATTTTTCTATTTTCTCCCTCTCGCTTCTTTCCCTGTCAGAAGGTCGAGGACTATCGTTCCTGGAGCTAGAATTGTTCAGTTTGTCGGAGACTTTCGGGATGCGGCCCAAACCGGAGCTTGGCTCTGGTTTCCTCTCTCTTTCCGCTTCTCGAGGTCTGTCTTCTCTTTGAACTGCAAAAAAAATAGGGCAAGATTCACAAAATGCATAGTCAGAGAACACGTACGAGGGGTCTTCTGTATCTAAAGGATGCATCGTAAGTACCTTCATAATAAATTACTATAACACAAAAGCATAACTTACCTGTACACCTTATTTTTCGACACTTTATAAAATAAAATATATCAAAATAACAACAAACCATGTCCATATGCCATACTTACCTTTCCTACCACCAGATTTTTCAGCTTCCAGTCTTTCTTGACGCCGCTGACGCCTGGCCATCTCTTCCTCATATTCACGTTTCTGTTTTTTGGTCATCAGCCGCTCCGTGCCTGACTCCATTTCTGTCACAACCTCCTTCTTTTTGCCAATTTCGATAGGTTCACTCTTTTTCTGTTCAGCCAGTTTTAACAACTGGTTGAAATCCATAGGTGGAGGTGCGGGTTTACGAAATTTGGGTTTATCAGGCTTTGTCTCTTTTTTCTCTGGCTCATATCGTGTTGGGGGGCTGGATTCTCTTTCTGAAAGGTTGTAATATGTGCCATAAGTAACACTTTCATATACATATATATATTTTTGGATACATACCCTATGGCCTTATAAAAACATATACCTAATTTTTTCTTTGATTTTATTTAGATATCGGTTTATAAGTCTTATTTGCCTCTCAATATTCATGAAAACCAGAAAGGCATATAATTGTTCTCACACTTATTCAGAATGTAAGAAGAGTTTTGGGGGCACATGCAAAAACAATCCAGCTGGCTCACACACAAGAAAATATAAGTATATAAGCAGGGATTTTGTGGGTAATGCCCTATGATAGAGTAGTTCTAGACCTTTCTTGAAAAACCACTAGAGCCATCTTATGGGGTGAACATGTACGAGAATCCACACGCTCTTCGCCATATTTCTGTGTGTGCAATGAAGTGAGACATACTAATATTCAATTTGCAACAGATGTACAACATTGCTTTACCTCCATTTTCACCTTTCCTCCTTCTCTTGTGGGGCACAGGATCATCTTCATGCTTCAGTGCATGTTTCACTCGCTCTCTTGTTCCATTTAAATCTTTTCTCACACTTGTATCTAAAAAATAAAGTTAAATATATGAACATACAATTTAAATGTTCAGTGTGGCCCAAAAACAAGTAACATAATGTATAGTTACAGATGATTGATTTTTGACAAAGCCTCATAGAATAAAGGACAAGAAGTACCATCTGTTACTGAAATTATTTTTTCTTATGGAAAATTGTCATTAAATTGATAAAAGTTGTTTGTAACTTCTTCTATATATTCATTTTAAGTAAAGTTGTAAGTCCTATTATTGTCACTGATAAACGATTAGCCTCTAAATGATATGTAATTGTACATTTTACATGTTTTTGGCTATTAATTATATTTCAATGTGCAGATTCTTGGTGAAAGAAGTTTACATATAGACTTAATTGTCCAGTAATTAAACATCTTCCTCCTAAACAAACACTGTCATTTAATTGAAGACATTATTATTTACCAAAATATTTCCATGCAATATCAATGATAAGGTACACCTTTCTGAAGTGATTTAAGTACCCAGTAGAGTAGTCATCAAACATCCATACAATTGCAAGTGTCACTTTAAAGTAGCCCATTGACAAATGTTTCCTAAGTGAACTAAAATAAAAGTTGACCTACATATGTATATGTAAAAATGGAATTACAGGTAAACTTACTTCCCACAGGGAATTTGGGTTCATCTGGCAATTTGCTGTACTTTTCCATCATTTTTTCGTATATAGCGGCTGCCTCCTGAGATTCATAGCCGTAGTCATCCTGGTCAGGCTGGTCGGGCCCCTCCCGAGTAACTGCAGTATTGTCCCGATCAATTGCATCTGCAATGACCGACTTGTTGGCTGACTTGATGACCTTCAGGGTCTTTTGGATTTTCCTCAAAGCCTTAGGGTCTCTCATGGCCAACAGCTCCTCCCGTTTCTTCTGGGCCTCGATTTTCTTTTGTCTTTCCTCTTCATCTTTCTTTGCTAAAAACTTTTGAATGTTTGCCGACAGCCTGTCTCTTTGTTTCTGCTCCTTTTTCGGTGGATCGAAGCGAGCCTTGTAATACGCATTTTCCTGAAACCGCAGAATGGTTCTATGATAACGGAATAGACATAAATGCACAACAACAAAGTAAAAGTAGCTTGATATCTTGTTTATAGTTGTAATCAGAAATATAAATACACAATGTTATTGCACTGCAGAGACACTCATATCATCTCCAAAGGACATAAGTAAATGTTAAAGTATGCGCATAATATTTCGCGAAATAAGTACTAAACTGAAACTCACAGATGACTTTTGTTGTTGGTTCCGTTGAGCAGCTAACAACGTCTCGCGGAACTCCATGTTCTCGCAATTTAATTATTTTGTAGAGCTAACACCCCTACAAACATACCAGCATCGCAAAGTTTTCACAAATTATTTTATAAAAATCGTAAAATACGTGTCATGACCAATTTCGATACACAATCGCACCATTTTCTGGAAACGTACTGACCATAGATTACAAATATCTCGCATAGAAAGAAAACCATTGACAAAAAGTATTGCCAGTCTCAATGTTAAAACTTGTTGCCAGATTTAGTGTTAGAATTGATGACTAAAAAAAATTAATTAGTAATAGTGCTTGTAATTGGTGTATATTATAGTCAGGATATGTAAGAAACATGTTAACCATTTTTTGAAGGGTCTGCTATAAAGTTAGAAATCGACTAATTACTCACTCACTCCTTAACCCATAAACCAGTGCTGTACTAAAATTAAGTGTATAATCTATGTCTGTAGTATAGCTTGTTTGACAGTGACAGTCAGTTATCTTTCTTTCTTTGCTTCCTTTCAAAAGTTGACGGAAGACGAAAATATGGTTCGTGTGTATTTTATGAATGTTATCTTAATTTTCTACTAAAATCACTTGCTTTTATAAAGAAATAAGCCGTTACATACATGTTTTAAGTGATATTTGTGTTATATGCGATATTATTTCCGACTATGATGTCGACACATTTTAGTAAATGTTGTTTGTTGTTCCGCTGCAGGCCACCTCCAAGAAGAAGACCAGGAAGCTCCGAGGACACGTGAGCCATGGACATGGTCGTATCGGTAAGTTAATAATGTTAATTCCTTATTCTTATTCACAAATATATTACTAAACATAAAACCGGTAAGGTTAGGTTTGATGGAACCTCTTCGAAATAATATTTCACTGAGTTTGAGAGTCGTCATGTCTTAACTAGTGCTACAACCATGAAATATTGTAAGACAATATAATTGACGTAGACGAATTTATCCTTTGGAGGTAAACTTGTTTTGTATTGTTTCTCCACCTGTAGCCTATCAGATACCTGATAAACCATTATGATACATGAAGATGAATCTTTGTTATCATCTACATATAGGTAATTCCAAACGAATTGTCGTATCTATTGATCGCAATTATCTCCTGAATATAAATACTGGTGACCCACCTCCAATGTAGGGTTAACCATAGAAAATTAAAGTGGTATTGTAAATTTACAGGTAAGCACCGCAAGCATCCTGGAGGTCGCGGTAACGCTGGTGGTGAGCACCACCACAGAATCAACATGGACAAGTACCACCCCGGCTACTTTGGAAAAGTTAGTATACTCGGATAAAATTAATTGACACTCTTGTTTCTAATGAAATAGTTTAGCATCGAGCATTTGTTATTGTGCTGCGTCATTATCAGCCTTTTTAACGTCCCTATGCTGGGCACTGGCCTCCTCTTACACTGAGAAGGATGGAGCATTAATCACCATGCTTGCTCAATGCGGGTTAGTGATTGTGCTCAGAAGGAACCTGCCAAGTATTTACAAATATAAGTTCCAATTAGTTTATTTACTTAGTAGATAATTTCATATAACTTCTGTTCCAATTTTTAATTTACTTTGTAGGTAGTGGCTATTTGGACATTGTGAAACTGTTCCTAGTATTGATTAATTGAAAGTGTAAAGTAAGAAAACTGAAGGTGATGTACATCTGCCAAGCAAATATTTAATTGTCACCTTTTGCAAAGATTATAGAATTATCATAATTTGATGTTCCATAACCCCAATGTTGAATTTTGGCTGCACATTGATCTATTAATCAGAAAAAAAGCTGTCATCTTTAATTATTGCCTTTGTTTCTGCCACTCCACCTAAAATTTAAACCCCTGTCTACTAATTTATAAGATATCATTGAAATTCTAAGAAAAATTGATGAGTAAGTGATTCTTACAAATAATATTTTCTTATTTTATAGCTCGGTATGAGGAATTACCACGAGAGGAAGAACAAGCTGTTCAACCCTGTATTGAACCTTGACAAGCTGTGGACCCTGGTGTCTGAGCAGTCAAGGCTCAAGTATGCCTCAGCCACCGACGGCAAGGTCCCAGTCATCAACATTGTTAAGGCTGTAAGTATCATCTACAAATACACTTTTATAAAGGTTACATGCTGATATGTGGCAGCAGAATTATAATTTATTATTTTGGATGGATTAAACCTTTATTTGAATTATGGACGAAGTCTGGCAACACTGATTTTCATTAATGTTAAACTGTAGTACTATTTTGGCCAGTTGGGCAGCCAACCTCATTATAACCAAATTATAACCCCAAGTGGGTTTGATTGGATTGTTTTGGATTGTTATCAGCTTAATAGTTGTATATATTTAATTTGCATCCTTTCTTTTTCCAGGGTTACTACAAGTTACTAGGCAAAGGCAAGCTGCCCAAGCAGCCCGTCATAGTTAAGGCCAAATTCTTCTCCAAAACAGCTGAGAGGAAGATCAAAGCTGTGGGTGGTGCCTGCGTTTTGTCTGCGTAATTTTAGTATACATTAAAAAATTAAAAATCAAAGTTATGTTTTTTCTTTATTTCTCCAAATATTGAATGTCACAAATTCCAAAAGTTAAAATATGACTCTACCTGCAGATCCCACAATGGCTATGGAAATCGAGGATAAAAACACTTAGTTGGGTTATAGAACACTTTTTTGAAGATTTATCTATATCCACCTAAAGACCAATACGACAAAGGAGAGGTGATCAGATGCAGGGCCGAATTTCACGAATTCTGAGCCACTGATGTGTATAACCAGCGACTCCGGGTTGTTAGTTAAAACCCACAAAGCTATTTTTCCGACCCAGGAATCGAACCTCTAGTCACTCAAGACCGCATGCACAGTTGTCGCGCTTTGCAGTTACTAAACCGACGGGACGGACTACATGGGTAGTACCTGTCTATTATAAATCCACGTGCTTCTCATCTCCCATGTTGCCCTATTAAGGGTTTGCAGCACGAAAAAGAGCGATACACACACAAAACAATATTTTCTCTACAAACCCATGTGCAGTTGGAGGATTGATATTTTGTAATAATAAAGTTCAATTCGATAGCAAACCAGTAGCCTTTTACATCAGTGCCTCCTATATAGGCACCGAAAAGAAATACGCTACCCAGGGTCTTGCAGAACTTTAATTAAAAACAGGATGCGGCAGTGAATGGTAAAATAAAACATCAGTATGATAATATAGCATCATTATTTAATAATACTTAAAATATGCTCCCTTAAGTAAACTTAAGTCAAAGCACAATACAGAACTATCGGTCATGCGAGATATATCCAAATTCATGATTATGTATATAAAAATAATAATACGCGATATGCGGCATTTTAAATGCAATTTCATGTAAAAGCAACACATCACTATATAGGTACTAAATTGATATCAAATACTTGAGTATAAAAATACTCTTAAATACCTTTGTATCAGAAGCACTGGGTTTCGAATTATAAAGCAAATTATACCATGAGATCAGTTACACAATATCCTTCATATTTTTTTCTTATTCAGTACCTAAACTATAGAGATTTTTATGAGTAGCTATCCATCTAATGCTTACTACTAATTCTGCTGCAATGACGAATAAGGCATTACAATATATTATTACTATCATAGTTATTATTAAAATTAATTAATTGTAATTATTAGTCATGTCCTATAAAAAATGTATCTGGTGTAACAGCCTTTTGTGTTACAATTACTGCTTCATCTATAAATGGCTACTATTTTGCGATTGATTATTTTGTTCTAGCCAGCCCTAAACATGGGCTTCTACCACACATATCTTATACAGGGTACTTGGCCTTATACTCAGGAGTTAGGGTTGTTAATATCAATATTGTAAATCTGCAGACCTACACTTAAAAATTCAACCATCATGGCTTGATGACAAACTGTACTTTTTGCATGTTCTACACATTTTATGGTCAACTTATTTTACAGTTCAGTCAAATATTAGTCTCTATAAAGTAGTATTAAGTGTATATTGTAACTGTGTGTGTCTGCCTCATTTGTGGGATCTGCTCAGGAGGAGTTTGTGTCTGGACTACATCAGAAGGCCGAGCCTGCTTGGCCTTCTTCCTAGCAGCATCACTCTCAGCATAATACATCCCCAGTCTAGTTTTAATAGCTGCCAAAGCTGCACCATTAATTTCATCATGGAATATGTTTGTGTACCTCCACTGCTTAACCATGGGACCTCTCCTCCTCTCCTTCTTAATTTTCTTTTCTGGTTTAATTTCTGTGTGATGATGCATCAACTCTGTAGTGTGGCCATAGTGATTGTCTATGGTTATGGTAGGGTGTTGGGGTTCAGGTTTAGCTTGCAGCACAATAAATGCTGTGGTGGGCTGTGTTGGTCTTGGTGCAGCTGACTGGAGTAATATCCCCATGCTTTGTGTGCCATTTGGGGTTTGATAAAAGTTAGTGGCAGTGCCTGTTGCCAAAGTAGCTGTTTGATACTGGTTCTGGAAGTAGTTCTCAGCTATGTTTACCAAGTGGCCACTCCCTGGATAGGCAATAGGGGCCAGAGAGTCCTGTGGCACTTGCTGCTGCTGCTGCTGTGGTGGTTCCACCTGAGGGACTAGCTCCATACTCCTCTTAGATTTAGGCATAGTTGCTGATATGTTATCTGGGTCAAAGGTCTTGATGTAGTCCTTCCACATTTTAGAAATATTAATTTCTAAACCTGCAATTTTATCTAACCTGATGAAATCTTTTAAACGGTGTGTGTGGACAATTGAATAAATATGATTTTTTATCTGATCTAAAATTCCAGATGGCAACCGAACTTCTCCAGAGCGTCTATGACTATTTTTCCCTCGATTGTCACTAGGGAACATGACACCATCATCCATTTTCTTGCAGAGAACTCTGACTTTTCTCTCAGTGATGGCATGGATATTTTTGAAGGCAGTTTGGCACACCTGGGTCTCTCTCCCCTTGACTCTCACAAAATATTCAAATGTGCATGTTCGACGACTGCTTGTTTTAACTCTTTTCCTCTTCACATCTACTTGCCTCATGAGACCAAATAAATAAGCATTTTGTTCATCATGTGTTTTCATAGAATAGAATCCTTGAAAAGTTTTCAATCGTATGTCTTCAGGAACTTTCTGAAAACATCGTCGTCTGCAGTTGCAGTCTGGGCCAGGCTGCTTTGGAGGAACCACTTTCCCATTTGCGTTGATATACTCTAGACCAGCTATTCTTAGACGTTTTTGTTTTTGTTTGTGCCATTCTGAAAATATAAATTTATATAGATTACGCACGCGTACCTATTAATGCGGCTGAAGTAATATGATAGCTATAAGATAAACCCGTATAACATACATACTTTTTAATGAAATATTGCGTTACACGAGACATGTACTTCATTTAAAGTGTTTATCGAGTATTACTTAGTACCGGAACAATCACCAAGATACACAAAAATGTAGTAAGGTAATAAGAGTCAAAGACTGGTTAAAGTAGTGAAGACTTAACAATGAGTGCAATGTACTAAGAAAAGTGAAGTAGGAGAATATGTCTCTATAAATACTTATTTATATAAAGACACTACTCGCCTTCTGGATTCCTCAGTCGTCTTTTAACGATTTTCCCGTTTTTAGTAAGCTTTACTTTTCGTTCACTATTTGAGACATCAGCCATTTTAATATCAAAGCATAATGTTGTTCTGTCTATCTGCGTTCATTTCCAAATCATCTTAACTACCACAACAATATAAACCAAAGTGAAACGGAACGCACGAATAACAAAACGCTTTTTATAATTTTAAGTTGTTCCTTCGCCCCGTGATCTCCGTAGTTTGTTTACTTATGAAAATAATATACAATAAATATAAAAGTGAAAGTTGACCTGTAATTGAGTATTGAGTATTGACCTGTAAATAACTATTTAAATAGTATTATTTAGTGCTCTGCCCGCTGACTGAGCCATGTTCTTTGCACATACTTGTAAATAAAAAGTTGTATGTACTTTGGCAAAGCAATTTTTTGAATTTGTCTCATTCGAGCCTTATTTTTGTATGTTTTACACTATAATCCTCTTTTAAAACTTTATTTTTGCCAGATATTAGTATATTCCTTAAATATGCATTGGACTTCAGCAATATCCACACGTATTTCAAATCCATATTGCCAAGGAATTTTATATTACTTTTCTGCCACTGTTCTTTCAGTAATAAATGTGCAATTTATTTTCGAAAAACGATTCAATGAGTCTTCGATTTTTTGGAAAATAATAAGCAACAATGAAAAAATAACAAAAATATTGACATTCACACGCACTTCACATATTAGATTTGATCGCAGAGGCTCCAGCTAAAAAAAATACTCTTCTTGGGTAAGACTGACGTAATCACCAGTGATAATTTTACGTCATTAATTTTGACGTTTCAGTATCACGATACACGAAAGTTTTATTGTGCCACAATTTTATTTATCTTAATTAAAAAAAAGAGTTCAACTGTGGATAAATTGTGATAAAATAGTTATTCGATCTATTTTAACACGTTTTCTAAAGTATTAACCGTCAGAAGTTTCGTAACAAAGGGAAAACCAACAGGTGAGTCAATCGCACTTCAGACAACCATTCCGATTTGTTTTTGTATTGAATTTCAATTATTGTAAATTGTTTGTTTTATTTCAAATAATTATATACTACAGTGTGGGTGTTCCAAAACATGCAATTTAATGGTTTTTGTCGAGAAGCGTCTAGAATTGATTAAAGCAAACTGTATCATAATGTACTTTCTACAATTTTCTAGTAATTTCAGTTTCATATCAAGGCTAAGAAAAATTTCGAGCATATCTCTTTTAGTTGTAGAATCTTTGCCATGTCTAAAACCTAACTCGAGTATTCGAAATATTATCTTGAAATATTGTAGGTAATTACTTGTACTGTGTTATACCTATTGTTTTGTTTCAATTAATTTATTGACTAAATTTTTAATCAAATTAGTAAATACATGAAATGTAAGAATAAAAAATAACATGACATAATTTTGAGTAAAAATAAGCTGAAAATAAAAGTTTCTTTGTTTCTAAACCATATAGCAATATTTCTAAATAATTATGCAAATATCACACAGCAAAATATGCATTTAATTTCGATGTGTAAGGCAATAAATACACAGAGATCAGTAACCAAATTAAATACAAATCATTCGGTTTTAAAGTAAATATCACTTATTTACAGTTAAAAATGACATTCCAATCTGCGATGCCGAGCCGGGAATTCCTGTGGGACGTATTTAGGAGGTAAAGTATAATCTAATTAATGTTAAAAATTGTTATTTCAATATATTTTGAGGCAATGACTCAACATTTAGTGGATAACAGTTGCACCATTGAAAGTCCACTTGGTGAGTCATGGAGTGGGCCAGTTGTTTACATTACAAGATCCAATTAATTAATGAAGGCTGGTACTTGATGCCCTTTTTAATAATTCTTATTTTAGCTTAATATTGAATTCAATTGGCCTTTGACCTCCACCTTGTGAGGGGACAAATATGATAAACATACAAATATAAACACATTTTTATGTCTGTTTCCTTGACTCTTTCGACTCATCTCATGTTTTGTTTGTTTAGTCAATTTTTTATAGTTTTAAAGTCAAAGGTTTGTTATTTCTTTTACTGAAAAAGAGATCACAGTATAAAATGTTCTTGATTTGAAAAAAGAACTAGCTACTTTGATGGATTATTGATGTACTCATCATCATCCTCCTGCCCTTATCCCAAGTTTTATTTGGGGTCGGCGCAGCATGTTTTTGTCTTCCACGGTCTTCTATCTGCCGTCATCTCACTCACTTGATTGTCCCCTTCCTCTATATCCATCCACATTCATGTTCAAAACTTTGATTATTGATGTACTGTCTAATATAAATATATCCAATTTAAATATTCTTTCAGGGTGGACAAGGACCGCAGTGGGTACATATCTGCAGATGAGTTGCAGCAGGCCCTGTCGAACGGCACATGGAACCCATTCAATCCTGAAACTGTAAGACTTATGATAGGTATGTGTTAATTAGTTAATTGCATTGGAATAATGAAGTTAATGCATTTGAATAGTTAGTCTGTTACTCATTATGTGAATGGCAGGAGATTTTTTTTAAATACTATGTGCAGTTACAGTCCCTATGTAAATTAATCAAGTTTTCCTCGTAGTGTAAATGTTAAATCTATAATATAAAAATGAATCGCAAAATGTGTTGGTAAGTGCATAACTCAACAACGCCTGGACCAATTTGACCAAATCTTTTTTAAAAATATTTGTTGAAGTTCAAGGATGGTTTTTAGAGTAGAGTAGGGTAAAGTCGGGTTGAGTAGGGTAGAGTCGGGTAGAGTAGTGTAGTGTAGATTAGGGTAGAAGAACGGGAGCGAAGCCGCCCGGGCAAAAGCAAGTTAAATATTATAAATTTGGAAGCAACTTTTTCTGCCTGTCTAACTCACTCATCAAAATCACTGAACCAATTCAAATTAAATTTGTCTGGAGCTTGTTGAAGGACATAGGCTACTGTTTCCGGAAGGGATTCTCCCGGGATGTGGGTGAAACCGCACTGAAACCTGGATAAAATTTAAATTTGAGTTTCAATAAGACTTGTGTGCCATCAACTGAGGTTATCTCCATGGCGATTCCTCTAGCTTTTAATAGAGATACAACCAAGCTAATTAAATTAAAGGAATAATAATATCCTTACTCTACTATGATACCACAATGTGATTAATAAATCGTTTGAACAAAAATCCATGGTAAAAAATGTTATATCACGGCCTAAAAATAAGTTGATTTCATCATCGAAAAAGCTCTATGCCGAAAAAAAAATGTGTACCTACCGCGAAATATTGTTAACCGATTATTACAAATTACTTCCTGATGATTTCGCAAGCACATGACAAATATCGCGAAGTATGTACAGTCACGAGCAAAATATGTGTACACTGCAAATTCAATAGCAAATTTTTAGTATTTTGGAAGCTATTCAATCTATACACAAGCTATAAAATAGGTCATCTCAAAGCGAAGCAATCCGTATAAATTCTTAGAGAATACATATTGTTGCACGTGACTGTACCTGGTACTGTAATGTGTGGCGTTACGCAAATGAGGATATGACTTTTGTGTACGTAGGAAAATGCAAACATAATTTAGGTATAAAGTGATCGATGTTGCGTGAGTACCAGATAACACGTCTAGTGGTAGGCGTTTACAAGTACATACATTCGGAGACAGAATGGAAACTAAAGCATTTTAACAGATTGCTTAAAGAAAAGACGCTGACCTCAATTCTACTTTTTTAACTGACGGAACAATTATACAGTGGCTGACTCGGCTCGGGTTCAATTCCCGCACGGTCAATGTTGCCATCGATTACACGCTTCCTGAGCAGAAGGCCTAAGTAGCTTAACGTCCAACAGTGCGAAACGTCGAATGAGCAGAAAAGTTTAATTAGCAAAATGGCCATGTAGCAAAAAGTCCAATCAGCGAAATGATCTTTATAGCAGAACTTTCGATTCTCAAAATTTTTGTATACCTACTCAGGCACAGGAGTATAAATATTTGTTAAAAAAATTATTTCAAATGAGAAGAAAGAAGAAGAATCCTGAAGACCATTATATTTTTTATATTTCTTTCTCAGGAATGTTTGATAAGCAAAGCAGAGGAGTAATAAACTTTGAAGATTTCGGCGCCCTATGGAAATATGTGACCGATTGGCAAAACTGTTTCCGTTCCTTCGATAGAGATAACTCAGGGAACATAGACAAGATGGAGCTGAAGAATGCCCTCACTGCGTTTGGATACAGATTATCGGATGAAGTAGTCAATATCATGGTCCAGAAATTTGATAGATTTGGCCGTGGCACCATCTTGTTCGATGACTTTATCCAATGCTGTGTCACTTTATATGTAAGTAGATTTTTTTTATAGCTTGAATCAAATGTCATGCAAAATAATATAGTCTAAGGGCCAGTTTCGCCGGTTACGGATAGCCACTATGTACCAGATAAATTAAAAAATGGAACAGAATTTGTATGAAATCATTTGCCAGATAAACTGTCAGCAACCGGTGAAACTGGCCGTAATTATTCAAAGTTCCGCTATCGTTTATATATACGAAAAATAATTATTTTCCTGGTCATTTCCTCTTAAAATTACAAATATTTTTTTCCTCTGCTGCAAAGTTTTTTTTGAAGCAGTTAAAGTCAGTTTTCCTAATATGACTAATTTGTTATTTTTGTAGACTCTGACGTCAGCATTTCGGCAATTCGACACGGACCAAGATGGCGTCATAACGATCCATTACGAGCAGTTCCTGAAGATGGTATTCGGATTAAAGGTAAAAGTTTAAATGTAACACTATCGACTGTCGATATTTTGAACATTATTATTTGTTAAACAATAGATTACTTTCTATTGATCGGATTTTTTCCTTTTTTATTTTGGAGTCTGAAAAATTGTAGTGTGAACTACCCTACTATAGTGTTAAGTAAACATATTTTATTTGTCCTTAAAATATCCTTCAGTATGTTATAGCTGTTATTTTATACCTCCTGTTGAATGCATCTCTTATCAAAAGAACTTTCTGTGTAGAGGTACCCTTTTCTTTTAGTTTCGCACTGTTTAAAGTTTCTACATGTATCACCTGTTATTTAAAATTAAGCTTTTTGTACTTGTAAACAAAGACGAAATTTATGGATGCGTTTTGTGATATGAAAGAAAATGAGTGCGTTTTATATGTCTTAGATTAGATATGTAATACTTGTAAATTCTGAATTTATTATGGATCTATAACTGCATAAGTCTGAATATATTTAAATGTAACTTGATCTTATGTATGTAATGTATAGAAACGCTGCTGGTCTTCCAATTTAGCTATCGACTCGAATAATTTTGCGTGTTCTAGAAATTTTTAAGCCAATAATACTCAACCTTTTTTGCCTTTGGCTCTGACACCATTTCGCTAGAATTTATACTGCTCGGAACAGTGCAGAGTGAGATAAGTTACAATTATAGTATGGCAAATTCGTTATTGAGACTCCACAGGTCCGCGGGGGTCGGGGTCATACGCAGCGAGGGTTCGGGGTCCCCGACAGACGTAGCTTTCGTGGGTTATTCCCAATAGCCTTGACTTCTATCAAACTGGCAAAGAAAATTGCCGTTGCCCGGCAGAGACGATTGTTCCCGATGTATCCAATTTTCTTTGCCAACCCGTGTGCATCACAGGAGTATCACTAACGAATTTTCCAAACTATAGTACCTCTTAAGGATCACGTTGGCACTTTATGATCATTGTATTACAAACAATAATTCTGTAAGCATTTCATCTATCTACATACAAATTTTATCAGTATGTATGTATTTCTCAACAGGCACTTGCTATAAGTAGCTGCAATCTTGTTTGATAAATTATTACGTTATTGACAAATTTATATTATACAGACAGCGCGTCAAGCTACCCGAAACTGTTCAATTTTCCCAATCAAGTTTGAACTTCAATTTGTATGCTTCAGCGAAAAAGTTGAATAAGGTTGACAGATTGTAGTAGTTTGATGTGCTGGCGTCTGTACTATTCGCACACAAAGGTTTCAAAATGTTGAGTATTTTTGATTTAGTCGTTTTATCGAATCTTTTCGTTCAAGTATTGTTGTTTTCTTTTTAATTATTAATATTAGATAGCAAATTGTTCGTGTGTCGATGCACTAATAGGTATATTTCTCTTTCGTCCAGTGTGTGCCGTAATCGCCGCTGTTCGTGCAAGGAAATGCTTACAGGCCAAGCGTACCCACCAATAAAAATATATAGTTGAAAGGTAAATTTTAATATAACAAATACTATATTTTGGATGTATTAATCTCAAACTAAATTTTTAATCTCAAATAATATACCATTATATAGGGTGACTGGTAATTAGTGACCGATATTTAAACACGTGATTGTACTCATGATTACAAACAACTTTCCCAAGAAACTTTTTTGTATTTTTTTTATCATTACAGCAAAATTCAATTTTCGCGCGCGCCGTCGCCCGATTAGCTGTTAGCGGCGAGGCCTCGCGCCCGCGTTGTCAGTAATTTTGCTATAATGATAAAAAAAAAGTTTCTTTGGGAAAGTTGTTTGTAATCATGAGTACAATCACGTGTTTAATATCGGTCACTAATTACCAGTCACCCTATATACATTTCTATAATTTCTTCTAGTTGTTTGCATTTCCAAAAATTTAGTTTTCAAACAGTGTTGTGCCCGCGGGTAGGCTCGCGTAACTCTTATCAATGTGACATTGTGCTCAATGTGAACTAAATGTTTATTAATCTTAGTATTGCGAATAAGGTATTAGAAATTTTATATCTTGATCTTAAAATTATACACTAAACCTTACATTGTCCAAGCGTAGCCAATTGATGTACCTACATATTATGAACAAATATAATTAAATTGTGGACTTTATTATTTTAACTGTACCTATTAGAGGCACAATAAATTTTAAATAGTAATTTTACTCTTGCAAGCTCAAATTTAAAGCAAACAAAAAAATTGTGTATAACGCTTGATTGGTGTGTCTATAAACATTAAAAATGCTTTTATTAAAAAGTACATCATTTAATTATTTAAAATAAGTATAAAATGTATGTACTAAAGTAAAACTTTTCTTATGTTCTAGTTTTTTTTTTTCACAAGTTACTGTGCAAGTATGCTGTGTTTTCAATGTAAAAAAATGTATTAAAATGTCTGTCTGGAAGTGACATCACTGCTTTCAAATAAACTTATTTAAGTAGTTGTTTAAGTTTATTAAGTTAGAATAACGATGATAAAAAGCAATTATTTTCTCATTATTACAGCTTATGAAAAAAGTATAATGATCACATCATGTAAAATATATTTTTTAATGTTTTAAATATTATTTTTCGTATTTAAGGTAAATACACTTTTCAATAAATGTTTCTAAATAAAAGCGTTTTTTTTTTAAATATTAACCATAGTTTAACAAATGCTGTTTATTTGGATAATGCTACAAATTGACCATGATATCAGCGTGAATTATTTTAATTAAGAGCGGCATAATATAAGGTGTAACAAAAATAGTGCACCATATTTTTACAGGTCATCTAGTACATGCTGAGAATCATGTTCAGAACAAAATTAAATTTGATGACCCAGAGGTCAATGATCGTAGTTTCGCGTAAGAACACAATAACAATTTGGCGAATGTATTTATAAATTTAATAAACTGTGTTATTGTTTTAATGTTTTTTTGTGGTCAACGTGATCCTTAGCGTGTACTAGATAACCTGTAAAAATATGATGCACTAGTTTCGTTACACCTTTTATGGCTCAAAATTGTTCACAGTCGTATTGTAAAGAAATAATTTTACAAATATTAGATTTCTTATTCAAATTACAAAAATATATCTAGTCTGCTTTCTGACTTTTTATTTTCCACGCTCCAATGGTGTATTTGAGCCAGATGAGCCCCAGGTCACAGCCCATCTGTACCCACGACAGCACTGGCGTCACTTTGGAGCCCTCAATTTCAGTCCATCTCACTGGAATCTCTGCAATTGGAATGTCTAGTTTTTGTGCTATGTACAATAACTCTACGTCGAACGCCCTGAAACATAAAGTATAATTGAAGTCTATGAAACTTAAGAGTAATTAAACTGTTGCCGTTATCAGCAGTGCGCGAATTCGGGTTATGACATAATCAGGATTTAGTTTGTGATATCAAAGTAAATAAAAAAACACTCATAAAAACGGAACTTGCGTTATCTGCGGCTATATCTACGTAAACAATCTATGATTAAATTCAAAGATTTTAACAATAGATACATGTGGAACTTTAAACTTACCATCTATTTACATGTAAACTCTTAAAACAAATATTGGCGGCTCTTCTAGTGAACAGTTTGAAGCCGCACTGTGTATCCTTGACGCCCCTCACGGTGAACAACCACACCAGGAAGTGAAATCCGTACATTAGAATGTTTCTGTAATAAAACATAAAAATAAATTAGAAATATGGTGTAATTGTAACGAATTTGTTGAATTCAGGCTCCAACACAGTGCTGGCGGCAATGCCCCGCCTGGTTTAGGCCGACCGGCTATGCTCCTTTCTGTAGCGGTCAGCGGCAGTTTTGAATGCCGCCGGCATTATGAGCCTTTATGTTGATGGGTTTTATGAAATATTAATATTATGTTTATGTATTCAGTTGTTTTTTAAGAAATGACGATCACCAGCCACCCATTTTTGACCAATTCTTCCGACATGTGGCAATTTAAAATTACTTTTAAAGTATGGTTTTATCGACGAAGAAATCTTTGGTAAATGAATTTATTGTTTTCCTTATAGTTATCAATAAAACATCCTACACCGAACTCGAGTTACGTTTTAGTTCCGCCACACACACCTATGTATAAAGACACGTTATCACGGATTTGTAGTGTCAGTTGCTATGCGGGAAATTTATTTAAATAATTTATCATTATTCCGTTGTTAGAAAATCTGATTTAATATTGATATCAATATATCCAATGTCATCCGGACGAAGTGCAGGGTGCTGCCCAGAAACCATTGATAAGTATGGCGGGGGGTATAGCCACGTGCGTTTTTGTACTCGCAAGTTATTACGGGCCGACCTTTACCCTGGCAATATAATCTTTTTAGAAAATAAAAATTAATAGAGATGGTATGAAAAATCTTACCTAAATACGCTACGCGAAGCTAAAGATTCCTTTTCAAGATGCGCCCTAGATCCGATGACAATAGCTATTTCATTGCTCAGATTATCTGGCTGAGCCAACGGCTCACACTTGGTGAGATCTGACAATGCTCCTTCTAGTTTTGTTAAATCTTCAAACTTCGATGCTCCATCTGCATCGGCAAATAGTATACTCGCTCCTCTACTGCTTTCCACACCCTGGAATTCAATAAAACAACTCTATTAACAAATAGTTTGCTTGTAGACTGTGCTATTTTTTTTAAACAGTTTTGAAGCAAATATTTTGGTTTATTATTTTAATAATATAAGAATTTTAAGTATTTTAGTAACAATTTTAAGCAACTCAGAAATAAACCTATTGTGATATTTGATTAAAAAAAAATAAGACTAATCATCAATAAACCAATTATTTTGAACTACTTCCTGTCAGCAGTTCAGTCGTGTCCCAAGGGAACTACTTCACTCACATGGATAAAAAATAGCCTTCCTCAAATAATGGACTATCTAACTATACACTGAAAGAATTCAAGCAATTCAAGTGTTCAAGCATGCAACAATTTTTTCAGCATCATATTATTGGTATAGATTAGTTAGAGAACTACATAAAAATGTAATGTGTCTTATCAAAGCTTACTCACCAACCGGACGGCACCACCTTTTCCTCTATTTTTGATGAGAGCGAGGCACCGGACTTTGTCACTCCCGTATTTCTCAGAGTACCTTTCAGCCACTTGCACCGTCTTATCTCTACTGCCATCACTCACTACTATTATTTCATACTTATATGAAGGCTGGTCCTTCACTCTGTTTTCTAAGAATTCTATTGCTTCATCCAGCATGGGTGGTACTGTAATGAATTTTTATTTAAGACTATTTAACTGGTAAGACAAACTGTAAATAGTATATTTTGAAATAGTATTAATTTGTCTTGTTAACTTGTACTATTATAATGCGTGGAGCCAGCTTGTCTAGGTTTAGGTGAAAAATAAAATACTTTATCATAATCATTTTGTGAAATGTCTTAAAATAATAAGGGCCTTACTGCAAAAAAGTTATGCAGACGTTTGTCATGTGTTTAAAATAATTTTGCATTAATTCTTTAAACACGTGTCAAATGTCTAACTTTTTGTAGTAAGGCCTTAACAACCAAAAATAGTTACCATTTTTTTACCGAAATTAGTATTTATAATTTGATGTGAAAAATTGGTGACATAAAAATTTTGTATTTTCATACAAATTGCATACAAAGTAACCATTTTAGACAGTTCAATATAAAAGTAATGAATCTGTCTAATTGTTACCTACTGTATTAACAGTGCACATTGGATAACTACACAACAAAACTGATATGACTGCTTGCTTCCAAATTCAAATAAGAATTGTTAAATGATAAATGATATTTATTTTGCAAATAGGTTGAAATCAACACTTTTACACATCAACACATTTTTTTTTTAAATAACGAGATGAGGTCGGCATTTCCTAACTGACTGCCTTGAGAAGAAACACCGAAACAAACTCAAGGGTCATAGTCTCTTTTAAAGTCCAGACATAAAAAGAAATTACATACTAAAGTATGGATGAGCAAGTTGTTGTAAGATAAAAGTTGTAACACTCCTAGAGATTTAGCAACAGCAAACTTACATCTCTCTTCCTCATTGTAAGCCGGCACCACTACACTCAGATGCACACTGCTTGGCTCTGCAATGTTGGGGAATGACACCTTGCTCTTCGTTTTGGCGTCATTGAATGTGCTCTCCTCAGGGAACCTCTCCACCACGGGGTATGGTTTAGTTATCAAGTACAGTATGATAGATAACTAAAACATTTAAGAATTTCTTCTTGAGTTAATATAAAAAACAGAGATCATTGGTGTAATGTTATTGTACACAATTCGCATTTATAGGAACATTTTAGGTTAGTACCTTTTATTTATATTGCCAACAAGACAAATTCTCTCTATATTTTCAGTGTTTACGTTGGTTTTACTTACCGACAAAAGAAATGTTGCAGCGGCCGCTAAACCGTACACAATAATAGTCCAAATAAATATAGTAAGATCCATTGTATTAAATCAACCTATCTACTGACTAATTTTTATTATTTTGTGCTGTTTGACTATAACTTTAACAGTATTTATTGTAGTTTTGTAATATTTCGACTGAAAATGTAAACTGAATACGTCCCCAGAACACCCGGGTCGTCCAGCTACTGTTGACGTTGACACTTGACAGTGACACTGACGTGTTACAATAGGAGACTGACGTCAATGATATGTTAGTTAGGAGTTGCCAGCTTCGATCAAGGATTTGGATTGGTGCGGGTTTTCTCTGTTTTCTAATATAGATTCCAGAATGCAGGAATGCTAGTCTATTGTTTAAGATCATTAATCGAGGATAAATTCAAAAAGGACTGAGTAATTCGTGTTTTGTAATTATGTAAGTCCATCCGGGAATCGAACGTAATCCACCTTGTGCCTGTTCCAAGTCGAGGCAGGTATAGCTAATTATAATATACTTACAATGACTTATATGTTATATATCCCAAAAACATTCACACAATTTCATCTAGTCCCAAACTAAAGCAGAGCTTTACCTACTATGGTTACTAGACAATAACAGACTGGTAAATGTTTATTTACTTTTCTTTTTAATACTTACATATTACACGTAGGTACACAAAACTAAGTCAAATACGCGTGTTTATGCACACAAATGTTTGAATTTCGGGAATCGAAGCGGCACCTCCGACCTGGATATCTATATAGTTCTAGACTGTTTTCGTACATACGTAGAATTATAATAACAGTAGCTTACAAAGAAGCAATTTTATGGCGTATTGTGGCCTCTTTGATACGCGGATGTTTCAAACTCCGTGCTGATTAGAAGAAAAGACCCCTCAAAGCTTTTTTGATGTGATGCCAAGAAACTATTCAGTGAAGTCGTACAGACGGCTACACAGTATATTGTATTCTCTTTGGGCTACACGGCTAGACGGCGACGGCTACGGCTATCGGATCCTTGTCTTGGATTCGATTTATATGGTCTTTCTACGAGTTGCACGGTCAGCTTATACTGGTTTGTATAGTTAGATGTGTAGCCGTGTGTACTTATTTGCAATCATTAGAATGACTACAAAGTCATGAAAGAGTTCCAGGCCGCCACCTCAATCAGGAACGCGTGGGTTTGGGATGCTAGGGTCGGTGTGTCCAACACCTTTGATCTCACTCAGTTCAGTTCAGCCGTTACACAGTTAAAGCGAACCAAATGACAAACATACATTCATTTACATTTAGGGTTTAGATAGGGTAATAAAACACATGTTTGGTTTTATGTTTTAATACATCTATAAATTAAATAAATTGAAAATAGTTAACAGCAACCAAAAACAGATCATATTTTATTATTTTAGTAAATTGCACGTGAGCTAAATGACATTGATATGCACAATATTTAACAACGTGTAATAAATATACATATATTAGTATAATTCTTATTGACAATTTACTTTACAAGTAAATTTCTTTGAGTAAAAGGCTTGTTTTATTCATGTTCATACAATGCAAGAAGAAATGAACATATTATATTGATTAGGTTTTACATTTCATAAACAGATCCTTACCCTGGTTTTAGTAAGCATGCAAGGCCTTCCGTCAGTCAATATATGAAGATAACCTTGTGGTTTAGCTTTAAATAAAAATATCCTAAAAAATACCTAACATAACAAATAAAAAACAAAACTTAGATATATTATCTTAAAAAAGTAGATCTACTCAAGTCCTATAAAGTCAGCCACCCAGCCAGTGCCTCCGTTGTTCATGGTGGTCACAAAGACTATCTTGACATAGTTATCAGTGCTCGTGTAGTCAGCGGGGACATCTTCACAGAACGTCCGCACCACGACACCCGTACTGTCTACAAGCTTCACATAATTCTGATCGCAAGTAATGCCCAAGTCGAACACAGAGAAACGTAACAGCAAATGTGTGCCTACCGGAGTCTCTAGCTCCCACTCGCAGCTCGATACCTTTCTGTAAATGTTAGGGTACATGGGACTAGCGACTTGTCCCACCTCACTCTGTAACTTACCTCCGCATCCACGACCCTTGTCTGTTGTAATGTAATTTAAATCAAACATTAGACGATCACTATCACTTTCATGATTGCGTAATAACAAATATCTACCTGTCGAGAACACGGGGCTGTTAGACTCAAAATCTGATTGAATTTTGAGCAGTCTGGGCGCAGAGACGTTATTACCGTCAAATATTTCAAGATAACAGCTTTCGGTCCAGTATGCTACTGTGACGCTTAGGAAATACGCGGAAATCGTGTGGTTAACCGGGGCAGTGATCAGTGTGTAACAGTCCCTGGGGACAGGCGTAATGCCCTCAGAATCCAACATTGAGTTAGTAGATTGAATTCTTCCATTGGATTCTGAATAATTTCTGCCACAGAAACCCACGTATGCTACTTCTACTTCCAAGCCTTTATAAACCTTAGAATCACTTTCTGGCGATGTGATTAAATTTAATGTTGTAGAACCGAATAGATAAAAGTCTGTGGTCTCCTTGTGCCCGCATAACTCAAAACGGTCGGGAAAGTGCAGGCTACTATCGTAAAAGCTATTGCGGCTAAAGAAATCGGTCGCGTGGTTATTTAAGATGTAGTCTTTTCCAAGGGTAGCATTGGAATGTATTGTGCCGCTGGCTATAACAAGCTTATCTTTATTGCAGCGGTTTACGTTTGCACCCTCAGGGACAGGCGGACGTAAGTCCAGAGTGTGTACAGTGACGCGTAGTAAGCTGAATGGCGCAGAGCTTGCATCCAAGTGATAAAGACAATGCAGCCCCCGCGGCACGGACCCTGTCTCATAACCGGGAGACTTCAGACGTTGTGGTGTTTCGCTTACAATTATATTGGATTGTCCACACAGCGTCTGATGAGTGGTGATTGTCGCAACGAAGCCCTGACTTCCTATCTCGCCATCCGTGGCCAATCTAACGCTCATCATATTGCCTGAAGAAGTTAACTGTGGCGGTAGGCTATGTCCGCAATAAGATCCTATTACTAAGCTGTTAGGATTCAAGCCGTCTTTTATTTCTACTAAATCGCAATCACATTTACTGTATCCTATCGCAGTTTGGTTGACATTTTGACAAGGAGACACGTGGAACGAGGTGAAATCTATTTTAATTACAGTGTCGGGAGGTGATATTAATGACCAATCGCAATCTAGGAAGTTTTCGTATACGGGGTGGCCCATGAAAGGACTTTTGAGAATATGTGACGATCCACTTGTTAAATTAATGCGACCACCACATTGAGCTGCTTCAGAATAGCTGAAGTAAACTTCGACTTTGAAGCCTTTGTAATTGAGGCTGCTGTCAGTGACAAACTGGAGTAGCATCGTGGTACCTTTGCTTCTAAGGACAGTTGTAGAATTAAAGTGGCCACACATTAACGCTGCGCGTTTATCATCATCAATAACGAGTCCATCGAACACTGCGATGTAATCACTATAACAATCCGTTTGGCTTTCTAAGTCAATATAAAGGAACTTAAGTACGACCCTCTTGGTAGCGGGTGCTTCAATAAACCATGTACAATTCATATTCGTGTCGTAAGTCTCAGAAACGGATGATGATAATACGGTTGACTCATTTACTCTTCCTCCACATGAATAAATGGAGTATGCAATTCTAAATCCTCTTCTTTGTATGTACTTGTCGCTTTGGAATATTAATGAAACTTCATCAGTTTCAGTGGTGATGGGGGGGATATCACTGCCACAGAAAACTTGATAGTCGTAGTTGTAAGTTGAATCAGCTATGAGTGTTAAGTTATCGGATACGCAGTCAGGAGCTCCACCCTCTAGTTCAAAGTCGAGAAACTTGAGAACAATTTTGCTTCCGCGTGCAGTTATATCGTAACGGCAATGCATATTTTGATGGTAAGCGTATGGAAAACCTGGACTATATAATATTTGTTCTTTCAGAGTAGCTGTATATTGTCCACCACAAATCTGTTCCCACTCAGCTTTGAACCCATCCAAATTTCTATCAGCATCTGTACGTAGAACCACTTTCATTCGATTATAAGTGGAATTATATATGGGTGGTGTGTTTCGTCCACATACTCTTGCTATTTCCGTGAAAACATCGTCCTTCCAATCGTAGATTATGACAGCATCTTTAGTGCAATTAGTTGTATCTTCAATAACAAAACGTTCGACAAACTTAAGCGAAACTCTAAAGCCTACGTCAGCTCGTATTTCCCATGCGCATTCTTGGTTAGGTGAATAATGTTTAGGATAATTCGGTGACGCAAATGTAGATTGGTATGAACTAAGTAAACCGCCACATAGTTCAGTAACAGACCTAACCATGAGTTTTAAGTTTGTAGTGTTTTTAATATTCGAATGATACTGAACGTACAGATACCTAAAATGAGTAAGTAAGGGGGTGTCAATAACTCTACTTTTGCAATAATCAGCAATAAGAGGGGCATCTTGTCTCAAAGATGTACTAATTTTGAGAAACTCGCTTTCGCAATCCAATGTGAAGCTTCCTTCAATTTTTACTTCGACCCTATTACTTGGGCCCGTAACAATCCAAGCACAGTCTAAGGTGCTGTTATAGAATTCTGGTATATTTAAGATATTAACAGGATCATACCCTACTCGAACGATACCACCACATGGTTGAGATTTAAATTCTAAATGGAAGTATAAGGAATTCAATTTACTTCTTGTTGCAGTTATATCTAAGATTTGTACCGGTATTCTAACATCTACTTCGGCGTTACCACAAATTTCCCGAGTGAACCTAATGTCATCTCTTGACCTTATGAAGATTTGAGGATCGAAGAATCGACAACGTGTTCTGGACATAGAAGAATTCACCATGCCAGTCAAATATACGGAACTGTAGGTGAGGTTTGTGGTAAGGTAATCGTTGTATGTGGTTTGACTATTGTAGTGCCATTCACAAGTATAGGATCGATTTATCTCCGGTGACAGAAGAATTTGGTTCCTGTCCGTTAGCTGACCACCGCACAATGCTGGTTCATCTGAGGTAAACTTAGCCTTGAACCGGTGTGAGAGAGACGTTCTATTCAACCAAATGTATAGTGCCATAGTGTTTCCAGACGACTCAAAAACTTTTGTTTCAGGTAGATAATCTTTGTTGGGAATAGCCTGGATAATAGTTTTAAAGCTTATGTCGTTAAAGATACCTATTCTGTGCCGTTCTTCGTCCATATCTAGTATTTCTAATCGAACTCTCCGAGACTTGTCTGGTACCTTTATTATCCATTGGCAGTACCTTAACGTAGTTTCCAGAGGATAACTCGGAGACATCAAGTAACCTTCAGAAGCAGTGACAGTACCGCCACACATGGGCCGAGATGAATTAAAGCTTATTTTGAATCCTCTATTCTGAGACGTTTGATCCCATGCATCTGGTTTACCTATGTGAAGTTTAATATTAAACTCGTTTCTTGAAGTTTCAATTGGTTTTAGATCATCATCATTGTTACATAACGTTTTAAGTATGGTGATAGTGTTATTTGCTGGCAAAGCTTCTTCAATAGTTAACTTAGTTGCACAATTTGATTCTGAGAGAGGTAACTGAACATCTTCGGGTTTGATACGAAAAACATGTCTTGGAGGTCCGATAACCGTCCATGTGCAGACAGTTCCGTAAGGGAGAACTTGCATGTGCGGATATCCAGGCGATTTGATTTCACCAGCGTCGGAGATAATAGTCCCTCCACACGTATCAATAGATATGTTCGCTTTAAATCCGTTTTGAGGTTCCGTCAAAATTGTTGAATATTTTATATACATTGTGTTATCTATGCTCTTAATGGTTGGAGGTCTGTCACTGCAATATCTGCCGTTAAGTGGTGAAATCCTTGACGATCCCATTCGAATTTCAACAACTTCCTTTGTACAATCTTCATCCTCGTGTAAGTCAAATCTATCAATAAAATCTATTCTTAAAATTTCGCCGGGTGGACCAGTAAATACCCATTCACATTCTGAATACGGAACTGGTACTGCTGGGAAGTTTGGTGAACTTATTATTTCCCAGGTGTGATCGGCAGTAAGAGATGATGTTGAACCACATTCGTAATTTTTTTCTTCGTAATTTATCTTAAAAGTTTGGAATTCGTACGTTGATTTAACGTAACTAACATATAAAGAATTACTAGAAGTAGCTATATCTGTCTTAATTTCATGATCGAATCCGCAATACTTTCCACTTGCCAGAAGGGGAGCTTCAGCAGAATCACCATTACGTAAAATAAGATACGTTTCACAATCAGCGTCTTTTTTATTTGTTATATTGAAAAGGTCAAAATCTAATTTTATAGTTCTACCAGGGCGGACTTTGACCGTCCAATCGCACTTAATTTTTGACCGGTAAGTGTATTGCGTTTGTATGTCCGACCAAATTGGACCAATCTCTCCGGACAATCCAGTCATAATTCCACCGCATTTCGAACTGACATGGCCAAGAAAACCTTTGCGGGTTATCGACGAGTCCGTTTTAAACTTAATTTTCATGTATGTCGAGGAATTTACTCCAGCAGAAACCGCTTCTGATGTACATATATTTTCACTAACGGGTTTCCAATCTCCAATTTTATCTGAAGAATAAATTGAGATGAAATCAGCAAAACAAGCGTGCGTTTCTTCAATATTAAACTCACTGAAGGTGACACTTAAGTGGCGTCCAATTTGTGATTTGAACACCCATTCACAATTTGCATTATCGAAATATTCTAGAGGAAAGTTCGGTGACATTATAGTTGCTCTATTTCCTGGTAAAATCGTTACAGTCGTATTTGAACCACAGTTTATCTTATCTTCATTTTGCGAGTCCTCAGAAATTCTAGAAGATTTTGTCCAAGTCATGTGGAACTTTGAACCAGCATTTGATTCATCCATTGTAAGTGTCACGTACAGTACACTGGAGGAGGATTGAACATCCTTGGTTTCGACCAGCACTCCAGTAAGATCCTCTAAAATAGGTGCAGTTGAGTCATACCCGTCATAAATAGTTAGTTTATTATAGTTTACATCGCTGTGTGAATAAATTTCAAGAACATCAATTGAAATAGATATGGTATCCGAGCCGGTAACAAGGACGCGCCAACTATATTCGCCGGAACCTAAATAACGAGTGGGATACAACGGCGATGATATCTCACCGTTATCTCCAGTTATATCATTTTCACGTTCGAATCCGTAATGTAACAGAAAGCCTCTTCCACTAGGTTGGGAATGACCGTGGAATTTGATATATATTTGTGCTGCACTGCTATGGTTGCTTGGGATCTCACTACTACAATATACTCCAAGAAGTCGACCAGCGCCATTTGTTTCGCGAACTTCTAAATAGTCATCATTACATCCTTCAGAAAATTGTAAATCGAATTGCTCAAATTGTATGTATGCCGTATTCCCTGGCGATGACCGTAGGAACCACTCACAATCAGTGTTTGTAGGATATGGCAAGGGAAAATTTGGAGACGCGATTGTTCCTTCTTCTGACGTTAATATGCCACCACAGGTATTGCTTAGAGGTGAATAGTGGGCTGTGAATATACCGCTAATTCTACCGGTATAGCTCCCAAACTCCACTGTCAGGGCACTGCCGCGGCTGACAATCATCGGTGGAATTTTGCGTCCACAATATTCTCCTATTATGGGAGCTTTATTATCATCGCCATCACGCACACGGAGGTAAGATGAGGGGCACGTTCGATTTGTAACTACATTATTATCTTTTGGGAGTGACATTAGCGTAAATGTTAAATATATCTTCTTATCGGGTGAATCTGCAAGAATATTCCAAATACAGCTGGTACTACCATGGTGGACAAAATTGTCGATTTGTATTACTCCTTCATGTTCAGCATTTATCGTAGCACCACATGCTACAGTGAAGTTCGCTTTGAAACCTTTTGCTGTTCCATAGGCATCTGTTTTAAATTGAACGACTATGTTATTGTGTTTACTTATAAATTGTGTTTCGTTTAAACGCGTAGAAGGACAAATAAGGAATGAGTCGTTGGAACTTGAAGGTGAAAAGTATTCGTTATCATAAATTTGTATAGAGTCACCGCAGGATTGATCATGTGCGACACTCGATCGAAAGAGTGTGTAAAGGTCCAAATCTATAAAGTTAAGTTCAATACGATGGAAAGCGGGTACGCTTATATACCAAAGACAATCCATATTATTGTCGTAATTCTTCGGATAGTTCTTAGAGTAAATGATTCCAGATTTACTATTCATAACTCCGCCACATTTAGAATTTGCAGATCGGAAATCCGATGAAAAGTGAACATCTCTAAGCGTAGACCGTTTAATGAGACGTACTAACATGAAATTGCTGTCAGACTGCACGGACACATAATCTCGGTGGCATATTTTAGTTAAGAGCGGAGACAGAGTATTTTGACCGTTATAGATTTCAATAGCATCAGTTGTACAATTGGCAGACTCTAACATGTAAATCTCACTAAAAGTGATAATAATACTCTTTCCAACTTGAGTTTCTATCAGCCATTCACATTCAAGTTCCTTCTCATTGGTTTTACTCTTATCAATTGCTATAGTGCCAAATCGTTTTGTAATGTGCCCGCCACACCCAGAACTAATCCATTCCAAACGGAAGCCAGAGCGCGCCACGTAGATGCCCGTTGAGAATTTTATTTGTAATGCATTACTTCTTGTGGTGATCATTGGCGGAGTTGTACTACCGCACAGTTTACTAGAAAAGTTTGGTTCAGACAACTCCTTTGTTTGCAAATAATCGAGTTGACAATCGCCGTTCACTAACGTGGTGGCGTAAGGTCGATATCTACTCCAACCATGATAACCAAATCTACGTGATTTGTAAATATCGAAGTGAGTGAACGTTACATTGATTGTATTCCCTTTGGGCACCTGGATAGTCCATAAACAGTTTAAGTTTAATTCGTAATTGCTCGGATAACCTGGACTTTCAATGACACCATATCGTCCTGTAACATTGGTGTTACAAATCGTTTGATAATTAAATAGGAATCCCTTTCCACCCTGAAATATATCAGATCTAAATTTAATGAAGGCATAGTTAGTTGTCGTTTCTATATTAGCAAGCTCCGGTGACATAAAACAATGTTTTCCTAAACTATTTGAAGTAGCGTCACGTCCATCGTATATTTGAACATAATCGTCTCGACATTTAAGAGTTCTTTCTAGGTCCAGCTCTGTAAATGTTATCCGAATACGTGAACCTGCACTAGTAACTATTCTATAAAAGCATTCAGCGTTTTCATTGTATTCGTTAGGGTAGTTTGGCGATGATACTGAGCCAGAAGGGCTAGTGAGTGTTCCCCCGCATCCCGTTATGGTGCCATCCCATTCCACTTTGAATCCTGTTCCGCTCAAATAAAAGTCAGAGTGGAAATGCAAATGGAGAGCGTTAGATAATGACACGATGCGTTTGGATTCGAACGACCCACAATACTGTCCTATTAATGGAGAGTTTTCGTTGCCACCGTTTCTTATTTCTAGATAGTCACCAAGATTACATTTGTCTCGTATAGGTCGTTCTAGATGGAACTGTGAAATGTTCAACATGATTTGTTGACCCACGGGCACAGTTATAGTCCATGTACAATCACGATTAGGTTCGTAGGCTTTAGGCCAGCCTGGCGAGTATATAAACCCATGGCTTTTAATGTATGCTCCACCGCAGTGCGTTTTTTGGTCTAAAAATGTGTATGATACAGAAAAACCAGAAGAACGAATGCTACTATCGGATTCAAATCTTAGCATGAGTCGGTTAGTGGAAGTGGTCAAGGCGGGAGGCGAGTGGGAGCCACAAAACTTGCCCAGCACATTATTTTCATTATTGTCGTCTATCTCTACCAGCTCTAGGTAATCGCTGCCACAGGAAGGCATCTCCTCAATGTCGAACCTGTTCCATGTTAACTTTATATGCATGCCTTCCGGAGCTATCAGTAGCCATTTGCAAGACTGATAGTTTTTGTAAGTAGCTTCATTAGATGGGTGATTTATTAATCCAGTCGTTTCTCTGTGTATACCACCGCATTCAGTATCTATAGTAGTATAGTTAGCATAGAAACCCGTGCCCGAAACACTCAAATCTGACTGAAAGCTTATGTACATATAGTTGAGCGTGGATGTCTGCACCGGCGGCGTGTGTGCGGCCCCGCCGCAGTATCTACCCAATAACGTGGCGTTCTTGTCGTGGCCGTCTCTGATCTCTACGCTATCGTATCGACAGTCATTGTACCTGTTGTCTTCAATATCAAAATCTTGGAATGTTAACTGGATGGCTTTGCCCGGATCCGTTCTGATGACATATTCACATAGTTTGTTGTCTGGGTAACTAAATGGATAACCGGGCGATTTTATGACTCCACTATCCCCTACTATAGTGTGCTCGCAAATAGATTCGTATGTGATTCGAAAGCCTTCAGATGGCAAAGACCTATCAGTTCTAAATACAAAGTAAAGATTGTTTGATGTTGATGTATATGATTTAGGATAAGTCGTCCCACAGAACTTGCCAACGAGTCTAGAATCCGATGATGGACCGTCATAAATCTTTAGATAGTCATACTTACATCTAAAAGAACGTTCTAGTTTAAATGATTTAAATTCAATTTTTATCTTGGTATCCAAGCTGGTTTTTATTTTATACTCGCATAACAAGTTACTTAGATAAAGTCCATTTCGAGTGGGCGATACGAGTTCCCCTGTGCTCGTCGTATAGTAGCCTCCACAGCCTGGAATGCCTTCCATGGGTGCGTAGGCTATTTGGAAGCCGTGGCCCGAACCATATGCATCCGAATGGAAGTGTATGAGCATATCAGAGCCTGCCGACTGTACGGGCGCGGGTTGTGTCGTGTTACAGTACCTCTCAATCAGCGGGTCCGTCAAATGTTCACCGTCATAAATTGCTAAATAGTCGAAACTACAGTTAGAATGCGATTCAATGTCGAGAGCGAAGAAATGTAAGTTGATCCGTTTGCCCAAGCTCGTCGTCAAGTGCCAATAGCAGTCGCGGTTGGGGGGGTACGGGCCGGGAGAGCCGGGCGAGCTGATGTGTCCGTGCGTGGTGGCATCTACATGACCACCACACACTGGGCTTATACTCGTCCAGTGCAAAGCAAAACCGTCTTTGGCAACGGTTTTGTCAGAATGGAACCAGAAATATAAATTGTTGTGACTTGATACAATATTACCGCCTTTAGGATAATTATTACCACAAAACCTACCTATTAGCTGACTGGAAGATTTGCGGCCGTCGTGAATTTGTAAGAAATCGTACATACATTCGGGGCTTGCCTCTAAATTAAATTTACTGAATGTGACATTGATAACTTTATCAGGCGCCGTGTGTATCACCCAGGCGCATTGAGAATTGTGGTTGTAAGTGGTATTGGTTAAAG
Source organism: Heliothis peltigera (assembly GCA_958496145.1). Lineage (NCBI taxonomy): Eukaryota > Metazoa > Arthropoda > Insecta > Lepidoptera > Noctuidae > Heliothis > Heliothis peltigera. The sequence goes on from OY292327.1 coordinate 736,780, forward strand.
GATAAACAATGCTGCCTTCTTCGTTATCTAGGACCCCACCGCAAGATTTGGTCCTTACCTGACATAAGGAGCCGGTGTACTGCGCAGCACACTCACAGCGGAAGCCCCCGGCGGTGCTGTCGTCGAGCCGGCACACGCCCCCGTTGTGGCAGGGGTTGGCGCGGCATGCGTCCGCCGTCGCGTCACAAGTGGCGCCGCTGTAACCCTTCGCGCAGATGCAGGTGTAACCATTGCGAAGAGAATGGCATTGCCCGTGGACGCCGCACGGATTGCTCGCACAGCCATCGGTGTAGTTGCCACTAGTTGGTACATAGCACCCACCTATACCGACTCCGTCACCCAGCATCCCTTCGGGACAGATGCACTGCGCGGATTGGCCAGTCGGTGAAGCACTTTCGATACACTGCGCAGAAGGGTGACAGCCTCCATGACCGATATTACACGTACCTCTCCAGGAACACGTAACTCCATCACCTTGATAGCCAGCTGGGCATAACCCACATATACGGGAGCCAATGGTATTGTGGCATGTGACTAAGGGACTGCAGCCTCCGTTGGGAATAGTCGTACATTCGTCGATATCGTAACAGCTGTAGCCATCGCCTTCGTAACCTGAAGGACACTGGCCACACCTGAATGAGCCGGGTAGATTAATACAATCAACTTTAGGGTTCACAGAGCACCTAGGACCCTGGTATGACTCACATTCGTTAATGTCTGTCAGGCAGGCGACACCCGTTCCGTTAGTTGTCCACCCCTGATGGCATATGCATTGAATTCCTTCTCCAGATTTCACCGGTACACAGGTTCCATGGCCGCACATTTCGAAATCGCCATCAATACAATCCTTGGCCTTGCTAACACAGTGAAGCCCGAACCAGCCCGATTTGCACTGACACTCGTACGATCCTGGCCTGTTGATACACGTGGCACCATTTTGGCATCCGAGGTCGGTTCCAGCAAAATTGCGGCATTCATTGACATCTATATCACAGTTCTTGCCTTCCCAATTAGGTGTACAAAGGCAATGATAACTGCGAACTGTGTTGAGGCAAGTGCCGCCATGCTCACAGGGGTTAGACTGACAATAGTCTTTTGTGCCTTCATTGAGTAGGGTTTGCAAGTTTATCACTTTCCTGCGAATGTTGTTAACTTTTCGCCATAGCATCGATATATTGAAAAGCAGGTCGTTGGGAAGTGTAGAATCTTTGTTCTCCAATCTCTCAAGTCTTTCCAATATCCCGTTTAGATTCCTGTCGCTGTTTCCGTTATTGGGTATCTGGTTCTGAGTGTCACCAGGGACATTATTGTTGGCTGAATTGTCTCCTATAATGTTCGTTTCACCAACAAAAATTTTCGATTTCGGTCCGTTGATCCGCAGATAAATGTTTTTGTCGAAAGCTGGTTCCAATATAAGATTGCCGCCTTCCGTCTTAATTTTTGGTCGATCTTCGAATATTTCACAGTCTAGAGAGACAAAACAAACTGCGGCTAGCAAGAAGAGCCATTTTCCGAGAGTACTAGACATGATCCATGTGTTTAGGTAGACGGTTGTAAGCGCACTGAGTGCTTCACTGGTTTTTCGAGAGTCGTTAAATATCTATACTATCATGGGGGCGTATACCTGTACGCCCCTATTGATGCTATTTGTTGATGATTAACGGCAGTCAGGCCATCTGGCGTAGCCGGTGATGAAACGCGGCGTGCACTTTCTGGAACAGTATAGATAAGTATTAGATAATGTTACTAATTGTTGAAATAATAAATGAAACATCAGGGATTGAACTTACTCCAGGGATGTCTACAATCTGCTGCTAAGGTAAGCTAAACCATTAAGATGAGAGGGATAGAGAAAGGAATACAAGTTGTAACAGGTACAAAAGTTTATTACAAAAATCTCACAATCAGTCAGTTTTAGATTTAGGTAATAATAAGAATCAAAATAAAATTAACTAATCATCTACCTAAGCTTTTTACATAAAATTATATAAATGCAAATATAAATGGCAACTGCAAACAATCACAAATAATTTCTTGTTTAGTTAATGGTGTTTCGTGAGCGTTTACAATAAGTAGGTAGTACAAAAGATAATTAAACCGTTGACAGGGTGTGTGTATTATTGTCTGAATATTAATACACAGAAGAAAAAATGTATTTGAATTGCCCTCACATATATTATTAAAAAAAAAAAAAATAGGCATGAAGTAACACCCTATTCTGTGAACTTTTAAATGACAAACCTACAACGCTTGTATCGAAAGGACTATTATTTAACTGCACGAAGTTATGAAGAACAACACCCTCTATTTAGCTTTGTTGTAAACGCTTGAAACTATATCGGTCGTATGTACCGGTAGTATATATAATATGAATGCAAAAAACGACAACCAAACTAATACGACGCTAGAATTCATAGCTTTAACAATATCGACTCATAGAGACTTTTTAAATTACAGCTCTGATGGCGGTCACTGTGTTGTATAGTGAAAGGATATTCAAGTCAGGATAAAGATAAAATATTCGCGAATTCAATTATATTTTAACTTTTATCAAGTTTGAAAATTGGTAATTTCTCTATTAATTTCAATTAAGTTCAATAACGCCTAAAGCCGAGATAAACCAATTTCAATGTTAGTGCTTGTATCTCTGTCTGCGTAAGCGCAAGGCATTTGACAGTTGTGCGACAGAGACGTGATAGGAAAACACGAGGTATTCGTTTTTCGTAAGATAACAACGGAAGTACGGCAGTAGGGTACACTGTTGCCTACATATATCTATATGTAAGTTACACTTAATAAAAAACTTGTTTACAATATTTTATTTACAATATAAGTAGAAACACATAAAAGTCGATATTTTTAAATCAATTTTTGGGATAAAATGTGAAATGAGTGTAGTGCAGCCAGATAACTATCACTAAACTGGCATGCTTCTTTTGATCTTATATTTGAAACAATATTTACAAAGGTTACGTTTTTTTATGTGTTTCTCCTTGACTAATAATATTTTTATACTATTTACAAATAATAGAGATTTGATTCTTATAACGATTATGAGGCACGAACAGTGAAATAGCACCAATTAGTTATTCCACACGCTTATAAATAACAAAATATCCAGATCTGTGTCAAATTATTTTGTGCTTGCTCTAGTTTTTGTGCGATTTTTCAATATGTGTTATATTATGAGACTAGAAGACTGAATCAGTGATTAGCTCACTGACTTTTTAACTGAAATAATTTAAGAAGTGCAGTAAGACGTTTGGGGCGTTACTACAAAATAGTTAGACAGACGTTTGACACGTTTTTAAAGAACAATATTGTGTATACGTGTCGAAAGTGTGTCTAACTTTTTTGTACTAAGGCCCTTGATGTTTAGTGTTGGGGTGTCAACTTATTAAGCAAAATCCATTCAGTTTAAAACCAAATTTACGTTTAGGACATCGCTATTTGTTTTGAAATAGTTTTACTCGCAACTTTTGACGTGATTATAAGATAAAAATCAGGTCATTTTAAATCGTGGCAAGTTACATGCGATGCATTATTTATCTGTCGATAATGCACAATTTAAATTATTTCAATTATAATGGATGACGCATATCTGGTTTGTGTATTGATAAATTATATTAACTAGTGTTTTAATTTGCTGCAGTGTTGCAATTGGTCATTTTTGGGATAAACAGTGCAGCGAGTGACGTTATTAATAGCTGCCTTAAAGGGGCGGGTGATATATGAGTGACTTATAAAGAGCTGCATGGTACGAGATTAAATTATTGTAATTGCCGAAAGTATGGCATGTAGTAATTACACACTTAGGCATAATGGCGAGCAAGAGATGAATACAGCACACTACAAATAACTATGCCCGATGCGAGATAGCTGTAAGTGACTGCGCATCAGTCAAAATGTATAAATTAAACACGACTGCGCATACGCAAAGCATTATGGCGGACTTCAACAAACAGCAAACTTATTTATCGTGAGCTGTATTGCTCTATATAAGTTGTGGGTAAGCTCTATATAAGTTGTCTATTCGATAGGAAAAGTAGTAACAGTGCAAACGATACGATTTTATCATATTTTATAATCCGCATTGCGGATGTAGACATGACGAGTAAAAAACAGGAAAGTGTTTTCGATTCGCCTAAAATATTAGACGCGTATTTTTTCTTTTTTTACACAAACTAATAAAAACGAAGCGTTAAAATATTGTGTTAAGTACGTCACTTTTAGGCACAAAGGTTATTTAATCGTGACGTCATAAGTCTTTCTTGGACTTTTGTGCGTTTACACCGTAGTCATTATTGTAACATTGTATTATTGGTTAAATAAAAATAGGTGTCTAAGGTTGGTACTGCGGTGGTGTAGCACACGCACTAGTAGTGTCGCGGCGCGGGGGAGGGCGGCGGTGCGCGGGCGGCGGGCTCGGGCTCGGACTCGCAGGCGTCCGTGGACGCGGGGGTGGGGGGTGGCGGCCGGTTGCTGGCGCGGTAGTGGCGGTACGCGCGGCGCCGGGGGGCGGCCGACCCGCCGTCGCTGCCGGTGGCGGGGCTGGGCGGCGGGTTCGCCGTCGGCCGCGGATACCAAGCGCAGGCGCTCTCCAGTGTACTGGAAAAAATAATGATGTATAACGATATTATAGTGATACGGTGTCGGATGCATGTGTAGGTATGTGGAAGTGGTTGACTCACTCAGTGTAAGTGGTGGAGAGCGGCGGCGGGGCGGGCGCGTCGGCGTGCAGGCGCTTGAGCGGCAGCGCGTGCGCGGGGGCGGCGCGCGCGCGACGCAAGGGGGCGCGGCGAGCCCGACGCACGCGTCGCACGCGCCGCACTGCGGCCCACGCGGCACCCAGCGCGGCGCCGGCGCCGGCCACAGCGCCGCACACCACGAAGGCATTGGACCGTCGCGTGGTGGGCGCCGTCTGCTCCTTGGCGCCGGCGAACCCGCAAGTGGCGGGCGCCTCGTCTGACCCGTCTTCACAGTGTCGGTGCCCGTCGCACAACAGACGGGGTGCCAAGCAGAGGTGCTCGTCACATCTACCAATAATGGAAATTTTGTTAAGTTTGTCGTATACTTACAGTACAATTTATTAAAAAGGAAAAGCATATAGTAAGATTTTGTCTCATTGAAATAAAAAAATACAATGTCAGCTAATACTTGTTATTTTAAAAAAAGATAAATATGAAGTGTCTAAGAATTACCGGAAGGCGTCAGGCAGCGGCGCGCGGTCGCAGTGTGCGCCGGCGTCGCAGGCACCCAGCGCGGCCGCACACGCACCGTCGGCACAACGCAGCCCGCCCGCACATGCACCGCAGGAAGCTTCGTCTGCGCCGTTCTCACAGTCTTTCTGTCCATCACATCTGTGAAAAAATATATCATTTTTACTTATGTTTATTGCAAGATAAATTTGTTGATTAAAAAACAATTAAAAGTAATTTTTAATGAATAAAATGCATATAAGCGAAATAGTGTAACTGTTACCTCCAATGCATGGGTATACATCGAGGGTCAGGCGCGGCGGCGTCGCAGAGGAAGCGCTGCGGCTGGCAGGCGGGCGCGCCGCACCGCACGCAGCCGCACGCGCCGCCCGCGCCGCACGCGCCCACGCCGCACGACCCGCCCAGCCAGCACGGGTGCGAGCGCGGCACCTGCCGGGCGACCTCATTACTTATTATATTATAAAAAACAATGGCGGAGCATGTAGTTAACCATCAGAAAATTTATAAATTTTTCCTTTGAAATGTCCAGATAGGTAAGAACTTGAAAATCTTTATTGAGCGTATTTATTTGGAAACTGTTTGTTATCCGTCTATAGAGCAAAAAATTAAAAAAAATCATAGTGTCGTGTGGATGCGCACCCGGTGCACGGCGGCGGCGGCGACGAGTCTCGCGACGTGCGGCACGGGCAGCGCGGGCGCGTCGCGGCGGGCCAGCGCCAGGCGCATGGCGCCACCCGACCCCGAGAAGTACGCCCAGCCGCCCCACGCCACCAGCGCGCTCGCCCACCCGCCCTGCCACACCACGCGTCTGGAAACACGAAGTTTTGATGTTTGTATGATTGTTACTCTTTCACGCAAAAACGACTGAACAAATTTTGATGAAACTTCACAGTATATGTATATAAAAAAGTTCCCCATGTGTTATGTAGACTTACTGCTAGTACCTGTACTTAAGATAATTAAGCTATGGTTACGTTTCATAAAAATCTACCCAGTACTTTTTGCGTGATTATGTAACATACAAATTTTATGCTCCCAAAAAATTTTCGCATTTATAATATTAGTAGGTACTTCACTTGCGACAAAGGAAAAAAAATTTTTTTTTTCTTGGAAAGTCATCAAAACTCCCTCCCGTTGAGGGTGCAGCTGGAGGGAGTGTGACTCTTTCTGACCAAAACCCACTATGTTCTTTCTGTACTAGGGCCAGCAGAACACAAAGGTAAACCTGCATTCGGAATCCGGTATTTAAACAGAGCACTAACTTGTTCGTCCCATCCAGGTCCACGGCATGTATCTGGCGGTTAAGAGCCCAGTAGACAGTGCCGGAGCCGTGGTCTATGGCGAGCGCGGTGACGTTGGTGGCTCGCGCCAGCTCCACGCGCGCCGTGCCGTCCACGTTCGCGCGCGTGATCACGCCCAGACCCGCGTCGTTCCATATCAGGAACCTGGATAACCGGGGTTCAATGTGGAAAATCACTTTTTGGGACAGTGTCAAATACACGTTCGTGAATGATCTATAAATGGTAAGTAAGACAAACGACATATTTTAAGAGATGATGATGCTATGTTGAGTCAGCAAAAAAGTCGCAATCAAAATAAAATTGAAAAAATACCTTGACATTAGAGAAAGCTGTCTTCAGTGATATTGTAATTAATAAAAGGTATTCATTTTTTTAGTTAACAAATACATATGGGAGATACACTTTTTTGATGACCGTACGCAGTTAGCCAAATATACATTTTAGATGAACTTACAGCAACCCTAAATGTGTGATTGCACTGGTCGTCTTTAGCCTCATTTTTCAAAAGTATGTTTACCCGTAAAGTTTCGCTTAAAAAATTAACAAAACAAAAACTCACCTCTTAGTCTGATGAAAAGCCAAATATCTAGGCATCATATTATCCCCTCTCAGTATAATACCAGATGACGAATTGCTATCAATGGATGTCGCGTTTATAGAGTCTGTGTCCGCACAGGTCCAGTACAAGGCCCTCCCTAGGGCGTCGAGGACCATATGGAAGGGTCGACTTAACCCTGAGACGACGGTGGTGGAGTCTGTGATCGCTGACGTCACGGAGTATGAGATGGGAACTCGTCGGATGGCGTGGGAGTCTTCGTCCATCCAGTATAAATGTCTGTAAAGATAGAATAGGATATAAGATAGAACGGGTAATCTTTCAATCTTTCGTGGAATCGTTTTTGGGGAATATTGCGACCGATACCGATGTGACCAATAATAATGGCGGGATATTCAATGGCTATTTTTTTTTTCAAGTTTGAAGTGTAGACTGACTTTAATATGAACCAATAGATATTAATAAATCTGTTTATTGGTTATGTTGAATAACTCAATCTTATATGTTAAATCAGGTTAAGTATAAGATTGTAAATATTAACATTAAAAAATACTTTGCTCTTAGTGATTCGTTAATAATCAAACAAAAAAGTTATTTTCTTCATATTGGTATATTAATTTATACTTACTTGTTAACAGGATCATACTCAATAGCTTTGACGTTTTTCAACCCGGTGAGTGGTATGTAAGCGTCGCTGCATTCGCCATTGGCGACCACTATGCGCCCTATCGCGTTTTTTTGGGCAAATATCAGAAATTCTTCAGGTTCTGTAAACAAGTTGGTGAACATTAGCTATTAAAACATGATAGGTGAATTTGTTCATAGTAGTTATTTTGCTATAGACTCAATGAAATCAGGAATTCGATAGAAATGTGTTAATTAAATTATTATTTTTAATTAATTTTAATAGCAGTTTAAGTTTTATTGTAATGTATTGTATATTTGTAATGTGTAGCATAAAGAAATAAAATGTATAAAAAAAGGTTCTTAGAGAATTAAAATTAATTCTCCGGAGTACTCAGATTTGTTCAAATTTAATTAGAGTATTGAATATCGAAACTCTGTTGAATTATCAATCGTTTCCGATGTCTCGTTCAGATGAGTAAAAACCTAAAATGACCACCTTAAAAACTAATATACATAAAATATCCCGTAGTTTGTGAGCCAAGTTACCAGTGCAAGTTTCATTATCGGTGTTCAGCCGGTAGTGCGCGGGGCAGGCGCAGACGTAGCGGCTGGGCGCGGGCAGACAGAGGTGTGCGCAGCCCCCGTTGCCGGCGGCGCACTGGCCGCCCGCCGCGCGCGCCCGCCCCCACACCGCCAGCTGCGATATGTACTCCAGCCCGGATTGGATGATCCGACGGTTTTCCCCAGTCAACTTTGATGCCGATTCTACTATTCCTGAAATTGTTTTTTACGTAAAGAATTTTGTAAGGTTGTAGCGCCACTACATACAACGCCATCTAGTTCAACATGAAAGAGCTATCCTGCATCGTACAGAGTTTTCAATGTCATTCAACATATATAGAAGAACCCGACAATAACTGTAGGGGCAGTAGCCCGCCAGACAACACCCGTCTGGTCGGAGGATCCTCTCTTTACTGCGGGATATGAAGACCTTTACTCCCTGGTCATCAATAGCCCCAAAAGGTCTTAGACTAGTATGACTATACATTTATTGATATTCTAGTTCTTAAAATTCAATAAAGCCACTAACTCCTAAACTACCTTTGCTCACGACTATAACTAAAACTTTTCCATCGAGTATTGGAACCCATTTAGGACGCACTTTTTATATTAATGATAAAATCGACTAGCTTTCACGAGCAGTTTTACTCGTGTGAGCTACCACTAGCGTCCCATGGGAGCTACTTTGCGCATAGGGACAAAAAGTAGGCCTACCTCGATAAATGGACTATTCAATACAGTAGTTCCTAAATTTAGCGCATACAACAAATTACTTACCAGTTAGTTAGTAGTTATAAAAATAACTTACCAGTGTTCCAATCACCCCAATAAACTTTATCATTATGTATGGTCAACGTATAAGGCATAGACACATTACTGATCAGCACTTTCCTCCCCGTTCCGTTCAGAAACGCGTACTCTATGGCCGGCGGGTCTAGAGCTGCCCAGTAAATAGCTCGGCGTTCATAGTCTATGGCTATAGAGTGCACTTTGCCCACTTGTTCGAAGAGGATGGAAGGGGATGAGCCATCCATGCCAGCTCGTTTGATTGTTTTGGAGCCTAGTTCGGACCAGTACATGTAGCTAGAACAATGGGAATAGAGTATTGTTAGGAGAAATTTGGTTGAATAATTACAGTAACTAATTAAGATGATCACAGATTTATTTGATTACTGCGAGAAAGGTTACTTCAACTACTTAGTTCAAAAATCATCCTCATCATGAGCCATGTTTATTGTCCCACGAATGCGAACTGGCGATCGCAGACTTTAAAGTCCAGATTTCTTTAAAATGTTTTCCTTTAGGTACCTGTCCATTGGTTTCAAGAATTTCTTAGAAAGAACACTTGGTACCTACTTGCCTGACCTTGAATCGAATCCGTATACTGATAGTTGAGAGACCTTTTTTAACTTTCGCATTTATATTATGAGTACTAATATAAAAAAAAACATCTGCAAGAAGTTCTGAATAAACTCTCCACCTTACCCTTTATTAGGATCCAAGGCAATGCTCTTAGGTTTCTTGAGGCCCTGCCACAAGAGCGCCCTGCGACTGGACCCGTCGAGGCGCGCGACCTCAATCCGCTGCGTCGCCGTGTCGGTCCAGTAAATGTTTTGTCCCGACCAGTCAATTGCTATACCTGTTACATAAATTCCTTGTCTTATTTCCATTTTTGTGGTAATTTATTATTGCGCGTAGAAGTCGTTAGACGACAAGTCGTCTAACAACTTATTATGGAATGAGAGAGTAGGCAGAGAAGGGGAGATAGTGGGGTGAATAGAGAGGGAACGAAAGTTAGAGAATAAAGAGAGAGGGGGAACTGGGGAGAGAGAGAGACACTAGAGAAACTAGAGGAAGGAGGGGGTGATTTGATGACGTAGCTAGAATAGGATGAACAACGATTACTTACCTTCAACTAATCCCATCCATTCGAGAACTTTCTCCATGTTGGATCCGTTCACAGAGCAGCGGTTGATGGTCTTGGTTTTAGCATCCGACCAGTACAATTTGTTTCCGGCTACGTGAACAGCTAATGCACTAAAATAATAAAGTATTTACATAAATAAATTACCAAAAAATATTGAATAAACTCTCGATAATTTATCGATATAACTGAAATCGAACTTTTTAAGCGAGTGTTGTAGTAAAATTTCAAATACACACCTGTGAGACCTAGATTTTAGAAAAATAAAAGCGCTCTCTACGAACCTATTTGATATAAGTAACATATGGAATGCAATAAATAATTGAGTATAATTTCGCGTGAACAAAAACTAACAGTAAAGTTAGACCACTTATGTCATACTGTACAATTCAGGGTGCACTTACCTGACTTCCTTCAAGTCCTTCAGTGGCAGTACGGCGTCATTCCCCTCATTCTCAATACTGATATGTCCGATGACGTTCTTGCGACTGTACACTAGGAAAGCTTCGGGTTCCACACACGTCTTCTTGTCTTTGCTCAGTTCTAACCCTATGGGCGAAAAAGTTATGTATGAAATTATTAAGAAGTTTATTTTGAACTAGTCGTTCCCCTCGGTCACTCTGAGTACGTGCCATTTTCCCAGTTTACCCTAATAATGTTCTGTGGACTTCTTGCGCAAGAAACGATGTTTGCGCAAATCGACGCGATATTTGCGCAAGTTTGCGCAAACATGTGCCAATTCTACCAAATCATTAATTAGTATTTTTGCTCCTCAAAACGGAATAAAATCAGTTACTTAGTGGACAGCTGCAGACATATCGTTCAGGAGTATTAAGACACAGATGCGAGCATCCTCCATTGTTGTCAGCGCATTGGTTCCACCCGAGCGACTCGCCCAGGCGAAACGCTTTCACTCCCATCATGTTCGCCATTTGTTCTACTACGGGCTGACGTTCTAGACCTGGGTAGAAATAAAAATATGAGTTTGGTACCAACCAAGATTAAAACAGAGGAAATAAAAAAAAAACAAAGAATTTATAAAATAATTTTCCAAAGCATACACATCTGTAATTTCAGATTTCCCAGCTTTAGGATTTTCTTTTAGGAAATTTTGATTATAAAATGCATATATTGAAAGAAGTTCAGCATATTACGACATTCTCTATCAAGTCAAAAAAGAAATCATTAAATATAAAAAAAATGTGATATTACCTGTATTTTTGTTGATCCTATCTAGAGTCCGTTTCTGCATATCCGTCCAGTAGAGATGTTCTCCCAGTAATGTAAGACCGAAGATGTGTAAGATCTCACTGCTGTGTAGTTCCTTTCGCTCTGTACCATCCATGTTGCACACCTGAAGGCGAAAATAAACCTTAGTAATTTATGATAAACTTTTGAAACAAAGAATATTTCTGTAAAAATACTTCAGGATTTTTTGTTAAAAATATTATAAAAATATATTACCTCAATCTTATGCGTCCTCGCATCACCCCAATACAATTTATTCTTCACCGTATCAAGCGCTATGCCATTGGGCCACGTCAGTTTTTCATACACTAGCAACATTCTTCCACTACCATCTAAATTAGCTCGTTCTATCTTAGGTTTCTTGTCGTTCCAGTCTGACCAGAACATCCAGCCGGCGGTTGGGTGCAACGCTATGGCGCGGGGGTCGTATAGCTCATTGTGAATTATTACCTGGAAGAGGATCGGTAACGGTTAGTCAAAATCAACATTTTTCGAGTCGAGTCTTTGAGTTTTTGGTAGTCCAATACTCGTTTTTTCTTTAATATTACGGCCAGTTTCACAGGTTACGGATAGCTACTAGCTACCAGATAAATTCATAAATGAAACAGAATTTGTATGAAATTATCTGTCAGATAAACTATCTGGAACTTATCACCGATATATATATCTGGAAATTATAACTTATAACGATATGACTAATAAAGATATCCTTATGTAACAACCTACCTTCTTCGAAGTACCGTCAAGCCTAGCCACATTAATGGTATCAGTAACAGGATCAGTCCAGTAGATGTTTCTCGCTAGTGGGTCGATGGCAATACTGTCTGGTACTCCGTTGCTGTGGATCACCACCGTCTGTTCGCTACCGTCGAGACGCGCTCGAGATATCGTCTTTGCCTGAAAGGAAATTGGCGAATTTTATGGATTTTTCTTGAAACTGTTGTAAACTGCTTAACTTTTACTTGGGAGTTTGTTCCATTTCATACCAAATAGGAAGTGGTGAAGAGCCGGTTTTTGTAGAATTGATTGCTGATTTTCAACCTACTTTGAATACATTACTTTTGTGCTTTTACCGGTTTAATGAATGGTCCATTAATTACTGTAATGCATGAGAGAAGCAGGAATTCACAAATATCACTTTCGATCAAAATGAAAGAGAGGTATCTGCGAAAACCAACTAAAAGGATCTTTATAAGGCAACTTTTCTTAGAGGCAATTTGATTTGATTGGATTTTAAGCGCTTCGAAATGTCCAAAAGTTTATCTACTATTAGTTAGTTAAACTCAATAACTGAAAATAACTTACCAAACTATCAGCCCAATAAATATGCTCGTACTTGGGATCAAAGTCCACCGTGAGAGCTCTCTTCAAGTCCTTAAGCGGTAACGTGTACGGGGTGAAGTCTGGGGAGTCGAGCGATATCTTGGAGATAGCGGAGCGCTGCGCCACGATCAGCAGGGATTGTGGACTGTTGTAGCAGGTTGTGTTGCTGTTCTCTTTCAGCTTCGAGCCGGTTGGGCAGGCGCACTCGTAACCTGGGTGGGAGTAAAATAAATAATTTACATTTCAGCAAACATTCAGAACATGCTTTGAACATATTTTAGGGAGTCCACTGACTCCCTAGTTCCGAAGGTCCAATAACTCGGAACAACATACAGCATGCATCAAAATACCTAAAACTGATGTACACAATGGGTCTGATAAATAGCTTTTAATATCTTTGTAGATTACAGGTTCAGAATAAATTACAAGAGCTAAAGTAATCGAGAAAGTAGAGCTAAAAATTAAGTTGTGTTGAAAATGAGAATCTGGACTAGTATTAATAACTTAATAGCCTGAAATAATAAACGTGAAATATTAAAATTACCTGGTGGTCTAGGCGCTAAAAGGCACAAATGTGAGCATCCTCCATTATTCTCCCTGCATGGATAGTCACCAGTGGGCATCAGTTGTCTGCTTCCATCATATACCTTCAAATCTACAGGCACTGGGTCTGATTTTATAAGCTCCTTCATTGGGCCGCTTGTTGCTATGTCCCATGTGTGAATTGACCTTAAACATACAAAAGATAGACATAATTTAAAAAAAATATCAATTCTCCATAACACCAACGGACGCCAGCTCTTCAAGCTACTGCACTCTGTCAAATTTCCTCAATAGATCTTCAACTTTATCACTGAATTATATGGTTCAAAATTAAAGTTAGTTTCAAATAGCTTGATGTGCTGGCGTCTGTATATTCTCAATGTAGTATCACTACATAGTATAAAACAAAGTCGCTTTCTCTGTCCCTATGTCCCTTTGTATGCTTAAATCTTTGAAACTACGCAACGGATTTTGATGCGTTTTTTTTTAATAGATAGAGTGATTCAAGAGGAAGGTTTATATGTATAATTTTAGTATCAGCATTGCACCCGTGCGAAGCCGGGGCGGGTCACTATTTTAATATATTCCGCAAGTTACTTACCATGTCTTCCAGTCAGTCCAATACAGCTTATAGTTGAAGAACGCCAGTGCATATGGATACACAAGGTCTTCTTTGACAACACTCTTTCTCTTCTCTCCATTAAAATCAATAACATCAACAAAATGTAGTTTAGCATCCACCCAGTATATCAGATTATTGTCATAGTCTATTGTGATGCCGTTCGGCCAGAATATGTTTTCTTTGACTATTATTTTACGTGTGCTAGGGTCTCCGTTCATACCAGCTTTTTCTATTTTGGGTACTTCACCCCAATCTGTCCAGAACATGAGACTAAAACAAAGGGCAAGAGTTAGTTGACCTGTAACTTGAAAAGGACTTGCCGAGTTTCACATACTTTTTTAAAATAAATATCTTTCTCTGCCTATATAGTCAACTTTTGATAAGTGATTAATATGTATACTACATAAAAAAATATAGAATTTGTATCTATAACATTCATCTCATAGACATTTATAGAACCAGGCAATCGGTTCAGATCAGATCATCTAAGTTTAGTTCCGTTCTGGCCAATGGCACAGATTGCTTGGTATATCAATATTTCTATAAGTTTGGCATTTACACCAATCAATTCCTTTCTGATAGATGATATAAATAATATGGGAGGAAGCCTGGTCCCTGTAGTGGGACGATAAAAAGGCTGACGATAATAAGATGATATAAAGGGAAAAGAGGGAAGATAGAAAATAATTATGAATGTCTTACCCTTCTTTAGGAACAACAGCAATTGCTCTGGCAAGATCCACCTCAGACCAGAACAGTACTTTTCTATACCTCTGCTCTATGCTAATGACTTCAATTTTATTTGTCTCCCCATCAGTCCAGTAGATTTTGTCAGTATACCAGTCTATTGCTATACCGGTTGGCGTAATTAATCCTTCGGAGACTATTCTAACCTGTAATAATATTTTTTGTGATTACAACTTTGCAGTATAACATTTAAATATAGACCATAGTATGGATAATTTTAGATTTAAAATTGGTTACCATTTTTTTATCATTAAAATTTATTTCATGAAATTATAGGAAAGGATGCAAAGATGTGGAGTAGTTAAATTTTGTTGAGACGAATTTTAATCACAAGGTATTTATAACTTTTTAAGTTAAATAATCTTTTAAGCCAGGTCTTGAAGGTAATCATAATATGCCAGGTATTTTATTAATTAACTTATGGATAGTTTATTTCTACAATTAGTGATGATGATGACGGTGAATAAAATTAGCCTTTTTTATAGTTAATAACATACCTTATCCCCTACGTGAGTTTCATTATAACTCATACATTGAATCAATTCTGCGGTCTGATCAGACCAGCAAATAAGATCCTTTCTATGAAGGAAGTCAACTGCAGACCCTTGTTCCAGGTCCTTGACTATAGTGTTCACTTTGCCGAGCTTTGATGTGTTTACTACTCGGATGTCTGATGCCGTTGAGTACAATAATATTGGGTTGCTTACTACTGCATAGAAACCTGAAACACAAATGAGGTTTTAATGATTAGTCTTGTATGCACTTATGATATGATCTGTTTATATTTATTATGTTTTATTACTTCTATCTGTATGTAATGCTAACTAGTTACAATTTGTGAATCAATTTAGATAATATTAGAGAAGATTGATTTGTATTTGTGGTATTCTCTCACTATTTGAGTTTAACCTATCAAAATATGTAGAAATTAAGACAGCGTAAATGTTTTTAATGTGTGTACATGTCCACAAGGAAGCTTCACCATAATTCACTGTATAAACAAACACAAAATGAAAGGTGAATCTCAATAATATAATAATGATATACTGCAAAGGGTCTAGTAGCCATAAACTATTTGTTTATCACAGCAATTAATTGTATTATTAGTCTACAACAGTTAGCAATGATAACATGCGAAATATAAACAATGTAGGTTGGTAAACACTCATATGCGTGGATATGTATCGATACCAGTGTTACTTATTCAAGAAACGAGGAAAATCCGAAGTTAAATACACGAATTAATTAAGATTCAAGAGATAATACCAAGAAGATCACATCTTTGACGATAAGACTGCAGTGTACCTATTGCATTTTGTATCTACATTAGATTATGACGATTTCTGACTTACCTTTTAACTGCAGGAACATTAACAAACAAAACACATTCATAATATTTTGAATTATTTTGTCTGCGTAAAGTATTCTTCGGCGTTTTGTCATAATGAAAACAAATGCATACTAATCGTCCAATCACTCATGTGGCTATTTTCACTATAACAATTGATTAATTAACAATATAACTAAATAAGGCACGGTAAAAACTTAGCAGGCAACATTTTCATCTGGTTTTGAGACTAGGAATTAACTTTTTATTTAGATTTTGGCTAAGGTTAATAATTTCTCAGACAATGAGTTTGAGAGATCAACAAACGCAACAGAGTTACTAGCGTAAAAAATAGACATCATGTGTGCTGTTGCCACATCTAAGACACTGAATAAATGGATTTTTGACACGAATATATTAATTAATGTTTTGAATGCAAGATTACAACATTTTTGAGGTAATTAGGAAACATAAATAATTAAAAAAATTATATCGGGAAAAAATGATAAAAAATAAGGTCTTGGTAAGAGTTACTGTATCACCATTGCGGCCATTGGTTGTAAGAGGGCGTTTTTAGCCTAATGTTTCGTGTAATATTTGATGTAAGGAAGTGCTAATCTAATTAGCCTAGTTTCAAACCCTTTGTTAGTGTTCAGTTCCGCAAAGGTGTTCCAGTTAGCTTAGCAAAAAATGGGTCAAAATTTCAAAACACTTCATGCTCTGTATCTTTATGTTCCTTTTAGTATCATAAAAGGTCATATCCACATCTTAAGACATTTAATTGAAATAAAAATAGTAATATTTCAAAAAATTCTCGCATTACATACATTTTTCTTCCCTATTTATCTTTCTGCCTCTCCCAGCAATGATCTCTCTAGCACCGCGTAACACAGCGAAGAGAGGGTGAACATTTTTACCCTTTTTGGTTAAAGAAGTTAAGATTATTAACTAAGACAGGAATGCAATTTGTACAATTGTAAAAAAGCTACAATCTGTCGTTTTAGTTACAAGTGCTACCTTGTATTAGTTCAGTACTTACATAGGTACAGACGCCAGCACATCAGGTTATAACAATCTGTCAAATTTCCTTAATGGATTTTCAAACTTATCGCTGAAGCTATAAGCTGAAAAAAAAATTGACAGTTTCGGGTAGCCTGATGTGCTGGTGTCTGTACCTACTGTACGACAGTAGAGTATAATTCCTTATCTTTTGTATCATTTTGTATGAAATCAAATCGATAATTCAAAAGGTGTCCTTCGGAGTCGGTTACGACAATAGCGCGTTCCTCGACGAAGAACGTATCAACGAATTGTACCTTAACTAATATTTTAATAGTGGAAGTGAGTTTATTTTTTTGTAACGCTTTTGCGGCAAAACCGCTAAATCGATTTAGATGAGATTTGGAATGCAGATAGGAGGTAACTGAAGACTATGTTTTATCCTAGAGTGGGACAAAGTTGCCGGCAAAATCAACAAAGTTGTTAATATTATTATTTTACCACCACAATCTGCATACATCCGTTTAAGAAAAACTAATCAGTATTGCCATTACAGTAATGAAAAATGCCCTATGCGACCTATATTAGAAAGAGAAGCTTATTGCCCTATATTAGTAAGAGAAGTTTAGATAGATTAGTGAATGCAAGCTAAACAAGTTTCCAAATTATCCAACCGAAACTATAACAATAACTGCACCAAAACCTACAAAGCGCTTAAAGCGCTCAATTATCTCCACAACACGCGATGTTGTATAGATCAGTACTAAATAGCGGTTGTTTCGATTTGGCGCGCTGCAAAATTGACTCGATCACCAACAATAACAACTAAGCATCGCGCTATTCAATGCGGCCGCGGCCCGATTGGCTGCTGTTAATGTTAAACTTGTTCCAACACTGCCAATGAAAGTTCAGCGTGTGATTTGGATTTCATAGAATTATTTGGATGAATTATATCTGTTAGGAAAGCTTGTCGACTGTGTCTGTTAAACGTCATGATATCAGTATAAGCAGACATTTATATTTGGAAGGTGTATCCCATAATAATTATTGCACAAGTATAACTCGATGCATTCTAAATTCTACCGGCAATTTTCCCAAAGTCATTTTACACATTACTCAGGCACCTATCCTGGACTTATGCATTTCTTTCAGTTTAACATATAATTTATCGAGGAAGGCTATGGGCTTATTTTTATCCGGGTGCACGAATTAGTTTCCACGTGACGCGGGTGTAACCGCTCGCGCTGGCAGAAGACAGTTTCATAAGAGTTAATTTGCACATTGATTCAATCGATTAAATTTTGATTGACTGGTTAATATATAAGTCCGCCCTGGTGGAGATAGTGACTTCTCCCCCAAAATACACACACCGAATGACAAAATTTATTAAATCTTGTGCTGACCAAGTATAAAATTACTTATACGTCAAGAAGAACTTAAACTTTGAAAGGCTGTAAAATCCCGGCGTCGATCAACAAGCGCACAAACTTGATGCAATAATACGCAACAAAGCACGTCACCACCAGCCCGGAGGCGTGTCACACGTCGTGCAAATTAGTGTCGGCGAGCTCCCACCGCAGGCAAACTGACTGCCTCACCAATCCAATGTGATTTCAATGTCAAAGGACTTCAAACTGATTAATTTATGTGTAAGCAGGCACTGGTTTTTAACCGAATTCCCAAAAAAGGAGTTCTGAATTCTAGATGTAGGTACCTCACCTTAGAGCCTGTGCACACTACGTTTTTTAAACGCGCGTTTGTACCGATACAGACGCGATACGCACGCTGGTCAGACGCAACCTGTAGACCTTTGCTCTGTAACTGTAGGTTAACGATCCAAAAACGCGTTTTGACGGTGCGTTTAAAAAACGTGGTATGCACAGGCCCTTAAAACTATTCCATATTTTACAGCTAAGCTCCAACCGTCGCTCCTCCTGTTAACTGTAAAGTAGGTGCCACAAAGTTTGAACTGTGTGTGTACATACGTATCCTCTTGTCAGTGCAGTACCTTATTTAGACAGACCTTTGAATTATCAACTTACCTACCAACGTCTGTGTGTAGTAGTCTTCAACAGACCATGCAAGATCAAGATTCAATGGTGGCAGCCTGTTTCCACAAAGAACGAAAGTAAGCGCACTTATATGCTAACAAAGAGGCCTCGCCCTACAAATAAATTTCAAAAAATATTTTTCTAATTACATAGCAGACTGAGTCCCGGTACTCGGCTTCATCTCATAGTGTGAAGCGGCCCTTATCCCGTATTTTTATTTAACCGAAAGTACGTCCCTGTTATTAAATCTAATTGTGTTGAGTTTGTCGACTTCGTTTGTTAAACAGGGATTTCATTGTTGGCTGCGACGAATTCGTTAAGCGTTTAGCGTTTTATTTTGCGTAAGTACGAGAATAGAATTAGTTTTCCGAATAAAAATGAGGAATTTGTGTTTCTATGGTTTTGTGTAAACACAAATTGTTTTTTTTTGTGTTGTTTTTTTCTTATTTCGTGTTTAAGCGGTGGTAAGCATGGTTTTGACTATTTTTCACTGATAACTAAATTGAATATCTATGAAATCTACGTTCTACCACTTTATTATCGAAGAATTCAGTAGCGACCTTAATATAAGAAGTCATTAAACTTATACAAGAGTGCCGGACTGAATTAATTAATTTGGCTAATAATACAGGGTGCTTTGAATAGAGATTTTGTAATAAGTAGCTGCTGTATAAGTTCTTCTGTTTCTAACAGCTAGTAATTAAGTATCTTCTTGTACCTATATGTAGCCATTTCATTGCTTTATGAGAATATTTAAATATTCCACGTTAGTAAAAATATCTTAGATAATAATATGAACTTAAAGCAGGTTAACTTTATTAATGATTTGGCCAATTATTTGTTTTTATACAAACAATGTTCTTTGTACCATCAGCTACATAAACTTTTTACTTTAAAAAGGCGTCAGGTATAGAGAAAATTCTGCATAACCTCAGCATACAAATTTTTCTTTTTAATCTTTTCTTTGTACCTTACAGAACAATACATTAACTTTATACTTCATTAGCTGTTAACGTAGTCTAGTTTTCACGTTAAACATCTCACCCTGTATACTGAAAGGTACATGAAGTGTGTAATGGTCGTTCACAAAATTAATAATCTCGAAGAGGGTGTGAGCGTTTCAAACGATATCATTATACGCTATTATTCAGATCATGAAATTAATTACATACTTACCGATATAAAATTTACATATATTATATCGCACTGAATGGGATGGTTCATTTGATTAGAGGTAAATTAGAGTTAATTAGAATTAAAGGCCATAAGGTACACGGCCTCTACACCATAAGATCAATAAATGACAGGGATTAAAAAAATATATGTCAAAACCCCAATAGATGAAACTTTGGTTTTCTAATAAAATTAATATAGCTTTAAATACATTTTATTAAGAAAAGTATATTCAAGAAGATAATTGGTAGCATTGCTAGTCGCAATTTCCTTGACGTCCTCGAGAAAAGAAAACGAAAAATACTGGAATAATATTTTAAACCCGTAAATTGACCCGACATTCTGAGGTCAAAAAGTTGCAAAATGACCCTGTCAATGCCCCCTATTTCATTCGATCCATACTGGGTGGGACATACTGTATAACTATTGTACCAACTCCAAATAAACGATATTTTCACAAAATAGATAGATACCCACAAAGCCATAAACATGTTAGGTACATAGTAGATACGCTATAATGTATACCAGCCAAGTAATAGTCGGTGGTCGTTTGCGCAACCATTGTCAAAATAATGGCGGGCACCGCTATTTGGCTACTGGATACGGGGTCGCATTACACCAAATGGTTAATTAAAATATCTACATTATTAGTGCGTGTATCCGAACTGTGAAATCATTTCGGTGAAATGGAGCAGTGGAAAGCGTCGGTGTTGCCATTCATTGAACTTTACGTTCGTGTTAACGTTATTTATGCGGTTTTTTTACTGTCATTTTGATGAATTATTGTAAAATCAGTTATAACAATTTTTTTATGGAAAAGTCCCAATGGATGATAAGAGGAATTTGTTTGCACGAGACACAATTGATTTTCTATTGTCTTATAATTGCCGGCATACGAGAGGTTAAAGAAAACTCAAGTTCAATGTTTATTTGCCAAAAACATGACTAATTAGAACAATCTTGTAGGCGATTTTGGTCATTTGGCTAATGTAAACCATTATTTTCTATTATAGCATTATATTACCATTCTCCAATTGTCAATTTATATCTTACACACAACTTAAAAGCGTCGACTTTTAGCCAAATTAATTCCTGAAAATAAAAGTGGTTATCCAATTTTCCTTAACTCAAAGTATCTACTGTATATCTCTGCCTATACCTTTCGAGGCTGACAATCGTGATACAGTCGGTATATCCGAAAGCTTTCGTCCAGTCACTTCAGACAATCCCTCGTATAATTAGGACAGGACTTCACCTACTCTTCGTTTAATCTCCAATTAGTGCGGAGTAATTTCGTTTCAATATCGTGTTGCGACGACTTTATTTTAATTGCTGTATTTATGTTAGGTATACGTATATTTTAAGTGCCGATGGAGATGCAACTATTGTGTTTGTTTTTTTTAACAATAGGCAGAAGTTAAATACACACGTAAATCATTCACTTTTCTTTATGCCAAATTGAATGTGACCATCACATATTTATAAACGTTATCACTATGTTTGAACTAAAACACCAATCTACTCTATGATATTTAGTGATTAGTAGCAATTTCAAAATCTAGATCAAAGATACCCCATTCGCCTTTAAATAGGGTGTAACAAAACTAGTGCACCATATTTTTGCAGGTCATCTAGAACATGCTAAAGATTATGTTTATCACAAAAAAAGTCATGAAAACAACAACATATTTTATTAAATTTATCATCACACGTCGCCAAATTGTACGCATAACACCGGTCTCTATGAAGGCGCTCGATCGTTGACGCCTAGGTCATTTAACTTTTTTTGTGGTAAACATGATCCTTAGCATGTACTAGACGACCTGTAAAAATATGATGCACTAGTTTTGTTATATAACAATGATAAGAAATACCAGAATGAGATCATCGTATACAATTAAACTAACAAATTATACAAATTAACAACCACCATTGCTCAAGACTAAATTTACTAATACTTTCTCAAATGAAATCTTAACCTGTAAAGGCATTATGTCTAGTCACGCAGAAATTAATAACATTAGGTGTAAGAACTTGAGTGGAGATATAAATAAGATCGGTTTACATAAGACGATAAAATACTCAGTGTTGGTGTTACTTCGACATGGAACGTGAATTTAGAGATCGGATAGTGGTAATGAAATAGCATAGCACTATTTTAGGAATTAGTGTCGCGGTTTGCACTGTATGTATTTTATTTACTGCTACAATATAAATATCTAAGTATAGTTATTTAGGTCTGGGTGTTAAACTGTAGCTCCCGGCTGTCAATGAACATCCTTGGCAGTCGTTACGGGTAGTCAGAAGCCAGTAAGTCTGACGCCAGTCTAACCAAGGGGTATTGGGTTGCCCGGGTAACTGGGTTGAGGAGGTCAGATGGGCAGTCGCTCCTTGTAAAACTGGAACTCAGCTGAATCCGGTTAGATTGGAAGCCGACCCCAAAATACTTGGGAAAAAGGCTCGGGAGATTTTATAATTATTTGGTTCTGGGTTGCAGAATTCGTTAAGTAAGATCTTGTGATCAGATTCTGCTTGGCTGGAGACGGTCCAGTTCTAGTAAAGATGGTGTTTGTTTTATTGCGTTTTAAAGTGTCAACATTCTTAGCAAAATATTATTGTACGATGACCTTTTCGGTTCTGAAAATATCATTCTGCCGATTAAAAACTTAAGTTAAAAAAAGTTTCACTCCCATGAAGTTTCTTCTATAAAGAAAACCAATAAATACAATAATAAATAATAAAAATAAGCCCGCAGGGCATCTGAGGCGGATGTCGGGGAGTAGCGACCCCGCGGGTACCGAGTGCTCCAGGGAGAGGATACTGTCCCTCATCTCCGGCTCGCCGGAGTGAACCCTGAGGGGGGACAGGTCTCCCACCTCTGGCTTGCCTTCATTGGCCGTCCAGAGTGGAGTCGCTAGAGCAATGCTCGGAGGGTGAATGCCTCGGGTAAGTGGCGAGTGGGCACAGAGATGCTGGACCCTGGCTTGATGCCGGTTTTAAGGCGCGTGATCTGGGTAGAAAGCCGGCCGGGGCAACCTCACCCTTCAGCCGCTCACGTCCCCGTTGCCCCCTTGTTGCTACTTAGCGACTAGTTCCCGGGGGCCCGGTAAGTGAGCTGGCGAGTCTCCTCCTGCCATTTTTACATGTATTCATTACATTGTCATCGGCAGGGGTCATAGTCCCCATAGTTTTCCCTTCCCTAGTCCACTAGCATCCCATCACAATAGCCCAAGTAGTCTTTCTTCCATAGTTAGCAATAGTTTAGCACAAACCGGGGGTTGTCCTTGGGTACATTTCCATAGTGTATACAGGGATAATCGTCGGTTTTGTGTCACCATTACATAATATTAAAGTTGTCTTAAAAGGGCTTCAGCGTGTTGGCTTCGGCCCCACGTTCGCCTTCCAAAAATCCGGGACTCTATAGTCCCGTGGTCGGAAAAAGACATACAAAATAAAAATAATAAATAATAAAAATTTGTTCCTTATGTAAAAGAAAAAACAATTATTTATCCGTCCTACAACTAACAATCAAGAAAAAAATTACCAGCTGTGAAAAACTGTCTACTATTTTGCTAGTATTATTTATTTAACTAGTAGAAAATTAATGAGCGCTGTACAGCGATACAGCGCTTCACGGCTGATGTGCTCTAAGTGGACCAGACAGGTAGCTGTGCTAGACTGGGTACAATTTTACGCCCAGTTGCCACGAACATATGGCCTTACTGAGAATTTAAAATGAGAACGGGCTGGAATACTGAAATAGTGGGCTGTTTTCAGAAGAAGGTTACATTTTGTTCCTTGCTTAGGCCTAATTCTGGCGTGGAATTATCAAAATTACAAAAAAAAAATATCAGTAGAAAATACCTATAAATATGTTGTTATGTTAAAACTGTCTTAGACTAAGCCAGGTTGCCGACATCAGTGTAAATGAAATACCAATTAACTTACCTTTTGTTGTGCCCCGACTTGGCCGCTGTAGATCTCGCCGTCCATTATAACTGGTTTAATAAACAGCACAAGTTACCCCGCGACAATGCTAACGAGATCAAAGTATTTACACAGGACGCTTAAATTAGAGTTAATCTTATTACTGCGTTGATATAAATTAAATTTCACGATGTTTAAATGTGAAACAATGTTGCAAGCGGCAGCTGTGAACCAAACAACGGAGTTCGGGTTAAACCTTTTTAGTTTGTTAAGGTTTATATTTAAATGTTCCAGTTTAAACTGGTGAGTACGCCTGAAAAATAATACGGTTAATTGGAAAAAAGGTTTCTCTTAACCGTATTGGGTTGCAATTGTTTTTGGAAGTCAGATGGCTTTCCATGTGAAATTTTGATAGGTCTACCGGGAAATCGACACCAACAGTTGCACAACTAATTGCATGCCTTGTAATGTTGTAATATTCAATCCGATTATAAAAAGAAAAAACCTATACTTTTTTAAATTCTTTTTAATATAACTGACTCAATAAATCCAAACAACAGTACAATAACTTATACACCAGCTTACTTTTGCTATATTTCTGCCATCGTATCCATAAGATGCTCATCCTCTTCTGAACGGTATTTGCGAAGGTGTTATCGCCTCGGTTATGTCCACACAAACTATCATAGCAGATATTATCGTCAGTTTTAGTATCAATTGCGGTGTCAGCACTCAGATTACGGTCTTAGAAATAGTTTCGATAGCTTTCCTATGGCTACGAGCTTTTGTCGCTCCGGATGAGTTTTTGATAATCAATTGCTTACATTCTGTCCCTTACTCTATACATTAATTTAGTTTTATGCCCCTAGAAATAATTAAGGACGCCACGTCGAAGAGTAAATTTATCTTATGATAATTATACATTATCATTAGATGGCATCTAAAGGCAGCTGTTCCAAGTAAAATATTAGGTCTTATCCAGCTAAACTAAGCTCCGACCCAAATAAAGGCTAGACGAAGCAAAAGAAAGCTTTTATCATAATGATCTATTGCGTAGTTCATCCAGCTGATCATTTTTCTTTTCTGACGCGCTAAGTGTATCATTGAACAACGTATCTACGGTTATGTGTCTCACTCTACCTGTGTCACGGAGAAATCTCTCGTTTCAATGTTTAGGATAGCAATTATTTGTCACTGTCTTCGAGGATTGATACCGTCGTAACTCATAACACACTTGCGTAAGTTGCGCGCCACTTACGTTCGCAACGCTTCCCGACACGCGCGGCTCCACAAAAATAGAACAGTCCAAAAAGTTCAATCTCGTCCTTAGAGTCGTCCATCAAAATAATGTAAGCTGACTTTTATTACAACAAAAAGCCTGTAATGCCCGCAAAAAAATGATAGTTCGCGAGATACGTGGCATATGTGCGGCCACAATTCAGTAGAAATGACCCAGACATCGCGTACGAATAGTAACAATATTTACAGCGGCTATTACAAGCCTTTTATGTGACACGAATGCTAGCCGCTGTAATCTGCGACGGTTTTTACGAGCTTTTTAAATAATGTCTAGTGGCTGCAGGTATAAATCACGGCCACAATAGATGCAACATTTGCATTAAACGTCGCTTTGTATCCCAAATTGCTGTCATTTTAATTTAATATTAAACGTGTACGAGTTAATTTATTATAAAGCGGCACACGCGCTTCAAAAATTGCTTTACCGGAACTTTGGTAACCGGTAGGTGGATTAATTTGATTACGAGTGAGGCTTTACAGTTTTCATCGAATGGCACTCATTATTTAATTACTAGTTTTTCAGTTTGCGGCTGAAGCGGATTTCATTGTATCCGTTCTCATTGATTAACTTGTCGTAAACAGTTTTTTTAATGAGAGAGGTCCGACATTAATTGTTGATATGATACTGTATTAAAATAATCATCAGCAATAACTTCTTATTAAATACATACTTCTTTCTCAAGACTACAAGAACAACCAACCAATTAAGATCGTCCGTAGAAAACAAGCAAGTAACGAGGCTCGAGGCAGCGTAGAGAATATTGGGCGCAATGATAACACAGAAGCGAAGGGCTTCAATTAAGAGCACTACCTCTATTAGCCGGCAAGACGCGTTTTACTGGCAATAACCGGGTGTAACCGGGCCGGGCCCGTCGACAAGGCTAATCCGGATAAATGAGACGCGAAAGATGACATCCACTTGCTAATTGGAGGGCGGAATTAAGTGTGCACCTTGAGATATTGCAATTAATTAGTTTTTTGATGTTGTTTTATGTGCTGGGAGGTTGATTTTGAAATGGGTTATAGTCTAACAAGGGCTTAGTGTAGAGGGTTTCACAGACTGTGATTAATATGTTTAAAAAGTTCATACCTCTGATCGATGAACAAGCCCATACAATTTAAAGTTCGAATTTATTGCATAAAAATTACATTGACGGTGTAAGTGTGGTCTCCAGCCAGGGTCTTCTGAAAATATTTAAGGTAAAAACAGTTCATTTCATTTTTCTACTATCTTTGTTGTAAAAAAAAATCATATATTTTCGTGGATTAATTTTTCAAGCAAGCAGTTTTCCCGTCATTAAATTAAACTTACATCAATCTACAAAAGGAAAAACTCGAAGGTTGAAATTTCCTCGTTTCAATCATATAAGCCATCTTCCTCGTATGAAACTTCAGTCTGTTGACTCGCAGACTACTTAGATTAAAACCTTCTTACTCGTAGATAGGCTTTGTTCGGATTCGAGTACATTTCTCTATGCAAGAGCATGAGTAATCTCGTACCTTACGAAAGATAAACTTCTGATGGATGTTTGTATAAGAAGATTTATTTTTAGACGAGCTCTGGTTGATTTATGTGGTGAATATGCTTTTACACGTGGAATTGAGGCATACGAGGGCTGTTTTTGGTGATACCTTTTTAAAACGATTCCCCGTGGTTCTACTTGAGGTAACTACTTCCAGCACTCGGTTTAAAAGTAGCTTCAGTCCTTTCTCAGGCTGTGTCTTCCAAAGTTTATTTAAATCGGTTCAGTTGATTTGCATGAAATTCCGAACGACATACAGACAGAGTTTCTGTAGTAAGGATTTCAATAAATCCTACTACTATTATAAAGGCGAAAGTTTGTAAGTATGGATGTATGGATGTTTGTTACTCTTTCACGTAAAAACTACTGAATGGATTTGAATGAAACTTTACCACAATATAGCTTATACATCAGAATAACATATAGGCTACTTTTTATCCGGGTATGGAAAGTACTTCCCTCAGAAAGCGGGTGAAACCGCTGGCGGAAGCTAGTAAATTATAAAGTACTGTCTTACCTTACAGGCCTGTAGACATCGTACATTTTTGTATGGTCCTGGTGCAAATAACTGTGATGAAAAGTATACAAATAACGTCATAATATTTTTTCCTATAATTTCATGAAACACTTTTTTTATGTGTTTATTTTATGATCAAAGGGCGCCAATGTTTTGCGGTATGACATTTCTTTTTTTATGTCAAATGTTGGCGTACATTTATTCGCCGACCGATATTCTGACGCTGCTACTCCGCACTCGCTGTAATGGCAATATTTTATTGTTAAAAGAATAATATTTTAGAATAATTTAATTTTTTTTCAACAATTATAAAAATAAAAAAATATGAAAGGATTTTTTTACTAGCATTAAAACAAATTATAGTACTGAGGCTAATTACGGTGAAAGTTGGAAAATCGCTTTGGGTATGGTAAATAATTTAGGACGTATAGATGGCGCTAGCAGTACTGATTTGGAACCTACCAGTGGCGAAGGGGGCATGGTACATTCGAGGACAGTTAAGTAACAGGACAATCTGGATTCAATATACATATAATAACATAACGTTTTAAAGGCGTAATTTAGGTATAATAACTTAGCGTAAATTTTGAGTAAGGCAAAGAATGCATCCGAAATCTACTTCAGCCAGAACTGCTGACTTATGTATATATTCTTTATAAATATTCCTTAACTTTCTGCCGATTTAACTTGGAAACTGAACTGTGTGATAAAGGCTTCGAACTTGTACTCCAGCGAAGTTTCAGTCATACGCGTACCTACTTTTCATGGCTCATTAGTCCCAAATATCTGGTTTTCAGTGAACGCTCTCACAGAAATAACACGTTTTATAGGAGGCTGAGTGAATATCGGCGCAAGAGATGGGCTTAATGTATTTTTCATATTTTCTTTTTAACATGATAAAATGTCTAGGATACACTTTGAAAAAACAGCCGCAACATTTTATTTTAGTAAGAAATCAATATCTATCATCATCACTTGGATATGTATTAACTAATATGTTTCTTCTGCCTAGCCTTTTCCCAATCTGTTTGGGTTGTTGGGGTCGGCTTCCAGTCTTAACCCAATTCAGCTCAGTACCATTATTTTACGTAGACCGACTGCATGTCTGGCCTCCTCAACCCATTTACCTGGGCAACCCGAAATGTCTTGGTAAGACTGACTACCTGTAACGATTGCCAAAGTTGTACAAATGACAGCCGGGACCCACCAATTTAACAGGCCCCGAAACACGGAGGAACTCGTCATAACATGGTCATCCATCCACCGACCGACCCTACCAAGCTTTGCTTAACCTTATGATCGAACGACCCGTGCTCGACACGCAATGTCTTCGCCAGTGAGTCAACCCCTCATGGTCTTCAAAAAAAGTCTTCCGGGCTCATCACTTTTACTTAATAGACAACCTATACTAAGGCTTATACCACATTATGATAAAAAAAATGCGATAAGCATCGTCGTGAGTTTATTACGTCACGATACCCGTGTAAAAGCGTGGCTACATGAAACCTCCCCGGGCGACACTTGTTCATAAATTAAGAAGAGCCCTCTCATTCCCGTCTTATCTTTATGAGGGTGCTTGCCCACTACCCGTGGAATTAAGTAATCACACAACATACTAGGACTTCTTTGGGAAAAAAACCGCTCAAGACTTATTTTTGGGAGCTAATTATAATACATAATTATGGAAACTACGACAGTTAATGCTTTTAGCAATTAAGCTACTAAATGACATAATTTGCCTAATCATTGTTATAATTTCTTAGAAAACTAAACGCATTGTATATTATCATCGAGGCATGAACCCAGTTTTTGCTTGAAAAAGAATGAATTCCTCAATTTTTTTCGTAGGTCTTCTATAATGATGAACTTACACATATCGAATTCTGCACTCAAACTTATTTATTCTAATTAGTCAAAACAAAAGACAAACCTCAAAACGCCCTTCACCACCTCCTATGTGTCTTCGCTTTTTTTTCTTTTATCCTGAAATCTCCACTATTACAGGGCCACGAGAGAAGTGTCCTACGCTTTAATCTGGCCTTTTCAGAGGGGTTCCGTATCATCCTGTAGGATTACCCATCAGAGTAAGATCTCTAAGTGAAAATGTCTGTCGCATATAACTGTCACTGTCCAGTGTCCACTTATAAAAAATATATCGAAGTAGAAGTCCCCTATATTGTCGTCCCCGATCCCCGTCGTATTTTAATTATTTTTCGTGTAACAAGTTTTGTATGCGGTCGCCATGCATGTTTGATCATGTCCCGGTATGCGGGGTATCGTAAACATGTTCGCGAGTTCTTGTTTGAGTTTGATACTGGAACTCTCTAGAAACAGGAACAAGGCTGTAACGTACTGGACGTCTTAGCGTCGCCTTTAACGCTTGCTTGAAAAGATTAAAGTGTGTTAATCTTACTTGTTAGTATCAACAACACTTATTTGATTCCAAAGTTATGAGAGTCCCTAAAAAGGTTTAAAATATATAGAAAAAAAATTAACTAATAACAGCAAATAATTCGCGTTTTGATGAATTCGATCTATTCCCGCCATCTGGCATACATCGTTGAGCATCTTTTTTGCTGTACAAGCAATTCTTCTTTGGGGCCGTTCCCTGTATACTTTTCTTACTATCTGCGACTACATTTATACAATGTTAAGATAAAAGGCTTAACATGTAATTAGGCCTTACCCTGGGAAGTATAGAGTATGATATGGATTTACGATTGCCATATCCACGTCACTTCTATGATCTTGTCTGCATCCACTTAGCGTTCTCCTAAGTTTGTTGTTGTCGTCTTTATTTAAATTGAAATGCTGTGTCCTCAGATGGCCAGTATAACTATCGGAAGCTTAAGGAACTTGATATATTAAGATATACCTTAATTAAAGTACAGAAAACTAAAAACTTGATCTCACAGTATAATTATTATATCTTTATTGCTAAAAAAACTGTTATGACAGCTTTTAATTTCATTTGATGTTTGGCCGAATAAGCTACAAATGCGCAATCAACTGATTGTATTTGTAAAGTTGGTTGATGTATACGGTCTACTAATATTATAGACGTCAAACTAAATGCATTTGGCACTACTTTAAACGAGTAGGTATATTTCAATGGATGTAAGAAAATTAGCACTTAGGTACTTTAATGCCATAAATATAGAAACGGAATTAACATAATTTAGGTACATAATGAATGGTTATTATTCCAGTAACTAAAGCAAATCATGAATTTTCGGAATTTGGTATATAAACAATATACATATATGTAAGTTGTACCTTACTACTTAAAGTTAGTTATCCCCATTCAGATGAAAACTGAGCTTGAATTACAACTGTAGAAGTGTTTGAGTTTTATGACGGCTTTTTAGTGACTTTTAGTGTATAACTAGGGAATTAATAAATCCAGGATCAATAATTGAATACCGTGATACGTCATAACATTCCTGTATATCTGATTTCTCATTCATAGACGTCATTAAAGTTATTGGTATCGAAATGTTTCCACCACTGCGATATTTGGCGGTGAGTCTAGTACCAACATTGATTGTAAAACTTTGGCGGGAACAGTAAATTTGGCAAAGCATGGCGAGGCTCGTAAACACTATGGTAACGGTCGCATTAGCTGCTGTTTGTCTGAATCATTAATGTATTGCCTATTCTACGGTAAGGACTGTTTTTTGGGAGATGAAAACTAATGTCGTGTTAGGTGTTTTGTTTTTTTTTTTTTTTTTTTGCCGGGGCTTATTTTGAAGCTCTTTGTTTAAAGGTAGTGAAATATCGGTAGTGTTTAGTATTTTTAGTATGCTTTCAATCTCTTTATATTCTCTGAAATATGCGGTTGTAGTGTAAACACGGCCACTCTGCAGAAAGATGTTCTTGATGGAATTGAA
The DNA here is from genome assembly GCA_958496145.1 of Heliothis peltigera. Taxonomy (NCBI): domain Eukaryota; kingdom Metazoa; phylum Arthropoda; class Insecta; order Lepidoptera; family Noctuidae; genus Heliothis; species Heliothis peltigera. The sequence goes on from OY292327.1 coordinate 768,157, forward strand.
TATCTATATCTGAATAGTTGATGTGTGAAAACCCATGTTATGATTTTAAACTAAGAAATTTTTGTGTTGCTGGGGAGTTTGTTCCACCATTTCTTCTTCCCAGCGATAACACATAGGAAGTGGTGAAGGGCGGGCGTTTTTGGGGCTGTCTTTTGTAAAAGTGCTGATTTTCAGCCTACTTTGAATGAATGACTTTTTATCTTTTTTATCTTTTAAAATCAATAAATAAAAACCTTAGCCCCTAACTGCTAACAATAACTAAAACGCCTTGTTTGAAAACTCGTGAATCTGTGCTAAGAGTTATTGGGGTTCAGTTTCCATAAGATGGCGGTCACAACTCAGTCCCTTGTCAATTTACCGGCCGTATTTATGTCCGCCCATGTCAAGTGATTTAAAAGTTTACTCGACCACTATTATTGTAATAAATCTGGCGACTCTCTGGTCTTTGGAGATTATTGGGATATGATTTACCGAGTTTTCGGTGACACCGTTTAATTGTTTTGGTGGCTACTCTGTTCCCATTGGAGCTGTTAGGCAGGATTAATGGGAGCGCGGATAATGCCCACCTGTGGGCTAGCTGTGTGGTTATTCGGCTGCCCTTTGTTATTATGCTGATTATATTCTATTACCCTTGCGCCTTTCTGTTGTATCCGTGATGCAATAATTGTGAGTTTTTACTACTTTTATCTTTTTAATATTATTGTGTATGTGTCTTAAAAAAATATAGATCAATCTTAGTTATAATTAATGCTTTTGTTGTGTATTTTGCTTTTTTTGTTTTTATGTACACATAAATCAATTACGCTGAAATTTTGGAGCGCAAGTGAAATTCGTCCGAAACAATATAGCGGATATGTTGTTTCAGCAATTTTATTAAAATTTTACTATGTTAAAATTGCACACTTTGTATTGTAAATGTCGTAAAGTTCCATTAGCAATATCAATTAGCTGTTGAATAGCTTTTAACCCACCATCCATTTTAGTGAGGACAGAATTTTAAAAACACCTTCACACCCGTTCAGGAATTGAAATCTCAATTCAAGAAGCCTCCAACAAATCTGCACCAGTATTCTCAGTTATTTAAATGTTGACCCGAGAGCATTGTCACTTGAAGCGTAGTGGTGTGCCATATTGTCTTAAATCCAGATCACACGAGTTCCGGACTCGGCTTTGACAAGGGGCCTCTCACAGCTGTGGACGCACAAACACAATGGGAGCCAACGTGGCGAGGAATAGCGCTTTAGCTCCAAGCTTGCCTGACTTCCAAACTCAAGAGTGACTTGTTAAGTACCGGTTTTGATTGTAGCCGTGGTAAACCAGGTGTCTGTACAGGTAAATGGACATCATGTCCCGGGTACCGTGCCGGTGTGTATTACAAACCTCCCACGTTTTGTCATTTATGAATCTCTTAGAATAGGGGTCATGTTTTCGCTAACCGGGCGCAAACCTGAACTGTATGCTGTTACAGGGGATTTGCAAATGATTTTGGCTTGAGGACGGCATTTATGTATTCGTGTAGAAAGGACAGTGTGGCGTTTTGGTCCAGCATTTAGTTTGTATGTAAATGATTCTATGAAAACCTGATGCTTTTAAAATAGGCTTAAGTTAAAAAATCCAATAACAAAATTAATGCATAACGAAAATTTTGGGATCCAAATAACGATAAGACCAGAATAAAAATTACAATCGTGTTTATAATTCTAACCTACTGCTAATAAGGGTTTTATGTTTTTTTTAATATCAGTCATGAAGACAGTATTTCCAGGAATGTAACTTACGTTTTATTGCAATTTATATAGGTTACACAGAAACAGTTGCGATTGTATCTCTTCAGTAAACAAAGAGTTACTCTTGAGCGGGTACGCAATCGACTGAGACCTGATCAAGCTACAACAGAATAAAACCTGTTCGTATTTACCTTTACTATCTGTTCATAGACTCAAGGACTGAAGCAATCCCATTGAAATATCCCGCAATGGTCCCGCTTGGCTTATTCTATAAGAGAAAACCGGCAGTGACGTCATCCCCGGCGGATATGCGCACACTGCTCCACTCCGCTACTGTAAAATAAAATGCAATGCTTACGGAATTCCGCATCTTTTCACACCACTGTGAAGACGATAACTTATTTTCTACTATTCATTTGTCATTTTGAGAAATGTATGCAATACATGCAACACTGTAGGTACTTATTTATTACCGCAGTTACGTAATTTTCTTGTATACGCATTAAAATCACGTAATAACATTAATAACAGCACCGGAGTCAATATATTAGTGCTAACGAGCGACCATTATCGCGCCTAAATCACAGATAAATAGCTGGCGGAATAACAAAACTAACTAAACGATATATATTACGAAACAATAGGAGTTAAACAATTCTAACCGAAATTAGAGACTTCATTTAACAATCGTTTAAATTTAGTGCGCCATTAGCGATCAACTGCGCGGAACATGGCCGCCCAAGTGTTACAGTTCCGCGTAAAAACAGAAAATACCAATCCAGCCAATATTTACTTTAAAATGTTTAAAACATTGCGAGCCGCTCAATTTACTACTTTGAAACGAGCGAATTTCGTTCTCACAGCAATTTGTGCGGGATACGTGCACATAACTGTCGGCATATAGCGCGCCGTATTACACGCATGATTGAAATTTACAAACATTATTATGTTCACAAAATTAAAAGCTCATACAGCAAATACGGAGTTCCCCCAGTTAAGTACAAATGTTACAATCGCATTCCCTATTATTGCCTTCGGACCAGTGGTGTACGGAACATTCCAACTGTTGCCCGCTCCAACAAATACCACACTGCACTATTACCTATATATTATTACTTGATACATATCGCAAACGAAAATCGCCTTTAACGCGACGCGTTAAAGATTAGCGTGTGTGCCATCTTACAGTGAATAGATGTCCTAAGTCATTGTTCAAACTGGATTGTTTTGGAACTGCGTTGCTACATAACTTAAGATAAGTCCCGTACACAAATAGTTTCATGAGCTGCTGTAATTAAGGGGAAATTTTGTTTTATGACAGTCTGGGGATGTGAGGGCTGAATTACGAACTGTTAGCCGAGATAGTGGAAATGTGGCGAATTGGTTAATGACTTAGTTTGCCTTAATTTTACTGCGGCATTGTAAAATTATTTTATGTTTAAAGTAAATGGGTTTGTAGGTTTAATTATGGTTACATTTAATGAAGATAATTTTGTTTATTGTGGGTTTGTTAGTGTATTACCTCATAATGATTAGTATATCTATAACTGATATGAATTAAATGTTACGCTGGAATGTAGAATCCGCGATTATAAAGATATATCTAACTTCATTTACATGACTCTAAAAACCCGACGACCAATAAAAAGCTGTATATCGTAAACGACTAAATCAAATTCTCCTTTTACTAAGTTTAAAGTCGCACAGTCGAACACGCCAACACTGACACATAACGAGCCAAAACTAGAGCATTTTAATTAACGGCGCATCGATGGGCGGCGTGTCCACGCGCGCGGTTATCCCCCATTTATCATATAGGATTAAGCCAATCCTCCTGTATATTATTTTTATTCGTCCCCGGGGGCGAATTGTGTCCGTTTGCAGGACAACCGGACAACCGTTGTTTATTATTATTTGTGCGGTGATTTTTTGGTAGTTTTTCCTTGGTTAGAGTAAGATGTTTTCGTTGGCCAATTTAGGTTTGTGCAAGAAAGGATCATTACGTGGGTGGTAATCTTGAAAAAAAAAATGTAACAAAATGATAAGAAATAATTAAAATAACTAAAATACAAATTGTTCAATATCTTATCGGTATATGTCACCGTGATTTTGTGTCTTTTAACTATGTTGGGATCCGGGGATGATAGGACTGGAAGTCTGATGCAGCTGAGTACCAAAGCTTTAGATGGAGCGCCTGCTAGGCAACCCGATACTTTTTGGTAACATTGGTTGTCAGACTACCCGTAACGACTGCCAAAGATGTATAAATGACAGCCGGGACCCACCAATATAACGTGTCTTCCGCAACACGGAGGAACTGGTCAGGATCACCCATCCACGGACTGTTGTTGACAAAGTGTTGCTTACCTTATAATCAATAGACTCATGTCTCTGGCTTAGCCACGACCTGATCGGTGTAGGAATTCACTTAAAATACCGCTACGGAATCCATTTTACGTAGATAGATCCCAAAAAAGGTAGGATCAGCCTGGACTACCAAAGGCTAGGTAGTGTTTTTGAAAGTTCATTTAATCCCTCCGAAATACAAACACGGATGGAAATAAAGAATCTTCTTTTTGTGAGACCAGTTAAAATTCTCTTTCGACTATGTACATACTGTTGCGTTGTATATTATGTGCAACTGTGCTGGATTACTCGCTTTATATGCATTGTGCTGAATCAGAGGTAACTGCGAAATTGTATATAACAGATTTTATGTGTTTAAATTGAAAGAAGAAAATTACATCACTTCTGTGTTCAGACGCCAGCACATCAAGCTACCAGAAACTGTCAAGTTTTCCTAATCAACTTTGAACTATATGCTTCAGCGATAAAGTTGATCTATTAAGCAAATTTGGCAGATTGTAGTAGCTTTGTGTGCTGGCGTCTGTACATATCGGAAGAAGGATAAATAATTAATAGGGGTTAATTTCATCTCCAACTTCTTACTCATTTAAGTCGGTACTAATCGATATGGCTAAGGCTAAATTTATTTGACCTTGTTAACTCAAGCTCTAGCTAGATAATACTCAATAACCGAGGCTTGACAAATAGTTTGAACAATGATCCATTTGGGATCCATTCAGGGTCCAACTTGTGGCGATAAATGCTTTCTAAGAGGCAATGTATTTCATGAATAATTCTTTATACATCATATACCTACTATGCTTTTCTTTCCCCCAAACTACCTCAGTCAAAGGGTGTGGTATTAAACAATATTTTAAACGCGGGCTAATCTGCAAGCCATAATTCATGTGCGGAATATTTTAAAACATGTTTTATATGGGAAAGCAAAAAGTTCAAACAGGATGCTAGTGCCGCCATATTTATGGCTCCTTCGTCCATAATGGTGCATTAATCAAGTGGTTTTGGACCAGGATTATTTCATGGAGAACATGAACGGTTTTATATTGTCAAAAGAGTTTTTGTGTGCTAAGGTAATTTTGCTTAATTGTGGAGTTGGATGAGTGCAACGTGGTCATCATCAGCCTTTTTTGTTGCCTCACTGCAGGGAATAGGCCTCTTCAAAGAAGGATCAATGCCGTCTACCAAAATTACCTAAGCAGTGCTCCCTTTGGGTAGGACTTCTGTGACCTGTTTTCATCCCTATTTCTATTTAGGTACTGAATTGCAGAACAGTACAGTACAGTAGTGTTTTATTATATCACTACAGACAAATTTGATATAGGTTGTTCCGCCGAGCTTATGGGGGTGGAGTAGACCGATAATTATTCATTAATGTAGTGATACTTTGTAGATCGTTACAGCAAAAGTTCATAGGTTATAGGCGACAACTCACCGAGTACGGCGACCGCCCGTTCGTATCTTGAAATAAAATTACATACAAGTCTAGCACTCAAGTTAACATTGTCATCAATATCCTTTGAGCAAGATATATCCTACCCAACCTTATAAATAAAATAATCCAATTTTAATAATTCATCAAATAATAAACCTTGAACAAAAGCAGTCCAGGCCAGTTTCACCGAGCCTTGGGTTAAACCTAAATAGAATTTGAGCACGGCAGCGAGCGATGTACGCTGTTACATTACCAAAATAACTTTGTGTAATAGAGCCTCCAGGCTTGGGCTGTTGTTGAGACAATTTGGGCCTTCCAAATTGTATCTGTATTATTTGAAATTAAGGCAGTAAGACGCTTGCTTGGAATGCTGAATTTGTGTTACTGTAAGCAATGTTGACATGCTTATTGTGAAGTATTTTTGCTAAGGTATTGTATTTGTCTTACACTCAGACAAAGCAACCAAGATTTTCTGAAATATATACCCATAGATTGTTCACTAGATAAGAGGGAACGGTAATCAGGCGATCAGGGTTTCACCCGTGACATCAAAAACATCGAGTCTTTAGAGTAATTGTTTATTAAAAGGTCAACAGTTGACTTTTGAGAAAACAACTCATATTTTAAAACAGGAAACCCAATAAGCAATTTCGTCAAAATTGCACCGTTTGAACAGTGACGCACTCGTTTTATCTCCTCTCCATCTCGGCTGAAAGACGTATGGCCACACTACACGGCCGTACAAAGGCATCTTAAGCCGACGCAACAGAGCACAAATCCAGCCGGACAAATTGAAAAACCACTGAAACACGGAGACCCGCAGACGTGGCGTACCGTTATAACCACTACGCATTACGACCGAATTCCCGTTTCGGTCGTCCGTATACGGCCCGGAATAACACAGATCGGTAACGAAACACAATGGCTGGTGTTCCGGGGAATCTATTCCGCCCCCTAATCCAGAAAGGTCGCTGGGAGCTATTCGATAACCACTTAGAGTGGGCACGATTGTGCCGCGCTGATAACGGCCGGCGTCCGCGTGCCCTACGCTTTATTATGATTACAATATGAAGAATACGTGTACCCCCAGGTTTTATTACCGCACAGGTTGAAAGTACGCTGCCCTAACACACATTCTTATATGTCACAAAACCTCTTAAGTGTTAGGACCTATCAAAGAAATCTATCAAACATAAAATGATTTGAGAAAAAAAAAACATTTCACAGTGTTCCAAATATTATTATACATACGTAGGCACCTAATATAAGTAGATATTGCCACAACTATTTTCCCTGAAAGGTCATGCATGGGTATAAATGTCGTACATCCAAACAACAGATTTAATAGTGGGCGATCCTATTGTTATCCACTGGTACAATCATCCAAATTTTCAAGTACCAGTTTCTGAATATATACAAAGGAAAAACCCAATAATTCTACCTAATCTCGGGATCAAAAACCAGCTGACCTTATCATTAGTCACTTCAACTTACGTTTTTCAAACACTTTTAAATAAAAATGCGTCTTAAATAATAAATGCAAGTACTGCAATAGTTTTTAAGTTATTATTTACAGATATAAGTTCTTAGTTCTTGCCTCAGTATGCGGTAGACTGCTGGCTATTGCATTTGTTGCGTCGTCAGCATGAAACTTATATTGTAACAGTTTCGTACTGCGCGGGTCTTTTGGACTTTATTGGCCGTTAAATCTGTTTCCATAACCTTTGATATTGTACTTTAATTTAGTCTGACTTCGTTAAAACAATCCTTTATGTGAACGCGAAATTAACTTGGATTGCTCGTGTCTTGGGAATATAACAATCTAAAGTTTTGTACATAATTAAATATAAAGGCTTATATGTGCAGAGAATGTTGAAAAAGTCCTGTAATATTATTAAACACTAACACAAAACTACGAACAAAAAGAAAGCCAAAGTGTTGCCAGACATCAGGAACAAAGTCCCCTTAATCTGCAAACAGGAGAAGTTCAGAATGTCTGTTTAATACGCTGTCTAACAAGACGGTAAGCCTCGAAACAAAGTTTCCTTCATAAACGTTTCTCTTTATGCAATAGCTACGGTCTATTTTGTAGAATTTATTCGAACCATTGGACTGTTAATGAGGACCTTTCCGGAGCTTGCATTCCCTCTTTATAGATCCTCTGTATTAAATGCGAAGCTTTTCTATAGCACTCCAGTTTGTGTTCGAGGATGTTGCTCAAGCATGAATATTGATTCGGAAATAGATTTGTTGTGTTCTACGATGGCAAATAAAAGTATACCGTGCACTATGTTTATCTTCATACAGACCATTGACTTCTGTGATATCAAACATTAGCTTCTGCCAGTGGCTTGACCCGTGTCCCGTGTGTACTTCAGGTACTCGGATAAAAAGTAGGCTTTAATCTGCCTCGATTGGCTATCTAACTATTTAATTGAATTAGTAGTTTCTAAGATCTATGTATGCGTTAAAGCAAATAAATAAAAAACAGCTTCGTAATATTAGTATAAGGAAGGTACAGACGCTAGCACATCAAGCTACTACAATCTGTAAATTTTTCTTATTAAATTTTTAAATTTACCTACCGCTAAAGCATACAATAATTGTTAGAAGTTGATTGGCAAAATTTGACAATTTCGGGAAGCTCGATTTGACTGTACATCTGTTTTGTCAAGAAAGTTTGTAGTATCGAAAAATGAAAAAGAAGGTTTTAAAATCTTTCAAACATATTTCTAGCAGTTTCCATAAGAGAGAAATTTTAGTTCTGTGCCATAAATTTCCTTGGAATTCCTTCTAGGAATTCTTTCTTTGACAAACAATCATCTTGCAGAACGCATAAGTGCTCTCAGGCTTCTTAGAATCTGGTTAATACAAACACATTATAGTCAGAGTAGGAACCACTTCTCTGTGTGCCATTTTAACCGCACATAATCAACGTATAGACGCCAGCACATCAAGGTACTATAATCTGTCCACTTCCTTAATAGATTTTCAACTTTATCGCTGAAGCATATAGTTGAAAGTTGATTGGGAAAATTATACAATTGTAGAGATAGCTTTGTATGTTGGCGTTTATTATTTTCATAATTAAATTAAATTAGGTTAAAATATATTTATTTCAGATACCTGAGATCCATACATTTGTATAGAAACATGTTAATTAAAAGACAATAGTAAGCAGAGATTTTATCCCCCGTACTTATTTCCACAAGAGGGGAAACGCAAGAATGAAAAGATTAGCTAAAGTAGATTTCCATTTATCAGAAAATATGCCCTCAGAAATAATGTTAATAAAATTAATAACATTGCAACCAATACCATTCGAGTTAGCGCCGACTTTGGCCAAACTTTTATCTTTTATTAGCCTCGCTACGGAGATTGCCAACCTTATTGGTTGCGAACTTTCGATATTAATACCACAAACTAGCGATTCTGGCCGTTCAATCATGTTTTGTATTGTGTTCGAAAGATTCATAAATGTATAACGGATATTACGTATTTAATGTCTTATCTTTGTTTCCTGAGGGATCCCGGAGGACATTGAGTTAGCTCGTTATTTTCTGGCGATGTCTGTTTATGTTCTTAATTGTGTCGGAGGAAAAATATAATAAAGCAGCGATTTCCTGTACTTACACTCGCTTCCTGGATCTTCTTCCTGTTCCAGGACTAAACTTATCCTGGGCCTTCTCGAAGTTGCTTATCAGTAGGTAGGTATAACTCTAAAAAAGTTTTCGACACCTGTTTTACAATTTATCTGCAAGGGTGTTCCATAGAATTTTCTATAAACTCAAAATCATTTATTTAAACTTGACTGCAAAAAAGCACTTTTTGAACGTCAAAAATTACAAAAGACAGCCCCCAAAACGCCCACCCTTCACCACTTCCTATGTGTTTTTGCTGGGAAGAAGTGGCGCAACAAACTCCCCAGCAACACATGTCTGTCTGTTGTTTTGAAGAACCTTTAAACAATATTTTCTTCATATATAAGATACCTAGTCTTAATTGCTGGACAATTTAGACATTGTAGCATCTATATTATCAGACAATCACTTTCACAGCCCATTGCTACATAATCATCAATTTTGTATTGTATAGAACAAATCAGACGATGCGTTTGTATAGTTAGAACTACATTGAATATTCTCCGTGCTCAAATTAGCCGAAGATATTAATTAGGTACCATTGACTCTATTGTGTTAACGTTAATTGGTAGAAGTAGTCCCCTGTTATTACAAGACAGACAAAGATAAGTTCCAATAGGATTACTGGGAATTTCAAGCGTTTAATTACCTTGGCGTTGGTAGTTATTAGTCGGGGTGGCGTAGTGGTTATAGCAGTAGCCTCGCAAATAAGATTTCGCTAGTTGAATTCTTGGTCAGGCAAGTATCAATTTAACTTTCCTAAGTAATGTGTACTTTCTAAGTATATCTTGGTCACCAATGGCTGAGTAAAGGTGAAGGAAAACATTTTGAGAGGAACCTGGTCTTTAAAGTCTGAAATCGGTAATCGGAATTCGCCTTGAGTAAGGGTGTGGAGTAATGCAATAAACGTTATTCTTGCTCAAGAGCCTTCTCTGTATGAAAAGAGACCTGTCTCCTGACGATGATGATGACCTTGGTCCCTACTGCAAAATGTCCAATTTTCGTTTATTTTGATACTAATCACTGCACTAGTATCTTCAAGGGAATTAGTATCACATGTAAAGGAAAATTACGTCATAAATTTCACATCAATTTGAACAGAGTTCAAAGGCTCGGGTATAGAAAAAAGGTTTTTGAATTTTGAACTCTGACCCGGTATCATTGCCCGTCAGTGTAAGTGAATTTGAATGTGTTACGCATTTAGCCTGCTGGCAAAGCGTAGCACTATGCGGTTCACCGCGTGCTTCTATCCGCTTTGATGCTCCAGCGGTCTGTGGCTACGTTTATTTTCTTTCGACCTTGTTGCTTTAGCATAAAGTTGATATTTCTTTACCTGAATAAACCGCCCTGTGCTACGTTAGACCTAAGTTCATGAAAGCAGTATAACAAAGTATTTATTGTGTTGAATTCTTGCTGGAAGCTAACATGTTGTTTACTTTGCATTGGTTTAAAAGGCTTCTTTCACAAATGAGACTATCGTACCTACCTGTCTACACTGTCGCTTACTTTTTATTATCTATCGAGCTTTATTGTCAGGTGTATACCAATTTTAGGTGATAATAAGCTAACCTTAGGTTAAACGTAATCCAAATTTTTCCCAAACTAAACTATAGTACATATTTTAATTACCTAAAACGCCATATTATCCTTCCATAAAGATTCGGCCATTAAATTCATTTTCGTGTAAGCTTTCAATATGGCCGCCGTACATAAATAATTCGCGGGAAAATCTTGCGTCGTCATTGTTTAGTTGGCAGCATCGCCAAGCGGTTTGTGGTACGTCAAACTGCCGATGTAATCTCGTTGCGCACTTTGTTTGTTCACAATTTCTCAGTTCTCGTGTTGAAACTTTAATAAAGGTAATTTTGTTATAACGTGAGCTATGCTGGGTTATTTTGAATGTAGGCAGGGTATCAGTAAATCTAGATTTTCTAGCTCGCTCGCTAAAATTTAAATTCCAAAATAAAGGTTATATGGGTGTTGTTTCGAAATAGCACTACGATGATGTTGGTAATATTGAAACAATTCTAAACTTAAATTTCGAGTTTACAGCGTTTTCAAACTGGCACATAGAAGACTTTACGACAAAACATCCGTTAAAACAGCAGTATAAAACATAACCGCTATTATCATGAACACAAGAGTATCGTAATGTGTCATCATAATAATAAAACCGCATCGAAGTAAACAATCAAAAACATTTTAGTACTAAACATCGGAAAGTGCTGTGTTGCCATAAAAAGTCACATTCAAACTTCTTTTCTTTTTGGCGACAGATGTTTCGATATTAGGGAATGTTACTTTATGGTGCCATTTAAATAAAGAGCCTCTTAAACTGTAATACATATGGGTATTTTATGAAAATGTTTTCGGGGGTTCATTTTGTATCGAAAGGCGGAAGATTTTGTGGCCAATCCGTATAATGATGAAACAGTTTTGCATGCAGATCAGATGATTGTTTTTTTTTTTAAATTATTTTGAGCAATTGCACAAGTGTTATAGATATAGTTATAGATCATCATTATCCTCCTGTCATTATCCCAATTTGTATTTGGGGTCGGCACTGCATGCTTTTGTTTCCCACACAGTTTTTTTGGTCGCCTCCTTCGTCTATATCCATCTTTGTTCATACTCAAAACCCAGTTCACAGCATGATCCTGATGCCTTCTCATCACATACCAATACCATGACTAAATCTATAGTTCTGCGTTGCAAAAGTCCCTTATGTAGTCATTAAAGTAATCACTTTTATTACCATCATCATCATCATACACTATTTGACACAATCTAGTAACAGCTGCGTCTAATATGAAAAGCGCTGGTTGCATCAGTCCGATGCCATTACATCGAATCGGGATTGTGCAATATTGTTGCCAGCTAAGAAAACTTCTAAAGACAGCAGAAGGGTTTTCTTTGCTTTTGAAAATTCTCTTACTTATAATTTCTTTGTTTTTGTACTTGTTTTAGATCCAATTAATAAAGTAGATTCTAATTATTCAAATAGAAATAATCACGAAATACTCAAACGTTACTTAACTTTGAGTATTTCTGTCGTAGCAATTTACGTAAGTGTTACAGAGAGCTTCGGGCGTAAGACTTGAAGAATGATATGGATCTATTTTTTCTCAATAGACATTGCATCTAATTTTTCCATTAATAAGTGTAAGAAGCATGTAACATGATATTATTAAAAATACAATTTTCGTAATCCAATTTTGACGCACACAGACATATCGAAGCAGCGCAAAAAAACTTGCTTTACAAAAAAATATATAATTACAAGTCAAGTAAACACGATCAGTGACTCGGAAAATAGCCTGCGCGGTAAACTTATTGTGAGAGAGAATATTTTTCTCAAGAATAACTTCGTATATATTAGAAAAAACAAACTCGGCAATATTTATATCGTATTTTTGTGTTCAAAGTGCAAGCCAATATTTAGCGATGATTAAAATTTCTGAGAAGTACTAAGCTGATGTGTGTCTAAAATATACTACTTGTATACAAACATTATGTAGGTATTTAAAGAACTGACTCTGAAAATTATTTTATAAACACTAAGTCGCATTATTTGTGGGCAAAATATTCTATGGCTGTTTTTATAAGTATAATAAGGTACCTACTGGAAAGTATGCGCCGTAGTTTTTTAGTAATAAATCATTCAATGGATGCCCGCTGTGGATGCAGCTGAAAAGTGTTTCAGAGTTATACTGACTAAAATCCATGTCTTTTTCTTCTGGACATCTATGGGCCGCGATAATTCTTGCGAACTATTCCGCAGCATCGGCAGTCACGAGTATTAAGTACATCCTCCGGGACGCAGGTGAACCCGACGGAAACAGCAAGTATAGAAAAAAGGCTTTAAATACCTTTACCTTACCTGGAAAGAAAATGTAGATGTTCACACAGCATCGGTCTTGTTGAGAAGAATCCATCCAAGGTCATGTTAGACATCAAAGATTAGACTTAAAAGCTTGGATTCAGGTTAACAGACATAAAATATTGCCTTTTAAAACGGTGTTAACGGATTAATCTTCTTGATAGTTATAATGTAAAAGCAAGGTAAAGCTTAGCAACTATGAATCCATAAAAAGGTTAATCCTAAACTTACGTAGCGAAAACTGTTTTTATTTGAGTGTTAAAATACATTAGGTAATAATTCGTGCCCGTATTTTACAGAAGCTCCTCGTAATACAAGATAATAATGAAAGCACCAAGATATTAAAATGCCAACGTTGATGGAATGTGGCGAAAGTTAATTTCAAATCTTCAGACTCATACTGTATAAATATTTGCTCTTCACGAATATAATTATAAAGAATAAATAAGTCGGAAATATTTTGTGTGGAGGAGCGAAAAATGAGTTTTAAAAGCGCTCTTTAGACGCGATTTTTAATATCGGGATAATTTTTTCACACACTGTCGGTTAGTCCCAAGGTAAGCTATTAATTAACTTGTGTTATGGGTGTAACACAACTGACAAACTACATTATTTTGATTTCATAAATACATATCTACCTACATATTATAACACCGAGAACACTGCCAACAAGCATGCTCATCACGCAAATGTCGACTGTACCGGGAATTGAACCCGGGACTCTCGACTCGGCAGTCCGGTGTGGCTACCACTGCGCTAACGGGGTCATTGAATCCATTCTTATCAAGTATTTCTTCAAACACGCATAACTAAAGTTTCCATTGTAAAAAGGGTTACCCGCAGCCTTGGTACAAAAACGGCTCCAGAAGAAACAAAGGTGAATTTTAGTCAGTGAGAGGTCTCAAGTACACCATACTAACTATCAATTAGTTCAATTTGTCCAGTAATGTCCAAAGCTTTCAATGTGTCAATATTATAGCGTAGGCAGTTTACCGTCCCATATCAAACGAGTTATTTCTCCACAAGCCTCTCAACACATGTAACATAATATTGGCAGGCAATACCGAACGGTGTTCGAAATATGAATATTGCGATACCATCGTCACTAGAATTCAAACCCCTCCTTCCATCGGACGAATAAAAAAGAAACCAAATTACAAAAACCGCCAAAAAGTACGTGGTGAACTGGCAAACGTATTCTGATTTAAATATCGAAGGCGGCCTTTGAAAGAGTTCGTAATATTGGAGACAAGATGGGCGCGGGAGGTATTGATGGTATATAGTAATGCGCTAGGGATTTCTGAAAGGTCCGGACCGACAGCAAAACGTGTTAGTTCGCCTTATTGAATATCGGGAATATGACGGGGTCCCGCAGGGGCCCAATATCGGAGGTCGCCAGAGTTTGGCATACGTTGCATTCTCAGCGGGTTTTAAGGATGACTTTTACACGTCCAGGTAATGGATTTCCGATGGTTATTGCTGTAACATAAATAAAATTAAAGTGCGTTTCACGAAAACTTGTCTTTTTCTTGCAAGTCAGTAATATGCTGGGGTAGCACAACTTTTTCCTAGCATTATACTGAGGATATGGTTATTTTTTTGTTTACAATGTGTTTCTATTTTTTTTTGATAAATATTCGTCATTTATTGAAGACTAGCGACACGCCCCGGCTTCGCACGGGTGCAATGCTGATACTAAATACACTACAGAAAAACTGAAAAAATGTTATTATTTACGACATCACATTAAAAACCTCAAAAATAACAGTACTTCTCCATTATTTAATGGATGTTATATACATATAAACCTTCCTCTTGAATCACTCTATCTATTAAAAGAAACCGCATCAAAATCCGTTGCGTAGTTTCAAAGATTTAAGCATACAAAGGGACATAGGGACGGAGAAAGCGACTTTGTTTTATACTATGTAGTGAAAACATTTCTTTAAACATCATTAAAGAAATGTTTTTGTGCAGTTTGAAGTTCTGTCTTATGCCTGTTCAATCAGTTGAAACATCACGTTTCACTTTGTTTAGAGTCTTAACGAATGTTTCTTGTCTATTGAGGATAGGGGCCTGTCTTAGTGGACTTGGTTTGGCTCTTTAGTGACCATCACTATTCCAATGTAGTCCGCCTGTACACTCGCCAACAGAAAATGTACCACTATGACAAAATTGAATATATTATCAAGAATAATAAAAACGATTACAGAAACAAAATTAAACCAAAAATATTTACTCTATATACTCAAAAACATAAACAAGAATTGAAAACTCTGGCTGTTTCATTATTTCCCCGATCAGCGAACAAACAACAAATTGATTTACACAAACTGCAATTCTAAATACAAAACTTAAGTTTGTAATTCAGCCGAAAACAATCGTACGAATCCAATATCAACGAACTTAGTTGAGGGAACTTGGCGAAACAATAACCGTAGTCATATTTCATTGTTTTCTCGTATCGAAGTCGCGCCTACGTTCAGATATTTGGCGAAACACATTTGTATTAGTTACCAAGTTTAATGCGGACGATGCAGATGCTACTTCGTATTTTATGGCCGAATTACACGTTTATGTGATGTAGAACATCAAGGAGTGAACTGGATGAAATTGGGGGCAAGTCAATATTGATGTAGGTTTACCTACCTTTTTCAGATCTTAGTGTTAATACTTTATGAGTCTAGTAAGCCTAATGTTCAAGTATGTTTTCAGTAATGTTTTTTTATTTATGGTCTGTTGTGTCTGCAGAGTCAATGATTAGACAGAGGTGTACAACCTGATTTTATTTCAACAATTTTATTTGTTTCATAGGGGTTAGTCTGTTGCAATTGTCTAGTAGGGCATCATGTATACTGAGATTATATATATTATATTTTATTGGTTTTTAGCTTGAATTGAATAGGCTCTGAAATTACTTGTCCGATTTGAAAAAATCTTTCACAGTTGGAAAGCTTCCAAAAGTTTCCTGGTGAACATGTGGTGGTGGCTTTAATTTATTCGGTTACGGGAAGAAGCTCCCCAGTTACGCGGGAGAAACCACAAGATACTGCTAGTCATAATTCTATACCACATGGCATATGAGAATCTTCACACACAGAGAGAAGACCTTTTCAGCAAAAACTTTCATGTACCAAGATAAAGGTATTTCAGAAGGCAATTAAGATAAAGCCCCTATAGTTAGACGGTGACACTGCCCCCTCCCCCCGCCGCTTCATTATTAATGGGCAACACTAACTCAATATAATAACTGTATCGGATTACACGATATTGGAACTCGCCAGATTATGATATTACGACGAAATATTACGCTTTCTTTTAATTTTTCTTGGATTTTGGATTGCCATTGTGAATAATTAGATGTTCTTTTATTAAAATTTTGAGAGTTTTTAATTGAGACTGAAGAAGAGAGAATCTATTAACGGTCGGAATTTATAACCTATCTATAAATTGTTTTGCTTACTATAGATTAAATTTTGACATCGGCCCCATATAATTTGTGTCAAATGCAAAACAAAAAACAAGCAAAACAACGGATAGATAGTTTATTAATTTCGGCCGTAAGGTTATGTCTTTTTATTGATTTTAATTGATCATATTATTTTGACGTCATTTTGTAAGACACACATACATATTAAAATAGTAAAAATATCTATCTATACTAATATATAAATGCGAAAGTTTGTGAGTGAGTGTGTATGTTTGTTACCTCTTCACGGCCAAACGGCTGATAGGATTTAGATGAAACTTGACAAACATATAGCTTATGCATCAGAATAACACATAGGCTATATATTATAACGCTATTAACTAAGGGGGATGAGCAATAAAGCATTTTTTGGTCAGTTTTAACTAGACGCCATCTATATCTTTTTAATTACAACACATTTGACAATTTGACTATACCAGCTGGGTAAACAGTTATTACCTAATGTCATAGATGGAGTTAAGCTTTTCATACAATTAAACCGGGCTAAAAATTTTTAAATTTATTTTTCAGTTCAATGTATATACCTAAACATGCTACATATGTTATTTCGACAGATAAAAATAATTTAAAGACAAAAGTATTAAGGCAAGTTTCAACCTGACGCCATCTTCAGCTTTTCAAAACAATCTAATTTGACAATCTGACATTGTTAGTAATTATAGCTGATCATAGATGGAGTTCATAGTTTTATTTTCATAAAATTAAATTATACTGGGGTATCTTCCAGTCTACAATCATAGTCACAAGTATTCATTTTGATTATTCAAGTTCCAAGATAACACTCAAAATCGGGGACAGAGGATGAGAGAAAAAAATCTGTCTTTGGGTAAGTTAGTCATTTAAGATCAAAGAAGGAGTGCTGTACTTTCTTCATACAATATCAGTCTGGGGTAAAATTAGCTAAGCTTCCAGTATACCACACGTAACAAAGCAGCATGGCTTATCAATATTTTAATTTGATTTTTACGAACGATTACTGATCAAAAATACATATGTATGACTAAATAATTCTAGAGAAAAGGTCAATCTCTTGGAAACGATTCAGAAAACAACAGATCTCTTCGAATAGGGTTGGCTGCTGTTCTGACTCTAAGTGGTCGTAAAAAGATAGGGAATAAGTAATAATCTAAGGATTGACTACGATGTTCATTACAATGTAGCCCCTTAGATAGACTTCTCAAATTAGAAAGACTCTTCTTTCTTCATCCATGTCCAGCAGTCATTTGTTGATATAAACTGCCTCCTAGGAAACGGTCAGCGCATATAAGGGCGTCTAAGATCAATTAGCTGTGTAGTAAGTAGTAAGTATTTGTGTGGCCACAGGTGCACTCCCTATTTCCTTACTCTCATAGCCCGACACGGACGGCAATTCTGACACAACCGGAGAGAGATTAGGCACACGATCGATGTTTACGTATTCTCCGATGCACGGATATATCAATCACCAACTTCCAGTCTTTTTTTGTGTCTTTCTCTCCAGCTAAGGATGCAGCTGGAGGAAGTGTCACTCTTACTGATTAAAACCTACTATGTGCCTTCTGGAGATCCCTGTATGCCAGGGTCACGGTAACTAAGAGGCCCATGTTGCTGACATATCTTCGAGGAGCGCGTGGAATAGAACGCGCCGCCGACACGGGCTGTCGTCCTTAGACGTACGGACGGTGAACCAACCAAAACCCACCGCCCACAGACCCACGCCTACGGTGGTCGGGAATCATAGATTAAACACTAATACTGGAAGTCGTCCCTCGACACTCGGCGCCCGCGGTGTCGACCAGTACCAATTTTTCTGCTTCGGCTGGAATGAGCGGTGCTGTTTCTAAACCACTCCGCCGCCTCCTTCGCTAGCATAATTGCTTCGCAGAAGGAGGCGGCAGCTCCCATTCTTTCATGCTCCGGACCATGGCCTGGACCAGGGCCGAATGCGAAAGCTCGCCGCTGTGAGGACACGGTGGTGCTCCGCCCAAGCAGAGCGCATCCCCACCGTTTGCTCCACCGTATCCTTAACCAACTTCCAGTCCCCGGGCTGCTTTTTCAATTTCCTAACACTCACAAAGCGATTTTGGTCCGACCTGGTTCGACCGAATCGAACCCGATACCACGTCGTGTACAGCAGCTACTAGACTAGCGATAAAGAGCGCATTTTCAGTGCCTAAACCAACTTTATCGACTTCGACGCTATCGACCTCCAATGTAAGTTCGAAGTGACTACAATATTATTTGAAGTAGTGACGACATATAGTATGTACATTCTTATATACGAGCATAGGTTCAGAATGTATTCCGCAACAACAGACACATTTTGTACCTTCGAAGTTTAGTTCAATCTAAGACAAAGACCAGAGCGAGAAGCAGCGGGAGGCCACACCTGCATGTCCAGTCTTAGTAAACGACGCGTGTGTATTGTTGTGATATGAAAACATAAGTCTTCCATGATTGACACGCAAATGTCCGCCATGTAAGTTCGGCGCTTATTGTTATAGTAGCCAAATACTTTGCAAAGTAAAATCAGCCCCAGAACTGTCGCTTATTCTCGGTATAGTTAAGTGTTTTTGCGTTTTCTCTGAGAAGATAAGCCAGCTGCCCAGGACATATTAAAGTGCATTCACTATCCCCTCTCTCTCATATCGATGTGATCGGAGAGAGATCAGGCGCAGGACCGACATTTACGTGCCCTCTGATGCACGGGTCTATCAATCACCAACTTCCAGACTATGGGCTCCTGATTGACTCGAACCCGAAACCTGTGCACAGCAGTCGCGCTATGCGACTAAGTCACCAGCGAGGCAGTTATATTTCCATAGTATCTCTACACATTTTGGGCTTGATTTTATAGCTTAGTTATCATACCGTGATGTTAAAGGATACAAGGTAAACGATTTTATCATTTTTACTACTCTAATGCCCACGCGGACGACGTCGCGGGTAGCAGCTAGTAGTCTATATTGCCCAAATCCAAAAACCCAGTTCCGATTTCAAACTTTGTATGTGAGCTTAGTTAATTTACATACTTACATTGCTATTTTGCGGTCAAAGCGTTTTTAGTGCACAACCTGGCGTAAATGCAGACATGTGCAGCTAATGCAACTCTGTGTTTTACGGCTATTACAATTATGCGAAAGCCATTTTGGGTTAGAGTTTAGGGCTGTCCAAAATACTCTTCTCTTTTTCTTTTGTCTTTGTCTTTTTGATATTGATTTGGCTAAATAATCAACCATCAACAACATAGGATTGTATGTAGGTATAGGCCTTCATACAATTCCATGTGTCTCTGCCTAGCCTTTTCCCAACTATGATGAGTTCGGCTTTCAGTCTACCCAGATGCAACTGGGTACCAGTGTTTTATCCTTGTTAAAACTCATTGCCAGATTTTCTGGCTTCTGACTACCTGTAACGACTGTTAAATATTTTCAAATAACTCCTAAAAATGTTACGACTTGAAGACTTCTGGAACAGGGATGGTCACCCATCAATGGACTGATCGTTGCTTAACCCTATAATTGTTCTAGCAGTGCGGCTGTAGCTTAGCTTTAAACGAGCATACATACATATTACATAATGTATCTGAATCATTACATCATCGCTATCCAAGCCGTAGGACATCTACTGCTGATCACATTGATTTTCAGAAGGCCTGTATATTATAAAGTGTGAAACATACGATTTTTCATTAATATAAGTACCTACTTAATTTTGCTTGTTTGATAACTACCTAATATTTACGAGAATATAGACTCGTAGATTTGTAGGATCGTTAAGAATTCTCAATATACCTAGGAGCTTCATAAAACTTGAAAGAATGCTGAAAAAACGCGGACACAATGGCAACAGATTCAGGAACGTGTCGTTAATATTTCTGGCGGAAAACATAAAAGGATCAGAAAACTTAAGGCACGTATAAAATATTTGCGGAAAGATTACATCGAACTTGAAGGAATTTGGCGAAGGTCAGTCGAACCCACCAAATGGTTCATAAAAATGTTGCTACTCTTTATTGGATATCAGTAAAGGCTCCCCTCTGGGTTACAGTCTGTACTTTAATTGCTAATTTTATAACTTTAGGAAAGTGCCAAGTTTTGTATGCACGGTTTTTGGTTTCCTTTGAGTTTTTTTGCGCTGTTTATGGGTGGGATTCAAAATGTGTCTATAACAATAATCAAGCCCTCAAACGGTAGGTGAAATCGGCGATTTGACAGCGGGTTATGCATTGGTCAACATGGTGCAATCCACAAAATTTATTTTTGTATTTAACAATTAGCAAATATTACAAGAGAAGTATATACTTTGAGAGCTTGGATCAGTGTTTATCATCTTTTTTACAGTTTCGTATTTACATTTCTTTTCAAGTAGGTATAGCTGCGAGGGGAGGGTGGCTATTTGGCGACTTGTGGTCCAGGAAACTGTTAACTTTAAGTTCTCAAAAATATGACGTATAAAGGGTTTAAGTAAGTTTAAGTAAATAATGGTTTAAATTTTCAATCTTTATAATGCTTAATTCGCGCAAATTTTACAAAATAAAAGACTGTCGATAAAGTTCTCCTTTTTACGCCAGTAAATAAATAAGCCTTCAAATTTTCCACGAGCAGCAGTTTTCAACAAAACATTTATGAGCCTATCAACTTCACTAAACAAAGTATTGAGAGCATATCTGATCAAACTTGCCTGTCTCCAAGAAATTCACCAAAAGATACTCTAAATACTTTGCCGGCAACAAAATGATAAATTAACCAAGTTTCTAGACTCAAAACACTCGGTCATGGTACTTTGTTTGTGATGAAGAAGATGTTCTCTTATTACTGGTCTGTCCCTAATAATTACATCTTTAGAAGAATCGAAGTTTTAAATGATATCTTAAAGCTTAACTTTTAGTGATCCCTTACAACACAAAGTACAAAAGGCAGTGCACTAAGTTCCTCCAGCAATAAATTATCAGTCTCAATACAAATGTTTCGAACAACGGCTGCAGCAGTTTCGCTGTGTCAGCAAAGGAACTTCATCATTATTCTAACAAAAAGTTGGGAAATGCATACAATTCTCTCAAAGGCGTGAAAGACAATACGTATCACAAAGTAGAGGAACGCAAAGTAAGAGCGTTTGCTTGCCAAGTACCAGGAATGCAAACATGAGCTAGAGGTAAAGGGAGCAAGAGGCGCCTTACCGACTACAGAACGTCATAACAATAAGAAATAGCTCCACCAAAACCGCACCTTATCCCGTCATCATACAGTCGAATATCAAACAAATGAATAAGAAGGTCGGATGCTCACATTTATTCGCGCAGTTGGAATGCGGCTGTTCCGTGATATGCTAAGCAAAAGCCAAGCAAACAAATTGGAAGCGACACATGAGAGGTGCACGAATAAAATGTTTCTTTAGAGAAAATACAGAGTGGAAACTTTAAAAACTATTTCCGCAAAAATAAACATTATAGGCTCCTTTAGATATTCAGGAGCTAAGAGCTATGAAAACATTACGAACGGTATATTTGTATTGCCTTTATTTTCTTGCTGGTAACGGATTCAGTTATTACAAAATTCTGCGCGAAATACTAAACCAACAGTTCCGTTGGCGGCGTTCACATGGCGTTTGTTAGGAGAAGTTCTAAGAATGGCAAATAAATTATTATTGCAATGTATTTTGAGTACTTCATGCGAATTTCTCAGTAGTACCCTGAGGGTACAAGTCTAATGGATCCAATTAAATGGGACTTAAACATAATTGATGTTATTTATTCGTATATACAAAAGTTTTGTACAAAAGTATTTTTGATTCTATTGGGCGATCCATTTACAAACAATTTAGTGATTTTTGAAAGGTTCTGTTTTTTTTCACATTAACAATAATTAAGATTAATTACTTCGTAGGTACTTAGATGTAAAAAATATTAATGGTACTTTTTGATGTCACATCCAGATATCTGTGTTCCCATGCTTGCTTTTACATTGATAGTTTTGCAACATTTTCTTTCAAACAAATTCTAAAAGTAAGTGCCGGGCATTATATACATATATCTGTTTGTTTGTTCCACGAGTGCAGGGGCTTAGTTAACGGCTCCCCCTGTGGAGCTAATCAGGGCTTGAAGGCGGGTCAACAAAAGGTGTGTTGTTTTGCGCAGCCTGTATTAACTGCGTTTCAAACCACACCAGTTAGCGACAGATGTATAGTTACAATTTATTGATTTTTTAATGATGTTTCTTAACTTAATAAAAATCGTTTTATCTACTTCTAAGTGAAGTTTTATTTAGGCAATAGGGCTATTAACTAATCAGATGAAGTTGGTGACCAACCCATCTGGACCTTGAAATACTTATTTACAAGTGTCATGTCAGACTTCGTAACACCTAGTCTTTACGGATAGTCAGAAGCTAGACAGTCTGACAACTAGTTTTACTAAGGGGTATCTGTATGAAAGGGTAACTGGATCGAAGAGGTCAATAACTTAAAGGCTCGGCTCGGGATGAATCTGTCGAGGTCCAAGAGTCCATTGAGTAGAAGACAGTTCTTCAGCATTAAGATCTTAGCTAGCTTACCTTATGAGCTAAGTTGTGAACAGACAGACAAACAAACACATCGAATACACAACTCCTTAAATACAAGAAACGCTCCTTAAATATAATTATACTTACTACCAATTGCCTTGCCTGGTAAAAATACTGCGAGTGTATTATCTAGTATCTGTTCAAAAATACGTCTCCCCTAAAAAAAAACTAATACATTTTTATCCAATAATAAGTCGTGTATGTTTTTTTATTTCAGCGGAGGTAACACTATTGGCGGAAGTGACCTCAATCCGTTGACGTGGAAAGTGCTCTCCATTTCGAGTTTTTAGTTTTCCTCGAACGATGAACTGGAAGTTATTGTTATATATTTCGTAATTAAAGTTTGATAACTTTATGGTTAACTTATTCCTTTATAAAAAGGTAAACCGGTTTCTGATTCGATTTCCATCTCAGAAATACTACAAAAAAGTGTTTTTTTTGGCTTTTCAGTGTCTGTGTTCGAAATTACCTAGGTTTGTATTATGGTCATACAATTCATACCCGCAATGTCTGTCATAACCCATCTCGTTGTAATGTTCTCGTTAATACCAATTAAATCAGTTAAAACATGAGGTATGTGGTACGTACAATTTAGGAGCTCCCTCGACTTCATCAGGTCAGTTTTAAACCTCCATTGTTTTGAGTGTCATAGGTATACATCTTAGTCTTAACTTTTTACCAGCAGGCTTAGCATGGCAACCGTAGAAACAAGTTTTGTTTACCGGAGATTGGATATAATGACAGAAAAGTGACTGATTGACGTAAGATTTCTTTTGACATTTTTTTAAGTAATTTTTCTTTTCTTCGATTGACATAAGGCTACAAGTGATTATATGCGAGTTGACAGGTCGCGCCATCGCGCCATGCTCGGGCAGAAGACATGTTGACATTGACAGAAAAAACTTTGTCTTTTCTTGACAGAATAGATATAAAATCGCCATGCTAAGCTGCTGATCATGCCTTAAATTTTCGAAAGTTATCGTTGATTTCTCGAGGTTTCCATCATCAAATCCTAGGCCTGAAGACAGTGGGACCTTTAGAGAAGTAAAGCTAAGCCTCCATTAAATCTAACGATTAACGTAGTTCATTTATCTATTTAATGTTATTATTAAGTATCTTCAATAATAATTGACAGTCATCTCCCGAGCCTTTTTCCCAACTATGTTGGGGTCGGCTTCCAGTCTAACCGGTTTCGGCTGAGTACCAGTGTTTTACAAGGATCGACTGCCTATCTGACCTCCTCAACCCAGTAACCTGGGCAACCCAATACCCCTTGGTTAGACTGGCGTCAGACTTACTGGCTTCTGACTACCCGTAACGACTGCCAAGGATGTTCAATGACAGCCGGGACCTACAGTTTAACGTGCCATCCGAAACACAGTCGTTGGTGTCCAAGATATACTTAGAAAGTACATACAAACTTAGAAAAGTTGCATTGGTACTTGCCCGACCTGGAATCGAACCCACGCCCTCACACTTGAGAGGTTGGCTCTTTAACCACTAGGCCACCACGACTTTTTGTCAATAATAATTGACAGTCTCTTATTATAATTCAAACACCACTTATCTTAACTCACAACTTAAAAAGCTAAAAGCTAAAAAAACTGTTTACGAGAACAATAGCGGCATAAGAACACAGATCCATCAAGCCGCCAACAAGCGCCCAGCTCTCAGGATCTCGGTATGTGTCAGCGGAATCACCGACCAACTTCCCGCAGATTTATTCATGACTTGGCCAAATATTTGATTGATTAACGTGTCTAAACCAGTCGGGGCCCTCGATAAACTTGCAGACCACTTCATTTGCCCAAAAAGGTGCTTGTTTAAACTTCTCAAGGCGGAAAGTGATGTTGCTCTTTTTCCTTTTTATAGACCGAAAAAACATAAACTCCATTCAATTTCGTTGAAACAACGGTCGGAAGGAACGAGAATTATTGCAACGAACGTAAAATCCCTTGGCGGGATTCCATTACGCCTGATATAAGTAATACAATAACGCCTTAATGTATTTGATGATAAGACTGATGTTTTTGGAGTTATTGAGAAGCTGGCATTAAATAATGATGTCTAAATTACCCATATTTTAGCCTCTAACAGAAAAAAGCTCTTCGAGCTCTCAATTCAATATTTTGATGAGTTTTAAGTTATCTATTGGATTACTTATTATATTTTTTTTCCCAGAAACTTGCTGAAGCTATATAGATGAACTCAGTACTGGATGGTCATTGAAGAGATTCACAAAGCATCGACCCTCTGTAAATCCATTGTCAAAACTAAACACCGTTGCTTCGATTGGAAATCAATTTAATAGTAAGAAAACAAGTCAATATTCTTTGATAAGTTTAATGTATGTCCGCTGTTATAAATTAATAGGTTTGTTTCTTGGCTGAGTTAGATTACAAAAAGTAAACGGGAAAACAACAATCTAGGTCACAAAATAAGACAGACGCGTTGCCAGACATAATCCATTCGACAACAATAGGTCAGTTTTTACATAAACAATGCCAATATGAATATACACAATAGATAATGAAGTAGATAAAGGAACTCGAACGTTAGAGAGTTCACGAGAAAATAAGTTGTTGCTTTTTAGAATTCTTCGTAAATTGCGAAGCGTAGAAGGAAAAGTTTCCGAGATGGATCTTTGGGTTTCAGCGAAAAAGATCTTCGCTCACTCAACGTCTGGAAACTTATATTAACAAGGAAATTATTACGAATTTTGTTGGATATTGCGAGAGATTCAAAAAATTTGGTTGCTCTTTAGAATAATGGGCTCAACATGTAAACAAAGAACTTAATATATTATCATCTTCGTCTGTCTGTCTTAATTAAGTTAAAAGTTGGATATATGTATAAGATAAACATAACTTATTTTTGTTGTAGCTCGTTATAGTTGCAATCTAAAGATCGATTTTTGTATTGAAGAAAATATTTGATACTTTTGTTGAATTTTAACATAAAAGCTAAAATCTGTTATATTTTTGACAACCCATTATGTTGAAGCAGTATTGTAAACAGCGCAGTTATTTAGCTATTTCGTTAAAATATCCTTTTCAACGTGTCTTAGCTCAATTTATATAATTTGAAGGTATCTGAAACTTACCCTTAAGAAAATATCATGTATCACGCTGAAACCTTACTTACTTCAACGTAAATAATTTTATCGTGTGTATGTGAGATGTTGAGCGTAGCTTATGTAAATAATTCATCCTATTCCTTGAAGTAGTTGTGAAAGAAGGGTTATAATTACATTTTAAAATTATAATGAGTTCTCGTATAATTAAGGTGATAGTTTGCTGGGGAGTTTATTCCACCATTTCTTCTTCCCAGTGACAACACATATGAAGTGGTGAGGCGTTTTTGGGACTGTCTTTTGTAAAACTGACCTTCAGAAAGTATTTTCAGCCTCCTTTCTATAAATTACTTTTTTTATCTTTATCTTTAATGGTATTCAGCGTTGACAGAGGTTGCAGTTCACGACTTAGAACAGATACGTAGAATTCGTAAATTTTCGACAGTATGTATGTCTTGAAGAACCAACCCAGACGTTTCAAGAATACAGCTAAACCAATCACTCCAGCTCGTATCTAGGCTGACGTACTTCAATTCAAAAGCCAAAGACATGGAATGGTACAGCAAAAGTCTACAATACTCTTAATAAAATGCTCGTACATCAGCAAGATCGTGTTTGTCCCCTGCGCCTTAGTATCTATCTACAGCGTTTGACGAGAGCTGTCAGTAGAGTGAAACGCGCTCGCTTTAATGTCCGCCCGTGGAGATTATAGCGAATGGATGGAAGTGTAACACTTGTATCCCTTGGTGCTATCTCTCAGTGGGACCTGGTTTTGCTTATTTTATATACGTATTTATTTTCATGTTTAGTATATTTTCACAATATTTTTACATTAGACTCAAAGTGACTTCTATATACTTTAGTCATAACGTTCATTTGCTGTTTTTAGTCAGTTATTTGTAGGTAGTTTCTACATATTTTGGATACCATGTTATAGCGTTTTGGGTTTTGCCGAGCGATGAAATGATGAAATTACGTAAGACCTCAATGCAAAGACAACTGGTCATCAAAGAGGTTTTTCTTTAAGACGGAACAAGAACAGACATTCTTTTTGGAGCCGAATTTGCGAGTTACTAAAGGTCTCTGATGCCAAGTTAGTCGCATGATAATTTAAGTACCGAAAACGTTTAACTTACGAACTCGCTCTGTCTCTCGGCTGTCAACATTTTTACGTAGTCTTGATAGAAGGCAAGTGTAACTGTCAAATTACCCTGCTGGATACAGATTGAAGAAGCGTCATTAACCATGTCACCATTTATTTATTAGAAGAGGTTTATGGATAAGGCGCAGTTGTAGGGTAATATTTGAGTCTGTAACACAGAATTTTTTCATGTCTTTTAGTCTATGTTAGAAAAATATCGTGCAGCCATCATAAAGAAAATATCGCTCACCAAAATCTTAACGGACATAGGTATTAGTGAAGTAACACGCAACAAAGAAGAAAATACTCTAATATACTTAATACATCGAGGCGACCACGTCTCTCCGACACGTCCCCTGGCCGATACCCGGCTTAGCGAAAATCCTACTAATACATTATTTTTATACCTATCCACAGCGGCTATTAACCAATGTTTACGCTAAAGATAAAATAGTATTATGTTCGTAACAGTTTCAAGGGGCCTGTGGTAACAGCCGCGCGGGTCGATCGATCTAGATTATGCTTTCTGTGATCCTTTAGTAGATGGATAGCTATCCATTTTATACATAACAGTTATGAATTTTCCAGTTGAGTTTTCTATAGCTATTCTATCAGCGGAGTGTGTTCTTCGTATGTAAATGTTGGTATAAATTGGTTCCAATTTACTTTTTGTCTTTGTTTCAATTTAATTGGTTTCAAAGTTTGTAACTTCATCGAATGAAATCATAAGGTGGGTGTATATGTAGATACCAATTAGTAGTTATCAAAGTTAGAACCTTAGATGTTTTCATATGAGGGGTCGATTCCAGTTCCGGCAAGTATCAATGTAAGTTTTAGAAGTTACATTTAAGTACTTAATAGATATTGAACAAATATTTTAAACGTAATTTGAGTTAGTTATTAACCGTAAGTATAAAAGGCGAGTCATCGAAAGAGGACGGAAAAATGATTTACTTATCTCAGTACTTGAGTATACGTAAAGATGCCAGTATATCAAGCTACCCGAAATGATCAAATTTTCTCAATCAAGTTTGGCCCTTATGCTTCAGCGATAAAGTTGAAAATCTATTAAGGAATTTTACAGATTGTAGTAGCTTGATGTGTTGGCGTCAGAAAATAAATCTGTGCGGAATTTAACAAATGCGGTTTTACATCGACTTCTCCACAAAAATATATCCAGCTTTTTGTTATTACCCATAATAGGGGGCAAACTTTCTTACAATACAACATCTATCGATATCGATATTTATTAATCTATACCATGTCCTTATTCACGTGCACTATATAATATTTAATCACGGTTAGCTTCATCCAATGTATGTAGTACGCTTGTATTAATTAGTATCGGGACAATAGACGGCAGCATGCTCTGATTTGATCTATTGTCCTTCAACATATACGTCTGTATGTATGTATAGTACACACTGACTGTTTGTGAATGTACCATTTGATCGACAATACTAACTTAGCCCGTGGCAACTATTCGTTGATAGTATTAGCGCAAGCCGATTATAACGTTAGGTAGTCGGATTATATTGTACTGGATTTTGTTGGTGGTTTTGCTAGCTTGTTACAATTTTTTTTTACTTACTTTTTACATTTTTGCGATTTTTTTTTAAGCTCTAAGTATTCTATTATTACGGTACGCCCCTTTGGCCTGGATAGGCTGTGACGCATTCTTACTGACTAAAACTGCCTTAGTGTCATTGTTAGCATGTGCTATGCAGGGTCATAGGAATCCAGTTTTCTTCGCAGCCCTGCATTCTTTCAAACCTAAGCTACCAACTAGGTATATTTACTTCAAATGCATGAAAGACTTGAAAAGGAATGCTTATAGAGAAAGTTCCTCAATTAAGTATAAGCGCACTGACATCAAATACTAGGTAATTATTGATTCTTGAAACTAATTGATTTTATGAATATTAGGTAAAGCTATTACAGTTCAATTGCGAAATTCTGGGGACCAGTGCTGGTTTTCTAGTACCTTCTGTCTTCTCATTTTTTTTATGAATATAATTATGAGAAAATAAGGCCTTCTTAAAAAGCTTGAGAAGCCGTCAATAATTAAGGTACCGATTCGGTATTTCTTTAAAATTGGCGGTACCCCGACATGACTTCTTGAATGTTGGCTTTACGATTTGTTTTTTTTTCTGATTTGTGCATTTAATTGCACTTTAAAACGTTGAATGAACGGAACGTTAGAAAAAAATCGTAATATATTATACAATTTTTTGTCTGAGAACTCTGTCACTGTTGTAAAAAGTCAATAACTTTAAAACAGCTGAGCAGATATTGATGAGATAAAAAACATCTTAGAACAATTGCTAGAAAACCATCATTCCATTAAAAAGCAAGCTGCTTCCAAATCGGTTTATCCGTTTAAGAGCCATACATAGACAAACATACCTGACATACTAATAACCCCACGTTTTACATGAGAAGGAGGACTTTATTATCCCCAAAGAAGACTATTTTCATCTAAAAAAAACAATATACAGTACGTTAGTGTATCAAAATACTTAATAACGTTCCTTAAGTTTTGGTACGCTCTGAGAATGGGGCACTTTCCTTCCCCGGAGTGTAATAAGACTAGACTGAAGGATTACGTCCCCAGGACAGATCGCAGTCATTTAATAGCTGCTTTTCAACACACATGCACTGTAAAGTTCAACATAGAGTTTGTTGCAAACAGGTTTTATTAACAGAAATTAGAAAAACAGAGGGGAACAAAGGGGACTCATCAACTAATTCTAGGGATTTTTTGACTTTGTCCGAGCAACGATAAGAAAATATATTTTTCATCATCTCGCGAGCCTTTTTCCCAACTTTGTTGGGGTCGGCTTCCAGTCTCACCGGATTCAGCTAAGTATCATTGTTTTACAAGGAGCGACTGCCTATGTGACCTCCTCAACCCAGTTACCCGGGCAACCCAATACCCTTTGGTTAGACTACCCGTAACGACTGCCAAGGATGTTCAATGACAGCCGGGACCTACAGTTTAACGTGCCACCCGAAGATAAACTTAGAAAGTACATACAAACTTAGAAAAGATATTATCATAATTAATAAAACTCGGAGCTGTCATGGAGTCCGACAGTTTACCGAAGGTCATTAAGCTTATTATGCATCTAAAAGCAGGTCTGATTATGTGGATTGGATGGTGTGTAAAATTATGCAACTGTGAATCTAGACTTAAATGTCAAGGAGGTAAATAATTTTAAACAAAACATATTATTATGTATGCAAATGTACTCGTATATTTAGCGGATAATATATTTATGTAATTTAGGTAATACATAATTATTGATCTATTGCAAATTATTCAAGCAGCTTAACATCTTTGTATCAAATTCTCTATTGAACTATGGAAGCGTGTGTAGGTATATATTTTTGTTTGAACAAAAAAGATACATTTGGATACAAGACCTAACGTTTCATCATAATATCTTGCGACTAATAAAACAATCAAACGGTCATTCAACAAACATAAACACAAATAAAGCCATTCCTCCTTAGAATAAAAGGAGAAACCATGTAAAAGTCAATTGTTACTTATTACGTATATTTATTCAGGCTGTTTCGTCACTAGGGAGATCTTCCCCATCGGGCGTTTTTTGTTTTTGTCTCGAAGTAATTTCTTTTCATATCCGTACACGGAGTAGTATGGCAGGGGCATCACGGTTGACGACACCGGCAGTAAGTCTGGAACATAAAGATAAAATATATTTAGTAAAAAGTTGCTTTTCCGCGTTTTTACTCGTGGCCAGAGGGAATTATCATACTTTTTATTTATATTATACTGGCTTTTTCTAGCTAGCGCTTTTACTCCCGGGAGAACTATTTTGTGCACCTGGATATTTTGTACCCGATAGCCTTCCACGATAAATTTACTATCTATTCAACACTGAAAGATTTTTTTAAATCGGTCCAGTAGTTTTTGATATTAGAGCGTTCAAACAATTAAATTCTTCAGCCTTATTATATTAGTATAGATGTCAAATTATGTTCGTTTAGTCAACTCATTGTGCCATTGCAAATAATCAAACATAAATTGCTATTATTATTTGATAATACTATTTCAGATATCTGCTGAAAGTTAATTTCCTAATTGTGAAATTAAACTCTCAATACTATACAATACATATACAATACAAGACTGAAAGAAGATTAAAACTTGATACAAAAATTCTATGACAACGTCTGCCATTTGCAGGTTTTATCCAGGACCACTCTTTAGATTAACCAGACAGTCAGAAATAATGTTTTTATTATTAATTTCATTGCATAATATGGAGGTCGGGGCGGGTCACAAACATTAATCTTTTATGGCTTAGCCCTGGATTAATGAACTCAAGAATAAAAATCTATTTGGGAGTCTGTTGCTTAGAAAATATGACGCAAGGTAAAAAAATGGTTGGTAAAAAAAGTTTTGTTCGACGCGCTCCTCGAAGAGATGTAAGCAACATAGGAGGGAGCCCATAAGGGCCAGGGTCTGCCTGAGCTGCGGGTTGTTCGCAAGAGTTACCATTGCCCTGGCACACAGGGACCTCCCGAAGGAACATAGTGGGTTTTAGTCAGTAAGAGTGCTGCACCCTCAGCGGGAGGAGTCATTTGATGATTTCTCACGAAAAAAAGGTAAAAAAAAAATGGTAACGTTTTAAGATACATGTAAGTATTGACAAATATATGTATAAGTATTTATCTGGTTGTTGACTGAATAACGTATTGTATTTAATTAAACTTATTTATGTGTATCGGTATTTAGACTATTAATTAAAACCCTCGAAATCAGTCAGCTTATCGAACAAACACTTGAAAGTTAGAATTTTATAATTACACAAATGCTTAAGGGCGCGTGTTCCAAAAGCTGGCAACGTCGCAAATAGCTGTCAGATATTTACATGTGTTAATTAATTTATCAATTTTATTTTATGAAAACATAAAATAATGATCTGTAGTGCACTAAGGAAGTTAGTAGAGAATGTAATTATTATTCCAAGTGCCTTTTTTACAAGTAAAACGTTTAAAACATCAAATTTAGTGTTTTAATTGCAATTCCTATTCAATGTTTTATTGCACTACAGAAGCATATGTCTTACTTTCATATAGCAAATTTGCCATATTAATTAAAACGTGTAAATATTTGACAGCTATTTGCGACGTTGCCAACTTTCGGTACACGCGCTCTTAAACCTTTGTCAGTTCACAAAGGACAAACGAGCTCCTATTTTCCGAATGAATTAATCAGTCAAACGTAGATTTAGAATGTAATCAACATAATGTTCGGTAGTTATCGTTTGAAACAGTGCAATTCGGCCGCAAATAGTTGCCTGCATAGAGGCTGTACCGCGGAAATCCAAATAAGCGGAATAGATTTCTGATGCGTGCAGAGCCGGCTGCGTGAATGCGCTGCATACGTGCATGCATTGGCATGGAATAGGTGCTTCAGCAGCGCCTCATTTTTGAGAAAATGCATCTATTTATAGTAGAAAATAGGGACTTATTGTTAGAAATTTTTTTTGTTGGAATGCACGGGCATTTCTTTACATACGTTTGGTTTAAGAAACTATTAATGTTCATACCATCAGGTGGTAAGTTGTTTCTAATTCAAAAAAGGTTAAATCTAATTTTACCCCAAGGTGTTGACACATAATATTTTTAAATACATAATATTGTAACAATCCGACTACAGCCAACAAGCATGCAACACTGAACACAATATATTGAACGTACTGGGAAGTGAACTCTCAACTTGGTAGTCCAGCGTGGTTACCATTGCGCCCACAGCGTCAATATAAAAAAAGGTTAAAATTGTCGTCATGAAGTAACATAATATTAGGATGTTTTAAAGCAAAAACATAATCTCACTGTCGATAAGAATCTGATAATTTTAATTATATTAATACGCCAATATAGACGGTCCATTACCAACAGATGACAAACGAGAGCTATGGACCGAAACCGTGAGAACACCATAGATATACCATGACGGCAATTATGTGAATCATCAGTGCATAACTTAATATGGACCGACGTAGTGACGAATCTCATGACTATTATTGATGACTAATTTGAATATACTAACTAACCTAACTTGTATCTTACCTATTTGTAAATTGTGTTATGTTTATTTGGAGAGCTTTTAATGGTAATTTGGCATGGTCAAAAGTTTTGTTAAATATATTATCTTTAGCCTACCCTGGTCCTATACTTTGCGCCCGCGGTTTTACTCGCGGTCAGTGGGAACCATTATTCGCACCCGGATAGAAATTAGCCAACAGCCTTACTCGATAAATCGGCTATCTGAAACTGGAATATTTTTTCAAATCGGTTCAGTGATTAATGAGATTAGCGCGTTCAAACAAACAATATCTGTCATCTATACTTATATTATAAAGCTAAAGAGAGCTTTATTAGATTTCTTCAGACATATTGAGTGGCATAGATTTTTATTATTTTTTCATAACCAAGACGGAAGACATTTTGTTTATGTGTCATCATAAAATGTTGTAAAATTAGCATCGACTACGAATAGACATGCATGTATATAGCGATGAATGATACGATCATATCTGATAAAATAGTGTAAAATTTATATTCTTTTTATAATAATTTATGCGTGCAGGGAATTTATTTCAAGTCAAATCAGCTGTAACTTGGAATACATTTTAAAGCACATCATTAAATCACCGATTAAGAAGTTAAAAAATAAAAAATAAATACTGTACGTAAATATTCTCGTACAAGTTTCATAGCTATTCGATATCTGATTTTAAGGTGTTTGACCACCGGTGCGCAGTAAGCACGTTATTCCGAAGCAATAGAACATAAGTATCGGATTTAAGGACCGCGTAAAATACTGAGAGGCTACGTGCGCCATTACTGACCGTTTTACTGCTAACTTTAGAGGTAACAGATAACATGATTGTGAGGCTTTATTATATCTAAGTTAAGGAACTTATAATATCTAGACAGATGTTAAGGTCCAGACGACAGCACATCAAGCTACTACAATCTATCAAATTTCCTAAATAGAATTTCAACTTTATCACTGGAGTATACGGTTAAAGTTGATTGGAAAAATTAGACAGTTTCGGGTAACTTGATGTGCTGGCGTCTGTATCTTCTTACTAGACATTTACATAGCTACTGAACATTGCAAACGGGCGCGATTGATTTTGATCCCATAATCCTTAAGACAACATTCCCCCCAAATTCCCCCCAAAGTAAAAGTGTATTAATTATTTCGTAAAACCTTTCAACGTTTATCTACATTTATCTGCAGTTAAACTAAAGCGTTACATTTATCACGAGTTAAACTCTTGACCGTGGCCCGGCGCGTGCGCAAGGCCGCTCACTTCTCGACCACTTACTCCGTTATATGAACTTACTATATTGTGCTTATGTAATTCTCTTGATAATGTTTTAGACTAATTGTTTCTCGCGGTTTGACCTTTGTTACAAAATACCGCTTTGGGATCACATACGAGGTCTGTTCAAAAAGTAAGGTGAATTTTCAAATTTCTAGGGCTACATACTTTCGATAATCGATTTTTTTATTTTATTATATTGGTATACTTGTCTTCAACATATATTTAGAGTTTCAGCCATATAGCACATTTAGTTAGTTTGTGAGAGGCCTAAACCTAAAGACGAGTTCTGCGTGTTCGGCGATTTTCTGCTGTCGTAAAATATGGATCAAAGAGTTTGCATTAAATTTTGTGCGAAAAATGGAATCATGTGCTACGCAAATCCTGGAAAGATTGAAAGGGGCATACTGTGAGTTAAATTTAAGTAAAAAACAAAGTTTACAAGTTGTACAAGCTTTTTACAGAAGGTCGAGAAGATCTAAATGACGACGCATGCCCTGGACGCGCCTGCACATCAACAATCGGTGAAAATGTTGAAAAAGTGAAAAGAATTATAATGGAGAATCGTCGAATTACTACCATAGAAGTTGCTGAGGATGTCGGTATATCAGTTGGTCCATGTCATGCAATTTTTTTTTGGAAATTTTGGGCTGAAGCGTGCGGCAGAGAAGGTGACAATTCATGGCTTTTGTATCATGATAAT
This sequence comes from Heliothis peltigera, assembly GCA_958496145.1. NCBI lineage: Eukaryota > Metazoa > Arthropoda > Insecta > Lepidoptera > Noctuidae > Heliothis > Heliothis peltigera. The sequence goes on from OY292327.1 coordinate 803,520, forward strand.
GCATCTGCATTTTTTGGCAAAAAACAACACCGTAATGAAACATCAGCCGTCGTATTTATCAGATTTGGCCTCCTGCGACTATTTCCAGTTCCCAAGATTGAAGAGACCTATGAAAGAAAAGCATTTTGAGACCATTAAGGAGATACAAACCGAATCGCTGAGAGAGCTCAACAACATTCCAAAAAGAGCAAATCAGAACTGCTTCGAGGATTGGAAAAAACGTTGGCACAAGTGCATTATATTCGAGGGGGACTACTTTGAAGGGGACAAAATAGAAACTGATAAATAAATAAATAATTTATGACAAAAATCAAAATTCACCTTATTTTTTGAACAGACGATGTATACTGGTATGTCATCATCTCCATCACCATCTCCCGAGCCTTTTCTCAACTACGTTGGGGTCGGCTTCCAGTCTAACTAGATTCGGCTGAGTACCGGTGTTTTACAAGGAGCGACTGCCTCTCTGACCTCCTCAACCCAGTAACCCGGGCAACCTAATACCCCTTGGTTAGACTGGCGTCAGACTTACTGGCTTCTGACTACCCGTAACGACTGCCAAGGATGTTCATTGATAGGGGGGGAGGGGTATGTAATACTAGTAATATACTGCGGTTTTACCCTATTTTGAGAGTATTTTTTTATGTCTTGGGAAAAAGCCTATAACCGCTACCAATCAACTTTGAATCATATGCTTCAGCGATAAAGTTGAAAATGTATATGAAATTTGATAGATTGTAGTACCTTGATGTGCTGGCGCCTGTACCAACCATGTTCATATCATTCAGTTGTCCATACCGCCAGAAATAATCAGTGGACAAACAAACTGCAATTAGCTTTTTTCATAGGTATAGACAGGATTATACCATATGTGTGGATGAATCTTCGAGAACTTTATTATTATTCATTGCCACTTTGGATGGTAATGCTTATCCTTTGCTCAGCCTTAAATTTTGCAAGGAGGTCCAAGAGTTTTGCAATGTCCATAAAAGGAGATCGGTTATCAGTCTGACCTCAAAATATAATTGTTTTTTTTTCAATACAAAAGAAAATTTAACTTTGTAACTACGTAAGACTGTAAGACTGGTAGGTTCTTGTGTATTGTATTCCTATCTGAAACCCTATTCTGAGCAAACACGCCGAACACGGAGTCAATCTCTATATGCCTAATACTGTAAAGGTAACGAGTTTGTTAGTTTAAATGCTCTAAACTATGGAACTACTAGATCGTTCTAAAATAGTATTTCAGTGTTAAATTAATTGATATATCGTTATAGGATATTATTTATCCAGACGCTCGGAATAGTCATTACGGTATGGAAATCTTATAATATTAAATTGCTGGGAAGTTTATTTGATTGAAAGCTCTAACCTAAGAAGTAATGAGACTGATTTGAAAACAACTATTAAGACATTATTTCATAGCGTCTCTTTCTTTGCACGGATTTCCTTAACAGTCTATATAATGAAATCGTTTAGTAAAAATCCTTGAACATAAGCACATGTTGCAGTATTATTAAACGCTGCAGTGCTTTGCAAACACAACTTTGGATTAAGCAAGGCTAGTTACCGTTTCGGGCAAAATCCATTGACCCTTGCTGTATTTAATAAAATAAACTTGATAGCAGATCGTCTGTGTTATGCGCAATGTGGATGTTGTATAGGAAGATCAGTTACGTATTTATTGACGTTGTGACTCATTTGATAAGTGAGATATTGTGTTAATATGTATAAATATAAATGAGGACACGAACAACAAAACAGTAATACACCGGAACAGACAGAGGAATTAGGCGATTCGATTTATCGAAAGGATTATTTGTTTTCTTAAACTTCATAAACTGTTAATAATTTCTGTTAGCTAAATTATTTGGGTATATATTTAGGGTTGGTAGTTATATTGGCCCACGAATTTGGCGCAATAATGGTAATGGGGATTTTCTGAAAATATTAATTTTACTGTAATATATTTGCCCGAATTTCTATTATTGGTCGGCGAACCTAACAAATGCTTATATCATTGATAACAGAAAGTCCACTACGAGTTCACATGTAGTGAGTACGTGCATTGTAATACAAAAAAAAAACAAATAGTGAGTCATCTGGTGAATTTATACCAATTTTTAATATTTTCAACTTTTCTTGATTTGTAAATCAGGACAGCTCAGAAGTATCAGGAGTTCATATCTAGCGCAGAGGTGCAATATTAATAAACATGCTAAGTAATGTCTAAAATCAACTTTGCATGCGCAATGGTATGTTTTCATACATATAAGTTTTACGTAGTCACTGTTTAATAAAGATTTTTGTTTAAATTGCGAAAATGGTGTGAACTTTTTGTATGATGTTTATAATGCTAAAAATATTTAACAGCTACTAATTAACAAAGCCTAGAACAAATAAAAACAGTCGTCAACGAAACAGCACTATTTAATTTGAAAGTGCACCAGTTGCGCACCGCGCAGTCAGCCGACCAAGGTAACGCGGTGCAACCTGCTCCCGCGCAACCATACCGCTGTTTAAATGTTTTTGTCGTGACCTTTAGTTAATGTAGATATAGTTTAGGTTCAGTTTAATTGTCATGTAATACGTGTTTGGAATTTTATCGTGTAATTAATATTGCTAATGTTTAAAATTTAAAAATCTGTAATCTCTTAAATTTAAGCAAGCGTGATGATTAATGGTCTTGTTGTCTTCTCTATCCTTGCTAGTAATAATAATATCTTTAAATTCGAAATTAACTCTGTCTATGTGAACGGTGCAGGTCGCTTCCAACAGGTATGTGTGGAGATCTAAAGGGGAGGCCTATGTTCAGCAGTGGACGTCTTATGGCTGGGATGATGATGATGTGAACGGTGAAATTGAGATAAAATTTGACTCAGAGATATGTTTATCCGGGTGATGCGAATATTTCTCCGGGTCACGGTTGAAACGCAGATGGAGTCTAGTATCTATAATATACAGAGTTCCGAATATCAAAACAATAAATTTGACCTGTTACTTTATCTTCTTAATGACGCATATGGCCATGAATTTGGTTTATCATTATGTATAGTTATAAGGTGATTAATCTGAGAATTTGTAAACAAACATCAATCATCAACAGTTGTTCCGTGATTTGCGACTGAAGAGGATAAGGTTAATGGTACAGCAAGAGCGATATGAAGTAACGAAAGTGCATAAGAAGTGGTGGTGATGTAATATGTGTGTGTCAGAGATGCGCAACACGTAGCTATTAATCCCAGTATGTTACTTGAAATTATGTATGCATGTATTTATTTTGCACGTATGAATATTAATCATGTAATAATAAATCTGTTGCGTTAATGTTTATTATTCTTTGGAATTATTTTTTGGAAAAATATATATTTTAGAGCATATTTATTTGATGCAATTTTTGCTATTCTTTTTAATTAATTTATTATGTAATAGATGCACAAAATAGTGACAAAAAATGCAGAGGAATTTAGGGACGTATTCTCGTGTTACAAGATAAGAAATAACATAATGTTTTGTATTTAACAATGACAGACATTTTAACAACATTTTAATATTGCGTATCTATTAATATTTGTTTTGTCATTTCGTATCTTGAAATCACCTAGGCAGAAGATATTTTGTCTAATATTTTTTATTAAATTAAGTTTTTAACACTTCATAATAAAAACAAGTGTAACTTTGGAATATACATAGGTGAAGGCGGGAATTTCAAGATCCTTCAAACGAACATTCCTTCGCAACGAATTTACAGAAACAAAAATTAAAAATTTCACCCACCAGGCTTCAAAACATTGTCGGAGTCCCGTCGGTACAGCATACCAGCACTCCACGTGAAAAAATAGCCGAACAACACGAAAACCAAACAAAAATTCATCGTTTAAATGGCACGTATATACCAGGATCACAGAGCGCGACAGGACATATATTTCAACCTGTATTTATTTGACACTCTTCCGTGTCGCGGCGGGCGTTCTCGAGCTCACTCGAATAAAGTATCGAATGTATCGGTGACATTCTCGATACGGCCGGCTGGCATTGGGAGCTCGGAAATCTAATATGAATACGCTTTTGGTAAATACGTTCTAGAGTCGGAGGCGTATACCGTTGGCCGGGATCACCGACTCCTCTGTAAATAATGTCAGACATGTGCTTAATAAAATCGGGATGTACGAATTCGGAGGTGCATTTTATACGTATTTGTCGTGTTTAAAATGTTTTATGTTGGTACTAACAGAATAAAAAATCCTTTTTTCTATCTTGTCATACAGTCTGCCTAGTTACTGTAGGGTGTGTCATGGTCTAAAGAGCCGTTATGTCCATAATCTTGCCAAATCCGAACAAGTCTCATATTACTGGAATTTATTTTTAGGTATCGATAACGATCATCCGAACATGACTCACCACCGCGAACGCGTTAATCTTAACAACGAATGGACTAATTAAAAAATCAGTCAGTCTTATATAGTTCATTTATTAATGGATATTTAATTTTAACAAGCATTATTGAAAAACAAAAATACTGTATGAAATATCTTGACTAAAAAGTCAGAAACAAGTTGAACAATCACAGTTGGGACACTGTTCTATAGTCTATTATATATGTACATAGGTACATACAAAATACATAATCTAGAACCATTAAATTGAAAAACACGAGCAAATCACTAGATAGCCATGACGATAAACATACATTCATGGATTTTGTTAACCATAATACATTAAATATTATAGTTCATAATTTCGTTTATAATGGAATCCATTTCCTAAACAAATAACGGTAAGTAATTGAATGTTTTTATTTGATAATTACATACTATGAACAATGTATAAAATACACATTTTTCAATGGTTATGTAGATTTTAAGCTTAACTATTTATTGACGATTGTTCGACACTTTGTGTGAATTTTGCTGTAGCCATGAACTACATTGCAATTAATTTGGGAGTCCTGTGGTTTTACTATTTAATGTATAGTTATCAGGTAAGATCAGCCAAAATAAGTTGCATAACTTATTAAAAAAAGTACGTTAATATTTGTGATACCAAAAATATGAAATCAATTCTATGAAAACGAATATATTTTATTAATTAAACGACAGTGAATACAAAAATTACGAAAATATAAATATATTTTTTATTCACTATCAACTTTTTTCGGGTGACTCTTCACTTCTGGATGGTAGCTAAACCAACTCATCCAACTGTTTAATTACATTTTACATAAGACTTGCAAACATATAAATCTGACTAGTTGTTTCCTGCATTACATCATCAAATCATTTATGTATTAGTGCCTCAAAGCAATACCGGAGCGCGCTGAAATAGTATTCTACAATAAAACCTTAATCGAAGACACGCCACCAACCTTCAACGTGCGTCGTTACAGCCGAAAGGGAGAATATGTTATCAATTTGGTCTTCGTTTCTAAGGCGGTTTTGGATAATACTGTGTCGGTAAGTTCAAACTCAAAATCGTTTATCTAAATTAGGTATTAAACTTCAAAACGAAATACAGTCACCGAAACGTCCACTTTCCACTACTTCTTATACTATATGGTTTTGCTGGGAAGAAGTGGCGCAGCAACCCTCAGCAACAACATGTCTGTTAGGTTTGAAGAACCACATTCATATCAACACAAGTCTAGTATCAAAATCATCATCTCCTGAGCCTTTTCCCAACTACATATGTTGGGGTCGGCTTCCAGTCTACCCGGATTCAGCTGAGTATTAGTGTTTTACAAGGAGCGACTGCCTATCTGACCTCCTCAAATCAGTTACCCGGGCATTTTACCATTACCCCTTGGTTAGACTGGCGTCAGACTTACAGGTTTCTGACTACCCGTAACGACTGCCAAGGATGTTCAATGATAGCCTGAAGAAGTCTAGTATTTGAAAGAAATATGTACATAACTGTTACTATAATCACACAAATAAAAAAACAAAATAGCACGCAATAGCACACGGCTCTTCGCCTATAGACTAGGTACTCAAGTAATACATGAAGTACTTAAATGACTCTAGTTCAAGCTATTACTCGTATATAGTTATTTATTCGTGTGACGCCAAATTAAATATTTAATCTCAAAAATGTTTTAAATGTGCTCGAATCTACAAATATATATATTGTTTTACTATTAAACAATTTGCGAAAATACTTTAAAATGATTTCTTTGTATTCTTTGTATTGTTGTCACAGGTAGATATAATTTTCTACGAGTATTTACACAACGAGTACAGGCGCTCGTTCCCGGAGATGCATTTCAAACTTTGTGATCTCATCAACAGCGATCCTTACGTCGGTCAGACTTTCAGAGACGCCGGTCTGACCTCGTGTCCAATACCTCCGGTAAGAATATTATATAACTGAAGCCACTGTATCTTGGATGCCAACCGTGGAAGTTTTATACGTAATCGAAGAATCGAAGCGATTTTTCTAGCGTATGAATTAAAACTTCTTACTCATGCCAAAAAAGATTTTCACTATATTTCCTTAAAACGAAATAGAGAAAAATTAACTAATGTTAGTGGGTAAATTATAATAAAAAAATATATTTTAAAAACTTGTTGTTGTTGTGGTAAATTGTATTTAAATAAATTCAAAGAATTTTTTTTTAAAAGCTTTTATAGTCCGCCATATTGGATTTAGAATAACGTCAAATTATTTTTTTAAGTCACTCTCAATAAACCCTTTCATTTGATACCCATATTGTTGAAATTCATTAAAAATAACTATTCCGCCATCTTGGACGGTCCCCCATATTGGAGTTAGAATAACGTCATATAACATTAGTTAACATAGAACAAACGGACAGTTGCAAACCACATTTCATGAAACTTAACATTCTCACCTTACCTTCCCTATATATACTGGAAATCTGTAAATTTGCACACACTCACAAAGATTTTTACACCACACGTGAAGACATACAGACAAGATACATACTTCGACACAAAACACGCCTAAACCGACCATCCTCTCGATTACAAATACACTCATCCAGCCCACTAGTCATGTCTATAAAAATACACAATAAACTACCCGAAATACTAAAAAATGAAAAAAAGACACATATATTTGCAAACAAATTGAAAAAACTTCTTATAAACAAATCCTACTATAGCGTCAAAGAATACCTAGACGATAAAATTATACTTAACGAGTAAATTATAAAATAAATGTTTACTTAATATCGAATATTATATTATGTAATTAAATTAGTAATGCCTTCTTTTGCTGTGCCCTAACAGGGTCCATAATATGTACTTAGCTTTAAGCCCCTTATAACATCATTGTAACATTATGGTATGCAAATAAATAAATGAATAAATGAATAAATGAACATATCTTGCATTGTCATCCAAACTGAACGTGTATACAAAATTTCAGCTCAATCGGTTGAAGATATCTACTTTAAAATTGAGTTCAAAGAATCCACCGTAACATACATACACGGCAAGTTAAATAAAAGCTTTTAAAAACTGAGAAGTTGTGATATAGATACGGAATTAATTTGATTTGATGATTGCTTAATTTTCATTATATGTAACCTAAAGATAGACGCCAACACATGTCACTCGAAACTGACAAATTTTCCCAATCAACTTTGTACCATATGCTTCAGCAATAAAGTTGAAAATCAATTCATTAAAATTTACAGATTGTAGTAGATTGATGTGCTGGCGTCTGTAAATATAATTGTAATATATTTACCTCACTAATTGTTCGCTGAATCCTAATTCAAATATTTATATTACAGGGCAAACATTCTATAACCAATATGACATTCAACCAAATTATACCTTCCGTGTGGCCCTTCCAGAGAGGGATGACAGAGTTCATCTTCAAATATAGCAAGAAATCCAGACTGGCTGTGGGCAAGCTGTTTCTAACATTTAAACAATAAATATAAATACTTGGTATTCATCGTATTAATAAAAAATCTGTATTCTTTATTGTTTTTTTTTTGGTTAAATAATATTTTTTTTTGCTCTAACTGTTTTAATGACATATGTTGAGAGTAAAAAAATCACTGTACAGACGAGAGCAGGTCAACCTACCCGAATCTATCAAATTTTACCAATCGAATATTAACCTTCCGGTATTGAGATAAGGTTGAAAATCTATTAAAGAAATGCTGGCGTCTGTACAATATTGTCCGATACATACATGTATAACAATTTCTTAGCAATAAAGAAAGTATTATTATCTAGAACCTTCAGGACATTCTAGGAGTATTATTATATCAGAAACTTTCATCAAAATAATGGTATGAGCATAGACGCAAAACATAAGTTGTATTAATGGACCCGTATCAATAACAATGGCAGAGATTACGACGACAATCATGTATTTATTTGTAAAATTACATATTGTTACATTATCATTGTGAGCGTAATGCAAGTTTATCTTGATAGTAATCAATTTGTATTTTTTAGATACAGAGATATTTTTGTACACATATAAACGTAATTGGTACAGCTTCATTAATTGAGTAGATACATAAACACCGTGTGATCATATTACAAATAGATAAGAGTACTTTTTAAATCTCATCTGTTGTATGTTAAATCATGACGACCAGATGGCGTACTGGTTAGTGAACCTGCTTGCCACGCTATAGATCGCGGGTTCGATTTCCGCATAAGTCATACATTTGTGTGCATGAACATGGGTGTTTGACCTAGTCTGGGTGTTTCTATGTATAATATGTATGTTTACAAAAGAAAAGTATATAAGTATGTTTATCAGTTGTCTAGGACCCATATTACAAGGTCTGCTTAGTTTGGGACTAGGTGACGTTGTGTGAATGTGTGAGGAATATTATATTATATACATATTATGTGGTAGCAATTCCTTCGACATCTCCTATAATTTTTATACATATCGTATTTTTATTAAATATAATAATTTAGTCCTAGTTATTCTCTACGACGTCGGCTGTTACTGGATCTTGTATCGGAGATTATTAATAAAACCCAAAAAGATACTTGCAACACTTGAAACATCGCACACACCTCGTTCTTTTTAGCAACACTTTTTTTGCAACTGACAAGAGTTTTTGAACTCACATTAATTGTTTATCGTTTTTTACATCAAAAGGTGAGTTTCCATATAAAGTCCGATGAGATCACACCACTGTTTACCGCATAGTAAGTGCTGCGGACTTGCGATGACTCAAAGCGGGGGCGGGATGACACGGATCTCTTACGCTTTCCAACTGAGAACCCTGTGTCATCTTCTTAAAGTCGTGTGTTGAATTTTAATTGGCGATTGAGGACCCTGTGGCTTACTGTGTCTGTGTTGTTTGGTTAAGAGCTTCTTATATGAGGCCTTGACTCATCTGTAATTAGTTCTTACTTATTTTTAGGTGTTTTAAAAGTTGACGAATATTCCTTAAAAGGTGCGAGGAGAAAAAAGTTATTTAAAAGTGTTTTTTGTCAAAATTGGCTTTTAGACACATAAGTGGTAGCTAAATATTGTTATTTAACTGAGAGAAACATCAACCCAGTTACTGGATACCTCGATATTTTCTGGGAAGATTAGCTCCCAAATTTTGTAATAGTGATTGCCAAAACCCATAAGTAATCGTCGAGGCCAAAGGCTAACGTGTTAAATGAGTACAATGATAAGTTAAGTAAGATACTCGTAACAGATGAGTCCCCCAGCTACCCTGAAAACCAAACTATTCATAATTAAGTGGCCACCCAACTTGGGAAGCCATTGACGTAGGTCGTTTCCTAATTTGAAATTGAGCAATATAAACTTCAAAGTTAAAATTAAACGTTTAGACAGGAGATACTTGAATTCTAAATACGTACCAAGAGACTTAATTATACAATGCTAATTATACGTAATACTGATCTGTGATACACTTCCAAATTAGAATTTCTCTGGCAGTCCTGCTAAGAATTTTAGACTTTAATCAGATAAAAATAAGGTTGAAAGTTGTGTTGGGAACGTTCTTTAAGTCCAGTCGTGGTACCTGAGATCGCTGTAGAACGGTGCGAATTATGATAATAGGAAAGACTCCTAAATTGGTGCACTCGTAGTTGATTTCATAGAATTCGAAGAAACTGAGAAATTTATACATCTCTGGCTATTTTCCTAGATTTTAAAGAAACTACTTTATCTATTCGTAGCTAAAAATCATTTTGTTTCACAGATTAAAATATATCTTTCTACTATACATGTTGGCCTAATTAACAGACAGATATACTTTCAAATTTACTACATATTAGTACGTAAATATTATATTATATTACGAAAATGTACGCTGCAGTACTGTTTGAAACAAAACAATGTTATAGTGCGCATTTACCTCCCATATTCCGCAGTCATAGATGCAATATTCATATAAAATTTAAAATGGATAATATGTTTGAATATTAGATACAGTTTTAATGATATGACGTCATACCAACCTGTTCTATAAGGAAGTTCGTCTGATACTACTTTACATATAAGTATAATAGCGCATTAAAGTGATGATGGTCTTAATATATACCGTTGTTAAAGGATATTTGAATATTTTATATACTTTATAGTCTTCTGGATAAACACAAAGGACATATTGTTTATGTACGCATATGTTTCCTGTGATAAAAATGGTAGCAATTAATTTATATTAGTAAATACCACATTTACTCGTAATTGTTACCTATATTTATGGTGATCAGCTGAGGAGGAGTACGTGGTACGATCGATCATAAGGTTAAGCAACGCTAGGCGTAGTAGGTCCGTGGATGGGTGACCATCTTATCATGACGAGTTCCTTCGACTTCATGTATCGGTAGGCACACTAAATTGGCGGTCGTTATGGGAAGTCAGAAGCCAGAAAGTCTGACAACCAGTCTTGTCAAGGGGTACCAGGTTGCCCAGGTAACTGGGTTGATTGAGGAGGTCAGACAGGCAGTCACTCAATTTAAAACACTACTCAGCTAAATCCGGTTAGGACTCGAAACCGACTCCAACATAGCTTAGGAAAAAGGCTAGGCAGATGACATAACAGCTTATAAAAATATTGTCCCAAAACCTAATTTCAATTTACATTCAGTCCCAATATTATCTGAACTAATTGCGCATTTGCTTGGTGTCACTATTACATTTCATTAAAGTTGTCTCAAAGGGCTTCAGCGTGTTGGCTTCGGCTTTACGTTTGCGTCCCTAAAGCCCGGGACTATGTCCCGTACATGGTTGATATTAACCAACTGAAAGATGCCAAATATTACTTCATCACTGTCAAAAATCCAGTGTTAGATTAATTAGGAAGCACACAGATTATTAAGGCCCATTTACAGGGAGAGAGTTTCTCGGCTCGAAGATGCGATAATTGAAGGAATATAAAACATTCACTCTCCTCGGCCGTTGACATAGGCGACAAGCGGCGTGTCATTTCGCTAAATTCTTATACGTCATATATGTACGAATCTCGCTGGTGACATTTTTTTAGTTCTTGCCTGAAATTGTTACGATTATGTTAAAGTGATTATTGCTTGCGATAGTCACGGAGCCATTCTCGTGCCGAAACGTGCGAGAAAATCTCTGCATCTAAATGGATCTTTAAATTATGTAGATAGACGCGGCCATCACATTCTACATAACATATTCAATCAAAATTTAGCACACAAAAACAATTTAGTTTTCACATCACGACCAATATCAAGTAACACAAATTTTGTCACATAATATCGGTGGCTACAGGTGCGAACTACAACCCTCTAGGTAGAGCAGGACCCTCGTATCATCTGACCAATTAGATGTGAGCCCTCCCAATTTGCCTATACTAGAAATACGTGTGGGTTTTTTGAAGTTTCTCGAAGGTTCCGAAGGCCAGTTTAGATTGGTGGTAAGTTGCAATAATATGGCTGTCAAGGGAAATAAGCGGCGGCTCGCGAGCGTAGGGAGTGCGGCATAAGATACTTCGTAAACTGTACAAACTGCTAGTTCTGACATTAATTTTGATTTCGTTGTTGGTGAACAGTTTTTGGTTATTTACACACACACACATATGTTTGTTTATTACTTCTGTTTGATCCATTTTCGTATTGTGTGATACATTTTGGTTGAAATCGTGTTATTTTATTTGTGTAAAATTAGTCTAGTGGTTGACAAATTATTGTAGAAAATCCTCATATAGGTTAATAGATAACAGTATTAAACCCGCCTAAAACTGAACATACATATTTTATTGTTCTTAGTAACGAGTTTGATCAAGATCCTATCGAAGCGACGGTTGATTCTCCAAATTACTGGTCGCATTGTATTTACACCCAAAATGCGCTTACCTATAACCTGATTTCAATGTATGTACAATTTGTATGAAAAAAATTGTAAATGCAGAGTCATTTAATTTGAGCAATAAGTTTGAAGTATATGTTACAAAATAAATTAGTTCTTGTCTTGTTTGAATGTCATATAAACATTTCCTGTTGCCACCCTTACTGAGTTCTGATGATTTTTGAGACTTATTTCAGCCATGCCTTTGTCAAATGGCCACACGTAGGGAAACTCGTGGTTGAAGCTTATGTTGTGCACAGCGTATTTACCCTGAAACGTTAACATTTCAATGTTTTTAAAATCTCATGACGAGTTCCTCTGTCATTTGTACAGACGCCAGCAGATTTACCCACCAAAATCTGTCAAATTTTACCAATCGAACATAAACCTTCCACTATTGCGATTAAGTTGAAAATCCATTAAATAAATAAAATTGATGTGCTGGCGACTGTACATTTTGCAGTCGTTACACAATAGTTGACCGGTTGTACAGACGGGTTGTCCTGGTAACTGGGCTGAGGAGGTCAGATAGGCAGTCGCTGCTAAACACTGTTACTGATTGAGTACTAGTGTTTTACGTGAAGTGACTGCCTGTCTGACCTCCTCAACCCTAAGACTAGTTGTCAGACTTTCTTGCTTTTGACTACCCCTAACGACCTTTTATTCAATTTTTATAAGTCTGATAATAAAGTCTGTGTTTTTCTACTTTCATTTATATCTGAAATTATTATGGATGAATATCTAAGTAAATATTTAAGGTAAGTAAGCTAATAAATAATAAATAATCTTACCGGGACAATGGGACAAGTTTTGAATCCAGCGTCTCTCATAACGTGTCCAAAATAAATGTCTTTATTAATAAGATCGCACAGCTTCATGTGCAACTCGGGAAATGAACGCCTATACTCGTTATGTAGATACTCGTAGAATAACACATCTACCTGTAAGATTTTAAATGTTAGGGCATTACTACAAAAAAGTTAAACAGACGTTTGACACGTCTTTAAAATAATTTTGCATACATTTCTTTAAATACGTGTCAAACGCTTGTCTAACTTTTTTGTAGTAAGGCCTTAATGTTTAATTCTCCATCTTATAGATATCATCATTATTAAATCAAAGATTATCAAAAAGTTGTGTCATTTAATTATTTTCCTTTACGAATAAACCTTATCCATTAGCATTTAGGTAATAAATGGTATAAAAATCAATGTAAAAAAGTACGATGAGCCTGAAAAATCTTGGATAAATGATCCCAAATAAAATCTAGAATAAAAATGTTTAATTCTTTCATTGTACACGTATAATCACTACTCCTTGTAAAACACTGGTACTCAGCTGAATCCGGTTAGGCTGGAAGCCGACTCCAACATAGTTGGGAAAAGGCTCGGGAGAAGATGAATCACTACTACTACACTAATACTTTGTGTTACCGTTTGTGTATTGTCAATGACAAGCTTGACGACAAATTCCAAATTCACGACATAATTTCCTTTGCGGCTGTATCGTCTGACGTTAAACACAGGATTATCACCAATGATAGTTCTGTTGAAAAATACAATTTCAACGCGCTCTGGTATCACTTTTAGGCACTGCAAATAATAAGAAAACGTTAAGGGCCAGTTTCACAATGTCCAAATAGCCAATATCTACCGAATAATTTAAAAATGGAACAGAATTTGTATGAAATTATCTATCAAATGAACTAGCTGGAACTTATTCGTAGGTGGTGAAATAGGCCCTAAGTATTTTTGATTAATTTACAAATTTTGTTGAGTTAACACTTCCCGTGACCCAAAGGCTGACTATTTACCTTGGGCAGAGAATAAGCATTGCCATTCAACGTGGCAATGCTGCCAGTTACTTGGGCACGCTTCCAGTAAACAGATATGGGGATGATTTTAGTTTTTCATCTATCATAATAATTGTAACATTGTATATATTTTTTACTTTTTGTAACTGTAAATAAGTATCTATAAAGGGAGACTGGTAATTAGTGACCGATATTTTAACACGTGATTGTACTCATGATTACAAACAACTTTCCCGAAGAAACCTTTTTTTGTTATTTTTTTTATCATTATAGCAAAATTCAATTTCGCGCAAAAATATTTTATGGGAAGAATTTACATTACCATAAAAAGTTTTAGTTTAGGAAAACAAAAATTAAATATAAATACTTACATAATATTTAGACAGTGTGAAATAAATGAGGAAGACACCCAAAGATACTCTTGTATAATTCATTTCTAGAACATTTGTGACTAACCTTTTTTAAAACGCCGAAGATAATAAAATAAAACCGTAAAAGCTTTGAATTACTCATAGAACAGTATTTATAGTATAATCATACAGCCCCTAAACATCAATTGGGTATTTATCTGAATTCGTTTAGACAATCGTCGACGTTTAGAAACTCTTTGAAATAATCACAAATTGATTGGAGTTAAGCATAACTGCTATTGTTCCACTAGCTTATTTGCGTAACAAAATGTTATTTTAAAAATAAATACATGATTGCCATCATAATCACTGTCATTATTAAAAAAAAACAGTTTACCTGTATTTATGGACTAAATTACGCATTGCTTTATGACATCATCATCGACCTGATTATTTCGGCTTATAGTCTGTCCATGTACATCAGTATACCCCATATAAGGGAATTTAAATGGAAGGACTGTCTATCTTATGTTAAGACGCCAGCACATCAGGCTTCAACAATCTGTCAAATTTCCTTAATGGATTTTCAACCTTATCACTGAAGCATAAAGTTCAAAGTTGATTGGGAAAATTAAACAACTTTCGACTTTCTATCGTTATGATTTTTCGAGGTCCCAGAAAAGTGTCTAGTTGTCTTCTTACGAGTCTTTTTTAGCTTTAACAGTCTGTTAAAAAAATAACCGTAAAGGCGAGAAGGGGTTGAATGAAGTGTGCAAATCATGCCAGTACTATATAGAGATAGATAGATAGAAGTCTCCCAGTTGATCTTCCACTGCTCTGGTCGTTTGAGAGCTCACAGTAGCCCCGATAATAAGCATAGATATGTCTATAGGTCGACCTAAAATCATTTTCAAAAACTACCTCTTCTGATTCGTCATTTTATTCGTCAAGGTATCTACAATGGAATCGCCTCTGATGCCCTCGGCTAACGTGTCCAGCCCATTTAGTATATCACAGAAATCGACTAGGTAATAAGTACTCCTAAACATTTATCTAAATTCAATCTCCTTTGCGAAGAACACTGCAGTTTCCCAGGGTTTATCAGAAAGAAAATATGGTTCATAGTGACATCAAAAAATAATTTAGGTAAACAAAACTCCACATAAATAAATATCTTGCTTCAAAGTTGAGAATCACATTTTGCTATCAGCTACCATCGATGTTTGTATTGTATCTGAAGAAAAATTCTGCCACTGGAACCCGTGAAAATTCATGAAATTATCGAGTAGGTATATAAATTAAGCAAATCTATGATATGTCTAAGAAATTATGTAAGTGCCTTATTGTTATAGACAGCTTTCTGTTTGCTTTGGGTTATAACTTGAACCATAATATTTCGATCCTGCATGTATAATCCAATATCTATACCTAATGAGTAAGATTTGACATTCTTTTGACAAACTCTATCTTCAAATAATGAAACTTCTAGTAGTTGTAGATTAATAAAGCTGCCGAGTGCCTACTAATGAAGGCGTGATGTTATATCAGTATGTACGGTAACCGCCTTCAATAGTGCATTATTAACAATATTAGTGCGAGCAATTACTCGGTTCTCCGCCTGCATAAACTCCCTGCAGACTGCTTGAATGCACTCCTCTTTCTTTATATAACAGCAATGTATTAAGATTATGTTATGAGACTAGAGGATTCTTTAAGCTTAGAAAATTAGAATTTTAATGATGATAAAATTTAAGTTAGTTGCGCGAAGTTACAAATATTATCGTATATCAATATTGTTTAGGAACTAAATTAAACACAGCGTTATTTAATTAAATACTGTGATGATGGAACTCTATACCATACCAAATATTTCATTTGAGCTATGACATGCAATGACATCAAAATAAGGGGTTTTAAAATCCTGCAGCATACAATACTTAAAACTGTCGAAATCGGGCCAACCCGTAACAGAAACGAAGTAAATACCAGGTCCGGATTATCCACTAGGAATAGATCGGACATTCTGGCTAAAATACATTTTACATAACATAAACAAAAATATACTTTAAAGCCTTCAAATTAAAGTTCATTTTTGCTAGAACAAGGTTAAAAATCGCGTACCTAATATAATGAAAGGCTGGGTAACATTTTTATAGGGGTTTCAACGAGTCTCGGAGTGCCACCGTTTTACATTTAAGGAAGCCTCATTGTATTATGTGTCGGGTAACACATCGTCGTTTATGGCGACAACTATCTTGGTGCTATGTTTATCTGGCGCTCTGTAATGTTTGTTCGCTTAAAGTATAGTATTAAATTTCTTTGATGATTCTGACGATTTATTTGGCCCGTGAGCATACTAAGAGTAATGGAACTTTGTAATTTTGGTATCCTTAAATATATTGTGAAATTAAAATTACTCTGACAATGTAATATAAGCAAAAAAAAACAAACGGGTGTTGTTGAGTAAAACAATAATTTCTGAAAATTGTTATTATAAGACAGTTTTCCTGTGTGCTACTCATTCATTACCTGAAGGGATCAGCCACCAGTTCTATAACACTTTACAACTAAACTAACTTTTTAAATATGTAAATATATTTGAAGAAGAAATGTTATATTATTAATTTTAATTTAGTTTAAATCTTATTTATTTATTTATTTATTTAGATACCACAAATACAACTATTATTACAGGAGAACCTAATGCAATAGTGTTATTATTGTAATGATATTTCAGTTATTAAATACCTCACTAACGCATTAGGTTATACACATAACTTTAGTGATAAGGTTGAAATAAGTAAATAAAACAATAGTTAACAATTCTTTGTTACATGTAATATTAAATATGTAATATTAGGTACAGAACGTGGTTCAGACATAATACATGAACACAAACTTACGACGGTAGCAATTTGAAACTACGCAGCTCGGAGCCGGAGTGTTTGTGCAAGACTTGGTTACCATGATTACGGCGGCAAATTTGTGCAATTTTGCACATTTCATTATAACTAGTTCAGCGGCTCTTAGATTACTGTAGTGTAACAAATCGATGATTTTGTGCGAACGGACAGCTAGCTATAGATATAAGATAGCTTGTGTAACCTTTTTTTTCGTAGAAATCATCAAATAACCTCTCCCGTTGAGGGTGCAGCTGGAGGGAGTATCAGGCTCTTACTGACTAAAACCCACTGTGTTCCTTCTGGATGTCCCTGTGTGCCAGAGCCACGATAACTCTTGCGAACAACCCGCAGCCCAGGTAGACCATGGCCCTAAGTTTCCCCTCCGATGTTGCAGACTTCTCTTTGAGGAGTGCGTAGAACAGAAAGCTTATATAACGTTAGTTCATCTTTGAAGTGGCCAGTGTTTATAGGTCTTTGGTCGATTTTTGGACAGGAGGTTGAATGTTGTGTAGGCCGTTTGTTTGTGCACATCAGCTTTGAGCAAATGTGGCGTATAAATGCTTGTGCATTCACTGTACGTGGAGAGACCTGCTCTTAGAAATGGAATACTACATAGGCCCTGTTGTAGTTATTTACTAAGTACCCTTTAAAAGGTGTTAAATGTTCAATACTGCCTTGATTTTTCCCAGATTTTACGTAAACATACATCATAACTACGATACGACTAAACTCTCATACGATGAGAAAAACAGATTTATTTTGCGTGAGTTTCAAGTTATTTTCGGTTTCCGTAGTATCCTATTCAAATGTTGATTAAAATTACTGTATAAATGACATTAGAAGTCTAAGCCCACAAGATTAAACAAACGATTTATTTACTATAGTAAAACGAAGAATATGAACCTATTTACTATTTTACAGCACCCGCATCACACATTACAAACAAGCTTTTTACCGGAATGCAAGGAAAGACTGGCGATGCACCCAGTGCACGTTGGTTCAGGTACTCACCGTTGTTGCAATATAACAGCAATAACCCGCATTTGTCTTTGCATAGCGAACGGATCAAACACAGAACCGCATTGCAATAAACTCTTTGTGTGCGTAGCGTTTGAAAAGATTGTAGGAATATTCGAGTTGCAACACTGGCGTCAATGTGCAGGTACGATCAGAATTTCAGTTCTATACAAACATGAAGAGAAATTTCTAGGAGACTTATCTTATCATAGGTTTTTCTTGTGTGTAGTGACGCACGTGCAGATGATAAAGTACAAAAAAATCTAGCTGAAGAGTTAATTTGTTTACTAATTTTAATCTTTCAGTGTTAGATAGTCCATTTACCGAGGCCGTCAATAGGGAGCCACTCGGGTGAAACTGCTGGCGGAAGCTAGTAATGTGAAAATAGTGATAATTTGTGCCAGGTTCTATCGCAAAGCTACATAGTTTGATAATAGTATGGATTACTGCGACTATTTAACTTTATGGTAACAATTTGAGCAAATGCCATTAATCTAATCACGCAACACAAGAGTAACAATTTTGACTATTTTATTGGCTAAACTATTAATCTACATAATATCTACATTTTACAATAATAATTTTCGTATTTCATTTAACCTTCTGCTGTTTTTTTCTTTGTGGCTCTACCAAGTATTTGATAGTGTTCTAACTGGCCAAATTGATGGTCCACACATTTTTAACACGTGGAGAATTTTATGGTTCCTGTATCTAAAGGTACGTAAACGATTTGTGGAGTTACGACAATTTACAGCCAATCTATTGGGACACAAGAACTAGCTTATGCTGTGAAATAAAGTGTATTTTAAGTAATTGTTGCTTTGGCTGTAATATAGGTCGGCTATGAAGAATTTGTGGCTAGGAAATAGCCGCACATGACGGTCGATCATAAGTTTAAGCAACGATCGTTGCGGTAGCTCCGTGGATGGGTGAACATTTAGTCATATGGAGTTCCTTCGTGTTTCTGACGCACTCGACAGTCACTACGCGTAGTCGGGAACTCGGGAGCCATAAAATCTGACAACCTACTCACTAAGGCGTATCAGGGCATTGGGTTGAAGAGGTCATATAGACAGTCACCCCGTTTAAAATACTGTACTCAGGTGCATCATCATAGACATAGTTAGGAAAAGCTAGGCTGGTAATGATGAAGGTTTGAAACAATAGTGATTTTTTCTTTGCTCTAAAGATCAAAGCTTTATTCTTTTTGGAGATGATTCTTAATCCATTATAGTCTTTTTCTGTTCTTTTTTAGAATGTTATATCCATATCTTCGCTTCCTGAAAAAATATCCTGAAAATAAACCCACATTTTCCAAATATTCGTCGATACAATAATATAAAAATGTATGTACTTACACAAATACTATGCACACGGGTGCGGTGATACGGACGGCTGATTCTATTGAGATTGGATATTTTATCTTTTCTGAGAGTTACGGCTACGTGAGGCTGGACGTTTTCTAGTTTATTGCTATCTTGCTTTAGGAAATGTCAATGATAAAGATACCTATATAAGGTTTAAAAAAAATGGAATATAGCTATGTTATAGATTAGGGATTTATTTTGGGCCAGGAATATTTTACTAGTGTGTTGAAAATCTACTTAAATTTCTGAACACTGGTAATAAATAGCCTGTTATCTTTGTTACAATATGCTATTACAGGCTTTTATAAAACGTCAGTGATATTAGTAGTACGCGGTTAAAGAAATCAGTCTTTTGAAGATGAACCGACAAGAAGCTACATAGACCAATCTTCCATCTTTAAAAAAGTATATATCCTGTTGGTAGTTACTAGAAAATATGGATGTTATGCTTATCTATATAAGTTAAAGTAACTGTTTGTGTCACCATAACATTAATAAAGTTGTCTCAGAAGGGCTTCAGCGTGTTGGCTTTGGCCCCACGTTCGCCTTCTAGAAATCCGGGACTCTGTAGTCCTGCGGTCTAAAAGAGTTAAACAAATATTAAACTAACTATACTAAACTGACTATACATAAGATTTGTTGATGATTTGTTGAAGATTTGACGTCCTGTGGGTATTATTCCGCGAATCCGGATAAAAACATATAGCCTTCCTCGATAAATAGGCTATCTAATACTGAAATAACGTTTCTAATCGGCATGCAAACAAACAAACTCTTCGGCTTTACAATATTAGTATATATTGAAAAGTTTAATGCTATAAAGACAATTTTTGAGACACAAAGAAAATAATTCAAGATACAATGCTTCTATTAAAAGTTACTAACAATGCTAATGAGCAAAATATTTACACGTTGCCTAGCAACCTATAAAGGGATGACGACGGAATAAATCATCTTAAACCGAGCTTAACTTGTGTTTAAGGAAAAGAGATGAGATACGAACAAACACATAATCCCATTATTTGTAGCTATTAGTCTCTATATATAACATTTAGAAGCAAGTTGTTCAGGGCAGCGACACTTCTATAATAAGAAGTCTAAAACAGTCCCCAGGGTCTCTCTGATCGACCCTTCATTAGTGGGATCTTTAAAAATCTTCTAAGTTACTTAGATTATTATCGGGTAGTAATTTCCGAAGCAATAAAGACTCATATTCTGACGTTTCGTTTGGCTCTAATGAGACCAGTTATTTGTTTCCATACTTATAACAATCATAATTTTAACATTTCTTCATGTAATAAAGACAATTAAATTCTTTCATGAATTCCTCTTCATTTCTTCGCCTTAAATGTTCATTCCTTCAGAAATTCAGACACTGAAAACATTGATTTGAAGTTTAAATTATAATTTAATTTATAAGTGTTCATAATCAATGCCAATTAAGGTTCCGTTAAACGCAACACTCTTTCAGCATTATCATTAACAAAAACGCTGTCGAACATTCCGGAATTTAAAACGTTCCGTTACACAAACGAGTACAACTTTAAATATTGCTTTACAACGAACGGTTTAAAATTGAGCTGTGTGAGCTTAGAAGGGACGCCGGCGAGCGAGTGAGCTTACTCGGAAGACAAACGACCGAAAAAAGACCATTTCAAATGACGCGATGTTGCAACAGCCGAAGCTAGACGCGCGAAACTGTTGCAACGGAAAACTTTGCGTGGAACGGAACGGCACACGGCGGTAAACTGTCGGTTTTGTTTCCATACTGCCATTATGGCATTCTTGTTATTAAAACGTGGTGAAGTGAGAGTTACGTTCTTGCTTGTCCATTGTTTGCGTTTTGTTACTACCCGTGTTTGTAAGTACATGTCTTTTTTAAAATTAAGTGATTAATTAGGTATCGTGTTACAAGGCATATTTTTGGTTTAATTTGGAAGATGTGTTGGCGTTGTATAGAATCCAGCACATCATGCTACGTGAAACTGTAAAATTTTCCCAATCGACTTTGAAGCATATGTTTCAGTGATAAAGTTAAAAATCTATTAAGGAAATTTGACTGATTGTAGTAACTTGATGTGCTGAGTTTGTACGTGAATTTTAAATATACAACTTTGAATGAAAATAAAAATCGGCTAATAAAGACAAAAAGTTTTCATTCAATTAACAGGTATCGTAGGTACATCACTGAACGAAAAAGCTGACATTATTTTTTAATTTTGTAAATTTGATATTGGCATATATCAATTTGGATTATGAGATTAAAAAAACAGGCTTTAGTTAATAATAATTATTGTTCATGAAAAATACACATTATTTTACTATGTAAATGTTTATGTTGTTTATTATAAGCAAATAGCTAAAGCATGTAGCTGTCGCATTGAAAACAATAAACTCGAGCCGATACTGTGAAATTAACAAACTTATATTTTGAAGGGTTAGCCATAAACTAACGGCCGGGTAATAACTTCAAATTCTATTAGATTTAATATAAATTGTTTCATAATAAGGAAGTTTTCACATTGTTAGGATTGCCGATTTATGTGAAATTTTACACTTTTTTAACATTTATAAGTTATAAGGGGTATTATAAGTTTCATCCTGAAACTTCTACCTCAATATCGGTACAAAACAAATTATAACTTGAAACGACTCAGCTGATTTTGATGAAACATGTTTAAAATAAAAGTATCTAAATCGGTTCATTCGTTTAAGAGCTGTGCTGCTACAGACAGACATACAAAGTTATTACAACATTTATATATCTATATCTCTTTTTGCGTCGGAGACTCGGAGACACTCGATACATTCATGTCGGGGTACCGTTAATTAAAAAAAATAAGTTTATTTTAAAGCTACATTTATTTTTTGTTTATTTAAGCACTCACACAAACAGAACTACATTGTACGTGTATAAGTCATTGTTACTCACACAGGTGTATGATAATATCGTTGCCATAGCAACAGCTTATCAAACGTCACATGTAACGTGAGTTTTAATTAAAACGCGTGAGGTGTTGCAACTAAACACTTCAAATCACTTACGGCCGAAATTAATAACCTATCTATCCGTTGTTTTGCTTACTAGAGATAGGAATTTGGCATTAGCCCCATATAATTTGTGTCAAATTCCTGTATCCAGTAAGCAAAACAACGGATATAGAGGTTATTAATTTCAGCCGTTAGTTAATTATATTGTCCTAGAAGGTATTGTTAATATTTTTATAAATATTTTATTTTTTTATTTTTGTTAAAAAATATGATGGTTTTCGAAAATTACAAGCAAATTTCCTGAAAAGTGGAGTAGGTATAATAGATTGAAATTATTTTACTTCGCGGATAAGGAAGGCTTTCAGATCTGTTGTACAGACGCCAGCACATAAACCTACCTCTGTCTGTCAAATTTCTTTAATTGATTTTCTACCTTATCAAAATATTGGAAGGTAAAATTTGACAGATTAAAGATTTTGAAAGATACTTAAAACTTATTTTTATTTAACCAATGAATACATGGACATAATTCAATAAATAAATAAATAAGTACAATACAACTAAATAAACCGAAACATGACCATTATTACGCGTCACGAATAACCACTACCTACTTTTTAATTCCAGCACTTACAACACCAATGACCAAATTAACAGCCTATAATATACTAATATGGATGGTACCCCAGGGATTCCCTGGCACTGCCATGTACAATAGTGGCAGGTGGCAATTTGGACCATTTACTGGCATGTTGGCCACTCCACCGCGCCTTAGTAATTAGTGAATTAATTTTAACAAATGTATGTATACGCGCATTTTTCTAAATTGGATTTTTATGAAAATGACAATTTTCATTGGCCTGACAATAATTAGTTATTTGCGTGGACACAGGTGCACTCTCTATTCCTGGTGGTGTCTTGGCACCATGGGACGGCAATTTGACACAACCTGACAGAGATCAGGCGCAGGGCAGATATTAACGTGAACGCCGATGCACAGGCGTGTCACCACCTAAGCAATTTTGGTCCGACCTGGGAATTAAACCCGACACTCGGCAGTCACGCCAGGCAGCTACTAGACCAATGAGGCAGTAAAATTATACATTACGTATTTATTAATTAAGTAATCCATTAGGAACCATTCTTCAGACCGCTTAGATTCAGATACGAAGTCTGATGCTGCTGTAGAAGATAATACTGACATTCCAATAAACGTCTACATAATTATATTAAAAAAAAGAGAACAATAACATCCAATAATTACTATGCGAATGGACATATAACTTTATTGTACAAACATGTTCAATAAATACCGACATTTTAAACAAATAAATTGTTACCCTTAAACGGCAGCATATATTTTGGAAACTATATAAAAATACCGAAGTGTTCCCTCGATTTGTACCATTTATAAACGACAATAGAATCCTTTAGGTTGTGACCAGGGTGAGTTACGACTGCCCTGATGTATTTATGTGCGAAAAACAAAACTTTAAGAGGGCAAAATGTAGGCACATTTATTTATTTGTTTCATTAATTTTATCAGCCCTCGCCTCAGGCGCTGGTTTATTTCCAGGACTTTCATAAGTTGTGGATATATTTTGTAACTGATTATTTATCATTTACACGACATTTTAGTCTTATTTTTGTGTTATTACCAGTTATTGTCTTGTCAAATTAAATTAAAAGTATAGACGCCAGCACATCAAGCTATCCGAACCTGACCAATTTTCCCAATCAACTATAAACTGTAGGCTTCGGAGAAAACAATTAGAATATATTAAGAAAATTTGACAGATTGTAGTAGCTTGATGTGCTGGCGTCTGTATGTACTTAAACGTCTTCACGAAGTTTACCGGGTTTTCCTTAGAAAATCTTGTCTGAAAATAGTTCTGTCTAACATTGAATTAAATTATAAAAAATGAAGTTATTACAAAGATTCAGAGAAACTCTCAATAACTAACATAGTTTTTAATTGTCCTTTATGAAATGACACAAAAAATAGAAGGTCACGTTCCAAAAGCTAATAAGACAGCAATCACTTTATTTTCATCTCACGATTATGCGATTTTATTTTGTAAAGATAATTGAATTAATCATCATCAAATTACAGTCACGGTGTTGTTTTTGGAAACCGATCTCCCTGTTATCTCCAGCCGTTGTCAAAGTAATTATAGAGTTTAATTAAACATGAGATTTGTCTAAGCGATGTGTTTTTAAGGAAGATATTACCCGTATCATTTCGAGTTGTTTATTTAACGTCTTCTTTAGTATTTTAATGTGATAAGGTTTGGGTCTACTATCCGATGTTTTTTTTTTATTTGAAGAGTCTTGTAGTTATTCTTTGTGCGAATTTTTGGTATCTCCTAGCCCTTTACTTACTTTACGTACGTCATTGTAGGGAAGAATACCAGCGTCAGGTATTCTACCTGACGCACGCTGAGCTGGACTCCCATTCGGTGTAAACTTGAGACACACCGCACCGCGTCGTTACAATAATATTTCATTTTTCTTTCTCACTTTGTCAATATCTTTGTATATTGTTTTGCTGAATAAATGTTTTATCTATCTATCTTCCCGGAAAACTGGCACTGTTAATTGACATAGTATTTTTTTAAACTGACACATACTCTAGCTACGGATTTTTGACTTAGGGACATTATTCACTATTTAAGTATCCCAACACAGAAACTTGGCACCAATACAGTGTATCAACACGTTTTATGCAAAAAAGAACAAGCGTAACCCTCTCTCGCTTCCGCTGCCGCCACCAATGTATCCCTACTTTATCGAGAGGGTTATAAATTGGGGGTTCGAAAGTACGTTTTTAAACGCAGAAATGGGGGAATTTAAAAGTGGGAAGGCTCTTTAGGTAAGTGTTAAGTATGGAGTACCGTTTTTTAGGCTTCGCTTGTAAATTGGTTTTCCTTTATTGATAGGTTTTTGTATTCGTTTCTCGTGAATTATTTGCTGGTTTATCGCGTGGATTGTCATAGAATTTAAAACTGAGAGAGTTTATACTCACACTTATATTAAATTGGCGTTTTTTTTAGGTTTTTTTATCGAATTGTCGCGTGTTTTATGTTCCTTTTTTTGGCATTTAATATTATTCTGATAAAACAGGTCCAATCGCGATTTAACTTTAAATAATCAAGTATAAACTTGACATTAGTCTGAGATACTGTTTATCCACATAAATGCTAATATATTTCATTACTAAAAAATCTTCAACAAGCTTTTATTTTCCTTAAAACAAAACAAAAAAAAACATCTGTTTTATTATACTTTCAGTAGGTTCTCATCTCAGGAGGAACAAAGTTAAGCGTCGCATTATGCGGCCAACGTTTTGGATGCACTCACGCTAACTACGCGAAAACTGCATGTAAACCGCATTTTTACTACCCATTTACGACTCCAGTACAAGATTCCGTTTTCTTTTTCTTTTGCTTGTTTTTTTTTTGTGAAATGAATTTTGAATGTTGGTATTATTTTGAGCACGTAGTTTTTATTAAAAACTAATTTAAATTAAAAATATGGCTGCAGCTTTTTTTTTCATAACGTTATGTTCTTTATTTTATATACATAATAGGCTTTTAAAGTCTTTTAAGTCAATAAATCCTATTTTTCAAAGTTGGTATGGATAAATGCATGTGTGTATGTTTGCCGCTCTTTAACGAAAGCTTGTAGATAGATAAATGGGAAAAAGCATAGTTAAGTGCAATGTTTCTATAACGACATGTAACAAGAGAAAATAACAGTTCACAATTACTATGAATAATCTTATAAGGTATAATTAGTATTACTAATTTAATTCGCAGTTAGTAACACAACCCTCAACCTACCTCCGCCCGCACCAAACTTTACCGAACCAAAATATCGAATGTAAATTAATATGAGGCAACATTTGTAAGACCCTCGGACTCAAATAATCATAGTGCGCATATCTATAAGAGATAACGATATAACGGAACTATAGAGGCATTAATCAACCCGGTCCAAGGTAGTCGGAGCCAATAAGGCTGTATATAACTCAGCGAATCTAATTTGGCTCGCCGACCCCCGTCGCAGTGGAAGGGTTAAATGTATTATACGTAGGTGCTAATATCGACGCTATCGTTCTGCTGCGGAATTCAAATGATTGGGTTGTCTGTTGCTCGTAGATTTATGGTATTTTTCTAATGCTATTGTGTTATAGATTTCCAATCAAATAAGTGTTCCCAAAATGAGAACTGAGTTATACAAACGAAGTTGTTTTCCCATGTGTATTCAAATGTATAATAAAATTCCTGTCCAAGTTCGGGAGCTACCAATAAATCGTTTTAAAAGGGCACTACGTAGATGGCTAATTGAGAATCCTTTTTACTCCATAAAAGATTCTTACTACATAAGTTTCTAAAATAAATTATTAATAGGTATACATTTTTATTTGCATGTTTATATGTGTGTAAATTCGAATTTGCACGTTATTATTTTATGACTAAATACTAAATTAACTAACTTATACTTCTAACCTATATAAAGTAGTATTCATGTGTAAATAAATACTTTGATTTTATAGTTTTATAGAAAATTGTCAGCTACTGAGAAAAAATATACCAAGATTTATTAAACTTTGATTGATGTGCTGTATCATACAGCCAAAATTATACTAAACGTTTCCAGCTAAACATTCGCCGTCAAACTAATTAACTGGCATCAAAACCTCCTTTGTGTACCCATAATATGGAGCCCACCTCAGCCTACTAACATATTCAAATTTCAATCCGAACCAAATTGTTTAGTACGTAAGCCGTAAGCCTCATAATTGCTTGTCGCGAATCAAATTTCTTTCCGACTTTCACACTTGACTTTATTATAAGTACACTTGAGTACAAATTAAGGAAGTTCGACTTTGTTGTCGGCGTAATCGGAGCGCTGTGTGTTGGTCTTTTATAAATGACTTTGAGAGAAACGGAGCGAGGAACGTGTTGTTGACGGGAACCTTCGATAATTAAAAGCATTATTTTCCGTTTATCCGGGCTACACGTTCATTTTGAGAGTGTATTAAATAATTTGTTAGGTAAACTTCAAGTTTTTTTTTTCATTAATATTTTGGATGTTGACCTTCTGCGTGATGGTCTGGACGCAACTAGGGCGATCTTTTACGATGTCAGTCAAAAGGAATCAGATATATTATATCCATAATTTATGACGAAAAAATTACATCATATTACGTTAAACTAAAGATAAGTTACTAATTTTGTTCTCTAGCACTAAAAATCAATTAATAATAGAAACATCGCTGGACTGAATAAGAGCGACCGTAGGAATGCCAACACCCACGCTCTTGCATTTGTATCACCTTAGTAATTTGGCCAACAAACCCAACAAACTAATATAACATCACTATTCATTATCGATACAAACGCCCGACCCTAATTCCATGTGACAGCTGATGTCACCTCACTAAACCTATAAGTTGTTATTAACACGAAGATATCGGAACACAGTTCCGTTAACTTCCCCGGAGAAGTTTCTTCGACATCCGAAAGTATAGAAAACTGATATTTAATATTGTATCTAATAACTATTATAGTTGGTATATTGAATTTGTCATCTTATGAGAGAGAAGGAATAGAGAGTGCACCTGTGTGTACGGTAATGCTTGTGCACCATAATATATTCTGGGCATCTGGTTGATCTACTTAGAACAGACGGATGCCATTATTATTATTATGTGTTAATTACATATTATTATTATGTACTTCTTATGTATTGAAACTCACGTGGTGGCCCACTGGGTAAAGAGCCAACCTGTTAAGGTGAGGGTGTGGGTTTGATTCCAGGTCAGGCAAGTACCAATGACCTTGGACTTTAAAGATGTTTTGATTAGCTTTAATTTCTTCTCTTTATCAGTAGATGCCTGTACCTTTAACGGATCGATATAAAAAAGGCTGGTGATGATTATGATGATGAATCAACCTAACCTTCCCACGAGGAGGAAAATGTTGAGGAAACTGGGACTTCAAAAGTTTGGAATCGCTAATTATATTTAGGCAATCACGTTTTCCGATACCTTTTCATATTACGAGGTGAAAATATTGAATTTTAATTGGGAGACACTGAAGTACAGACGTCAGCACATCAGGCTAACCAAAGCTGTCAAATTTTCCCAATCAACCTTGAACTTTACGCTTCAGCGATAAGGTTGAAAATCTATTAAGGAAATTCGACAGATTGTTGTAACCTGATGTGCTGGCGTCTGTACAACCAAAGTTTGAAGTTGTTAAGAAGGATAAAAAAATAATTTTATGACATTATAATTAATATTGGTTTATTAAAATTTAATAGTGTTGTGACTTGCACAACAAAATAAACGCGTTAACTTTAAGGTTTAATATTTTGTCAGACGACAACAAAATCCGGTAGTCTACCCGTAACAAGCAAAATTTAATTTATATTCACTGTTGAAATTTTCATCCAACGAAATTGATATGGAATACTTCGGTCTTTAAATTCACTGCGACAGTTTATTTCTTAATTAAGCGCATGCTTTGAATGCTGATGTAAAATGATCGCTGTAGTCAGACAGTATCAATTATTATTTTCAGGTATTTCAACTATCCCAATCGATATTTCTTTATTTTGTAACATATTTTTTTTGTTTTTACAACTTGTTGATCCTAAATACGTTACGTGAACTTAAATTTCAATTGTCAAGATCGAAATGTTGTCTACCCACGAATAAGTTCCAGCAGGCTTAGCATGGCAACCGTAGAAACAAATTTTGTTTACCGGAGATTGGATGTAATGACAGAAAAGTGACAGATTGATGTAAGATTTCTTTTGACATTTTTTTAAGTAATTTTTCTTTTCTTCGATTGACATAAGGCTACAAATAATTATATGCGAGTTGATATGTCGCGCCATGCTCGGGCAAAAGACATGTTGACATTGACAGAAAGAGCTTTGTCTTTTCTTGATAGAATAGATATAAAATCGCCATTCTAAGCTTGCAGTTAGTTTATTTGGTATATAATTTTATACAAATTCTGTTCCATTTTTGAATTCATTCTGTTGATAGTGGGTATTCAGACATAGTGAAACTGGCCCTTAATGTACCATTCTTTGTGTTAGGAGCATAGGTCCAGTAGCGGAAAATTAACTGATCTTGTAACGCGGTTTGGCTTCCAAAGTTCTGTTTGTTTTTATACAACGCTCTTATAAACTCTAGCCATTACATAAAAAGAAAGAAGACCACTCACGAGCGAACCACAAATCAACAATTCCTTTTTCAAAAACTCAATATCTGCGAAGCATCGTCGGTACCAGGGGAGCGTAGTCTAAACAATACGCCCTGAGTACCAGTCCCGTTCTCAGTTCATTCATTCCGTATTCAGATAGTTTAATTGCTATCCTGTCTTGCACTTAGAATGCAAGCTACGTCTCACTTCGGTAAAATGCGAACTCCCGATTGGCGGAATGGAGAACTTGATTAAGCTCGCAAAACTTTTGTTTATAATTTTCAAATGGAATTATGAGTTGTGTATTGTCTTCTGTATAATAAGAATTGTTGTTCAAGTAGTGTGATTGTGTTTTGATATTGAATGGATTGTTGTATTCCAGTATTTTATTCGTTTTTTTTTAATTATGGAAGCGAAACGTATGGTTCGATGAAAAATAATAATACCTACATAAGAATACGAGTAGGTAATGACAATGCTTGAGATTTTCTAGTTGAATTTCTCCTACCGAGTTTTTCCTGCATTTACCAAATGTCTAATATCATTCGGTTTATTTAAAACAAAACACCTACAATTTAAGGAAAGACTGAAACTATCAAATTTGAATCAAGTTTGAATCATATGCTCCAGCGATAAAGTTGACCTATTAAGGAAATTTTACTAATTGTAGTGGCTTAATGTGCTGGTGTCTGTACCTAATCACTTAAGCCGAAGCTAGTAGCTAGTTAGGGTAACTTAGTAGCTATTTTAAAATGTGATATAATTTCACAAAACCAACCAAAATAGGTCAGGTTGAGAGCGCACGACATTTCCACCCACTACTAAAAAAAACACGATCCTCAAAACCTCGGCATTTCACCAAATTCTTGACGAGCGAAACCTAAAAATTTATTTTGTCAGGCATAAATTAAATTAGTTGCCACAACAAATGTAAATTAATTAGCAGTATATACCTACGTGGAAGGTTGTTCTAGAAAATTGCTACCGTTACACGCCTGCACTTATATTTGCTCGCATGTTGTAATAAGTGCTCAATAATAACAGTTTTCTCCGGCTTGTGGTTATTAAATTTTTATACTGTTATGGTGGAATAGTCAATTCTAAACGCACATAATAAGCTGCATATACGAGGTGGAATAATGAAAAGAATAGTTATCTCTCTTCTTTAACAACCTTTAGTCACCCATTGCTGAGTGTAGGTCTCTTCCAAATCTTTCCACTTCTGGTGGTTTTGTGGTATGGCTATCCAGTGTCTTCCGGCCACTTTACCAAGATCGTCTGTCCACCTAGTCGGCTGTCTCCCTGCATTTCTCTTTCCCGCTCGTGGTCTCCACTCCAACACTATATTATTTTACAACACTATACTATATTATTTTTTATATTGAAAGAGCAAAGCTGGGGAGGTTGTCGACAGTTTGCGTTAAATTAACTTAATTGGTAACATTTTTGTATTTCATACGGCTAAACTGTTATCAAGTAATATTCTGAGGTGGATTGCTTGTTAATTATATTCGTGATTCAATATTAATCACGCTATCACGTACGTGGGGAGGTGGATGTTTAATCACCTAATGCCCACGCGGACGACGTCACGGGCAACAGCTAGTATTTAATAATATTATAAAGCTGGCGAGTTTGTTTGTTTGAACGCGCTAATCTGGCTTGATCTGATATGCTTTCAGTGTGAGATAGTCCGGTAATTCTTGCTGTAAGGATTGAAAAATATTTGATGAAACCTTTTTTCATACAAGTTAGCATTAGCTAAAATATGATGATATTTCTCATTTCGTCCATCAATTGCATTATATTTTAGTAAAACTAACACGACTGTATGTATCCCTTAAGCCCAAGCACCGAGGGACGCGACGTAATCGACCACGAGCCCCATCTTCAGTAATGGACATTTATGGGGCTCATGATTTATGGCCCGTATTATTCACTTATGACACTCATCTGTTGACTTCACTATGGATATGTTCCCTCGAATATGGTCCACATTTCTTTTTAGTGTTTTTTTTGAATAATTTTATTTGTAGTTGTAATAGGACTATTTTTAGTTGATAGTTTTAGTTTAGGTTAATAACCAGGCTTATTAGGCCTACGATAGTATCATAATGCGGCCTGCCTTTTGGTCACTATCTCCCCGTTGTTTATAATAAAATGACCCCTCCCCTCCTGGGTGCAGCAGGATGGAGTCTCAGACTCTTACTAACTGAAATCTAATATGTTCCTCCTGGAGGTATTTGTGTGCCAGGCCCGTGTATACTGTTGCGAACCATCCCACAGTCGCGACGATCGTCGTTGACAGCGATGCATAAGATTATTTTGATACATAATTTTTTTGTGTTGTGAAGTTTGTAAATATCTACAAATTGTAAGTGATTGTTGTAGGATTAGAAAATTGATTATTAATTAAATAATAAATAAGTATTAATTCGAATCAGTTTCACCTAGTGCCACACTGACCTTTTCTCGAGTCACACTGACCCACGTTAGGATGAAAAAAATAATAATATGCCAAATAGTCGTTTCACTGAAACCACATAGGTACTTCAAATACTACAATACTTTTAAAACCAAAATAAAGTCACATACCTACATTTATTTTTAATCAAATCTACACATACATCAAATTAACAATATATTTTAAAATTTCAACGAACACTATTTTTTGGATGTTCGTCATTCGCAGTAAATAAAATTCATTTCAGTTGATGAATGCCACAGTGCATAAATGCTGTCATTCTGACGTCACATCACCGGTATTGCGTGGAGGTGCAGCGATAGTGCTTGACTGTCAACGGGGTGGCAGTGCTGCCACTTTAGGTAACAGGTTACAACGTGTCGCTGATAGTTATGCTGCTACTTTGGGTTACAGGTGAAAATATGGCTTGTAACAGAGTTATGTTGGATATTGACATTTTGATGAGCATTCAGATTATGTCAGGAATTAAAGCTGTTGAGGCTGTGTGGAGTCGACGACTTTGCATGAATTCGTTATCATTGTTAAAAACAGTCGGTTTTGTTACAAAAAACGATTATTTTTAAGTTTAGTTGATACGCAGGTAAAAGTTACGTTTTGGATTATTTTATTTCATAATTTTCTGAAGGTTTGCTGAAAAAAAATCTTAATTTTTCTAAAAAAATTTTATCATAAGAATTCGAAAAACTCCTGATTTTTTTTATCCCACAAATACAACGACCTTAAATTACTAAAAACCGTTCCAAACCCCGCTAAGAAGAGCTAATCCCGTTTCGAATCAAAAACAAAACAACAACGGAACAAAAGCTGTCACCGATGCCGTTCAAAATTAAATACAGAATTCAATCACGTCATCCTACAGACATTTTAATGGAAAAAGCCGCAGGTATAGTCAATTCAAATACGGTCCAAATTAGAAACACGATCATTATTTCAGCGACGTCATAAATCATAATCTACATGGCGCGTCGCTCTGAGGGCGCGGGACGGCGTCGACACGACGTCGGCGCGGCGCGGACGCTTGCAATATTAAATTCAATTTACTTGGCTTGATTAGTTTTGTGGTCATAATGCTCTGGTTGCATCTAGACCTCTTCCTTCATTGTCGTATTAATTTTGATACTGCGTTCTAGACTGCTTGTTGCCAAACCAATTTCGGACCTTGTTACTTATTTTGGTGTGTTCCTACGTAATGTTGAAGTGGTATGAGAGGACAGATTGTCATCATCAGTTTTGTGAACCTAGGAAAATAAGTCAGGCAGATTAATTACTAACTAGACTAGTATACGATCACTTTTTCAACTCTCACAGCATTAACAGTCCTGTACTATTAACAAGCTGCTCTTTCTCTCTTTCTTCATGTTTTTATGAGAAGACCAAAAAAAAAAAATCCCTTTCTTACCCAAATAATTCAAATCTACCTAGACGAAGTCACGGACAGCAGCTAAGGGTCGGTTCATATCTAACGGAATATGCGTCGCGTATTATCGGTCGCGTACTGCCAGGACAGACAAATGTATAGAAAAACATTTGACCATTCACACTCAACCGATGATACGTTAGTAGATACGACTGATGATACGCTCGGCGTATTTTACGTCAGATATGAACCGACTCTTACAGATACACACATTCGAAACTTAATATTTAAACCTATTTAAACGCTAATCATTCAATTAGTGATAATTTGTTAAGTCGAGCATACGTTCGGCTGATGTAATCGACGCGTTGACACGTAAAGACAACGTTAGGAAGCTAACCAATCAAGTGTGATAATGTTATGGGCTGTTCCCTAGTAATTAGCAAGATTATTACTTGTATATTGTATGAGTATTGGGTTATAGGGGTCTAATTATTATGGCAAACGAAGACCGTTACGTCTGTTGAGCGAGTTATGTGGTTATGGTACTGTGGTGAGTCCACTGCGTTGGCTGCGTTAGAGGTATCCAGGTATTCCAAGAAAACTCCGGGCGTACTTTACTTAAAGTGTTTATTTTCGGTTTGAGGGCTGGCGAACGACTGACTATCTACCTATTTAAATCTAACTACTTATTTTTATTTCGATTCTTTATTTAATTGATGTTTCGGCCTGTTATAAAATATAATATGAGATGTAAGGAGGCTACATCTCTACAGTACTATAGAATTCCATAACAGCTTTCAGCAACCGTTACAGTTTAAAATAGCGTAATTTCATCCGCACTAAATCTAGTGCTAATAAAATTACATAGAAACTCAACACTAGTTTGCTTAAAGCCTAATCATTATATAAAAAAAAACAAACTTAATCTTATGTTATTATTCTAACAGCTTAATTTATAAAAATACCATTTTATAATAATTTTCTTTTTATAAAAGGCAATGTTAAAATACAAAAACTATGAAAATACATCATTATCTGATTTAAGCATCATTTAAAAGGTAAAAGTCCATTATCTGCCTTTGTGTACGGTTCTGACGAAGCTCAGATATTAAATTACAGCGTTTTTTTTCTAACGAGCTACTATGTAGTACCTACTAACAACTTACATTATTTTTTCTTTAGACCTGAGTTTTATATTATTAGATAAACAAGTTATGTACTTGAATAGGGCTTTAAAACCGTAACTTCGAAAATAGTTTTGTGTTTGAGTTTCGAATTTGTTTAGGTAGTTAAAGCTGTGTAATATGGTTTTTTGATAACCTAGTCAAATTCAATACTTTTAATGAACAGTTTAGAAAGGTTACCCGATCCAAACCAACCGACAGAGGTCACAATCCACACAGTCCACAATAATGCCATTCTACTATTTTTAAGTTCAGTAAAGGTAACTATAATGTGCTACAGTCTTGACGATTTTCTTGTTTATCCGTTCTTTTAATGTATCACACCTGGAAATAAGTCACTGTGGTATAATATGGATACAATAAGTCTACCTATACATATACCTACAAGCAAATAACCGCCCTTAAGAAAGAGCGAAAGATTTTATAATAAATAAAAACAAGAAAAAAATAACAAGTCACCTTTTCATTACAGAGTTGAGGAAATTAAAGAAAAAAAAACTCTTAACAAGATAGCTAATAACCTTACATCATTAATATTCATCAGAATTACTATTTATGAGCTTACCTTTGACGGGATGAAGCCGAAGATGATTGGATTTTTCTTCTGTCTTTTAATAGAAACGGATCAATTAATTTGAAAATGAGTAGCAATTTTTTTTTGTAAGCGGAAACTAATTTTGCTTCATCGATTGATTAAAAAGCAATTTTCCTTTTATATTGTGCCTTAGTTTCTATGCCTTAATGGCGCCCAGACTTATTACCAACCAACTGTGCAGCTGTGCAGGACATATTATAGTGCCCAAGCATTTGCGCAGACACAGGCACGCAGCCACTCCCATAGTTCCATCGGACTATAAGATGAACCCGACATGACCGAATAGAAATCAGGCGTAGGACAGACAGTCACGTGCTCTCCGACATACGGGTGTATCAATCACCAACTTCCAAACTTCGGGCTGCTTTTGTATGTTTTTTTATGAAAGTATCTTAAACCCCCACAAAGAGATTTCCTGAGGCCCGTCCCGGGCATCGAAGCCCGACCCCGGCATGCAACTACTAGATCAACGAGGCAGATAAATTCTATGCCTATGTATGTGACTAAAAACGCATAGCCCTTTGGAGGTTTCCTGATTTAGGTACAGACCGCCCGTAAGGCTGATTACACACGCGTAAATCGTACAGCTAACTCGGACACAGGAATCAGGCATCATAGTTATTGAATTACACCTTTTTTTACAAAAGCTTTTACGTGAACGAATCAATTAAATTAAATGAATGGAAACCTTTCACGAGTGCCAGGTATATTCGCAAAAGGTCGAGTTCAGTAAACCCATCTGCATAATTACTCGCACATCGTAAGAGTTTTACAAATTTAAATTTAATTACCATTTCGTTTTAATATGCATTTCTTTGTGCTGTGTGATTTGCTAACTAGCTAAGCGTGCAGAATAATATAATTAATTATATAATGATATGTTTGTAAGAAATTACGGTGTTCTTTGTTATATACATATGTAGTAACGTCTCTTTTCTCTTTAGTGATGGAATTTTTCAGCAGATTTTTTTAGATCTATTTCAGTAGTTTTGGTATCAGCATAATATATTTTAGTAAGAAAAGTTGAATTAAATATTCTTAATTTTATGAGTTACGCTCTTTCTTGATAATTCACACAAAAGCTGTGATGAGAGGAGTATACCAAGGGGTATCAAGTAGCCCGGATAGCTGTGTTGAGAGGGCATTCATGTGATTCAGATATGCAGTCATTGCATGTGAGACTATGGTACTCTGCAAAATTCGGCGGGTTGGGAGCTCAACACAACATATTTGGGCAAAGGTTAGATTCTTTTGTGAAAATGTTTGACCTTATGGTTATCACGGCATCAGTTGCCGCAGAGCATAGCCACCTAAATATTTCAAGTACTTTAAATTTAAGTGAATTAATTTATCAGGAATTGCCTTTTATTAATAAGGAGGTTTTTGCTATGGGAATAATTTAATTATAATTTATAAGTGAAATTTATCCGCCTCATAAAGTTGAATTGCAAATTTATCATATATATTTTTTATTTCCCTAGTTAACGATTTGATTAAATAATGCATATTGTTATGCTGATACAGCTTTCATGCGCTTTTCAAACATTTTTATAAGCCAAAACTTACTTAATTGGAAACGATAACATCTAACAATGGTCTTCAAACGAGGCTTAGTGGGTTCAGGGGGGATTATTCCAACGCACCCGTTTATACAGGGGTGCTGTGAAAACGTCGACCTGGCTGAAAATTCAATTTGGGGTCATAATAACATGTGGCCGGGGTACGTCGAGCGGTATTATGTGGCCGTACCAATACGTGGGACATGAGAATTGTACGTACTGGTTAATCGGTTTAATATGCCAGTCATATTTTTTTGAACTTGGAACTAGGTTTGGTTTTGGATCTTTAAAAACCGGTGGATGCTCCGATTCGGTTGTGGCAATTTTCTCCATCGCCATATTGTCCCACGCTAAGCACAGCTTGTGCTAAGGATACTAGACAACTGATATTACGCACTTGTATACTTTTCTTTTGTAAATACATAAGAATACTCAGACGAAGTCAATCACCCATGTTCATTCACACAGAAGTTGACTTACACGGGAACAAAACCTGTGACCTCCGTCATGGCAGGCAGATTCACTAATTGTTTCTACGCCGTCTGGTCGTCCAATAAACACTAGCACCACTTATCAATTCATGTGTCCACCACTGAACCAGGAAAACCATTACAGATAATAAAAATAAAGTATTCAGTGTTATGTTTTTAGTACTTTCAATAGTGGCCATAAAAACCGTCTATGCTACAACTACGTAGTAAAATAAAAATGTTAACAAAGTCACAAAAAAACTTTAAACCATCAATGTTTCAATTAAATCAACGCACAAACATTGACACGCTATACATTCCTCAACTCCGTCAATGTAAGCATTTAACATGTCACAGCGAGATTAAATTCTTAATCAAAATAACTCAAACCATTTCGCTTCCGTAAAGCATTGTACAGACTACAGGTTCCAGTGTACGCGTAGTGAGTGACGTGTGTGTACAATTTGTATGCGCTGAGGTGGGAGTCAGCACGCATGCTCACGCTTGATATGTAGGGATACTGAACTATCGTTCCTTTGTACGCGAAAATTCTCACGCAGTCTGTACCAAGCTTTAGGATGTGCCACAGACAAATTCAATAACTAAACGACCAATAAGGAATTCGGTAGCTTTAATCAAATGCTTAGGTTGTGAAAATGAACAATTCACCCAGAATATCGACGACAGAATTTGTGAGTTTTGTCAGCAATCAAACTTGGTTGGCTGATTAACATAGTTTTCACATCAAACTTGCTCCGATTAAGTTCTAAAGGTATTCCATGGCGGAACTTTGTACGGAACCCGTTCGCGTTGTTCTTGAACGTATTGAAGGGAACTCGACGGAGTACTAATTAAACAGAATTGTCTTTTTATCGGCTTCTAGCGTAGATGCTTTTTTTTTTTTTTAATTTTTTTTCTGGTCTATTGTGTGTTAAGTGTTGTTGACTCCATTTTGTTTCATACAATCTTCGTATGAAGTGGTATGCACTTTATACATATGAAGTTCTCTATTTATGCATTAATTTCAAAAGATTTTGATGTAAAAGAAAAGCTAAATAGCGCAATATTGAAAAAGTGT
This sequence comes from Heliothis peltigera, assembly GCA_958496145.1. Taxonomy (NCBI): domain Eukaryota; kingdom Metazoa; phylum Arthropoda; class Insecta; order Lepidoptera; family Noctuidae; genus Heliothis; species Heliothis peltigera. Next base: position 842,191 of record OY292327.1, read on the forward strand.
AAATAATAAGTTCTAATTCAGAAAACAAAATATTGTAAAACGCGTTTGATGTACTAGCTTTTCTCAATGCTGCAGTAACGGAGAAAAAACAAATACATAAATCAAATATTGCTTTATGCAGCTGTTGGTATCATGTAGGATTTGTTGCGGAATATTATGTAGCAGGTCACAGCTGGCAACACTGTTTGCCCTGGGAAGAGCAGCACTTTCTAAAATCATAACAAACAAACCCAGTGTTTCAAATTAACCCGGACTAAAGTAAACTAGGCTACGAATATGTTTTCATATTAAGATTAGGTAGTAGAAACATTATAATGTTTATGAATAAATAATTGAGACGAGATCAATATTCATTAGTAGTTAGCTGAACAGTTTGTTTGCGTAGTTGAACGCAATAATCTCAGGAACTAATCCCAAAACATTTAGTCTCAGTTTCACAGGTTACAGGTTAGGTATATTCAAAAATGGAACAGAATTTGTATGAAATCATCTGTCAGATAAACTATTTGGAACATATCAGCAACCGGTGAAACTGGCCCTTAATATTAGAAAGCTCATTTATAAGGACGATTATTGGCTACTTTTTATTTGGGCTTGCGAAGTATTTCCCACGGGACATCAAATCTGCCTTTCTTATTAAGAATAATAGAAAAAAAAAAACATGAAGTATACTTTTAAAAAAGAAAGCCTGAAAAAGTCAGGAAGCTGACGAAACCACGTGCCAAAACTAGTAAAGGATATGTGAAAAAACTTTTCCAAACATATAAATGCGATACGAATCCCCCGTGCCACGAGTTCTGAACTGTTCACAATCAATATGGTGGATTTCTGTCAAAATTGGAAACGTATAAAATATTACGGCAGTCATGCCTCACAAAGAACTTCGGTTGACTTCCAAAGAGACAATTTCGGTTTTATGTAATAAGTTTTTCGCTTTGGAATATTGTAATTTAAGAAATTTCCATAATTCTTAACTCGGGAAGAGGTCTGTTCTTTGTTGTTTGAATATGCTCATTGTGTGTGTATTATGTTCTGAAGTTGTAAGATGTTTGGCTATCATTAACTTCAACTATCGCTGGTTGAAAAAAGTTTTTATTAAAAGATAGTTGTTTGTTTCACTACGGATATTAGAAACTAGCTATTGCCCACGATATTGTCTGCCAAAAATATTGCTTAACAGAGTACCGCATATAATAAGACTATTTGCGCATCTTTTTAGAAGTTCAGGGGTTCTATCTAGGTTGTAATAAACACGGCAAAAAGCGAAACATCCATGAAAAAATAAAATTGAATAGTGTTTAGTGTTTAGTATCGTAAAACTAACTAAGTTCAATCTAGGGGCACAGCAGTACGCCCGCCAAGTTCAACAAAAAGCGTCACGGACGTACCATTTTTTTTTTTCAAAGAAATTCAAACAATTGAAGCCTTTAATCATATCAATAAATACACATTAAGATTTTTTTTGAAAACGTATTCACCATGAATAATTACATATCTATTAAAAATCAAATAAAGCAATTGATTAATTGCTAACTCCATGCAATAGGCAATAAGTAGGTTCACTGCTATCGCTTAGACAAAAATCCAGGAAGAAAACAATACTATTAATCAAAACTACTGAAGCACACCAACAAGGTAGTCATAAGTTTTCTACCAAAAAGTTACAGGCCTTTTAAAATAGATTATTCGAAGAACAAGTTCTTTCCTAAAGTTAAGATCATTATCGCTTTGGTATTAAAACAAATCTTTTTCTCATTTCCCTAGCAAACTTACGTGCCCATTCAGTAATGAAAGTGGCCGATAGGGAGCGCTTTTTAATTAAGAATTACATTGTAATTCCTTTGACCTTCGTCACGGATTATCAACCAGTTTTTTGTAAGAAGGTTGGTTAGTAAATGAAACGGAACCATTTCCGTATTGCTATGAGTTCTGCGATTAGTACGGTACCTTTGTTTTGAAAAAGAAAATAAAACTAAATTATAGAGGTAGTGTTTAGGATATAATTATGCGATTATGGATCGATTTTTTTGGAACGAGTTTAATTTAGTGTAATGAAATGCACTCAAAAATTGAATATGAATTGCAATTAAAACCCTTAATTTGATGTTGTAAACGCTTCAGGTATAACACGGCATTTGGCAGGTTCCCAAATACTTTTCTTACATCTAAAATTATATACTTGATATTACGAATGAAATAATTATTTTTTTTGTAGTGCGCTACGTGCATAATTTCTTATTTTCGTGCAGTAAAATTTTCAAAGTATTTAAAATACGAAATATTTGACAGCTATTTGCGACGTTGCCAACTTTTGGGATAGGTACGCGCTCATAATTAGTGTAATCTACAAAATCGGCTTGTCAAATCTAACAGTCTTATAATCTACAGCCATGTCTCTTACGGAATAGCCGGTTGTAATAATTAATTTGATTTCCTGAAGGCATGTCTATTGATTTGTGATTAATCCACAGACGCAGCGCTGCGCTAATTCAATATTGCATTAGCATCGCAATAATTATGATTGCTGTCAATAGTGTTAACGATCTATTTGGTGGTTAATAAATTCATTTTTATGTAAATTAAGTTAGGTGTTCTGACTTGATTTATTGGGGAAAAATATTAAATATCAATATTGGTTAATATTTTTTTAAAGTCTGTTGTGTTTCCCAGGCTTGTTGTGAATAGTATAGAATGGATAAGAAGGATTGATTTTGAAATTACAGTCCTTATCATTGTGACGGAACACGACGTCCACATTACAGTACACGACAGCACAAATCATTCTGCTAAAAATGATTTTAAAAACTTTAAGATCTTTCTCAATTCGTCAACATATTGCTTTTACTTATTCAACAGGAGTAGCAAAAACTACATAGTAATAATAAGCATCTAATCTGAGAACAGGATATCTCATATCCCGTTATTTAGGGTTCCGTACATCAAAATGAAATAAAAGAAATCTTATAAGACGAATTGGTTGTCCCTCTATTCGTCTGTCAACATCCTTTATCTCGAGATTGCGTGGAAATATCGAGTTGAAATTTAAACAGTATAATGAGGCCTATGGTCTAAGTTGAGATTGTGAAAAATTAAACTTATAACATTATGTAAAAAAGTTTTATTTATTAATTATTTTTCCATAATTGGGCTAAACCTATGTATTAGTTATTAGTAACACCTATTTACATTTAAAATAAGGAATTCTTATTCAGGGCATAAATTTGATAAACTGCATAATTCGTATTTTCATCTAATGGCATAAACAACAACGAATAACATACAAAAAAAAAAAAAACTCAACACAAAACTTTTTAAGCTTCCTACATAATCTGTTGGCCGTTGATCGGCTTTCGTAAAGAACATTTTAGCAAACACTACGGTTTTTAATCCGAACTAACGAATGCATCGAAAGGTTATCTAGGGTACAACAAGCTTAGCCATTCGCAACTGATGTTTTTCGTTTATCTCCAATCCCCAGTCACCAATCACCGGAGTTCGAATTTCGAATGTCCGAAAGATTCCGAACGTCAAATGAAAATACTGCATTAGCGCTTATCTCCGTATGAGGATAAGCGTTGAGAGACTTTAATGGCGTGCCACAGAAATCGGTAATCCGTTTTCCATTTTCAAAATTTAATATTACTTTATAAGAATTTTATGAAGAAGCTGGCTGGAATATGTAGGTTGCATTACTTTTTATTGAATAAGTATTATTATGAATTACAAAATGCTGGTACATATGTTGTTATATTATATAGCTTTCTTCTAGACAATATTTTTGCGGATAGTGAAATATTGAATCCAAAAAAAATTATTTTTTCATCACTGATATTAGTATCTTGTTCTAGGAAAAACATAATCGAATGCTGTAGCCAACTCAACAAGAACAATAAAAAATAAATATACGATACGGCCTAATATATTGTTGTCCGTATTCTACTATCTTTTATTTTAGTTAATAATGTACACGTGTTTAACTGGCAACTTGGTCTAGTAGTCCCAAAGCGCAATAGCTGAGAATGAGGTCTCGGATACGATTCCCGGGTCAGGCCAAAATAGCCTAGTGAGTTTTTGAAACTTTTTAGAAGCCCGGAGTATGAAAGTTGGTGATGTCTCTCCGTTTTTTTTGGATTGCTGACCCATCGGGCTAGGAGAGCGAGGCAGTAGAGAGTGCACCTGTGTTTGCGTTAATGCTTGTGCACTATAATATGTCCTGTGTAGCTGGCTAACTCGATTTGAACGCTTATGTCAAAATGATACAAGGAAAATAACGTTTTAGCTAGCCAAACTTAACCTTAAACACTTATGTTCCTTGAGTATAGTTTATGGCGCACTTACCATGTTTATATTCAGCACCACTTTGCAAGTAGTGCAATAAAACTGGTTCGAGACTTAACTTCATTTTCATTCTCCACTTACATATCGCTCTTTTATCTCGCGATTCATCTTAATAAAACAATTCGCTACAGTCATAAAGTGTTTTAAGCGTCTACCAAAATGTAAATAAAAATGTTGGAAATTTAATTTAGCAGTGCATCTGCCAGGCTAAGAACAAGTTCTTGTTATTATTCTAAAACAATATTATCCTTATTCCGAACAGGGAGACAAGAGACAGGGAAGCTAGTGACACAAAGAGCGTTGTACCAGGAGCACAGAACGTGCTAGGAAACGTTAACTGAGACAAACAAGCTCATTACCCGTGCGGTCGACCGACAGGGGTGCGGCGCGCGACTCATCAGATTGGCTGTGCAGCTACTATCTGTAAAGATTTATGTGTCCCTGGTACACACTTGGAATTATTCATACCTGTTTCGCGTGTTTGAATATCGTTTGTTCGAATCTCCTCAGCTCTGTTAACGTTAAATAAATATCGGTTTCACAATAACGTGTTTTCTATTGTGCAAAACGATTTCCGTAAATATCACAATCACAATTAATTGTCAATGTTTGACATGTAAAACATAAAATACCAAGGCAAGTGGGGTGGGGTGGGATCATTTGCCTTTTGTCTGTCGCACTCTGTCGATGTACAAAGGAAACAATATTCGTAAAATTTACGCGAAAAGTCGCGGTATTGTTCAACTCCCCAATACGGATCGGAAGCAGACATCGAAACGTTACAGAGAATCAACTTCAAACAATAATTACATTCTCGTTTTGATTCATTTATTTAGATTAGCATGTGTTCATTTCAGTGTCATTTTCACTTTTAAGTGATCGATTTGACATCATTCAGTTAGTAAACTTAAATAAATAGAGCGTTTCCAACGTAAAAGTCGCGTCAAAGATGCCGTTTTGTGATATAACTGCAAAAACTTACATTATATTCCCCCAAGCAAATTGTTTACAATCAATTTTATCTTCCGTGACTAAAGTTACATTGTAACAATGGTAAAGTCCCACAAGAACCTCAACTGTGCGTTATTTGCATAAAAATACAAAATAATAAACATTTTTGAAAAACGAGAAACATTAAATTCCCTGAAAATGCTGGCTGTCATTGCGGTGGTTTGAATTCATCCCCGTAAACGGTTATGGACTCAAAGAATGTACAAAGCCACATTCATTTTTTGTTTATGTTTATGTTGTTTCTTAAAAAGAAAAAAATCTTAAAACTTATAATTCATTTCCGCCAAGAGCCAGTGTCGTTGATTTACTGTTTTTCTCTCACTTGGTGAACTTTCAAAAAAACGAACCAACGATGTTGTTTGATAGCAATCATGCTATTTTGTGTAACACAAAGAACTCATTTTGTCCTTTACAAAGTAACTCCGGCGACCTACAGCCATGATCTGTGATTTGTTCCGCCCATTCTTTGAAGAGCGGCTATAAAGGTTTTATGTCTTAATATGACGTTTATTCTAATTATGTCTTTTTAAATTTTCAATATTTGAGATTGCGAACAAAATTTCGTTGTTTCAAATAGTGGAATTAGAAACAGCAGGTGAGCTTTTATGAAGACTACAGCACCGGAGCGACGGCAACAATTAGTCTGGATATTCCAAGCACAGCATTCCGTACGTTTTGTCCCGAGCAGAAATATTTGAATAGTTTCTCAAATAGGTAAATTTCACGTAGTTTATTGTGTTTGAACTGTCGCCTCGGACGGTCTTGAACAATTGTCATTCTGGCGTACGTCCCGCTACACGTTTGTGCAATTGCGAATTCCGACGGCGGTGCGGTAATATCAATACGTCGCGAGGGTACACGAAACTTGTCGGCAAAATATTCACTACCCCGACTGTAGCCGAACCCTCCGACAATGTATTACTTACATTTAAACGTCACTCAAAATAAATTGTACTATTGTTTTGTTTTTTTTTTTTTGTTAGTTTCGTAGTCGTGACTTAGGGGAATCTAGGTTATGAAGATCTATGCTAGTAAATTGTTAACAGCGATCAGTTACATAAAGATTCATTCAAATACGAAAGACTGTGTGTATACTAATATTATAAAGCTGAAGAGTTCCTTGTTATTTGAGAAATTATATCAGTGTTCCTACAGCCCATGTATCGAGGAAGGTGATAGGCTACTTTATTTTTTTAATTCCAGGTAAGGCAAGCAGCAATATAACTTTTCTGTTATATGTACGTTATAACTTATAAGTATTTGAATTTAAAGATTGATTTAAGATGAAGGAAAACATCAAGAGAAAACGTGGACCTAAAAGTTTGAAATCAGCTTGACCGCAGTGATTAACGCTCAGTGGGATACAATCCCAGGAAGATAGAAAATACTTCTGTAAATCAAGCTTTTATTCCATCACCACGTCGAAATATACCATCCGGTTTGAACAGAAAGACCACTAGTCATACCGTAATGGTCACTAGTCATATAATACCATATGTCCTTTATTCATTTGCGTTTCAAAGGAATTTCAAAAACATTTTGGTCTTTCAGCACATTTTTTTTTATGTACGTATACATATTTTAAAGGAAATAAGTATAAAATAATTTCGCAGCCAAAACATATTAAACGCGTCTCAAACTTCGGAGCGTCCCACGGTTGATTAATTACACAGTTTTATGTTCTACCAAACAAGAAGGTACAGTCAGATTAAAATGAAGGTGAGCCCATTCCCATTGCGGCGTAATTCGAAATTCCGCTTGGTGCGAACGTCGACACGTAGCACTGGGGTCTTACATCAAGTGACATATACGTACAGCTATTAAGTTTAAAGCCACGTAATTTGGTAGATGCACCTGCCCGTATTTTCACGGCTCCGCTCTGCTGTTACACGGGATTCGGAGCTAAGGACTGAATTATTCTGACGTCGACTGTATTTTGATTCAGTTTTGTTCTGTAATTCGATTAGAGCTTTTTGTGGTAACAGATTAGTGGGTTTATTTTTGGGATTACTTGTGTTTTAACATTTTAATGGTTACGGAAAGGTTTGTACTTTACGGCTATTTTGGTTTGATCTTTTTGTTTGCTGCGGGTTTTAGAAGAGTCCTTCGTTGGTTCCCTCCAGAAAGTACAAATGTGAGTTTTAGTCAGTAAAAGTGTGACACTCCCTCCAGCTGCACCCACATCGCGAGCGTTCATTAAAATCTGATGGCCATAAAAAAGTTCAGGTGGTGGTAATATTTTGGTAGTTTACTACTAGATGTGTAGTTGGTAGTGTTATAATATAGTTAAACATGACTGCCTTTTTGGTCTCGTAGTTGCATAGTGCAACTGCTGTGCATAGGTTCTCGGATTCGATACCCGTGTCAGGCCCAAATTGCGTTATGGGTTTTAAGAGACTTTCATAAAACAGCACGGAGTCTAGAAGTTAGTGATACACCCTTGCATTATCGTAAATGTCTGATCTTTTGACAAATAATGCATAACATTGAGAACATTAATTTATTATGTTTATAAGTGCTTAAAAATCGAAAAATAGTAACGTCTTTCATCATCCCTACAAAAAGCATGAACATATTCTAACATACCTCTCTCCATTTACACGTCATCATCAAGACACCTAACACCACTTAATCAGTAACAACATTACGAACCAATCACAATATCTAGTGCAGAGCCACTTCGAATCATCAACATTTAATCCGCATACGTCCGCATCCGACTTAACCGATTCAATAGTTACTCAAGCATCGTCCGACGGACCGGTATGCAATTTCACACATCGATACACCCTGATATTGCTAACTGTACGTTCTTAGCAACACGTATGACAAAAAATTCTGGCAGTTGGATGTTCTGATGCGTAGTAAATATCGCGCATCGATGGGCTTCTCGTTTTGAGGTAGGGTATTAGTTTGTAAATTTGGTTTTGTTTCGTTATGTTGTTAATGGGTCGTCTAGATGTTACAGTGACACCTTTTCATTGGAAATCTTTAAGTAAGGGTGCAGCTGAAGGGAGTATCAGACTCTTAGTGATTGAAACATACTATGTTCCTTCTGGAGGTCCCTCTGTGCCAGGGTGACGATAACTCTTGCGAACAACCCCGGCAGACTTGCGATGACACCTGGGTCACATATTTAAAAAGTATTTACGACTGCCTCATTTATTCTCCTACTAAATATCGTGTATATTCGTTTATCTATTTTATTTGAAATTCAAAGTAGACGCTTTTTATGTTATGTAACATAATCATATTAAGTTTTAAATAAGTACCCAGAATTTCTCACTAAAATAAGGTTCGAGATTAGATTAAAACAAACTTATGTAAGATTAATATCATAACGTCATAAATAGTTAAATTGCTGCAGAAAATTAGTGTATTAAAATGATCTTCTTACGATAATTAGATTTTTGATAATTCAAAGTCAGCTTGGTTACCTACTTCAAGTAAATTGATGTTTTACTTTTATTATTTGACAGGCTAAAATAAATCTCGTTACGTAGGTACTTACGTATTACAAAATTTAATTTGATAATTATATTTAGGCTTCTGAATTAGTTTTAAGGCTTGAAGTGGTCTGAGTACTTCAGCTGTGATGGAATTTGATAGTTGTAAAGCTGACGCCTTGAAGGTGAACTAGATTAAAAATTCAAGTAAGATAGCAGAAAATTCTCTACTCAAATTTATCATACTAGGTATAATTTGTAACTTTGTCTAGAAGTATTTGCTATTCAGATCATGCCTGGTTGTGATGGTTAATTCACTTCAACTACAAGGCCTAGCCTTTTTTCAGTTGTGTTGGGGTCGGCTTCCAGTCTAACCAGTTGCAGCTGACTTCCAGTATTTTACATAGAGCTATTGCTGATCTGACCTCTTTAACCCAGTAATTTAGGAACACGATACCCCTTCGTAAAACTGTAAACTGTCTGGCTTTTGACTACGGCCCTCAGAATGACGGAGGAACTTATCATGGTAAGATGGTCAGCCATCCACGGGCCGACTGTGCCAAGCGTTGTTTAACTTTATGATCAATTGGCTTATGAAGCTATTACTTAGCCACGAGCTCATTTCCCAATTACGGATCAAAAATTATTATTTACTAGAAGTTTCTTGCGTTTTCTCCCTAGTTCATCGGGGATAGTTTAGCTTTAACAGACAAAAAAAAATCAAATCGGTCAACTAGTTTCGAAGCCTTTTCAATCTAAAGAAACAATAAAAGAATGAAATCTTTTCTCTTTATTATTATAGTTAAGATGAAAAAAAAGGGATTGAAAATTCAATTCGAATATTAAATCACTTTTCCATTATTTTTTTGCTTTTAAATCGTTTCGTTTTTAGTTTGTCATTGTCTATGGACATTTGTAACGCCAGAGGCATGCCAGCCACGTATTCCAGAGATAAAGGTTAAAATGTTTCTTTGTGTCCGCGACAACCATACCTTTCCAACCACAGTGCAGCAGCCATTTTGCGACACAAAAACGTATGTGGGCAGTACTTTTACAGGAAAGTTCTTTCAAAAGGAACTCATCTGTGTAGTACGAGTACCTAGTACATGTTAACTGGAATCCACTGGATTTATTGTCTATTCAGATAGAAGGCACATGATTAATGAATATGTATTAACAATTAATTTTCGCTAGGTTTTGGTAGCCATTTTTAGTTTTGAGGACCCCGTTGGCGCAATCTTAACCACGTCGAACTGCCAAGCTGAGGGTCCCGGGTTCAATTCCCACATTTGTGTCATGAGCATGCTTGTTGGCTGTGGTCTTGGTGTTATAATTATTATGTATTTATAAGTACACATGAGTATAGTATATGTAGTATATCAGTTGTGTTGCCACCCAAAAGGTGTGTGAAAAAGGTCTCCCGATAATATTATTATTATTAGTTTCAATATCAACCTATTTAATTACTGTTATTAAAATAACCGTCACGAACACGAGTACTTTATTCTAAATATATTGAAGTAAATTTACAAAGCTAATTATTACGTAGTACAGTTGACGCAAACCAAAATACCTAAACTTTTCCGAGACGCCGAACAAAAAATTATCTCTTTGACATAAAGGTTATTTTGGCGTGTTTTTTACGAATGTTCAGCGTTGCTTTTAAACACAGAACAGGCCCAAAAATGCTAAAACAGGAACAAAGAATAACAATTGCGAGTGAGGCACCGTGGAGCGCGGAAGACGAAATCAAGTGGTTACTTGAAGTGCAATAGTCCTGCGCCTTGTTAGTGCTCATGCCGCGCACTACTCATTTGGATTTCCCTCGCTTTAAGGTGGATCTCTCACTATCACGTTATACTCGTGGTCTCCTGGTTCTTGTTTTTCCTATTTTACACAGTCCTATTCCGTTTTGCTGCTTATTAACTGGTGTACAATGGATATATGTATTAGAGAAGGGTTAACAACGATAACTCTAAGTCCTTCTGTCTTCAAGACTTCTTTCGCCGTTAGTCGGTAGCATAGATTACAAGTCATATTGATAGGTATAGACGCCATCACATCAAGTTACTATAATCTGTCAAATTTCCTTGATAGATTTTCAACTTTATCGCTGAAGCCTATATGCAATTGCATATTTCTTTTAAAAAAATCAAAAAAATCTGATGATATAGTAAACTATTAACATAGATCAGGACAGAAAAGAGGGAGAAAGAAAGCAGGATTGCGAGTTTGCACTACTCGTGCGTTTATGGGTGGTAGTGTGGGATCCGCCTTGCATTCAAATTGTCGGCACAGTTAGTGCAGTGGCTGTGACAATGAACAAATGGCGGCATTGCTATGTTACCAGGGTTCACTTCTAACGTGAAATGTAACTCATAATATCAATCCAAATTTTCTAATTATACTGTAATGTTATACCACATAATATATGGTACGCACGTAATATGTATATGGCCTGAAAATAGTACGTGGCTCGGGAATCGAACCTTGGAACTCACTATCATTAATAACAAATTAATCTGTAAAACATTTTTTTACCTCAACATCTGAGCCATTTACTTATTTATGTGATCTATGATTTTATTTTTAGTTTTATTTTAATCCAAGCAGACCTTAATATAAATGATTCTGTCCAACACAAAATACCATTACCTTTAGCACAAAATCCAACAACACACAACCAAAAAATAAATAAAAGCACCTCTATTCTGTAAATGTGTCAAGCAGAAGTGTTAATTAAGCACAAACTTAACTCACAAACTAGTCAATAAGGCGCCGCCTACACGGCTCTTTGAACGTGTGTCTCCCCCCTACTGTTTCGCGCTAACAACCCCGAATCGCAAGAAGGGGAGTCTTAGCACAGATTGCGATTCAAGTCTCGTGACTTCATTCCTGTCTGTTTTCCTAAAAACGACTTTATCACGTATTACAACGTCTGTTTTGTCTTAGGGCATTTAACCAACCGGACACGCTATTGCCGTGCCCTCTCTCTACTAAAAGGGGTACGAGACAACTGCCTTCACTCGTATGTGCATGTGTGCGTCGAATTTATGCTTATGTTTGTCAATTTTGTCGTCAGCGTGCGGTAACAATGTGTCGAAAATGATGAGTGAGCAATTACTATTTGTTGCGTTACTACTCCCACGGTTAAATTAGGAGACATTTTCGTATTAAGTCGGTTCCTTTTGTTTAAATGCTCTAAGTGCTTTGTTATTGAAAGGACGAAGAGTTAGGTGCTCGCAACGTAATGTGATGCGTTCCGATCACGTCTGGTTCGAATCGGTTTTATGACTCATTTGGGTTTATGGTGATATATGTGAATCTCAAGTATGCTGTGAAGATAACAATATTAAATGAAAATGGCCGATTGGATTCTATATAAGATAAAGCTACTACTACACTAAATAGCGTCAAAATAGATGACAGTCGTTGGTTGTGGCAAGCAGCGGTGAATCGTCATTGAAAAAAGAACTCATCGAGAATATAAATTTAATTTACAATTTCCACAGAAAAACATTAAGCTATAAAAAAAAAAACACTAGCCACAAAGCTGCTACTTTATTTTCAACTTAAACTATTACTTATTTCACATTCATAGCTCGTACGCAAACTTATTTTCAAAGGAAAAAAACCTCGCTATAACTTTCCATAAACTGGCCTTAGTGGCCGCAACAGAAAGTTGGCTTATCTTAACTATAGTTTAAAACCGGTCCCGCATCTTTTATTTTTAATTCCCGGGCAAAAGCTATCCGAGTTAAAATTACTTTGTTCTTAAGCAAAGATCGAATATCAGCGCTCATTTTTCAATACTTTATAATGGTTTAGCAGAACTTTGGTAATTAGATGTCTACTTTAACTTGGTCTTATATAAACGTGTCAGATTTAATCGAATTTGGATGGGAGTTAACGGTTATTTAATTTGGTTTACGATCATAGTGTCGGGGAAATTTTAAGTGAGTCCTTGTTATTTCGTTACAACGACGCCAGCAGATCAACCTACCGAATCTGTCAAATTTTACCAATTGAGGTAGGTTGGTGTGCTGGCGTTTTAATGATTGTTGCAGTTTCTATAAAGCTAAATAATAAATGCTATACATCATCATCATCTCAGCCATAGGGCGTCCACTGCTGAACATAGGCCTCCCAGCAAGCGCAGCGTAGGACGTCCACCAATAAGATGGACAGACGACCTTATAAAGGTCCCCGGAAGACGCTGGATGCAGGTCGCTTCCAACAGGTATGTGTGGAGATCTAAAGGGGAGGCCTAATGCAATACAGGCACAGAAAATAATGTAGCAAGGAAAAATAGATTTTGATATAATGATGATAATATATACTGTTTGTTTTACCTAGGTTGTGTCTTTGAAACTGTAAAAATAGTTAGCGAGTTCCAAAAAAAACCGGTCATGTGATTACCTAACCTTTATTAGCCTTTCGGTTAATAATCTTTACATATTGTATTTAATTACCTACCTATATTTTATTTTATATTCACATAATTTACAACTTTTAATTCTTCTCAATTCCCTCACTGCTAGAGATCGCGACCACAAATTATATATTTTTCCAAGTGGTTTTCAGTATTTCTACGTTCCATGAAAAGCTTGATGCCGCCCGCTCCCATGTGTTCTGTATTCCCGTTCCCGAACATTTAGGTATTTATAGAATAAAAAATCTTAAGAAAATGGATGCTGGACTGATTACTATCGATAAATATACCAAATTAATTCTCAACATAATTATAAATTAAACAAAATTTCATCCTAATCGGAGACCGGGAAGTGGGACAAGTTAAAAATCCAAAATTTTCTGACACACACATAGCTACAAGTGAAGTTAGTAAAAGCGTGTTAAAAACGAAAGATTCTCAATTGGACTACATTTAAGAAAAAAAAAATGATAAGTACAGTGACTTTACTTAAGAAAATCGACTGAATAAATGCACAGTGATATCTGACTGCAGTTATCCGCAACAAAACAACTGCACTTCAAACTGGCATAGCTACCAAGAAAGCAAGCGTTTTTTCGAAGCTCCACGGAACACTAAAAGAGTTTTAATAAACACAGGAACAACTTTAAATTGGTTTTCCGACGCTTTGACGAACCGGCTTGAGTTTTATTCTTTAGAGCAACTATTTAACATTCGCCATCGTACTTACGATGTAGATTGCACTGTCTACATTGATATAGCATTATAACTTCTTCTTGGGAAACTAAGAAAGAAATAGTTAAGAAGTATAATCTATATACATACATATAGTAAAACAGTTAAAGAACCGTGTTTGTACGCGTATCTTCGGAACTACTGGACAGATTTGAATGAATCTTTTTTTGTTGTATAGGTGTTAGGTCTGGGCTACATATAGGCTATAAATTATCTTTGAAACTTGAACACCTGGTGAAGAACTGCAACAGACCAGCTAAACTATAAGAGATACAGAAATGCTGCCATAGCAAAAACTGTTCCACGTGATGAGCATTTTTTGCTGCAAGAATAAATTATTAGAATCCGATATCAGACGTTTAAAACCTTCGATTTTGACGACCCCATATTCACTGGCATAAGCGATTAAGGAAGGCCCAAATTAAGCAGAGCTTGTATTAGACCGCTGATTAACATACATACTATATACTTTTCTTTTGTAAATACATACATACATATAATACATAGAAACACCCAGACTAAATCAAACACCTATGTTCATGCACATAAATGTTTGACATATGCGGGAATCGAACCCGCGACCTCCAGTGTGGCAGGCAGATTCACTACCCACTACGCCATCTGGTCGTTTTGATTAATTATTCGTCTTTCCTCAATATTCTTATAGATTACAACCGCCACGTTTTGTTATTGGGAAGTGAAGGTCGAGGAAATTCAGATAACGAAATGTATTTAAGTAACACATGCGGAAAAAGACAAAAGAAAATATCTAAAAGATAATTAAATGCTCAGGAAATAATTTCCTGTTTATTTATTTTGATTTTGAAGGAATCTAATAATATATATAAAGCTGGAGAGTATTTTCTTTTGTTTGCTTGAATACGCTAATCTCATTGGACCGACTCTAAATTTATTTTAGTGTTTGATAGTCCATTTATCCAGGAAGATTGAAGGTTAATTTGTATCCGCGTGCGCGGAAGAGTTCTCTCGGGATGTGGTTAAAACCGCTGTGGGATCCAAAAACGCTGTTGGAATACTTGTTATTATTTGATCTCCTTTACTTACCACAACTTCTCCAAGACCTCTATGATGAATGGGATTTTTGCGATAAATAAAGAAAAAAATATTATAAATTAAAAAATCCTATCTATACGATTTATCTAATCTACAATGAGAAAATTTCCACATGTACGATTAAGGCTCAGAAACAAATTGCATTATAGAAGTTTCACGCTATTTTATTATTGGTTGTAAGAACAATTATAATTGCAACACATTTGAATTTGAACTCTAAGTTCATATAAATAGTGTTGGTTTTTCAAATCGAATACTATTTCACGGTCCTCGCTTACGTTTTTATCAGAAAAAGAAATGGAAAATAAAGCCAGTCTTTTGTTGGGTGACTTGAATAAATAAGGCGTGCGGCACATGAAGCGCCTAGTCAAGTGCGTTGCCCGATTAGAATCTAGACTTAGGTACGGTATTACAAAACACAGGACTTTTTATAAAGAATCGATTTATATTTTCATATAGGATCTGTAGGTATGTGTGAAAGGCTTTATTCTCCAGTATCTTGTTTGCTTAGAAATAGGCTTCTACAAACGCCTGCCGCGAATGCCAGTGTTTTTCTGAAAAGATACATTTCCTTAGTAAAATATTATGTAAACTGCAATCCATCTACATCTGCCTAGCCTTTTCCATACTAAGTTTCAGAGTACTAGTATTTTACATGGAGCGACTGCCTGTTAACTCTTAGTCCGTATACAACAGAACAAAATAAAAACCTTCTTTGTACGAGATGAAATCATGATCCCACAAATAATATACCTCACACCAACGTCTCTAGTCCCAAACTAAGCAGACCTTGTACTTTGGGTACTAGACAATTTTCTATATACATACATATTATACATAGGAACACCCCAACAATTCAAACATGTTCCAGGTTCATGCACACAAATATTTGACTTAAACGGGAATCAATCCCGGGACTTTCAGCGTGCCAGACAGATACACTAATTACTAAGCGGTCTGATCGCTAAAAAAGAAAGTCAAGAAGTCGAAGTCTCTCAGTATCTTGTTGTTAACACTGTGCAATGACCTAGGAAGGGTCGATCTAAGTCTAGATGTATTTCTGTTTTCTAAAGCAGTTACCCTTTGATCTTTCCAAGGTAAACCATAATCCGTTATTCTTAGAACAGATCAAACCCAAATTTAAATAGGATAGCCACTCCATTATGATTTGTATATTTATATTTATTTGAGATCAATCAATCTTTGCCTGATACTCGCTGGGCAGGCTCGACGGAAGAAAATAAATCTTTTGTAAAACTTCCCTTCGCGGAATAGGTGTTATTCATGAGCGCGTCAAACTGCTGATTGATCGCGTTGTTTGTGATACCGCGCGAGTTATACGAGGAAGCGATATTTCAAATGACGTAATATTAAGATGTGGGCATCGAAGGGCTTTTTTATTCTTTTTGATAAAAAATTAGTTATTATTTTGTCATTCTGTCTTTCTTTGATCACACTATCACATCACACTTATGTTAAAGGCGAAAGTTTGTGAATGTGTGTGTATATTTGTTCCTCCTCTTTACGCCCGATTTCGATGAAACTTGGCAGTAATACTGCTTAGATATCAGAATAACATATAACTATCTGTATGTATAATATTTTCCTCAGTAAGCAGGTGAAACCGCCAGCGGAAACTAGTAATAAATAATGTATGAAATGTATCTAAAGGCTTTGTCTCTAATATAATGCTTAATACTTATTTGAAGGCTTTTTTACTAACAGCTACACTTATTGGCCCGCGGATAGAAAATATAAATAAAAAAGAAATGTAATTCTTGTCTTTCTGCCCTTACCCATATGTTAATACAGGGTCATCGCAACATATCTTCTACTTCCATATTTCTATTCGATATCATCTCTAGAGCTACAAAAACAACGACAGTACAAATTGAGCTTATAACTTGGACCAAACATAGTGATATCGGATCAAGTACCTGGACACAAAGTGTGTTTCAGCCGCATTAGCGTTATCTTCTGCCATAAATATAAAGTAAAATACATGAATTTGTTTCATCTAATACAATTATATCAGTTAGTAACTGATTTGCATTGAGTATTTAAAACTACGTTGGGAAATTCAAGGAAGATTGAGCTGTATTTAATAGATAAGTCATTGTACTTTTTTTGATCAGTTTAATTGATTTGTAAAGACTATGTGGAAATTAAACTTATATTTGGAGAATTTTCTATAGAACTGAGGCATGTTTGTTGTTTTTTTTTATGTTTGTCTTTAGAATTCATCACATGTGTAAAAAAAACTAACCTCATTTGGATACATTTTTCACTGTAGACTACATAGACTTTCAAAAATAAATCTTTTATATAGAAAAAAAAAAAAACATTTATATACCTATATGGCAATAAAGAAATGAAACATAATAATAAATACAAAAATCTGTAATAATTATGAGAATGTATTCAGGCTGTTGAATAACGAGTATATGAATGAGTACAAACCAGCCTACTTTGTTACGTCCGACATTAAAAACATTTTCCGTATTTTGTCCACCATAACAGGTCTTAACGAAAATTATGATCTTCCCTTATAAAACAGCGTGTCGGAAAAATATATTTGGAAATTCGCGCGTGCTCCGTCCGCCACAATTTGTACGAGTTTTAAATATTCACGTGTAAGCGGCGTATGCTTAATACATTCCTCATCTACATAATGTAATATTTTTCGCGAAACACCAACCAAATGTACCATAATGTTCTTATTTTTTTTCTCGCACCGCGAAATTGTAATTTTGTTATGCGAAGCTCCTTTAAAACGAAGTATTGTACATATTATTTTAATTATTTAACAAGAGTGTTTGTTCGGGTCTCGGATTATTTTTATTTGTCAAAACAAAGGGAATTGACCTTTGAGGTTGTGTAGGCGTTATACATCGACACACAACTGTATTTCATTAAATAAATATGAATATTTCGAATACGTGAAGTATTTGTTTAAAAGAGCTCTGTAATAGGATCTATGAAAATGTGATAATTTTATACAACATCATTTTTTATGTACATTTTTCATAGATTAGTACATTTTTCATTCAATAATTAAATACATACAACATTTTTTGTCTCTCTTTTGTCCATGACCTTTCGCTACGGCATGTGCTACGAACGGCTACGAATATGCTACGAATTTACTCGGTACTGCGCGTAACCAATGTATTTAAAAAGCTTTGAGCTAAGTATCAATTTGTGACTACCATTATTTCAAACAAAAAATATTAAGGTCTAATTAAAATCGCAGCTCATTAAAACACTTCAATCAGTGCTGACTATCGTATGAATACTAAGTTCTGTTCTGTTCTGTTATTACTCAGTAAATGACTTTTTAAATGATACGACATTGAATAATTGTGATTTTTTATGACTAACTTACTAATATTTGACATTCAACATTAAGACGTAAAAATAATAATTGTAATGTCTATGTAAAATTCGAAAGCTCTATTTGTTTTTCTTTTTTATTATGTATTAATTAAGTTATAATTTGCACGCCGTAAGGTAGATTGTAGTGGATCTAATTTATATGTAACATCTTATGCCTGTACCTACATTCATAGCAAATAAAGATTCTTGATTCTTGATTCTATGAAGTGTAGGGTATTACTAACACAGTGAATGCACCAAGTAAGGCTGGCCATACAACCACAGACATATCACAGGTGCACTGCGATCGTCAACCGACGTATCTTACGATGTGCGACGGTCGTACCATGAATGGGAACTATTACTCGCTATCTTTATTGCTCTCCCATAAAGTCGATTCTTAGTTTGTGACTGTGGATAGTTTAATATAACTTAGTAAGTCGTGGTTAAAATTTGAGTGTTATGTTTGTTTCAGGGTATTGCTGTTTCATTAGCTTGTCGGTTTATGGTTTTATATAGCCATTGATACTATTGATAGAAAATATACCTTCTTTTTATATATGTATGTAGGTGTTTTTTGTCTCAGGAGCTCTGGCCGGTAGCTTGGAGCATTGACTTTGTTTTTAGTTTTAGAATAAATATTTACGAGTCCATAATAAAGATGAGATGTATGTACACCAATTTAAATAACAAAACATTAATTAGAAAAGTTAAAGGTAGTTTGAATGATAAAAACGATCATTTATAACCAACCTTTTTGTTTGATGGATTGAGACGAGTAGATCTGAAATGAAAACGTTTGGTAGATGATCTCAACAGGTCCAGCAATTTTAACGTAAAAACATAACTCATTTCGCAATTCATTATAACTTGAGTACGATAGCAAGAATATATGTATAATAATAATTGCAAGTTAGACTGTAGGTACACAAAAACCATCTATAAAACTTAATGAAAATCTTATCCCATTTATCGTCTGCAACTTGGTTCTTTCGCAGATTTCATCTAAAATGAATATACAAGGTATGCAAGTCATCTCATTTCCCTTGCATTGGATGCAAGCTCTATGCAGGAAGATTACCACTCGGTCCTCTTAATACTCCAGGTTATTTCTAGTTATTATTAGTGGGTTATAGAAAGAATGTAATCATGGATTCTAATAATAATATGTTTTCTTTCTCGTATATATAAAGGGTATTTATAAAGGATTGGATAATTATCTCATTTATTTATTCTTTAAACATATTTAATACGTTTTTAAATATTAATATAAAAAAAACATTTAAAAATATAAAAAAAAACAGTTAGCCACCGATATCGGGAACAGGGTCCAAGCTACCGGTGGTTAGGGTCCCAGAGACAAAAACCTTCTCACATGGATGATTATTATTATTATGTAATAGAGCATTGAATAAGAGAGGATTTTAAGAGAAAAAAAATGTAAAAGTCATTTATTCAAAATAGGTTGAAAATCAGCACTTCTTGAAGGGAAATTTTATAAAAGACTGACAATTGAGAATAACAATTTTTATAAGAGACTAGCTGACCCGATAGACGTTGTCTTGTTTTTTGTTTTCATAAGAACCTTCTCCTGACAATAACAAAGAGAAGAAAAAAATGTGAAATAGGTCCAGCCGTTCGCGATGGCGTGACCAAGGCAATAGGGATTCATTTTTATATATAACGACCCGCCCCGGCTTCGCACGGGTGCAATACTGATACCAAAATTATACATATAAACCTTCCTCTTGAATCACTCTATCTATTAAAAAAAACCGCATCAAAATCCGTTGCGTAGTTTCAAAGATTTAAGCATACAAAGGGACATAGGGACAGAGAAAGCGACTTTGTTTTATACTATGTTGTGATAGTGACTATGTAGTGATATGTAGTGACTATGTAGTGATACGTAATATTTTATTGATTGAAAGTCAGTACTAAAATTGTATCAGTAGACATCAAATATTTCGTTAGAATGGAATCATGATTACATTTAGTAAGGATATGTTTTCAAACATGTTTACTCTTCTCCATAACATGTTACATAAACATGAAAATTTAATATATATACAAGTATACATGATTATTTATCCATACAAATAAAGGCTTGAGAAATTAACATTCACTATAAGGCGTAGTACACACAGAAACACGTACTTAAGTAAACATTCAAAGCTTATGTAAGGCCCGTTGTACACGACACAAATGAAAATGGGGCGGAAATACACGAGTGTCGCGGAGGCTGTTGCTATGTTGACCGTGGCTTCCTCCAGTTCTAACTTTATTATGTTATAAGAATAGCTTTTATTTAAGTGGCGGATAAACTCGTGCTAAGTAACACGCACGGGTTGATCGATTGTATTGTTAAGCAATTGTTTGTCCCTTAAGTTTAAGAATAGACGGTCCGTAGATGGGTGACCTAACGAGTTCTTCTGTGTTTCAGAAGGTTTGTTTGATCGTGAATGTGGAAAAACATACGTTTCATATTTAGAGTCTTACTAAAGATTGCTCTTTTATGTTAACTATACAGTGTATACAATTAACAGATGTATATAGTTAAATCGTATTTCGAATTTTTTAATTTTATTACTTTATTTTTATGATATTTACTAATATTAAATGAAATTAATTAACTTGATTATAGTATAGTAGTATTCTACGGCTACCGCTTCGTTCACCCGAATATATTTACCCTATTTATAGAAAGGCTATAGGCTCTTTCCCGATAAATGGCCTATCTAATATTGAAATATTTTTTTCAAATCAGACTAACACTTCTTAAGATCAGTATGTTCTAACTATATACTCTTCAGCTTATAATCATAATATAGATACATTATTCTGGCTGTATGTTCTTGTTGGTACTCTTTAAGTAGCTAGACAAGTTGGCCACAGAGTGTTGAATAAAATATGTAATGAGTGGTTTATACGTCACTTCAGACGAGGGCGACAGAGGGGCGGGACGGGCTTGTGGGAGGAGTCATTTACGTCATACACAAAAATCTTTAACGAAGAATATGTTCACTTATAAGATTGGTGGCCTAGTGGTTAAAGAGCCAACCTCTCAAGTATAAGGGCGTTGGTTCGATTCCAGGTCGGGCAAGTACCAATGCAACTTTGCTAAAGTTTGTATGTACTTTCTAAGTATATCTTGGACAGCAATGACTGTCTTTCGGATGGCACGTTAAACTGTAGGTTCCGGCTGTCATTGAACATCCTTGGCAGTCGTTACGGATAGTTAGAAGTCTGACGCCAGTCTAACCAAAGGGTTGCCAGGGCAACTGGATTGAGGAGGTCAGATAGGCAGTCGCTCCTTGTAAAACACTGGTACTCCCCTGAATCCGGTTAGATTAGAAGCCGACCCCAACTTAGTTTTGAAAAATGCCCGGGAGATGATGATATTCGCTTATAAGATAAACCTAAGTATATAATTGCAATTCTAATAATCAATACCGTTTCATTTAGTGTACCTAATAAAAATTAATTAAAAGGGTCGGCTAGGACATGTTACAAATAAATAGGTACAGTTGTAATTTATTTGAAAAGCTGGACACACAACTGACCTTTTGACCAAAAAGTTTCTCTCAGAAAATCTAGAGCACCTATTTCTACGTTGGCGGTACACAGGACATAAATCGCGACCCAGCTCGCACTTGCCCACTTTTATTTTATAGGCGTAAACCGGCCGATTGTAAACATAATGCGTGGGAGACCATAAATAATGGGGCATTAAACTCCCTCGGCTTAAACGGTGCGTTTCGAGGTTGTTACCACCTGAACCAATTATGAACGCTGTACTGGTTCCTGGTTGATCACTTCATATGCTACCTGTGTAGACACAAACCACCTTACTATGAAACGTAGTCTTAAATAGGTACCAACTTTAGTGCTAAGTTTAAATCATCATCTTGAACAAAGTAAATGGTCCAAACCTAGCACTATACCTGGTACTTTTTAAAACTCCATTTCATAATAATGTGGAAGACGGTTAAGGCGGTTTTCTTGATAGATTTGTGAAGTTAACTAAAGGGATGTGAATGGGTGACCGTATTTTTTTACTGTTTGGCTGTCAATTGTACTGTCTTGAGGAGCGTGTGGTGAAAGACGCACGAACTTACTGGATAGAATGGGTAATCTATGCAAAGCGAGCGGTCTGAGGTGCGGGAACTATCTATGTCATGGCGAATGCCTGCGTATTCTGGAAGGCTGAGGGTAGGGAAAATTGCGGACAGAAAGAAGTATACAATTTAAATATATTATGAACTTTAAAGGAAATCATTTACAAAAATAATGATGGCGTTCTCATTAAGGTGATCAGCTAGCTACGCAGGACTATTCCCTCACTCTCATAGTCCGATGGGATGACCGACACGACCCACGAGAGATCAAGCGCAGGAGAGCACAATAAATGTCGGTATTTACGTGCTCTCTGATGCGCGAGTGTATCGATCACTTTGATCTTTATCGATTTACATTGAACCAACTTCCAGCTTCCGGGCTGCTTTATGAAAGTCCCTTAAGGGATTTCGGCCCGACCCGGCTATCGAACCCTAGACCCCATGCAGAGCAGTCGCGCTATGCAACTACAAGACGAACGAGGAGACAAGAAACCAATAATCAGTATTTTCGTTAATTTCATAGCTATATTTACCGATTAAGATCGCTAACCTCGCTAGAATGATCGATTTGCCGGATAACCGCTCGGCAAAGAACCCTTGACTACTTGAGCAGCTAAAAATAAATTGGTATTTTCATTCGAGTAACAGTATCGAACTCGTTAAATCGGCCGGTTGATTTCGAGTTTGCACTTTAAGAAATTACTAACAATTTGTAGCTGCCAGGCACCGTAACTTCGCGAAGTTTAGCACAAAATTTGTCAATGCATTAATTTGTTTTACGATGAAGTAACTTGTAGACTTCGGTATTATGAATTAATGCCGGCTTAATATTAAATTCTAATAGAATTTGTTATAAGAAGCTTGAGTATCTGAGCAATTTAGATATACAGACGCCAGCACATCAAGCTACCCGAAACTGTCAAAATTTCCCAATCAACTTTGAACTTTATTCTTCAGCGATAAAGTTGAAAATTTGACAGGTTGTAGTAGCTTGATATGCTGGCGTCTGTATGTTATGATTTGGGATCTATGATTCTAATTTTGTAGATTTAATTAAATTAATGTTTGGATTATCGAATGACGTTACCCTAAATAGAAATGGTATAAGCTCATAAATTTGTACATTTTCTGTCTGGGATAAGTTAAAGCTTGATATTTGACGCTGTTTTTTATACCCATGATCAAAAAGCTTTTTTATTGAGATGTAAAAATAATATAGCAGTATAAGTAGTATACAGTAATGTGTGCCATAGAGGACGAATAAAACAGAAATGAATTAATGAAAGGTATACTAGGAAAAAATTACCGTGAGAAGAAGAAACAAGGTCCTCTTAAAACCTCCGAAAATACGCTGAAACTATTACATGCCAGTTCCATAAATATAATGTAGGGAACTATTTATAAAGAGGGTAAGTGGGGTGCGTCATAAGAATAAACGAGCCACATTAGGGCCACACGTTGCTACCACACTGCGACCCATTTTATATAAAAACTAGATTTTTGTCTTTGACTTCGTCCGCACCCCGTTAGAACTATGCCCCGCCCGCATATAAAAAGTAGCCTGTACCCATCTCTATAATACTACTTTTCTCCATGTCAAAGTTCATCGCAATCCGATCACCAGTTTTAATGTGAGAATTTAAAAGATAAATTAAATGATAAATCACAAATCTATAATTTTAGATGTAATTTTTTTTGGGGTCAAATAGTTACCTACTTTGAACGGGACTAAGTTTACTTTCTTTAACGTATATGTTTAAATTATGATAACTATTTAGTACATTTTCACCCATTTCCCAAGAGAAGTACAGACGCCAGCACATCAAGCTATTAAAATTTCACGAATATCCTCAATAGATTTTCAACTTTATCGCTGAAGCATCAAAGATGATTGGGAAAAATTTTTACCTTGCTAGCTAGCACCCGATTGTACTATATAGGTATAATCATCTGCAAACAAATTTTATCAAAATTAGTTCATACGTCTTAGAACAAAAGCCTATCGAACCAACTCACTTTAACATACATAGTAAAATGTACCAGACAATGCGTATACCATGGACTGCACGCTGTGTCTACACGTCGACTACACTCCGAACACACGCCGTATTTAGGGAGTGTTCTTAAGTATTTACGAGTATAATGAGGTGATACTTATGCGAGAAAACAGTGTGAGGATGGTGAATGAATTCATTTGTGCAGCTGGTGGTGCACAATGTTTTAAAACGGAACGTTTAGTGTGATTTTTATGTGTGTACAGCTTGCATTGAAATTGATATAGTTGCATACAGCATTTTTTCACGGAAAATTAAAAGTTTATATGACTTTTTATTTGGATAAATCTTATTAATGTTATAAATGCAAAAGTAACTGTGTCTGTCTGTCACGCTTTCACGAAAAAACTACTGAAGGCGATTTAATCAAATTTGGTAGACACATAGTCTAGAATCTGCTGCTACAAGGGCTGCTATTTTCCCGGGTGCGAGTAGTAGTTCGGGTGAAACCGCGGGGAACAGCTAGTTATTTAATAATTAAAGATAGAAAGTCTCTTACCTACACACTCACTGTTTACGTTTTATTTGCTTGATCTGAAAGCCTTTAAAGGCAGATTTAAATAACCTATCCGTTTATTGATTAGCTTCATAAAGATAACAATTTGACGTTACTTATATGTATAGGTTTAATGGTCAAAATCCTATCTCTAGTAAGCAAATCGACCGACAAGAAGACCAGACCAATGACAATCAAAACCAATTTGAACCATCACAGCAAAAAATAAACAACCCAAAAAACGCTTTAAAATTTAAATCGATCTTCGCAGACATGCTCACTCGATCATACATCGTACATTATCGAGTAACAGAATTGAACTCGCTTCGAATATGTTTTATTACCGACATGCGGCAATATCGGGACTATGTTCTTCGAACATTAATACCGTGCGCCGAATAGCACGTCTACTGAATACATTCGCTTCGTAAAAGTTATTTTTCGTCATAAACTGTTCTTGTTCTAGTCTAGCATAATATTGAATTATTAGGGACGATGTTATCAATATGTGCTTTTGTGTTTGACAAAGACACGGGATATTTATAGTCTATGCCTTGGACTAGTAGCCGCATAGTGCGACTGCTGTGCAGGGGGTATAGGGTTAGATTATAGAAAATCGTTTTATGGATTTTAAGAGATTTTTATAAAAGCAGCATGGTATCAGGAAGTTGGTGATTGATACACCTGTGCATCGGAGATCACGTAAATGTCGGTCCAGCTCTTGATAACTCTTCGGTCGTGCCGTCCTATTGGACTATGAGAGTGAGGGAAGAGGGAGCGCACTTGTATCTGCGCAAATGCTTATGCACCATAATAATGTCCTGCGTAGCTGATTGATCTCCTTAGGGAGGACGGATGCCGTGCCCGGCAATCGGTCTGGTCGTAACTTTTATGCCTTTGTAGGTTTCAAAGAAGTAAACTTTATTTTCATGCTCCAAAGACTATGATGGATGGAAAGGTAGACCAAGAAAGGGGTGGATTGATTGCCTGAAAGATGTCATAAATAAGAAAATGGTGGGAAGAAGTTTATTCTTTGAGTTAAACAAAAACTTATACTTACTGGGTCTGACACCTTAGCAGTAATTGTGGTGGTATCTTCTAGACTCGGCTCTATGAGGCCCCTTATCATAAGAAGAAAATATCGATTATCAATCTTGTTGGCCTATTGGTCGTGGTCATAAATCAAACACCTTTGTAAAAACCTATACCTATGTACAATATACGGATAAATCAAGTACTGGCCAAAAACTTTAGCAGACTATTTCTCAAGTAAACATAGAAGCGGCAAGATTTACATACAAATATTTACAAGCACCTGAGGCGAAGAAAAACTAAATTTAAATATCCGTTTGTAAAATAGCTGCGAACGATTGTGGAGAACAGTGCACGTGCCCACTGAGTTGGGTCCCTGTTATTAACTAAATTCTAGAGATGTTTCCTAAAAACGTTTTGTGTAGTCATTTTCTAAAAATTTCTTTGCGTTCGTGAATTTATAAAACGGTTTACGTGAACATACCACAGTAAAAAAAGTTATGTTATAAAGCCTCTCTTATGTTAATATTACTTAATGATTTTTTTTTGACTGTCTCGTTGGTCTAGTAGTCGCATAGCGCGACTGCTGTGCACGGGGTTGTTCGTTTTTCAGCAGCCCGGTGGTGATTGCTACTGCCTTGCATCGGAGAGCACGTAAATGTCGGTCCTGCGCCTGATCACCGTCCCATCGGACTATGAGAGTGAGGGAATAGAGAGTGCACCTGTATCTGCGCAAATGATTGTGGACTATGATATATCCTATGCAGCTGGCTGATCTCCTTAGAGAGAACGGCTGCCATGGCCGTCAATCGGTCTGGATGCCATCATCGTGCTACTTGTACATACTTAATGTAGACTTATTGTTAAACATTTAACTGACCTTCTAAACTCCACTGTAAACAATTTTTTCGGGTGTAATGACGTTAAATCATTGTCTTGTTACATACATTAAGCTTATCACTATCTAACTCAATAATGGGTTGAACCAAATAGCAGAAAAAATTGAAGCAAAAAAGCACATCTATTAACAGATACCGGCAAGCGCTGCTTAACTTCGAAGATCCATCTTAACTTAGGATATTTAGTTAGAAACTTTGTTGAGATAAATACGAGCAGCACGCGTTTGTTAATACAGACTACTGCTTTTTATTATTAGTTAACTTAGAATAAAGTGCTAATAAACCCATTGACTACTTTTATCATGGCCACCTTCCAAACCATAAACCTATTTCAAGCTTAACATGAGAGAACACTCAGAGTAAGTTGCTCCCAGCTAAGCGCCGCACAATATCCCCGCACTAAACGCTTGACTCCCACAAATACCTTGTAAGAAACCTTTCATACATTTTAAATAAGAATTACCCGGCCAAGTGAAGGAGACACCGCAGGGAAGTTACCCACTGGCGTCTAACCATTACTCCGAGAAATGCCAATTTAAACTTGTAACGAGGTTTCCCGCGACTGGCTGCGGAACGAAATTAAAAACTCTGCTGAGCAACGTTCGAATAGCGTCGGTGACTAGCTGGGCGCCTGTAACCGGCCTAACTTTCATCCTCACTTTGTTACGTACTTCCCTCACGGCAATTTTCAGCCTTTTCAGCGGGAGATCACGATGCAAAAACTGTGCCAACTAGTTTTTGCCCCGCCTGCAATACCCCGGTATGTAATGCCTGGTTTACTAAAACTTTCTACGGACGAGTGTAAGGCGATATTAAAATTTTACGGTCGTCTTCGGCACTGAATCTGCAATAAAGGTGCTTTGTGACTAGCTCGTAAAGTGCATGGGATATCTTTAGTGGAAGATGCAAGTTTTCAATACCTAAGTCTTCTAAATTCTATAACGTTTTATCTAGTTAGTAAAACGAATATTATCGATTCTTCACTTTATTATTTATGTAAACAAAATTAAGGACTATTACTTTATAAGGTCTCCATATGCTAATATTTTAGTTTTCATTTAAATGCGTGAAATGAAGTAGCTGTATCAAGAATAGCAACATGAAATACACCCCATCATCTTATCAAACTATCGACATGATAGATTCTTAAAAATAATACACCAAAAATGCCGTTTCGTAGCATCGCAAATGGAGCTTAAAATGCACCGGCATCGGCTGCGACATTTCAAAGTAGCTAAGTTCAAACTTGTCCAAGACGACCCCGTAAATACCACCAAATAAGTTTCTAAAACTGCGACTAGACAGATGTCAGTTTAAAAACAAAGTTCAAGACGCTACAGCATGTTACAAAACAATCCAGATGCTAAGACAGCGCCGTACGTGATCGGAATCGGTGAACAGCCTGTATACCGTCCTCAATAGTTCTGTATACCCGGTTATTGAATATTAAACTCACGAAATAGGATATTAAGGGTGCCGGAGAAAGTTAAGGGTATTTACTACTAAATTTTTTTGGTTACATATTTTTTTTTATATTGTGTGCTTAGGACTCATTTTTGTAGTGGAGTTTAAGATTATTGTTTTTATGTTAACTTAGTAGGGTAGTAAGTTTTTATTGTTTAAGTACACCCTGGATATGTTATGGGGGTCTTGCTAAAGTATTTGTCACATGACGTAAGTTTATTCTAAGAATTGAGTTACGTCATAATGTTGCGCATTTGGTTTAATAGTGAATACATAACTTTATATTACAAGCTATAGTAGATGTTAAATCCTTGATACAGCGTGTATTGTGAGAAGGTTTCTTTCTCTGGAGCCCTAACCACCCGTAGCTAGGACCCTGTTCCTGATATCGGTGGATATTAAATGTTTTTTCCTTCTATTTTTATGAAATATTTAAAAACGAAAATTAATGAAAAAAAGTCTTAGAATAGGGTTATGTGAGGCGTATCAGCCTTAACTATTGATGCAACTTAGTCACATGAAATAAAAAAATAACAAAACAGATAATACAAAATTAACAATATAAAAACATTTAAATTCAAATCAGTAAGTTATCTATCCAATTGCCGTCCGTAATACGGCGCCGGCTATAAAGGCCGACATAAAACACACGTTCAAAGACACAACATCAGTTTGCTTAGCTCAAAAGGGTCGTTTCGTCCGTCCGGAGCGCGTGTTTTCGCAAGCAAGATAGTTCACGTACGTGTCCGGCATCCTACCGGACAGTCACCGTCTGACTGTCCGGGCTTAACCCTTAACGGTTTTAGATTAGTCTGTATTCTTTGAGTGTGACGGTAACATAACTGCGTGGACGTTATGAATTTCGACGTGGTAGGCGATTTTTCTTTCATTCAATTTAACGGCCCGCTGGGCAGACTTTTTTGTTTTATGAGACGGCTGTAAAATATGTTTTTTTTTCGGTGTTTCGAATCGTTTGTCTCTCTGCTGTCGTATTATGTTGGGTTCATTTTCCTAACTGTATTTATGCGCAAGTAAATCTTTCGCTCTTTTGCTTTTTTGCGATAAAGAGTTGTACGAATTTAATTAAAAATTGGTATAGACAATTGGCACATCAAGCTACCCAAATCTGTCAAATTTTCCCACTGACTTTGAACCATAGTTATGCTTCAGCGATAAAGTTGAAAATCTTGTTGGGTTATTTGATAGATTGTAGTAGCTTGATGTGCTGGTGTCTGTAGGTACTAAAAAACGAACGGAACTAAAAAGAAACAACCAGTTTTAAATTATAAAAATCACACTTTAAACTCATTCAAAACAAACACAAACAAATAAAGAAAGCAGCGCGTGAAAACAGCCAAAGATTAATTTCCTTGCAACGTTATGGTAATAATGTCACACTGAAAATTTTCACATTATCGAAACATTTTGCCGTACATTGCTCGTTTTATCGCGCCCCGTCATGCGAAACACGGAACTAGACGGGAAACAGGCAACGTCGCCGTGTGTAAAACCGATCTTGATAGCGCTAGCCGTTCCTAAGTGTTGGGACTTATTCTTATGAATTGTAACTTGGAATTTCAGCGGACGGCTATGTGCAGTTAATACTTTAACACCCAAAGGGTTTCTCATAAAGTGAGTAACAAAGTTTTAGAACTTTTGAAGCGATGGGAACGGCTGTTAATTTTTTAATTATTGAACACTGAAATCTGGCTTTTGTTGATCTCTGAATGTTGCATGATCCCTTGTTTACTTTTAATTGATAAATAGTTTTAAATTCGATAGCTGATGGATGATGCCAATAAAAGTGATATTAACACTACAACTGCTTAGTTTCGTTCTATATGTAATTGAAGAAAAAAGGCACAGAAGTTAATATTAGCAAGTTAGAATAAACAGAGCAATTTAGCAAAAAGTTCTTAAGAAAGACAATAATGTGTGCTTGACTAGAGTATGAATTGACTAAAGTTATTTAATATAGCTAAAAACTTATTTTTACCTTGAAATGGACTTAAAATGTACAATAAATAACTAGAAACCGCTAAATACAGCGCATTTTTAAAAAGGCATCTACTTATTTTTATTCCAATCGTGTCAACTGACATTTCACTCGAGTTCATACCAACAGGAAAAAAATCCCAAGAATTGAAAGGACAAAATTATTTCTGTTTAATTTTTTCATCAAAGAACACAAAAACGAATAAGAAGTGCTCAAGCGGAGCAACAAAACATCACAAGATGCATTCCGCGTTTAAACGGACGAGAGAAAATATTAAAAAGGAGATTTAATGCAAAACAGGCAGGCGACAAACGGGACTGGATGCAATCAACATCTCATTAGCGGACTTCTTAATTCCCGTGTCTACCGGGACTCCCTCTGATTTCTTCGATAAATCGTTTATTACAATTCCCGTTTTTCCCCTCCCTGTCGTTCTTGTCTCGCGAATATCAGCGTTATCCGATCGGTGATTATGTTAAAAAATTGAACGAATTTAGATTGGATTCGATAGAAAGTAAATTGGGGACTCGAGGAAAAAAGTTTAATGAACTCACGCTTCATGAGTTCGGAAATTCCGATTTGTCTGACATTTTTTTTTTGAATAAGCTACATAGTTGTTGGAGTTCAAAATCAGGATAATTTGTTATTTTTACCCGCCCGACTAGATCCACGAGGAAAAAGACTTTATTGATTTATTGGTCAATAAAACTTAATAGCCTTTCTTCACCTCTTAGAATTGCTAGCACATGCAGATTCTGAGCCTATGTAGTTGAATACAACTCGCAAAACAATCGTAGCTTTTCTTAATTTTAATACCACTCTTAACAAATTTACGAAACAAATCCCGCGCAAAATAAATCATTATTAAAATATCCTTATTGTTTATTCATACTAAGTATGTACTGTTCATAATACTTAAAATCAACATGGCAACATTACGACACAAGTACCAGGCGAGCAGAGGCAGTGCGGAGTAATTTAATGAGTTGACCCGTTAATTGGTGAACAGCTGGTTCCTACAGCCAATGTTTAAATTAACTGCCTTTTGTGTAGGGCTGTTGAGTTCTGAAGGTTCTAACACGCGGATGTGTGTATTGTGGACTTGTATTATTTAGAATTTTAATGGTAAAATTATGAATTTGATTCGATTAGAAATATGCATTTTTGGGGAAAAATTATCAAATCATGATCCATTTCTTTGCTTAGTTTCCCCTGAAATTGATGGTGACATTTGATTGACTACTCTTTATATTTCATGGAATATTTTTGATTAGTAAATCAAAAACTATATATTCTACTGCAGTCTATTGTTCTCATCATATGCCTTTATCACTGTTATTACAAAATGTAATAAGATACGATTATATTATACTTTAGAGGGTGACATCCCTATTTTAATCGCGCTCTTCCGATGTTACGTTTAACCAACAAACGCGCTAAATTCTGCAATTGTTTTTTATAATAACATTATTATGCATTTATTGGACCACATTAATTACACGTCATTAACCTTTGCTTTCCTCGTATCGTTAATTAAAAATATGACCACAAAAATTATAATTATGTAATAAAATATTTTATTTTAAATATAAACTGAGTTATGAATGTGTAATGATATCTTTATTACACATTCATTAGGGAACAGAACAATTTCTGAAAATCTATTTTTATCTATACTAATATTAAAAAGCTGGGGTTTGTTTGTTTACTTGAACGCGCTAATCTTAGGAATGACTAAACTGTTTAAAAAGCTTTTAGTGTTAGGTAGCCGGTTTATTAAGAAGGCTATAAGCTACTTTTCGAACCGGTTCCGACAGGATGCGAGTGTTACCGTTGGTGGCAGCTATTTCCTACATTTTTTGTAGACGCATAGAGCGACTCCTAAGGACTGGGTTCGATTTGAAGTCGGGCCGTAATCGCTCTGTGGATCTTGATAAACTTTCACAAAGCAGTCCGGAGTCTGGAAGTCAGGGATTGATACACGCGTGCCTTGGCATTGCCCCTAAATGTCGGTCCTGCGCCTGATCTCTCTCCGGTCGTGTCTGATTGCCGGATCATCGGAATATGAGACTGAGGGAATAGAGAGTGCACCTGTGTTTGCACAAATGCTTGTGCACTACAATTTCACTTATTCAGTATCAGTTTGTTGCTAGAAGATGTTTTCTCCTTATGTTGTTGAGTGATACTACTGCAGGCTCAGCATGACGATTCTATGTCTATTCCATCAAGTTCTTTCTGTCATTGTCAACATATCTTCTGCCTGATCATGGCGCGACTTATAAACTCGCATATAATCACTTGTAGACTTATATCGGTCGAAGAAAATAAAAAAAATCTTTTCTACGTGTCAAAAGAAATCTTACGTCAATCTGTCACTTATCTGTCATTATGTCCATTCTGCGGTAGACAAAACTTGTTTCTACGGTTGTCATGCTGAGCCTGCTGATGTGTTTACATATTGGGATAAATGCATGTAGAACTGATATTTTTGTAAAATTTCAGAAAGCAATTGTTTAATCATTCCTTTGGCTATGTTTGTGTATAGTCGTGGTGGCCTAGTGGTTAAAGAGCCAACCTCTCAAGTGTGAGGGCGTGGGTTCGATTCCAGGTCGGGCAAGTACCAATGCAACTTTTCTAAGTTTGTATGTACTTTCTAAGTATATCTTGGACACCAATGACTGTGTTTCGGATGGCACGTTAAACTGTAGGTCCCGGCTGTCATTGAAAATCCTTGGCAGTCGTTACGGGTAGTCAGAAGCCAGTAAGTCTGACGCCAGTCTAACCAAGGGGTATTTGGTTGCCCAGGTAACTGGGTTGAGGAGGTCAGATAGGCAGTCGCTCCTTGTAAAACACTGGTACTCAGCCGAAACCGGTTAGACTGGAAGCCGACCCCAACATAGTTGGGAAAAGGCTCGGGAGATGATGATGGCTATGTTTGTGTATGAAACAGGATCTGAATTGAAAAAAATCTCATTACATAAATTAATTAAATTTCCATTGAACTCATCAACAGTACGTTTCTAAATTCAAAGCAAACAACGTATAGGTAAGTGATATTTGTATTAGTATTGGAAATTAAATCAATCATCAAAATAATCAAACGGTTTACTAATTATTTGTGTTTCATGAATATTTATATGTTTTAAACCGAATATGATTTGATCCGAAATATTTAATTCCTGTGCCAATAAAGTCTATAATGATGATGATGGCTTCCAGGCCGATTGTCGGCTACGGCGGCCATTCTCCTTTATGGAGATGAGCCAGCTGCGCAAGACATATTTATCATTATCATTTGCGCAGATACAGGTGCACTCTCTATTTCCTCACTCTCATAGTCCGATTGGACGGAAATCCGACACGACCGGAGAGAGATCAGGCGCAGGACCGAAATTTACGTGCTCTCCGATGCACGGGTGAATCAATCACTAATTTCCAGCCTCCAGGCTGCTTGAAAATTAAAGTTTCTCAAAACTCACAAAGCGATTTCGGCCCGACCCGGGAATCGAACCCAATACCCCGTGCACAGCAGTCGCGCCTTGCGACTACTGGACCAACGAGGCAGTCTAAAGTCTAAAACATTAGCACATTAGATAGACCATATTACATAGAAAGACTGACATCAACAGATCACTTCTTGATATGAACTAAAAGGTAATTGGTTTTGCTTACGAGCATCTGTTATTTAACAAAAGCTTCATGATGAGAAACGTCAGAATCTACCGCAGCAAATGGGCGCGTTTCTTTTTTAAAGGCACTGAGCGTACATGGCAACACAGGTTTACAAAATTCCAATTTTGATTTTGAATGAAGAAGGCTTCTGTCTACCCTTGAAGACTCTCAAATATGTTCAACAACAACTGACAACTGGAATCAAAGGATTAAAGTGCTTTTTCAAGCAGATGAAAATAGAATGGTTGGAAAATAGAATCCTTCAATTAAAACTATAGCATGACCTTGATTGATCTCCTGATTGCCTTTTACTAAACCACGAGCTTCTACCAGCGGTCTTTAACGTCAAATGATGTCAGCTATCCTAAAATAGACCTCGTCAACTACAGCTTAGCCTCAAAATCAGTAATCGAAACATGAACTCCAAATCACAGGGTTATTACAATAATAATTGACGCCACAAATCCACTCAGATAATTTTGCGGCCCAATTGTTAACTCCCATCCCCATTGTCAAGTTAATTCGCTCTAAACAGTATAATCAATCGAAAATTTTCGGGGGATCATGAATAATTCGTGGCGCAAGTGAAGTGACGGGAAACTTTTCTCCCCGACGCCGACGGTCCTCCCTTGTAATGAATATACACCCTTAAAGCATTTCGCAAACTCTATTCAATGAGCGAATAAATCTAAGACCATTTACCCAACTGGAGACGACAGCTAAAAGGTATGATACCGCCGGCGCCGTTTGTATAGAGGCCTGCACAACAAGCTACTACAAACTGTAAAATTTCCTCAACTTTATCTTTGAAGTATATGGTTGAAAGTTGATTGAGAAAATTTTACAGTTACGGGTAGCTTGATGTGCTGGAATCTGTACTAACTTTTTGCCTGTGTTTAACGGGTTTGATGAGTGTGTGTAACAAAACGTTTATCGAAAATGCATAAGTTTCTATGTATTTATTTACAAAAAATAAGTATTACGTCTGTTTATCAGTTGTCTCGTCCCAGTAGTTAAAGCTCTGCTCAGTTTAAAAGTTAATTTTTCCGTATATCCTTACTAAACGTTCACGTTTATTGTACCAGTAGGATCACGCGAAAAATGGTAGACTTTTTCGCATACAGATTGTTGCTCATGGCGATTCCAGTGGGTTAAATGCTCTTCGGAGTGAACGTTAATTTTGATGAAGTATTATGTACCGCAATTCAGAAGGTTCGGTTTTTGCTACTTTGTGCTCTGTTATTACAAATTGTTAAGTTTGTTTGTTTGTGGTGTTAGTTTGCATGTTTTATATTATCTTAGCAAGGATCTGTTTAGCGAAAATCTATAAAATATAGTCTGCATAATATAAAATAGTAATGCACTCCATTAGTCATCAATTAAAAAACCAAACCCAGGAAAGTTAAACACACGAGGCGCGAACTTATCCTCATTAGAAAAGTCAAAATCCTTGCCAAGTTATGCGCCGGCGATTGTACTACAAGTAAAACCGCAGTAACATCTAGCATTCTACAAATTTTCATTCCCATTATACAGAACAGCTGTAAATGAGTATTGTTACAATTATACTTTATTTTATTTTATCGGCGTCATATTTCAGGGCTGGCGTGAATCATCCATTTTATGGCCGTGTTAAGCTTTATTTAGTTGTTTTTCACAATATCTTCACTTACTAGGTATATGAGGAAGGTGGCACTCGTTTACAGTTAGTGTTATTGAGTGAAATAACTGACTTATTTTTTATTCTGAGAGTATTTTACAATGATATTGTATAAACCTACTTGAGTTTATACACCGTCTGCCGGGGCTGTGGTCGTACGCAAGAGTTACCGGCCCTGGCACACAAAGACCTCCAGCAGGATCATAGTGGGTTTTAGTCAGTAAGAGTCTGACACTCCCTCTAGCTGGACCTTCAGTGGGGGGGGGGGTCACTTTGATGACTAGTTACAGAAACTCAAATAATGTCAAACTTGTATGACACTTTCTTCAAAACGTCATTTCAGACACAAGCCTGCATTGCTCATCCATACTTTAGTGTGTAATTTATTTTTATGTCTCGACTTTAAAAGAGACTATGAGTTTGTTTCGGTGTTTCTTCTCAAAATAGTCAGTTAGGAAATGCCGGCCTCATCTCGTTTTTTATAAAAAATGTGTTGACGTGTAAAAGTGTTGATTTCAACCTATTTGCAAAATAAATTTCAGATATCATTTATCAACAAAGTGTTTACCATTACGGAATAATAGGTTCAGTTTAATTATATTCGAATTCCATCTACTAATTTACACTTTACTGATGAAAATCTAAGCAACAAGGAAAAACAACTTCCCCAAGCAAACATAAAGGTTAAACATTCAGAAACCCAACTTAATAACTATATGCGCATAATTCGACAGCCCTGGCATACGCGGAATTTTTTGCATAGTCGACAAGACAAACTCATACAGTATGCCAAGTGTTTCATATTGAATAAAATTTGCATGTGACGCCCGTGTTAGGATGGTGCCAAAAGTATGTCCGCACATTAAGTAAGGTGACCGACGACCTCCGTAAGCGATTTGGAGAGCCGCCAGGACAGTCCACGTAAATTTTGTTTCCACAGTCAAACATTAGGGGTTAGGGTTAAAAAGTTAAATATGAACCGAGTTTGGAGGTTATTAATTTGCACGTTGAACTTGAGGTTAAGCCGAGAATTTGTATCTTATGTGGGATAAGCTGGGAGGTGTCAGGTTTGTGACCTCACTGTGTTTTGTGTAATGTTGGAGCCGTTATAGCTTGGATGACATAATGAAAATTGTTTCTGAGAACTATATCGGTTCTATAAAATATAGTCAAAGAAAAAAAGCTATTGCAATATCTATGCAAGTTGGTTCATTGAATGAAAATAAAAATATATCAGAAAATCAAAAGCGCTGCATTTTCTATACATGTCCATAAAACACACCCAATCATAATTCCGAACATCCCACTTGTCGTATATTTTATTCAGAGCAAAATCCGAAAGTGAACACATAGTTTTACGACGATGAGCGATGGCTTACAATCTTAGATAAAAAGAGTTACACAATAGTGATATCATAAAGTTTGGCTCATCCCGCGAACATAAACGGACACTGGAAAATAAATCGAAAGAGCTATAAAACCTCAACGATCGGCCCGAAATATCGGCCGTAATAACAGTACTGTCGTTAAAATGGAGAAAGAAAAAAGCCATTGGGAGCGTTATCAAACCGAAAACTAATTCAAAGTTCTGTCATTGTTTGCCGACGAGGAGCCGAGTGAAGGAATAAAAAGCATCTTGTCGCCAAACGATATCGAGTTTCTTGAAGCAATTAAGATAAAACTGACGACAAAAGCCACTGGGTAGCTCACAGGGTCCCTTTGTTGGATCGCGGGGTAATTAACGGCGCGCTGCCCGCATGCCCGCCCGATTCCACCTACGAACCCACTCATTTGTAACTCGCCCAATTAAATTTGTCCTCTTTTTAAACTTTTGCATTATTTTGCACCGAAATACCTTCCAGTAAATACAAATAAATTAAGGTGTGTTTACAGTTTAAATGTGTTCAGAAGTTGGTGGGAGTCGGGAGCGCTGCGTACGAGTAATTTTGTACTGTTCGTTTATTTCACGGAAATATTTGTACAAAGAGAAACAATATATATTACGTACCTAAGTTTTATAGACCCTTTAAAGTCGGTGCTTTTACGGCTTTTGTGGAAAGGTAAATAAATTCAATTCAAACTATCATTGCATAACACCCTTTTTATTATTTCGTGGGAAATTATCAAATGACCCCTCCCGCTGAGGGTGTAGCTGGAGGAAGTGTTCTTACTGACGAAAACCGTGCAAAAAGTATTGATATGTGCTCATTTTAACCTATTTGCAAAATAAATAATATGTTTTTTTATCAAATTGATACCCTAAATCTCCAAAATGAAGAGAAAATAATGTTATTTTCCAGTATTTTTGTCGCTCGATTATTACGCATCTGGCCAAGCCTTGTATTCAACACATTTGCGTCCACGAGAAATAACAACAGGCCATCAGTCGCGCTTAAACCTAAATAATAGAAACAGTTAGAGCCCGCAATAAGCCGCGGTATAATCGCGCTAGTGATCTTTACGCCATGAATAATACCAAGCAATTATATCTGATGACACTGTGGCCCTCTGAAATATCACACACGGTTTACATGGCACGGAACAAATATGTTTTGTAACTTATGCCTTAAAGTATAATTTTTTGGAACAAAGTTCTAATTCAGCCTCACTAGCTTAATGGCTGAGGTGTCGAACCCACTCTAAACACGAGCATATTTAACTTGATTGAAGAGATTCACAAACCTACGAGTAATGAAGTACAGACACATCAAGTTACTATGATCTGTATTTTTTTTTTATCGGTTTTCGACTTAATCGTACAAGCATATGGTTCAAAGTTGACTGGCGAAAAATTATAGTTTTGCAGTTTTTTTTAAATATTTTATACAATACTTATTTAATAGTCACTACGGAAACTATTTCTAGAACTACCACGCTTCGCTTACGCCACCATGTGTACAGGCCTTTACACTGGCCCAAAATGTTGCATTATAGTGTAAACAATGTGGGTTTGGACAAAAAGATACCCACTACACTTAATGGCTAGTCATATAGCGGTACTTAAACTGAGAGCCGAATTGCGATGCCGCCAAACATTTTCAAAGCTATTTCAGGTACCCGGAAGATATTTAAGTGGTTTAATGTTTGATGTTTATTAGTATAGATTTTAGGGTAAAAGGTTGTTGGTGCCTTGAGATGTTAGCTCGCTGTGATAACAATATTACATCGGATTTAGGTCTAGTTGTATTCAGAAGAAGTCGAGGTGGCCTAGTGGTTAAAGCACCAGCATGTCTCATGTTTCATGTATGAGTGTGCGGGTTCGATTCCAGGTCAGTCAAGTACCAATGTACCAAACTCTTTTAAGTTAAACGTACTTTCTAAGTATATCTTGGACACCAATGACTGATTAAAGGTGAAGAAAAACATCTCGAGGAAACCTGGACTAATAAGTCTATAATCACCAACCAGCATTGAGCAAGCGTGGTGATTAATGCTCAATCCCTCTTTGTGAGAGGAAGCCTGTGCCCAGCAGTGGGACGATAACAAGGCCGATGATGATGATGATGTATTTAGTAGCTATACTATCGGCCGGCGGCTTTGAAACAAAGTTTCTATGAAATAAATCCTTTAGCTATTTTCCTTAACTCTTATTCCTATACCTTAGGCATAAAACATATACCCCTAACAACGTGGTCTTAAAAAGTACCGGCTTTAGTACTAGATTAAGACCATTAACTTTTTTCAAGAAGATGGTTCAAAGCTATCAGTAAAGGCAGTACTTTTTTAAGACCACGTTTTATAATAAGGGCGAAAGTGACTAAATATTTGATACAACCGTTACCAACAAAACGTGAAGATTAAGAACTGTCATCAGTTGTACCACATTACGACAACCCGCCAACAACAGCCTTATATATTTTAATTGGACAACATAAACAAACTGTCGGCACAATTTTTTATATAAATGTGGTCGTTATAATTTTGTCGGTTCGCTGGTTTGAAGTCAGAATTACATGGAGCAAGTTGATGACCTTTGTACTCTAATTGCTTTATATTTTAACGCTGTTTATCTTTTGATGTTATTTTTAATGCTTGAGTTCATACCGAGAAGTGTAAGGTGGTGTGCTAGCCGAAATGTGCTGTGATAAATTAATTAATATAATAATATTTTTTCATATTAATTGAAGGAATATTGATACTCACACATCATATTTATATACCTTGTATAAAGGTTTTTCAAACCAAACATACATATTATGTATAGACATGGGTTGTGTTGATAGGCGGCCTTTTGGACGCTGTCTTTATATTTCATTGACTGTATTTCGTTCAAAAAGTACTGATTTTCAGCCTAATTTTAATCAATGATTTTATTTTCATTCGTTAGCTTTTGCTGGGATTATTAAAATCTTTTCTTTTCATATGTTTGGTAGTATTATGTTGGACTTCAACTATATTTTCTTGTTTCCAATTGATTATAAAATCCCTTATTAAAAGGTTGAAGGAATCTTGAACAATACAACTTAACTCCTAATCTAAAAACGGACGTTGTAGTCTCGTTATATTATTAGTTTCATAGCACATCTAATTAGCACAGACCAGCTTATATATACCTCAGCTTTCTATATTTTCCCCTGACCTATATCTATTTCTGATATCCGTTATTATCTTTGCAGTAGAACGATCACTACCGCATTTAGATATAATATTATATTACTAGCTGTTGCCCGCGACGTCGTCCGCGTACGTGATAGCGTGATATATATATATATGTATAGCCTATATGTTGACCTCACCTCTTAGTTATATTCATGCCAAATTTGAAGCAAATCCGTGCAATACTTTTTGAGATTATCCCGGTCATACATACAGACAACAATTCTAAAAACTATATTTTTGGCTTCGATATCGATTGTAGATCACGCCCCAATTTATTCTTTAAAAAAAGTATTCAATGTACAGTTTTGACTTTTCTACGATTTTATGATAATGTATGTATAGATCACCATTTAACAAGGTCTAAAGTCCATCAAAGTTTCTCATGAAAATGTAGATATTTCCTGCAAGTTTAGTTAGCTACTGGCTTTCGTTCGTTAGTTAATCAATCGTGCCTATATAGCTCGAGGCTACTGGAGATTGCCTGTTAATTGAATACCCCTAGTATTGGTTAAGTACCAGATTACATATCTATCAGATATAACGGGCTACTTCGTCCTTGTAAATGATGTTGTAATTTAAGATTTAATTTATAAGTAGGTATAGTAATACTACTCGACTCGGACACGACTATACACGATTATAACAAAATAAACCACAGCTATTGCTGTGGTTTTGTTTGTTATAATGTCGTGTCTGTTATAATAATAGAATACAATTTTATTAATAGTGCGATTACAAATTAAGATGTAAGCTATCCTATTTTAATGCGCTTTTATTAGCTTCACTTGTAACAAACTATGTATATAAGAAAATCTTGGAGCTAGCATCGAGGCGCCTAGTGTCGCGGTGCCAAGCGTCGGGATGCCCACCGTCGCGGTACTGGCGCCGTCGAGACGCCTAGCGTCGGGTTGCCTGGCGCTGCGGTACTAGGTGTCGGGACAACCAGCATCGGGACGCCTAATTATGAGATATAATTTAATGGTTTATTGAATAAATGCGTACAGAATTTTCAGACATAAGTGAAAACTTGATAAATAAAATAAAAAAAAGCAATGTTGATCTACGTAACATAAGCGAATACTTAAATAAAGAAACCAATCCAGACATACATTGAAATAAAACACAGACTTTGTAAGAAATAAAAATGTTGTAAAAGTAAGACAAAATATTTATTTCAATCATTTTATGCGAGAGAAGAAACAGCTGCCGACTCAGTACAAACTAAACAGTCCCATTATAATAATATTCGTATTGTTTTACTTCAAAATAATATTCTTGTTAACATTTTCGATAAAAATACAGTCTGTATGTATCTTGGGGCCTCTTAAACATTTCTTTTGTTCACTTCATATAAAAAAAATACTACTTATTCCCGCGGTGTTACTTGCATTTTAAAGTATTTAGGGCCAGTTTCACAGGTTGCTGATAAGTTCCAGATAACTTCATACAAATCAAAATAAGATCTGGCAGATAATTACATACAAATTCTGTTCCATTTTTTAATTTATCTGGTAGATAGTGGCTATCCGTAACCTGTGTAAAATATTTTCGTGCCAAATTTAATATGCAAACATAATTTCTGAAAATTTAATTATTAATAATTTAACAATTTATTTAAGTTGCCAATGTCCCAGGTGAATTCCAGTTATAAATAAAATGGAGAAGTGGTTTCACTAATTACTAATTCTCAGTGATGACGTTATATACAATTGAGTCGCGTTCTGAAGACCAGACCAAATATATCAAGTAAAGGCATAGAAGTAGCTGCAAAGGCAACCATTTTGCAAGATGTCTTTCAACAATCGTAAATACTAATATTGATAAAAATCTTTTGTCTTAAAATTTTATACTTTTTTAACGATCACACGTGATAAAATAATTGATTTTTTAACGCCAAACACTACCTACAATAACACGTACAAGTGACATCTTAAGGATGGACTTTTTTGCGACCTGTGAATTAAATCTGGCCATAAAAACACAGCTCAATGACATTTTGAATCAATACTTAACCCAATAAAATACATCACTACCTGCCTAGATACAGCCTAGCAAAACTCATTTATTTCCCCCATCTACGTTTAAAAAGAAACAGTACCGTATAAAATCTTTTTCTCTATCAAAGTGAGATATCTCTTTGTAATCTGCGCGAATAATATTGGATTAACAAGACTTTGTTAGTAATCCGGTTTCTTGGGCCGAATCCCTTTTATCCAATTGCTTGGCTCCACCCAACCCCGTTATCTCGCGAAGGTTAATTTGGAGACAACCTTTATTTAAAAAATAAAACGTTTGTCAGTAATGAGCGGTTGTTTTGTTGTTCGTCGTTTTCTAAAAATAATGGAATAATTTAAATATTTGAACGGATAAACAAAATACTGTGCAAACCGGCTGTGCAAATCATTGTTTTTTTATGTCAGCAAAATCTAGTTAACACAACTGTACCTAGCAATTAAACACAGTACATATAAACACACCAAAAATACAGCTTATTGCGTCTACACACTAATAGCTGCCAACATAGTACTCGTAAACACATAACGCGAATTCAATTGAGATCTATGGCCATACACATAAAGTCGCTTATTGCTTGAACAATATGAGTACCAGCCTATAAAGATGTTCGCACTCACAGCTCTAGAAGGATTTTGTATTAAAACATTATGAGAAAATTATAGCACACACTTGGGAAAGCGGGAGCTTAAAATGTTCGGGACGTGACATTTTAGTTCTAGAGTGTACTAACGACAAGTATTTGACTCTGCTTTAGCGACTGTTAACTTACAAACGTATAGAACTGCGGAATTATTTCATGTCTAAAGAGTTTTGTAGAGTACTTCGAGAGTGGGTCACGTTTTTGGCACGGATTGAATTTTCTTCTTCGTATTTTTAGTTGATTAGTTAATTTGTTGTAGTCATGTGATTTCATTTTGAGGTGAATTGTTTCGAAGAAATTCATAGCCAACTATGTACACTAATTCATGTTCCATAATGTTATGTTAATAGTACAAAAAAATGCTGAACACGGAAAATTTTAACAGTTGAATATCAATAATATAACGTCGGAAAAATTTCACGTTTCGAGTATGTAATACCTGTAATATATCAGGTTAGTACAAGCATTGGGGACGTTTTATAAATACTTAGTAAAGGTATAACATTTTACTGTATTGTGGGTTACTTCTTAGTAATGGTAGGTATGAACATGATTCCAAATGGTGATAAAAGTTGGAATAGTGAGTTCCTGGAACTATATAAATATTTATTTTATTATACTCGTACTTTTCATTTTTTTTTGTTATAGCAGCAACAGAAATACATTATCTGTGAAATTTTTACCTGTCTTACTATCATGGTTATATATGTTGTATATGTACATACACCTAGGTTATAGACGGATAGACGGACAGATTAGTCTTAGTAAAGTCTCATTTTATACCTAGGGTACGTAGCCATAAAAATGAGCGAAGTAATTCCTAATGCAAAATCAGCTGATCACAAAAAATAAAATCATATTCATGGCCGAGAGCTGCTTAGCTTGCAAACAAAACAAATCCTTTAAAACCGTACGCTAAACAGAATTGGCACGTGACCTCAGTTTTCGACATTCCCAACACCATTCAACGAGATAACAAGGAATTTGACATTTCAGCTGTTAGCATAATGTTCTTTGTAGTTCCCATTCCGCTTTGCCCGTCATTTAAGTGCCGGATCCCAAGCATCTGCTCAGCTTTTAAT
The DNA here is from genome assembly GCA_958496145.1 of Heliothis peltigera. Classification (NCBI taxonomy): domain Eukaryota; kingdom Metazoa; phylum Arthropoda; class Insecta; order Lepidoptera; family Noctuidae; genus Heliothis; species Heliothis peltigera. The sequence goes on from OY292327.1 coordinate 886,330, forward strand.
TTTCTGAATGTCTGTAAAACAAACTGTCTCCCCCAGGGATATGAAAGTAAATGAAACACTGATGGCTCCTTAAATATGCCGAGTTTAGCGTTGATCGTTAATTTCCTTAGAGATTCTTGAGAACTAAATGGCGCCTGAATTAATACGGTAAAAAGTTTGCGTTTCGACTTATCTTCGTTTATCGGTCTTTAGCAAGAGTGCTTTGCACGTTATTATTCTGAGTTGCAGTAATGTTTCAGCAATTTTCTCACGGTCGTAACTTTAAGGAAACATTACACGTCTAATTAAATAGTCGTAAACTTACTAAGCGTGGCTTTTATACTGTTATTTCGTGTCTTCATTGATGATATATGTTTTTTGTTTGTGGACATCAAATATTATGCTTCGACTACAAAATCTTTATAGATTCTTGTTCCATATAAGTTTTATTAACTACCTGAAATACCAAAAATGATGACAGGGCCGCCTCTTAAGTCTTAAAACTTTGCTATTTTCCTCACGAAGGGTTCCGGTCTCGGGAGGTTTTGTCACGCTAAGGCTAAAAGATTCAAGACTCGTGAGTCCCCAATCAAGAAGTTTTCTATATACGATACGATCCTCGATCTCAACTTCGTTGGAAATCAGATTCTTTCCGCCAAAACATAAAACCACATTTATCCTTTATGAAATGAATAACCTTCCAAACACACTTTTTTACCTCAATCTTTTTTTGTATTCATTAAATTCGCATTGTAGATGATTTATTGTTTTGTTTTATAGGAATGTTTTTGCGCATTTTCGTGTCAGATCGCCATCGTCCATGGCTTGCGTCCTTCTTCTAAAGAATCATCTAATATAGTGTCGAGGACGGAGGGACATAGTATATTGTGTGGCGATTACGTCCCCGTCTTTAGGGACGAGCTCGTTACAGCGAATTGTTACATCTTACTTTAGCTGTAAGCGTTATTAGAGTTTACTATTTATCGGTCTATCAGACTTGGGGTCGGTTTAATGAAATTACACAATTTTTGGCCAAATCATTGTGCCTCTTGTCAAAACAATAATGATTTTGAGTTAATGACTTGTTAATTGAAAATTGCAGAATAATGAATAAATGTTTTATTAAATTTTCTGTCCATTTTAATATATTTAGCCTACTGATTGAATGAGCACAATTGAAATTACATTCCACTTAACATTTTAATGTAATAAATAAGCCACAAAAACCTTCACAGAAACGTACCGAAACAAGTGAGAGCGGTCCAAAAAATTCCTTCTTTCCTTCAAATATCCGGGTCAGCCATTGTTCCTTTGTCACCACCGGACAGTCTTCAGACAAACTTAAGTTTGCATTCATTGCAAGCTTTATGCACTGGTAAAACAGTCCAAATTCGCAATTGCGGCTGCATTCAGCAATTGTAACGAGTCACAAAAGATATCTGATGTTTGTTGGAATTCTGTCCTGTTTTTCGTTGGCTGCTCTTTCGGACCTGGTGAGGTATTGACCAGAAATGAGTAATCTTCTTGATGGAGTCGCGCCTTGGTTTTTGTGATTAAAAGTTGTGAAAGGATTGTAGGCACGGAAGGATTATTTCTTTGATAGTTTTGAGTGGATAGGAATTTTATATAACACTAGCTTCTGCCAGGGGATTCGCCCACGTTATGAAAGAACAATTTCCCGCACCCGGACTAAAGGTAACTTAAATTTTACTATGATAAGCTTTATTACTAATAATAAATTTATCTTTATCTTTATCTTTACTGCATAGTTGTATCAGAATACGCTAAGCCATTTCCTTGAAGAAGTAACAAATACACACACATAAGTTTTCACTTTAATAATTTTATAAGCAAATAGAAAGTATTGGAAAGTGTCTCATGGTTGTAATAGATTTTATTCATAGCATAATTAGCTTCAATCGATTTACGTTTTTCGGTCATGCAGAAAATGGACCACTTAACGTCTTGTAATTTGTAATTCACACGTATCAAATGACATTATCCAGTAGTGCAGTAGTGTTATGATTAAAGTGTGTTGAACATTAAAATAACATGTTTCATAAAAGTTAAATAATTTTGCCATACATAATTTTAAAACTTCTTGGAAAAACCTTTTTATTAGAACATAACAATATACATCGAGGTTTAATCAGAATTCTTTATTATATTTGGAATGAATTACTTTTCATAAAGTCAAATAATACATTTTGCGCTCAGTTCGATTTATTCTTAGAATTATTGAACTTACAGAAGGATGTATTTTAGAATGCTTGCAAGGTAAATCCAAATAAATTGAAACTTACACACGAATTCCCAATCTTACTCTGAAAATCCGGACTTTTGACCGAATAAAATAATTTATCAATGCTACTCGGCTTTGACCATCCCAGTCCGACTGTATCTCGGAAAACGAAATAAGGTCTCTCAAAGCCACATACGTTTACCGACTAGTTAAAAATAAACGTTGATAAATAACAACAGGGAATAACCCATTCGTAACTCGTATTCTCTCAAGGGGCAAATTGAAAAATTCCTAAAATAAACGCGGCTCGGAGAACTAGAAAATCCTAGACAGGGGCCAGTCCGTGGTGCGAACATTAATCTTAGCGTTTCACACACGTCCACGTTTGCTAAGTAACGTACGAGTCGTCTCAGTTTTTCCGAAAGGGAAGATATAATATCGCATTAAGTAGAGACAGATGGTAACATTACCTACTATAGCATTTCTCGCAAGACGTTTAAGTTGTGAGACACGTAAAGTGTTGCCATTTGTTCACATGTAAGTTGTGTTTATTTTTTTTCTTCCGGGATCCTTTTCGGTTGGTTATGAGTAATGGCGGGTTAGAGGACGGCTGACGTCACGGTCGGCCTCTGACGTGAAATACGTTAACTGCGACAGGGATTGTTGTTCAACTCTATTGTAAGATTTATCTTTGGACATGTAACGCGTTCCATTACGCATTATGTGATCTCTTAATTGTGTTATTTTCTGCTCTTGTGCGCTCGTTTCGGAGTTGAAAGAAATTGAGCGTATTATCACTGCAGACGCACTTAAAGTATGTTATAAATGTCTGGCGATTTTTCTAGGTCCTTTTGTGTTTTTCAACATTCAAAGTAGCTGGTGTGTTTTTCTGTTTAAGTGATTTTTTGTTATTAAAATAATTTGTCACTTTCAGCTTGTTTCTTACATTATGTTGCCATTTCGTACGTTATCAATCGCTTTATGTAATTAAGATATGGGATTTTTTTTCTGAAGTTAATTTGTATCTTAAATTATAGAACTAACACCACACCATTATTTCACAACACCACCAACAAAACATTTTACTTCATGATCTTGATTTTTTCTTTTAATAAATCATTTTTACCCCTTTAACGTGTTTCAATCCGAGCTTATCCACGCCTTGCTTGGATTTACATTATTTATATTTTTAACAAATATTTTTGCTAAAGTCTGAATACAGCAATTCAATATTATTTTTAAATTTATTGTAACTGAAAACATATTCGAAAATCTTTTATGTCTACAAAATTGGGCTCATTACGAGAAATCAGCACGTTGATTTTAAAATAGGCAAAAAGCTTCAAAATAAAATCTGAAAAATCTTTCGCGCTGCTTTATAAAAATTTTAGTGGCACGGCAAACAGTGGTTCAAATCCAGCCGTGTTCGGACGGCGCGCACTACACATTGATTAGGATCCGGCCCGAGAACAAACAGAATGCGAATTAAATAAAAACGTGCAATAAAAAGTTTATCTTAGTATGGACCTAACGTTATTCTGGGAGAGGGTTCTAACCCTGAAGACGATGACAATATCCATTACCATTCACTAGTAACCCCAATAAGAATAAAGAAGCTCGAAAAATAAAAGACTGGGTAATTGAATCCCCATAATGGCATGGGTAGAGAAATATATGTAGATTACGGTATTCCGATGCGAGAACATTGGGCGGTATACTGAGATTTTACACTTCGCCGATAGCTGCCAATCCCTCTAATATTATTATGGTAATACGGCCAATTTCAATAAAAGCGTTCGACGCAAAAGACATTTTCTTTTAGACGCTACGGATAAATCCAGTAGACATGTGCTGGTTTGCAGACATGGGTCTGAATTTGTAGCGCATATCGTTCCACGGTTACCGACTTTATTTTAAATGGACCGAGAAATTAATTGGTATTATCGTTTTCGTTGATATTGGTGCTTACTGCTTTGTGTGCCAGACGTTACCTTTTAGTGTGATATGAGCCGAATACAAAGTTTGTTCACATAATTTAGAATTGAGTAAAGTTCAAAATTTTTTCCATAACTATCACTCGGATTTAGTAGCCTCTAGGTCGTAGGTAAAGTGTAATTGAGAATGTTATATTTATGCTTTCTTCGGAAAAAGCTCTGAGACTAGATTTTGTTCAGTTAAAATCTGTGAGCTAGTAAGCTCCTGTCATCGTGCAAAGTATTTTAGGTAAACGCATGTTCAGCAAAGCACCAGCCTTTCGAGTATGAGGGTGCGGGGTTCAATTCCAGGTCAGGCAAGTACCAATGTAACTTTTCTAAGTTATACGTATTTTCTAAAGTTTATCTTGAACACCAATGACTGATTAAAGGTGAAGGAAAACATCTCGAGTAAAACCTGGACTATAAAGTCTGAAATCGCCAACCCGCGTTAAGCAAGCGTGGTGATTAACGCTCAATCCTTCTCCGTCAGAGAGGAGGCCTGTGCAGCTGTGTGTGGGAAGATAAAAAGGCTGTGATGATGATGATGTTTCTTGCAGCCAGCTAGCGGGTGCACTCTCTATTTCCTCACTCTCATAGTTCGATGGGAAGGCAATTCGGCACTACAGGGGAGAGATTAGGCACAGGATCGATATTTACCTGCTCTCCGATGCACGGGTGAATCAATCACCAACTTACAACGATTCCGACATCTTCAACTACAACTATTTTTTTTTAAAACTTTATTTTTTAAATAATTTAGAGGTTTTTGTCCAATCAGGATATGTCAAACCCAGACTACAACTACTTCGAGCTACTTTATGAAAGTCTCTTAAAACCCACGAAGTGACTTCCGACCGGATTTGAAATCGAGACTCCGTGGATAGCAGTCGCACTATGCGACTACTAGACCAAGAAGGCAGTCTAACAATATACCAAACTTAAAGTAAGTAAAGAGTAAACAAGCTTCCGTTCTGAAGGCAACATAAAGAGCGCCAGTTAATAAAGTGCTTATTGCTCCGTATCGCGTGTCGCGTACTGCGATACGTCCCGCGGGGATGTACTAACACTCCTAGTTTTAATTATATTGTGTTTTGAAGCTGTTATTATACTGGGTTTTGACTAGCAAACAGTAAGAGAGTATAACGCGAGCTTGTGGAAACTGAACTATAATAGTATTCTCAGTTTTTCCGTAATAATAAATATGTAATTAACACACAGTAGATATATTGATAGCATTGTACAGACGTCAGCACATCAAGCTACTACAATCTGTCAAATTTACTTAATAGATTTTAAACTGTATCGCTAAAGCATAATGGTTCAAAGTTGATTGGAAAAATTGACAAATTAGGTAGCTTGATGTGCTGGCGTCTGTACATTATATTATTTTAAGTTTGTGAACATATAATGGATATATCTACTTTTCAGAGGCAGGGTATACCTTTCACACTTGGCACCATCTAGGACTGAAAATATGACCTTAATTATAATATTCAGAAATCTCTTTTGGCCTTTAGCTCTCTAGACTAGTTTGGAATATATGGACATCATATGACTAAAGTCAATAACCTGCAAAAACCTACAAATTCAACACCACTATAAAGCCTCTTTCGTCTGAACTATTCATAATAATATATTCAGCAAATATTTGAAATGGGTCATATTCGTCGGAAACCCGAATAATCAAATGGGTATATTAACGAAGTCTTTACTTGAATGCATTTACTGAAAATAGCTATAACCTGAATCAGAGAACGGGCTGGATTATTTTACTTTAGTATTGTGCTATTAGTAATAAGTAAATTTGAGAAGTATTTTCAAAATTAAAGAAGCTAAATAACTACCATTCCGAGCATGGGGGCTTGCGTTCTAATTTTATTTGTCCTCAAAATTTACTGCCAAGTATCGAACTAAGAAAGTGAGAAACCATTTTGTTGCCGAGTGCTACGTGCTACGCCGTAGCATGCTACGCGGTGTAGCTGAGCATCTCACCTACGGCGTAGTAGAGATTGATCGTAAATGTTGAATTCTAATCCTGTACTCTCTTTGTCATGTTTTAAACTATACTTACAGCCTAAATACAAAATACATTGAGTTTTAATAGACGTAAAAGACTAAGTTCATTAAGGTTGTAATAGTTTTAGTAAGGATTCGTGAAAAATGCAAATATTTCCCTATAAAATAGCACTTCACAAACACTTGATATTGTGTTTGCCGCAAGAAATAACAGAAAAATACAAAACCGTACTGGGCTCACTTTGCAGCAAAGTCGTCAGTCATTTAAGTAAATGGGTTTCCGAGAAGGCTCGTGTTTTTGACGTCTGGCCTGCTCTTGCAGTATTGCAGGTTATTTAAGTCGATATATTAGTGGGAAAAATACTATTTTCAGGAGTCGCAAGTATACTGAGCTACTAACAGACGAAGTCCTTGTTCAGAGTTCGATTCCCATTAAACCCTTGTGTATTTTTTGTACCTGTTTATCTAGCATAAATGTTTGAAGCATCGTCATTTTGGATCTTGATTAAAAAAAAATACTTCAAGCAAGGTTGTTTACCGGGCCACTAGACCAGTGTGCCAAACAACTGTGTCTATGAAATTATTGATCAATACATTCATACAGGCGTTAGGTTTTTTTCGTAACGGAATTTTTGGATTTGGGCCCCTCATCGAGCCCGCGATAAAAGCTGTAAAACAGTTAATGTATTGTAGTGTTGATTTCAACCTACATATTTGCAAAATGAATATAATTTATTTACTGATTTATGTACACACAAGATAGGGAAATACAAAAGGAAAGAAATAATTAACAAAGAATAATTTATCGTCTCTTATAATAACTTTTAAGACTTGTCTCACTTGACTCAAAAATTGACATGACAATCCATTTTTATATCACCTGGTTTTAATCAAAGACACATCTCCTCATCTCCACTTCACATAGCCTCTACAATCGCAGTACCTCCCACACAATAAATAAAATATGCCGACGAAGCACATCCACGGTAATGAGCTCAGCTATACTAACTACACGTTAAGTATAGAACAACCAGCTACTTTGCTAGAAGCGTGCTGCCGCATAAAAAGCTTTTGCAACTACCGATTTCAATATTTGCATTCCATTTCTCGGTTTGAATTTCACCGTACCGTTCGAAGGCAATGCCCGCCAACTTCTTATTGTTCCGCACGTCTTTTGTGAACACAGTTATTATGCATTGCGTGCTATACGAGGTGTTGTAAAATTACACTCAAAATAAAATTCTACTGTCTTACTAGTTGCTTATTTATATGTAAGCGTGGACGTATGTTTGTTTGAATTATTGGCTGTTTGAATGTTTGTCCTTCAGTCACGCTTGGATGGGATAACGGATTTGATAAAACTTGGCAGTGACGTTAGAATAGCACATAGGCTAGATTTAGATTTTATTCTAAGGCGGGAAGAATTCGGGTTACGGGTGAGACCGCAGGACGAAGCTGGTATATACTATACTATGTTATTATGACTGTTGTTCCATGGATTTGTAAGAATGTACCTAATAATAATAGTGCGAGGTCAATTCTTTGATTTTATTGATAAGGATTTTGCAAATCAATTAACATTTGAACTTTAATATCTTGCTATGTCAGTAAGACATATGTGTGTATATAGTATAGTTATTATATATAGTATAGTTCTCGCTAAAATTAATGGCGGCTCGCTGCTAACTTCAGAGTATACATATGTGCACGTGGTGTAAACCCTTCGAGCACCACACCTGCTGATACCAGAAAATAGTTTCTACATAGAAACTCCCGCGATTTTCCGATCTACCATAATGTATTGCGAGAACTATACTACAGTTTTTGATAGACTCTTTAGGGGTCAATTTCACCCCCAGTCCATTTCGGGAGTATTTTTGTAACACCTTGTATTGTTTACGTACAAGTTGCAGCTGTGTTGCCGTTTAATTTAATATCTTTGTTTATTGTTGGTGTTGCTAAATAAATTTCAAGTTGTATGTGGAGTGTTGGCTTTTAATTGAATTTGTTGGTTGTGTATGGTTTTAATTTGCAGTTTGATGATGGGTTTAATTGTGACGGAATTATTGAATACGGATGCTATGTGCAGTGTTTTTGTATATGATTATGTAGATCTATGAGTGAAACGGAGCTAAACAAAATGAATTACTGTGTCTAGGAAAGAGGTGTGATGATTTTTAAAAGCTTTTATTATTTTTCCGTGTATGTATGTTACGGTGGATTCTTTGAACTCAATTTTGAAGTTAAGTTTAAGTTAAGAATTTTTAAGTTTTAATCTTCAACCGATTGAGCTGAGATTTTGTATACACGTTCAGTTTTTTGAGGTAACTTCATTCAATATGCAAGATTAGACAAACCTTTAATTTAACATGATAATATTTCGTTCGTTAACCCGTCTGTAGACTGCAGACAGAAGTACACATCCTTAATTAATAAATATGAACATCAAAAACACCCATTAACATGTCTTTAATTCCACTTCCACTCCTGTCAGGTGTGCGCTCGCCATTAGACTTCAACAACAAAGGCCAGTCCCCTCAGCGACTGCCGTTAAAATCTTTTGTACATAATACTTGTTCTCAAATATGTATTAATATCCTTTGTGCCATAAAAAAGGGTTGAACATTAATGAGTTTTGTCTCCTGACCACGTCCTGCGGTACCCCTACACCGCCCTGGGGAGGTCATTAAAAACTTCGCTTAGGTAGGATAATATGGCCGTGTAGACATTTAGAGGACGACGCCTGGAGATTTTTTTTTGGTGTAGTTTATTTTATATTAGTGTGAATTTGCCTTTATTGTTTACATTTTTCGATCGATTGATTGGTGATTTTTAATAATGAAAATATTGACTTTGAAAAAATTGTATGATCTATGTAATAGATCATGAGCTCGCTTTTTAAGACCTGATAGAAATACTTAACAATCGATTTTTTATTTATTTAGCTGTAAATCACAAAGGTAAGCATCTTATAAGCTAAACCCCACAAAACCATTGCAATGGCTTGACTGTGGGGTCGACGACTCACTAGACATCACACTTCACACAATTAATTTTAGTGTGTGAAGTGTATATATATGTACATATTTTAACCTCAAATATAATTTTGATATTATTTATGTGACCTTGATATTGAACTAAACATTACATGCGGGCTAGTGCTCGATATCACGTCGTCAAGGATTTTAAAATTGGTATCTACTAATTATGGTAGATAAAATAAGAAAATTATACCATCCAAAAATGGCCGCATTGCGTATTAACATCATCCTCAAGATATACAACTTTAACTAAAAACCATTATTCCAGGTACCCAACCCACTTAGAAATATATTAATTCAAATTGCAACTTAAAACATCCGGGGATCTGCAAACTTCGGCGCGGATGCAAATACAGATCTCAAACGTTGGTGGTCGTGACTATGAATGCGGATGTCTGTAACATCCTCGGATTTCGAGTAACGTCGGCGTCGTACTTGAAATACGATTTCCAGAGGTATTAGGACGCTGAAAACTAGATGTAAGAGTGCTTAATATGTTCCCTGAATGGATAGCTGTTTTGTTTTGATGCTGGTTACAATTTTGATGGCAGTTTTCGGTACTGATTTCATCAATATATTTGCCTTCTTGGTTTAGTAGACACATAACGCGATTGCTGTGCACGGGGTCTCTGGTTCGTTTCTTACGTCAGGTCGAAATAGCTTTGTGGGTTTTCTTTCATAAAGCTGCCCAGAGTCTGGAAGTTGGTGATTGATACACCTGCATTGACGAGCATGTAAATATCGGTTCTGCGTCTGATCTCTCACTAGCAGTGTCGTATTGCCGATCTATCGGACTCTGAGAATGCACCTGTGTCTGCGCAGATGCTTGAGCACTATAATTATCTGCGTAGCTGGTTGATCCTTAAAGAGGACGGCCGCTGTGGTCGGCAATTGGTCTGGACATCATATATTGTTTTACGGTATAGGAACAGTATATCTGGAACTTTTTTGGCTGTCTATTTGATTAGGTCTTTACAACTTTTCATTCAACTTCATTTTAATATTCAGCTCTCTCGCTAGCTGATCAAGATTTTCAAAGGTTAAAGTCACAGTGTATTTATAGAGGACCTGCAACCATCTAAAAACTTAGTATTATTACAACCAACAATCCTGCGTCGAATAACAAAGTGACTGCTTTGTTGGTCCTGTCTAGACTTAAACTATCTTGATGTGGGAGTGCTATAAATAACCCTTTGAGAAAAACAAGAGTGATTACACGCTAATTTCAACACGTTCGTTATTTTCTTCAGTTCAACTACCTAGACTTGCATACTCATGACCTGCCAAAGTAATTTGCCATTAAAATTATATTAATTATCATAGTGTAACTAGGACCCAACTAAAAGTGTTTCATCTTAGTTTAGCATGTTTAACTAAGTATAGGGCTTCAAAACTTAACCTCAGCTGTTGTAGGGCCTCAAACTAGACTTTAATTACTCAACTATGAACTTTATTCCCTAAAGATAGAATACAAAGTTGGTATGTTTGAGCTGTTTTTTTCTAAGGTATCGAAAATATATTGATTAATGAACATTTGAACTCAAATGATTGATTGTAGCTTTGCAATGTTTTTATAACGTTTAGTTTCTTGCAGATAACGGGGTTACTCGACTATGTCTGGAGGACAAAAATACAAACTTTTGTATTTATTTATATTATTATATAACAATAATTGAATCAAAAAAGTAAAAACTTATAAATACTGAAGATGACTTTATGCCCACACTACGTCCCTTTGGGGGTAGGCCAATGATTAAATTTAAGAACTGATACTGCTAATGAGATTTGTTAACATATCCCCATATAAAATCATAAAGAAATACTACGTAACAGCTTCTCGGATCCAACGATCACAAAGTTAAGCAACTACTGCCACGATCGGTCCGTGGATGGGTCACCATCTTGTCATGATGAATTCTTCCACGTTCACAACTTACTTAGGTTGACAACCGCCATATCAAGAGGTACGGGTCTGCGCAGGAGATGGGGAGTTCAGATAGGTATACGCTCCTTGTATAACACTGGTACTCAGCTATACCGACCTCAACTTAGCTTGGGAAAAGGCTAGGCAGGTGATGAGAGACAGGCAATTAAATAGAAGAGCAGTTCCTTATTTAATTTAGAGAAACCGTGATTTGGGCATATAAGAAAGGTGCTACCGCAGAAAAAGCAATGGCTACTAAGATAATGTCTCATGTAGCATGCATTTATTTATAACCAAGCACAGTTGTTAGCATGACGGCAGCTGTGTGCCTACGTAACTGGACTAGCAACAAACTAAGTTAAGGAGTTGTAGAAACTAAAAGGAGATCTCGTTTCAGTCCCAAAAGAGGGGTATTGTATTCCTGAAAACGTCTTGTTCTTTGTCCTTGCTAAATAAAGCGTTTTCAAAGTCCTTGGTCTATTAATATTTTGTATAAATATTCATCTGTTTATTAAATATAAGGCTTGCGTCGTATCATTAAACTTCGTTTTCTCTAAAAGCTTTATTTATAAGCGGCTTAGAGCAAATAGTTTGGAATATAATTCAAGAGTTATATATCATTCATCTGATTCATCTAACAATTTACTCGATGCGGCTTTCGTTTGTAATGCTGGTAAAATTAATTATTATTTTGTATAAATAGATAATTGTTGTATTAATAAATTATGATCACTTATAGGTTTAGGCTTCGAATTGATTTTACTATTAGGGTGATTATTCAAAGGCATTTTATTGTTCGTGTTTTCAGTACTTTTGAGGTCATTGTGTGAGATTTAAATATAGTTTTTAGTCTATTTGATAAAAAGTTTAGTGTGGCTCCATGTTTAAAATACTGTATAATGTTTTTAGTTCATTCTTGCGGTAGTTTTAAATTGCATACATTTAAATTATTGTTATGCCTATATAAATAGCTGCTGTAAATAAACATAATGCTATTTAATTATTTCAACGACCAGATAGCGTAGTAGTTGTTCTCTAGCTACTATGCTAGAGGTTGCGGGTTCGAGTCAAACATTTGTGTACATGAAAATGGGTGGCTGACCTAGACTGGGTGTTCCTATTTGTAATATGTAAGCATTTACAAAAAAAAGTTTATCAGTTGACTAGTACCCATAGGAAATTTGCTTAGTCTGCGACTAGATGACGTTGTGTAATAATATTATAATATTGTGTCGACTATTTGCCTTCAAAACACATCAAAACAATAATCCTCTTAGACACTATTAAGAATAATATTGTTAGAAACAACAAACACTAATAAAGCTACTATAATAAGCTAAACAATTAGAGTGGGTTCTCTTTACCTCTGAAAACTTTCCCTCCTATCTTTGAACTTTAAGAAATGCGCCGTATGATCTTGTAAAGAGTTGCATGACATTTAATTAGTGTAGATACTGTTGCAAAAGCGACGTCCTCAAAACTGCCGGGTTATAGGAATGTCTCGAGACAGAAGCGGTAAACTTAAACGACGGAACAGAACAGGCGAGATTCAACTTTAGGTGTACGTAATTAGGTTGGTTTTTGATTGTGTTTTTGTTGTATAAAGAAAAGGAGTGAAAAGTGAAGCAATTCATCAAATTGTAGTCACAATCACGGTCGACTGACGAGACGTTGTCTGTGGACGCGTTTTCCCGTAGCTTTGTAAGACTCAGCGGGATTTGCTGAATTTATAGGAGACAAGCTCGTTAAGTGGGGGTACACGCTGAATACAAATAGTCTATGGTGTTATAATGAGGCACATGAGCATGGCTTTATCTTGAGTGCCTCCCCTTATTATATCTGCATTATTTATTATAACTGAGCTTTCAAATGTTGATTAACATGGGGTGGTTGTGCTTTTGTGGTTTGCTGAGGTGATGTTTCTAGATTGTAATTACTTCGCATTAATTTTGTTTTCAAGATAAATGTGTAAGCTTAGAGGTATACATATTTTTCTTTAATACAAGTATAAGGTTAAGCCGGACGAAGTCAGAATGCAGTATACACGGTTATAAGTATGTATAATACAGACGCTATCACTATCATTAAACTACTACAATCTGTATTTTCTGAATAGATTTTCAACTTTTTCACTGAAGCATATGGTGCAAAGTTGATTGGGAAAATTTCAGTTTCAGGTAACTTGATGTGCAAGCATCTGTACGAAATTAACAGGTTTCAAATCGCAAGAGAGAAACAACGTTATGTTGTTTTCAATAAAAATTACAAAATTTGATAAAACCAAGTACAGAAAATATGCTAACCTAAAATAAAGTAAAAAAGTAAAAAACCCAGTAATGAGTTGAACGCTGAAAAATCTATTTAGGTTAAGTTGGCACCAGGCGATTCAAATATCCGATAGTTGGACGCGCGAGCTCTCCCCAGCGACCCACTGGCATCGCTCGACACTTATTGGCAACGCAACGAAACGGCAAAAAGTACGGCTGTATCTGCGTTTTAACTAAGAAGTTCGATGAAAATAGCATCTTTGGGTATAACATTTTTGTTTATCGTACAAAAATTGATTGTCTTATAAAAATCAAATTGCTTATAAGACAATCTCAGCTTAATTTTGAAGTAGTAAGTGAACCTTGTTTGAACTCTTATAAATATACCTCAAAATATTCAAATGTCATTTACCTTAAAGTTCTAATTAATGGTATTCTTGTCGCATATATTTACCTAAGTGTGAGAGGGATAGAATGATGTTTGAGGAGTCCTTAAATTGAGTGACGTGTTAGTTCGGCCATTAATTTCGTCGTGTGTGGCAATGGAGACACTTATAGGTACATATTATACCTATAACTGCAGCAATGATGGCAATGATGTTCGTACTAGCTCGTATCGAGAGCAGTTGCTTCAAGATATGTACATGCTACACCAGAAAAGAAAAAATTTCACTCAGACGTTTGTGTCCTGGATGTACTTAAAAAGTATAATTAGAAAAGTTATATTGATACTTGCCTGACCTAGAATCGAATCCACACACTCTTACTTGATAGGCTGTTTTTTTATCATTAGGCCACAACGATAATTATAACTACAAATGAAATAAAAAATACTATGAAAAACAGACTGTACATAATACATCAGTACTTTTTAAAACATAATAAATAGTACCTACATAGTAGAACATAACGAGCATAAAAGCTCTAAACACGTAATACCACTTTTCGCGGACCACAAAATAAAAATAAATTCAAAGTGTAACATGTAATCAGTCACGCTTAATCCCTAGTGAGCTAATTAATCATTGAACTACCCAGTATACATCAGTGGGAAATTGCAACAGTGTTGCCACAGCACTAATTACACCTTTACTAGGGCAAATAAAACTATGTTTTTGTAGTGATGTTCGTTTTTGGCCGAAATTGTAATTATTAACAGGTACAGACAGATAAAGATACTATGTATATACTGTCAAATTTCCTTAAAAGACTTTCAACTTAATCATTGAAGCATATGTTTCGAAGTTGATTGAGAAAATTTGTCAGTTAGCCTGACGTGCTGGCCTCTATAGGAGTATTGTGTGAACAACTTTGTTAAAAATAAACGTTTTCAACGTTTATTTTTACTTGTTGTTTTACTTATTGAATATTATTATGCGTTTTTTTTACTAGTTTTGTTCAAAACCTGCTTCAAAAAACTGTAAGGGATTATTTACCTAAAAACAAAACGTAGTCCAATAAAGCCACAGTTATTTCAAAGAACAATGAAATCGCCTTTTTTTTTAAAACGTCGACAGCCGTTTCGCAGCTAACAAAATGCGTTACACAATAATTTCCAACACTTTCGAATACATACAGGGTGTTCTGGCTTTAACGAGAAGATAAACGAGAAAAGCCCAGTCTCCAACATGTCTGGCGTAACGAAATCAACAAAAAGCGCCAAATAACACTGTTCGTACCTAAATGAACAAAAATTCACTACAAAGAAAAATTCCGGTACATTTTTTTCAAAAACACTGGCTACAGAACACACCCTGTTTGCAGTTCTGGGTTCCCCCGAAACGTGTTCGCAACGACATCAAAGTTAAAATGCTAGCTTCTCCATTTTCTAACACACTAGGTATAGGAACAGCCATTTCTGATACATTGCCAAGAAATTCTTCTAAAACAACGAATTGGAAGGTTTTGGAAATTTCAAAAGAATTCTTAGTAAGCACCTTATTTAGAACGACCGGTTTATTTGCTGCCAGGTTATTTATTACATTTGTATTACTTTATCTTATCTGGGAAAGGGGCAGGCGGATTTTTAAAATTCAATAGACAATTCAGAGTGTACGGTGGAACTTAGGCGCCTTTTAGAGCACTTAGAATCTACCTACCAAATTTAATTTAAGTAATTCATAGCGGAGAAGGTCATCAATCAACTTCTTTATCTATTTATTACGTTCTAGATTCAGGTCATAATGGTAGATTGTTTTATCAAAATGTTTAAATTAGGACCAGAATATTTTGAGGTTTTACTGTAGTAATGACTGGAATGTTTCAATAACGTTTGTTAGTTTATCAAAAATGTTAGTTTCAAGATATAGACAGTGTTAATAAAAGTAAAACATGCGTTTGACATGAGTTTAAAGAAAATACATACATTTATTTTAGAATATATAGGAGTAACACCGTAAGACATTAAGAAAATTTAACTATTTTAGTAGTAGCGAAAGACGTAAGCGAGCAAAAATAGTTTATAACATTATTCATCAGATAAAGCGAGCGCGCGGTAATAGACTAACAATTATTTAGCCTAGTATGTTACTACCGAAAAGAATTGCCTATTAAGCCATTCTTTAAGAGAATAAATGAAGACCACAGCCGTTAAACCCAGTACAATCAAACACAATTTAGTGCCCCCCCCCCTCCCGCCCCGCCATCGCATGCAATCCCAATAAAGCACTAAGTTGCAAAACCAGCTGCATTTTAACTGGAAATTTACTATTCGCAGTTAAACTCCAAAACATGGCCAAGATTCCAATAAAGTTATTTACATCAATATTATGCTTTTCTTTGCTCGTCCTCCGAATTTATTGTCCGAGGGAAACGGAATAAAATATGTAGATTTAGTACAATACAGCGGAGCACTTATTGAAATTGCTTGATTTACTTTAATCACATTATCTGAAAGCGTAAAAAGGATTGGTTCCGTCAATACGCTGAGGGCGTATCTGCGATGTGCGATTTTTTTTATGATACGGACAATACTATTGTGTACATGTAGGTATACTGTATTTTAACTATGTTTTTGAAAAAAAAAAACTTAGTTAAGAAAAGTTTTTGTTAAGTGATTTTTTGATCGAAACACATTCTGTTTGGTTTTGAAAAGGGTGAGTTGACACGTGATAAGCCTAGGTGACGTGTTCCTGATAAGTACACATTGCTACATTCACACAGTGGCTGATTTTGCAGATATCACAAAATTTTGATTAGTGGCTTGATTTACAACAACCCGGCATTTTCTTTTTCCTTTTTTTTCTTCAGCCTGTGTTGTCCCACTGCTATATAAAGATCTTGAGCGCGTGCCCACCATTCACTGTTGTAGGTGTCAAGGTCATCCCGTCATCTCTAAAATTATTTAAGGTATCAAATACATAAAACATAAACGCAGAAGTATGTAAGTATGGATGGATTGATGTTTGGAACTCTTTCACGTAAAAACTACTGAATGGATTTCAATGAAACTTTACCATAATATAGATTATACATCAGACTAACAAATAGGCTACTTTATATCCGGATGCGGGAAATGGTTCCCGCTGGCGGAAACTAGTAAACAAATAAAATAGCTCTCGACTCTCCCAGAAAAATACTATTTAAATAGCATAAAATAGCCAGGAACGTAAGACATCGCACCTAAGTTTCCCCGAGTCTATAAATTGCCAAAGATATGGTGCGAGCGCTCCTACATGTAAGTAGATAGCCAAGTGGGTTAAGTTACCGTCCGGTACACGTAAGTCAAGTGGTCTGCAGTGGATCCTGATAAAATTGAACTCCTGAAATCTAATTCAAAATCGATCAGTTGCCTATTTTTGTTGAAGTGTTTTTAATGATATAATTCTTTTTTTTTATGTTACTTAGGGCCAGTTTCACCGGTTGCTGATAAGTTCCAGTTACTTTATTTGGTTTAATTTATCTGGTGGATAATGGGTATCCATAACCTGTGAAACTAGCCTTAATATTCTTGCTATTTTGGCATATACGATCCCGTTAGCGCAATGGCAACCACGCCGGACTGCCGAGCTGAGGATTCTGAGTTCGATTGACGGCACGGTCGACATTTTGTTGGATGAGCATGCTTGTTGGCTGTGATCTGGGTGCTACAATATGTATTTATAAATACTTATGTGTTAAGCATAATATGTAGTTTATTCGTTGTGTTGCACCCTTATCACAAGTTAATCAAAAGCTTACCTTGGGGCTAACCAACCGTGTGTAAAAAGGTGTCCCGATATATTTGAATCACAACAAGATCAATGCTAAGCCTCGATATTAACGTTAGTTTTAATTTTAATACACGGAGTTCCCTTCTCGCTTATCTAAATGAGGATTTATATTTTGTTTTAATTTTTACATCTTCAATTTAAATTACAAAGTAAGGATTTATTACATTATTTAAAATTGAAATTAAATTTTCTACTTTTGAACATCAAAGTCAAAGCGCCAATTGTTCACCTCGTACATTTCTGAAGAATAAAGCTCGAGCAACAAACCTCTTTGCAACAAATCTAAGAGGAGATGCTAATCTTTCGCTCGGTTTTGTTTTTCCTAATGAAAGGTCGGTTCACAGTTAAATTAGTTGTTGCTATATCTACACACTTTTATATACAAGGCCGTCTGCTTTTGGAGGGGCTCCTTAGGGCCAAGGTCTGCCGGGGCTGCGGATTGTTCGCGAGAGTTTCCGTGACCCTGGCACACAGTGTCCCCCAGAAGGAACATACCCCAGCTAAGCTGCAACTTCAGCGGAAGGGGTCATTTATGATTACCCCGAAAAAAAAAAGAAAATTTCTTTTTGTATGGACTTTCACAAATTTTCGAAATTATCAAGATTTTTAGTAATCGATAAAACTTACTATCTAAAACACGCCTAAATAATTAATGACAGTCGCATTTGTTGAGCCCTTTCCGTCCTTAATCAACGCAAAATCGATAGTCTTCACTTGTCCTTTAGATTAGTAGTTACGGATGAATGCATTTACAAATTATCTTTCCTTTCCGTTCTTGGATAAGATGAAAACATCGCACTTAACTAAACTCCACTACCAAATTGTTGTGTAATTATATTCCAGAGAAGCATAATAATATCGTATAACGTATTCTGTCGCAAAGTCATACATTCTCAAAGCGAAACGTTATACATCAATCACATACGAGGGTGACTGAAAACTAACACAAAATTAATAACGAGCATTCACCGCAGCCAAACTCCACCTATTAATTACACGGCAATACCTATTCCTATGTTATACTCTGTGCGACCGAGGCAGACAACTCAGAAGGACAACCTATTCAAATGAAACTTTGTGCAAACTGTGACTTGGAAAAGTGTTGCTTTGTGATTTTACAGAGAAGATTCCAGTACAATTTACAGGGTTACAATATATTGTTTTTTGAGTGTGAAAATAAATTACTCAAGCTTAAGAAAAATCAAGGTTTATTTGATGCTATCCTGTATACACGATGTTTTTGAGCAAGCTGCAAGGTCAACTTATAAAAACAAATAGTAGTACTTTTCTCCTGCAATACAGAATACAATTGAAGAAATCAAAAGTAATATGTTTCCTACCACGGTTTCACGCTGGTCCCGTGGGGACCACTTTTATTACACGTCTTTCTTAAATAAACCTCAATAATTGATCTATCTAACACTAAAATAATTTATTTATATTGGTCTCGTTCCTAGTTCCTGAGATTAGCACTTTGAAGGTAACAAATTAGCAGCTTGGCAGATTGACAAATAAGCACATTTATTTAATCATTGTAGAACACAATTTTCAAATACTTTCGATGTGAGACTTCTAAACTCTCCTACAGCATGACTTCGCCGACAACTTCGCGTAATGTAGCCAGAACCGGGATAAACCCGTAAACGCCTCGGCGGTAATTCCGACCGACAGTTCGCACTGTTCGCGGGGAATTATCATAAACACAACCGACATCGGCCGGGGTCGATAAGACCGGAGTCAGTACTCGTATATTCGACACAACTATCTCAGTTCACCCCGCTTCTTGTTTTCTCGAGCTAAATTATGTTAGCTATTGAACTTTCCGCAAATATGGCTAAGTTTCGAAATAGCTGGAAAACGGAGCCTGGGTTGGAAAAAAAGTAATTAGGTACTTTCTGATCATCATCATCTGCCTAGCCTTTTCTCAAGCTATGTTGGGGTCAGCTTCCAGCAATTTAGCGTGCCTTCTGAAATACGTAGAAATACGTTATGACAAAATGGTCACCCATCCACGGACCGACCGCACAAAGCGCTGCTTAACCTTATGATTGTTCGACCCGTCTAGCTACTTTCTGCTCAAATTCATTTATTTTATTTCCACGAAAGGTACTGAACAGATTTTAAGATAAATATTGTAATTTATAGGAAACCCTTTCAAAATGATTGATCACAAGGAAAAAAAAACTTTTATACAAACTTAAACCACCTTAAATTTTTTCCTAAATCTCAAAACCCTATATCGCTTTACCAAGAAATTAAAACAATCACACAAATTTGCACTTCCCATAAAACTCGAAGGCGCGCTCAACATTTAACTCAGTTTAAAGTATTTAGTCTTGTTTACCTTTCACTCTTGACGTACCATCAAAACGTTTCCCCACGAATTAAGTCATAATTATTAAATGAGGGTGTAATTAGAGTAGGACTTGGCAAGTTTTTACAAAGTGAAGTGCATTTACTGAGAGACTAGCCGAGCCCTCGCCGTCTCCTGCGTTTTACAGTTTCAAGGGCTTTCATCTTTTGCTACCCTGAGTTATATAATTTCCTTTTGAGGGTAGATTTTGAAGATAAATCTAGCCTTAGTTACACAGACTCTGCTATATTCCAGTTAAATTTTTATCAAAGTTCGGCCCGCTGTTTAAGAGATTACACGGAAAAAGCACACCGATAAATGCACGAGCGTTCGCGCAGATACAGATCTATTACCACTTAGAAACCTAATATCACCTAGAAAGATTGATCGGCAATCTGATACGACCGGAGAGACATTAGGCGCAAGACAGATATTTACATGCTCTCCGATGCACAGGTGAATTAATCACCAACTTCTAGACTCCAGGCTACTTTTATTAACGTTTCTTAAAAACCCCAAAGGCAATTTTGGCCCTGCCTGGATATCAAACCTGAGGTCCCTTGCTAAGCAGTCGCGCCATGCGACTACTAGACGAACGAGGCATACTACGGATAAAGCATAACCATACATGAAAATTAAAAGTTGACATGACAAAACCGACAGTACAGTTTTATTTATTTGTATATAGTAAGATTAAGAGGCAGGTGTTGTTTGCCAAGAGCCACTAGCTTGTCCGGAGTTCATTAAGACATTTTCTAAGTAGAGATGTGTCGCTAGATAAATAGTTTGCAGTTGTAATTTAAATAAGACGTTTTAAGGGGGAATGTCGTTGAACTTGGAGTATTTTAAACACATTAGTGTTAAATACGTAAATGTTGTAAGAAGACATTATTAATCTTGATAAGGGTTTTGGTAGTATATTTACTACATATTTACACTACTTGGAGCTTGGTTTTAGTTTTTGGGATGTTTTGTATGAAATGATTTAATCATCGGAATTGGAAAAGTAGACAGACTTAATTTAAAATGTCATCAACTTGATTTAAAATGTTTACTATGTTTATTTGTTAATTTATTATGGTTGTTTGTTTTCTTGTATGCGCTGATCTCAAGAACTACTTTTGGATTTTTCAATTTTTTTCTTTTTCTTTTTATTCCGATGCTGGAAGTTGTAGTAAACCTAGAACTTGTACTTTTATATTTCCAAATGAAACAAATAACTATATACCTATATTTAGCGCGTGCATTTATTCTTTATCTTTCTTTTTATTGATAGTTACTACTATTTAATTATCAGTAGTATATTATATTTCGATAAATTCTATAGTATTGATATAATAACTTAAGTTTTCCTATAAAAACATAAAAGAATTCACTCACATTTTTATTCATATAATAGGTCGGTCACATGCAAAAGGTTACAATATTATTAAAAGCACGCGAATGTTTTTAAATAATAAATGAAAACCTCATTAATTATGTCTCGCAAAATGTGCTGCTTTCATAAACACTCGGATATTTTTACGTTATAGTTATCACACTAATATAATAAAGGCGAAAAATGTTTTGTCTTTGTCTGTATGTTTGTTACTTCTTCACGCTCGAACGGCTGAACGCATTTCGATGAATCTTGGCAGTAATATAGCTTATGTATTAGAAACCTTTTTCCCTCTTTATGTGTATAACAAGCGTCAAGCAGTGTCACCCACTTACTCAAGGATACACTTCCCGCATCGGGATAAAAAGTAAGCCCATAGTCTTCGTCGATAAATGGGCTATCTAACACTAATAGATTTTTTTAAAACTGTCTAATAGATACTGAGATCAGCCTGTCCAAGCAAACAACCAATCGCTTCAACTTTTAAATATTAAAGTATAGATTGATTAGTGAAACCAACGGTAATTAAAATAAGTTTTACACACACAAATACCACATTACTCTCACATAACCCGTTCAATCAACGCAGTAGAGGTCCTGTACACCGTCAGATAGGTGGCCGGCTTACTCTCAATCCCCATCTCGGTCTCGAGAGCACGGTAAGCCGGCGGCTTCCATTCGTGTCACTTGGCTTCAGCCATTAAGACGTGTCGACCGACTTCTTAGACGTGGACTTTCTAGCTTCGGATTACATAGTAAGTTACGACCTGGTCGAGTGGTTGTTAGTAATTACAGGTGTGTGAAGGAGAGAGAATGGTGTTTGAAATTTTGTTTAGATATAATTCTTGGATATAATTGTGTAATGATCATTTTAAAGGTCTTAATTATATACTAGCTGGTCCTATTGTGTTCGTAACGATAAATTCTATTTTTTTATTATTTGTGGTGATTAACGGTCAATCTTTCTCTGTGTGAGAGGAGGCCTATGCCCAGCTGTGGGATAACAAAAAAGGCTGATGATGATGATGATGTTTTTTTTTTCTCTCCATAAGAACCATTCTTGTACGTCAAAGAAATATTCTAAAAGAAATAATGTGTGAAACTGATTCAACTGCTCTAGACATTTGTGCTTAGCGACACATTCAACGATAAATTTTTTTATATTATAATTTTGAAGATCCGACATTTATATTTAAAAATACTTCGAGAGTTCTTCTCAGTCGTACTGAGAGTAGGTAAATTAAAACAATATGTTTTAATTATAAAATGACCTTCTAAATATCAAAAATAATTATTGCTTTTACATGTGAATGTAGAATATACATTGAGAGTCTGAATTCTCAGCGAAGAGCAAAGTTTAATGAGCAAAAAACAAATGAAAGCCGTTCTAAAACCAAATACTACAGCAATTAGGAGCGTCATCATATGGCAGGCGGTCTTACGACCTCTTTACAAAATCCGCAGAACAAATAAGCGTTGCTGGCTGAGCATATGTTTGGTATACGAATAAAAAACATTCAAACTGAGGCTACAGTGAACTCGTAAGCTGTTAATGGATCAAAACATTCTTATAGGATAAGTTAAGATCTTGTTCTAGGTTCTGAATTTGGTATTATTAAGCCGAAGAGCTTGTTTACTTGAACGTGCTAATCTCAGTAATTACTGGACGGATTTGAAAAAAATCTTTCAATGTCCGATACCCAATTTTATCCGGGTGCGCGGAATAGTATCAACACAGTAGAATCAACTGGCTAAGTAAGAGATGAAAAGTTTTTTTTTATCTCGATTAAGAAAGAGTATACAATAAATAAATAAAATTGTTTATTTCTCTAAAATTACAATCCTTTCTAATCTTTCAATCCTTTAAAATTACACTACATAAGAGATACCAAAGAAGAATTACAAGTTTTTGTGGTGGTTATAAAGGTTCAGAGTATTGACCCTACCCTCTGAACTAGGCGAAAACCTGTACCTCAGGGGTATATACAGATGGTGGAAAATGCTATCTAAGAACAATCAGGAATAGGTCACCTCACTGTATTATCATTTACTGCTTATCTAGTATCTATCGTCAAACTAAATATGTAAAAAAACTTATAAAACAAGAGAAAATCCCTAACTACTCGTCCACCACGATATGAGTATACACACAAAAATTGCATAAAATATTATGTCAGATTCACGGCACATAAAACTCACGCGACTAAACTAGATCATAACGACGAACACGAAAAACCTTTTGGGAACTAAAATGAAGGAACAGTGGAAGCGAGACAGGAGGAACTAAAATCTCATGAAATGGGACTAAGATAGCGTAATGAGGGTTGACAAATTAGTGCCGAGTTCCGTAGTTGGCAAACACTCGGCCGGCCGGAGATACCTATTCCGAGGATTACGGTGGACTAATCGAGCGAGATAATTCAGTTTTTGGAGAGTGACTTATTAAGAACTGTATTTTGGAATATTTGGATGACTTTTTTGTATGACAAGTGGAGCCCTATGGCAATTATATCATACACAATACTGCATTGACATATCTTGTGTGTGTGCGCGCATGAGCGTGTGTGGCTGCGTGCGTGAGCTCGTGTGCGTTGTGTGTGTGTATGTGTGTCAGTTTTTTTACGTCAGGATCTTATTCAATACGTTATCATGTAGTTATTGGACGGTTTTATCAATAACTATGATAAAAATAAATTTGGAAACCAATAGGTGTTTTGAGTACCGATTCAAATATTTTTAATTGACTATTCAAATTGGATCCCGCTAGAGTTAAGTAATATATTCTTATGTTCAATGATTGCTTACGCAGATGGGGCGTTTACACCATAAATGTAACTTTCGATAAACACAATAATAAGAAGATTGAGAAGGTTTATAAGAAAGCTCTGCAGGTTTAAAGCAAATTATATGTATTCTTATTCTTATTCCTCTTGCAATGGCAAACGAGGCATCTTCTTTTACAATAAAATTTCCTTAACAACGACGTGAGCGAGTAGGTACTTTTGCTCCTTTGCTTCCTATTTTTATTACTATTGAAAAAATTTTGACACCTAGATTCACTTTGACTTCCCTAATCCGTATGTCCTTCATCAAATTATATGGAATAGAACTGGCAAACTCCTTCACGACTGGCCACTACGTGTTCCAAATACAAACTTAAATTTAGAACATTGTTCATAATTTACAGCCAGGATCCAGTAATTTGCATTCCTTTTTTATCTATTTTCAAACCATAAACAAACAACAAAAACTCATTTCTTTGTTAATCCTTATCTCACTTCTGTGAGAGTGGATCTTTTATTCTTTTCATTTTATGGTACAGATTTAAATAACACAGTTATCTCTTTGCGACACCATCGATGAATTTTGACGTACAAATAATTGTGATACCGCGATTCCTACTTGTTTATTTTTCTGGCCTTTAATCTGAAACAAATTTTACGTGGCAACACCAAAAGAGATTTATTTCCGTCGGGAATTGAGATTTTTATGATATTTATTTTTGCTGAAAATATTTTGGGTTTCGGTTAGGTTATAAAATAATACGTATTTGGCTTCCTGCGTTTACAAGCATAGCGAAAAACAGACAAAGGAACCCTTTAAAATAAAATGAAATAGCCTTAGTTTTTAACTAACTGTCCGACTTGCTATATTTTCCGTTTGACTAATGAAAATACAGACAATTTTAATCAACTCAACTCTTTTGAAATATTTTCTCCTGTCACCTAAAATATCAGTCTGCGTCGGACAAGTTGAAACAATTTTTTCGCTCTGATTACTTTAGTGGTCCAATTCTAATTAGCAATATTAATTTCATGACGAGACCAGTTCGTGACATTTAATTTAATTGAATATTTAAAAGCGGGCTGCGTACAATTTTAAAAATAAAACTTTAATAAGGAAATTCTATGTTACTTAATTTTTCACCTTCATCTTGTTCCTATTAAGCATTTTTCTAGTTCCTATCAAGCATGTAAGTAACTATGAAAGTACAGATGCCAGCACATCAAGCTACTAAAATCTTTTCAACCTTATCGCTGAGGCATTATGGCTCAAAGTTGGTTTGAAAAATTTGACAGTCGCTCGGTCAGAAAAGCCGCTCCTTATTTTACCTAGAACATGTCATTGTTCTGTATTTTGTATAAATCTTAGAAATCAGACGGATTTATTTAAAGATACCTAAATACAAATAATGAAGAAAAAAAGAAACTAAACCTTTATTCGTTTCAGCAAAGAGTTTCAATATTGTCAAAACGCGTTAGTAGTACGTGTATGTGAAGTCATATCTACTCCTTAGCTATAAGCTGTGAAACGCATCGACTACCAATGACTATTCTGTTCAAACGACGGTTATCCTTAAGTATTTTAAGTCAACGAGCGTCGTGCGATCCTTTCTTAAGACGTTCACAGAATAAGGCGCCCGGTCTTAATTTTAGAACGGAGTTAAATATTTAATTAAGAGCACTAACTTGAGGCGGTTGTCTAGATTGTAAAGCACATTTGTATGGTTTTAGTAGATGTCGCAGGTGCATTTTTGCATTGTTAATGGGAAGGGAGAATGAGTTAGGGTGGTCCATTAGGGATATATCATAAACTATAATAGGTTAACTGCCTGTGTTTGATTTTGAAAAATATCTTAAGAAATCTGATAAAATTATAATTTTATTCTGAAAACATCTATGGTTGATAAATGAAGCATTAATTTCGGCAATTCTAGAAAACTTTCACTATCATCGTGCATCCTTTTTCCTGCAGGCTTAGCATGGCAACCGTAGAAACAAGTTTTGTCTACTGGAAATTGGATATAATGACAGAAAAGTGACAGATTGACGTAAGATTTCTTTTGACATTTTTTGAAGAAATTTTTCTTTTCTTCGATTGACATAAGGCTACAAGTGAATATATGCGAGTTGACAGGTCGCGCCCATAGATGGTCGCGCCATGCTCGGGCAGAAGACATGTTGACATTGAAAGAAAGAGCTTTGTCTTTTCTTAACAGAATTGATATAAAATCGCCATGCTAAACCTGCAGTAAGTTGTTATAAGATAGAAACTGCTGAAATTGTGTTATATTGTATTTGTAAGAACTGCTTAAAATTTCAAGTGAATACATGTGAGTTTGCCATGCATGACACATAGGTATTCGCAACAGGTCACGCTCGAACACCAAACGTTACCACTACTTTGTGCGACAAAGTCATTCGTTCATACCGAACACAGACATCCAGGATCATAACACAGCATCTAACAAACGCAAAGGTGTCATCCAGTAAATTTTTCTCATAAAAATGTTCCTCGTAATGCCTTCCTTTAGTCGATGAGAAGAAATTTATTGTTGGTCGTAAAAAGTACATTGCTCGAGTAAACCGCGCAAATTTCGGAAACTCGCTCCCCCGTTCTCACGTCGTCACTATGTCTTGTGACGAACTTTATGCATTCGACCTCGCTGGTGTAAATAACCGGAGAACATTGGTGACGAACTTCGTAATGACGTGGACGAACTTATGTAAAATTCGTGGTGTGAATAGCGGATCAGGTGTTAGTCTTATGTTCTAACAGTATGAGATGACTGTTATATTTTCTGATTGATTTTGTTTTGTTAATGGTTTAATATGCAGTTTGTAATAGGAAATTTTGAAACTTAGTAAAATATTATGTAGCGAGACATTGTTTTGAAAACTGTTTTTATTCAAATTTCAAGCTAGATGCTTTTCTCTTTATTTTCTCTTCATTTCCCAGTTTTACTAGAATATTTGCACTGTTTTATACTTTATCAGTAAAGCACAGCGCCATCCAAATTGTAGTACCTTAATCCAATTTGTAGACGAGATATGGAGAGTTAGAAGCAGTAACATGAATAGAACACATTCAATTCAAAGGTTTAAATCCTTTGACTTGATACCAAGACTGACATCGAAATGCTAGAGACAAAACACAAATGTGGTGACATTAGACTCGCCCCCTTTACATTCACAGACAATAAAATACCGTCATCAATTTAAAAAAAAGAACAAACAAAAGAAGTCACAATTGCAATAACCACCTCTGAAACTTCAGATTCCGGACAAAATCTTGGCTGTTTCCTTGGTATGAGCCAAGATTCATATCTGGGCGCATGCATTTCCCCATAGTGTGATGCAAAATTAAAATTTTATTACAAGCTCACCGCCGTCTTCCCTGACTTGTGCTGTGAAGTAAACTTTGAGAAAGTTTCTTAGGCCATTAATAATTCTCTCGCGGCATCCGGGACCCCTGAAAAGAATATTTCACTCTTTTGAAGCTGCAAACAGGGTACAATCAAATTACCATTTGAAAGAGCCCCTTGTATAGCTATTTAAGACGTTGAACGATTTTCGTGAGCTTTGTTTGTGTCTTATCGTCGAAACCGTTTGTTAGAAATCTCTTTACAGATGTCTACAAGTACAACAATGCCGAATTATGATTAATAAAGCCTATATTATACTCGGTTTATTATTCGCTATATTCTATTTGGCTTATTGAACGATTATGTTATGTTTTATTGAATTTTTGCTCGTGACAACGCTTTTGTTATTATTTTACAGTTATATCTCAAGAAAAATCAGATTATAAATCGGCGAATAACCTCAACAATTATATGCTTCAATAAATAACATTTTTGTTCAAACGCATATTTTATTAAAACCAATTATTGCTCCCATTCGCTAAATTACTTACAGGAAATACCACATCGATATTTGTAATTAAAGACTATTTCATCTCTTTATCCTTTCACTATAATTGCAAAAGCTTGCAGCGCGCGGTGAACAGAAATAAATATATAATATTGACTATATAGTCCAGCGATCATAGCTCTAGGCGGCGTACCTTATTTGCTTACCTGCACAATGCAAGTGCATTTTTATGTTATGCAAAAATGGGGCATTATTGAGAGTAGTACTTGAATTTTTATTATTTTCATTGTATTTGAGGATAGTAGTAGTTCATACGTTATATTTATTTCATAAAAATGATTTATTAAATTACATAGATTGTCAATCCTACGTAAAATAAATTTTTGTTTCTAATTTTCAAAGAATTCGAGATAACTAGCTCTTAATATTATTTTACAAAGATTTCTTTTCGTTTAGGTCCAACGGCATATTTTACATCTTTTAAATGAAAAATAGCATGTAATTCTATGTAGTAATATTTACATTATACCAATGCATAATGGAAAAGGTACATACAAATCGCCAGCTTTATGCTAACTTGACCAATAAAAAAGAACAGCCTGTATAATTTCGCTGTGTCTTCATACCATGATGAGTCTGTTGAGTTGATGACAAATTATTAAGTGAATGATGCAATCCTTGACATATACATAACTTAGCAGCCATAAAGTAGAAACGCACATTCCGGCCCTTAACTTTTCCTGAGAATTCAGATAAAGGCTAGTCAAAAAAAATGCATAATAAAACATCTCTCAAACCAGAAAACAGTCCATTATACAAAAATGCGCGAATAGAAAACTGGCTTACATTCTAAAACTCTTATAGTACGAGCAAAAATTACATTTAACATTTTCACGTTCTATTTTCTCCACCTCACATTGCACTCAGCTCGGATATAACTCAAAATTATGAAATAAAGTGAAATGTACTTTAAAACGTTTCTAAGAGTGCGCAACAGCTGAAACAAATCGTGGCCAGCGGCGGTCTAATGGATATAATGGAAATGCCGGACTATTGGCCCGCTTACCTTAAGTGGATACGCGACTTGCAAAGAAATGCCAGGCCATTGGTAATGCTCCTTATGGAGTTCCCTAAGTGTATTTAATGGAGATGTAACACGTTCATTGATAGGGCGTTTAGATAAGCGTTTTATGAGAACTTCTCGATTGTTTTCTATGGAGATTCACTTTATTTCCTTTCATTTATTTAGAATTTAAAATAAATAAACTAAAATGTTTTTATTTCAGAATAAGTGGCTCATAATTCTAAAAAAAGTACGATTAGTACACTGCAAATTGTAAAGTTAAATTAATTGAAATATTTGCCAAGAACCCCCGGGACACAAGGCACAAGGGGCCCCGGGCACATGCATTTGCGCTTGAATACTGTGCCCCTATCCAGTTTGTGGCTAAGCAATATAGATTAGAGACTTTATACTTCATTAAATTGTAGCCCTTGAATCTATTAGACATTAGGGAGAGATAGTATATTTCACCATCATTATTTTATCAAATAATTGTTTAGGTATATCGTAATCCGACAATGAGATATCTGTAGTTTTATTCGAAAATATAACACTAACAACTTGGCTTACGCATGTCAGAGATTTTAGGTACATTCGTAACAAAATAATATTGTCGTGTACAAGCTTGAAAATTAATCCTGTGCATAACCATACAAAAGTCGTTCCCACATTGCACAAATAATTGCGTCGAGTCTGCAAATTTTCAGTTTAACAGTATTTATTACAATCTGCTTAGCAGCATATTACACATTATTTAGTTTCTGTGACCCAGTTGAGGCAGCTTCCTTTTATTCGGCCAGAGAGACTTTAATACTTTAGTTGCAGACTACTCCTTAGCGCTCGCTCAATTAATCATTTGGAATTCTGCACTGTTTTCAAATTGAGTGAAGAAAAACAGGGTTTGTGTACCAGGAATTTTCTTCCGAAATAGTGAAATTAGTTGCTATAAATAATTAAATGAAAGATTAGAGGTGTTAAAGCACTTGTCTCTCAAGTTTGAGTGTTCGGGATCGATTCCAGGTTCAATGTAATATTTCTATATCAAAATATACTTTCGAATAATTCACTGGACTCCAAATGACTGTATACAAGTGAAGGAAAACATTTGCAGGACTCTAAAAGTCTGAAATTACTAATCTGCATTGAGCAAGCGTGGTGAACTCATTCCTATTCTGACCGAAAACAGGCCTGTACCCTGTAGTGGGACAATAAAAATGGTAGGTGATGGTTAATCAAAGAGAAGGCACATGATAGACAAAAATAGAAGGAGCTACACCGACATGAATATAGCTCTCAAATTAAAGAAGACCAGACATACTTGGACTAGATAAAGAAGCATGGTACCAAAGAAGCGATGAATCGATTGACGCCAGCATGATGTGCTATCCAAAACTGTACATTTTTCCCAATCGACTATGAACTACTTCGGCGATTAAGTTGAAAATCTATTAAGGAAATTTGACAGATTGCAGTAGCTTGATGTATCTGTACTATGGAGGAAAACGAATCAAATTGAGATAAGGCCACGATGATGATGATGATGATTTGTTGGCAGTCAGTTATAATGTACGTCTGTCTGTTCCGTTGTCACGGTTAACCGACTACACCAATGGATATGATATAAGGTAGAGAGATAAATTGAAAGCAGATGCAAGCTAAGACAGAGTTGTTATCAGTGTGCGTGAAGTTGTTCCCTTAGGGTACAAGTTAAGTGGAGTACACCTAGTGTTTGTTGTTTGTTGTAAGAAACCGTAGTGGCTAAACTAAAGTTGCTCAGTGTAAGCGCTCCGAACTTGTTATCGGTATTTTAGTTGTTCAGTTTTTAAAAAAACATTATGCAGAAATATTGGCCGTGGACGGGTATAGTGTATTGTTTTTTATCCTTTACTGTAGATGACAAAAGAAAACAAATGAATACCGAAAAATAGCAGCGAGATCAAAATTGAGAAGCCCCTACATTTTAGAAGACTTTTAAAAAGAGAGTTCATTTCCATCATGTCTATTTCTATCAGACAATTTCCTAGGTAAACACAAACAAGCATCACATTCGTGTTAACAAAGTATAAACCCTTCACTTAGCAACTAAACTAATCGTAACTACTTACCTAGAAGAGGTATCAAATGACCGAGATAATCGGGTCGCTCCGCTCAATCACTCGCCAATCGCCTCTCTCGCTTTTCTCTCTAATATTTGCATGAAAAATACTTATTGCTCAAGCGCTGAAGTGCGAATATAAATAATGAGGGCCCAGGTTTCCGGGCTATTATTGTCGTCTATCATCGGGGACTGCGAAACGTATTCTTTTACGTCCAAACGTTTTGTCAGACGAGAATATTTCACAAGTTATTTGTATCAATTTGCTTCGAGTGCAAAAAGTTGGCCCCTTATATATAATACATTTTCTTTTTTTTTTGGTAAATGTATTCGTGTATTGGTTTTCGTAATGGCTTTTTGAATTGTATCGTATCGCTTATGGAGTGAAGTGAACTTTGTTATTGGTTTACTGTATTATGGTATTTGCGATCACTATTTGTATAAATGATACATAAAGTACCTTAATACCGTTTATATGGTAATATGCATGATTAACTTTTTATTACTGTCAAAATCAGTGTTTAATTTATACATTATTTTCGAATGAGACCTTTCTTTTAAAAAGACTGAATTTCCAACCAGCAGGCTCAGTACGGCGAAAATAAAAAAATCTTTTCTAGGTGTCAAAAGAAATCTTACTGGCACTTATCTGTCATTATATCCATTCTCTGCTTGACAAAACTTGTTTCTACGGTTTCCATGCTGAGCTTGGAGGAATTAAAGAAAAATAACAAGAAAAAACAAAAAACCTCTTTTAAGTTCTTCCAATTTAATTTAAAACCACGAAGCAGCATTCCAAAGTTACGTCGACAGTCGGCGGGAAACTTAAAAAAAAATATCGAACAATCGTTGAAAATGCAAAAATTCCGTTCCATGATTTTGCAGCCAACCGAGATTTATTTTGCTAGTCTCAAATATTAGCTTCTCATAATATTTCCGTTCCGCGAATCAACAATGTCTAGATTGTTCTGCTATGAACATTCTTCGCGAACATTCTACGAGGTACAAACTTGGGTTCTTCGTGCATTGCGAACTTAGGTTCGTCCGACTCTCAGTACGCTAAGAATTGCCTTTGAATATTTAAAGTGAATTGTTAGCCTCAATTTATAATACTTTTCTTAGCATTTATTTCGCAGGTAGGTATTGTGTTTAAAGTAACAGAAAGTTATGTCGAGATGCCAGTACATCAATCTACTATAATCTATAAAATTTCCTTAATCGATTTTTAACTTTATCGCTGAAATATATAGATCAAAGTTCATTGGGGGGACAATTTGCAAAGTTCATTGGAGGGGACAATTTGACAGTTTCGAGTAGCACAGATTCAGGTATAACTAAGCGACAATCTTTAAGCACCAAATATAGTCTCTTCCGATCATATCATGCTATAGATTCTTCTTTATTTTTATCTGTTTGGGGGTTGAAGAAGGCTATGAATTAATAAATATTATATATTCGTTAACTTTGAAATCGATTTACCCGCCTAGACCTCTGAAAAGGTAGGTATCCTTTTCATTAGGCCTTCATAAAAAACGCATTAAGAGAAACAAGGAAAAGAGATACATGCAATCATTTACCGTTTATGTTGCTCTCAACGTTTTCCATTATTTTGAACATTATAGCACGAGCCTTAAATAATAGCTTTGATAAAAAAATATGTTTTGTGTAAATAATTGTAAAAAAATACCCTTTCTAGGGATGGACTTAAAAGACGTGTTGAAAATTTTTATACGACTGTACCTACACAAAATACTTCGTGATTGTACAGACGCCAGCACATCAAGCTATCTTAAGCGAAACTGTCAATTTTTCCCAATCAACTTTGAACCATGTGCTTCAGCGATAAAGTTGAAAATCTATTAAGGAAAATTGAAAGATTGTAGTAGTTGGATGGGCTGGTCCCAGTACACCGTAGAGACATACATACAAAATTATTTTTCTGTGTAATTATATTACATGTTGAAGTGAGATGTAAAAAAATATATGTGTAAACATTTTCATCTGCCCTTTTATCGTCCACTGCTGGTCACAGGCCTCCCCTCACATAGAGAAGGATTGAACGTTAATCAGACTTTATAGTCCAGGTTTCCTCGAGATGTTTTCCTTCCCCTTTAACCTGTCATGTAAACCATGACTTCAGCATTTTTTTTCTTTAGCCTGAGCTATCCCACTGCTGGGCAAAGGCCTCCCCAAATGTGGCAGGCCCCGGAAGAGATGACTTGATTGATCCCACTACCGTGATTGGAACAAAGCAAAAATACTAACCTAAAATATAAATGCCTAATCTATTTACAAGCTTCACCCACATTTCACGTAATTCGCAACAATAACAAATATATTTGCCTACGTTAAAATTCAACAACATTTACCTACTGGAGTTCAGTTGGCTCCGCATTCTGGTAATCTGCGTTATAAATGGTATAACTACTATAACCTAAACATCGCTCCATCAACACAGCAAATCTTGCAAAATATAATTTATGAGCGACCAGCGATTTTATACTTCAGGTACCTAAGAAATATATTTTCACCAAGGAGATTTAAGGGAAGTTTATTTTTGTTGTATCGTGCAGATGCCAGCATGTTAAGCTCTCCGAAACTGTCAAATTTTCCTAATTAACTTTGAACAATATGCTTCAGCAATAAAGTTGAAAATCTGTTAAGGAAATTTGACAGATTATAGTAGCTTGATGTGCTCTCATCCGTACAATTTATAGCATTACAAGAAAACTTTAAACGGATTATAAAATATAGTTCAAATGAGTTAGTAAAAATTGTATTAGCTGTTCCTATGTTGGAGCCATATTTCAATTAGCTGCGCACACCTTGAATTTGATAAATAATTTGCGTAATCAGAAACAAAACCGCACTCAATTGTCTCCGAAATCCGATTTATTTCTATACCAAATTATTTTTCTAAACCCCTCCGAATTAGGCTAGTAATTACTGCACAACCCTCAAAATAAACGAACAAAACACTATTGCGCATGCGTGTGATATGAAATGTCTGATTTGAGCGGGGAAAGCAAGTAAGGATATTCTTATTCCCGCTGTCCGCTTATACCTTGACCCCCACAAAAGCACGTCGCGTTCCCTCCGCCGCTCTCTAATTTTGTATGCTCTGTTGTTTCACCGCATTTATTTTTCTTCGCGGTCTAATTCTCTTTGTTGTCTCAGTCGTTTCGCAACCAAATTTCGCGGAATGAGGTCCGTGGTTGAAATGAAATTGGTATTCGGAATGAATTGGGCTCCTTCGTAAGTTTTGCGGACCCTTGATTTTTAATTCGATTTGTGCTTTGCACGGATGCTGAATATCAACCCAGTTTAGAATGCGGATAAATAATGACAAGTGTGTTCATAACCTAAATAATATGTTTAAAAAATAATGATGTTCGGCTTGGCAAGGGTTAAGGGTTATTTGCTCTGTATAGTAGATCCATCTTACTCCAAGACTAAAAATTATATTTATGCGTCTTAAATTTACGCAGACATGAACATTGAAAAAAGACCACAAAAAATCCAGTATTTTACTGATACCTACTTAATTAATAGCCCCGTAAAGTCGATTTTTGAAAACCTATAAAACAAAGCAACTTACCTACTTCACTAATGAACTAGACATACACATACAAAACAGATGTAAAGGGTTAAAAAAACGCACACAGTAAAATAGAAACTACTTAAATACCACGTTCTCATTACACCACCCAACATTGAACTAATCCCGGTGGATATGCAAGTCATCACTATGAGTTACTAATTAAGCCAGCCCTCTCAACCCTGAATACGTTTCTTCAAACGGTTTTAGCTGTACCGCAATCCTTTCATCGGTACATTATATAATGCATTTAAGCCTACTAATCTATTTTGCTGTTAGTAAGGTTTCTCTGAGGATTTTAAAATTATGTTTAGGTATTTTACTGAAAGTTAAAAATAGTCTGACATTTGAATGTCTTCTGCGATGTCGCCTACAAGTTCCATAATTATAACACATAGGTAGCACAGTTTTTATTAATTTATTTGATTTACACGACTTGAAAAGCGAAATACATGAATCAGAACATATTTTAACATAATTTATCTGCATCCAAAAGTAAGAAGGAAACTTCGGTGACTTTTAAATGTTTTTTATTTACAAAAATTATATTTCAATCATCTTTCGTATAAAAGGGAAGAGCATAATCTATCTGTTCAAATCTTCTCTTAATTGTTTAAATAGCATAAACTGTTACAATATAACTACATACATAGAACAGTGCAGTTGCAGACGACTGGAATTTTGTGAAACAGCCGTTTCGAGTCTACAAAATGCTCAACCTACCGGAGCATATTCCGGTGTGATAGGTCGAATCGACGATGGAGTTGCGTAATTACACATACTAGTGTTTATTAGAACTCATAAGTGGATACAGGTACATGATTTATATTATATATGCCATACCTACGCATTTATACGCGCTTAAACAATGTAGACGCTATGTGTAAACCGCTCTATGATTTTAACAAACTTGGAGAATGCAAAAATATTTTTTTTGTGCTATTAAATGACAGATAGCAAGATCATCACTACAGAAATATACGTTTACGCGAATATCAACCTTATTGAACCTGAATTTCAGTGAAAAATAAGCTAGTCATCATCTCCCGAGCCTTTTCCCAACTATGTTGGGGTCGGCTTCCAGTCTAACCGGTTTCGGCTGAATACCAGTGTTTTACAAGGAGCGACTGCCTATCTGACCTCCTCAACCCAGTTACCTGGGCAACCCAATACCCCTTGGTTAGACTGGCGTCAGACTTACTGGCTTCTGACTACCCGTTACGACTGCCAAAGATGTTCAATGACAGCCGGGACCTACAGTTTAACGTGCCATCCGAAACACAGTCATTGGTGTCCAAGATATACTCAGAAAGTACATACAAACTTAGAAAAGTTGCATTGGTACTTGCCCGACCTGGAATCGAACCCACGCCCTCACACTTGAGAGGTTGGCTCTTTAACCACTAGGCCACCACGACTTCCGAAAAATAAGCTAGTGATGGTTGTTAAATCAAATTAGCCGATAGTACATTTTATATCTAGAGGACAAACTCACATATGAAACTGTCAAATTATACAAATATATAAGATAAGTAACATTATAATATTATTGTTAGAGACATCAGCAAGACAGATGGTGCGGTCAACGCATGAATATTTCACGAGTGGCATTAGGACATGGGAAAATAAATATGGCCGACTTGACTGGACGCATTCGTACATAAATCGTAGTACCGGCCGTGTTTGAATTACCAATGAAAGGGACGAACGCTAGGGTTATTTATCAGTTAACCGTATATCCATCTCGGTAGCACGCTGAATTTTTATTGAAATACTTATAAGGAACTCGTGGTGCGTAGCATATTACTGTACGGAGAGGGTTTAATATTTCTGGCTGGTACAAGAGACGTGGTAGTCTGGAGATTGTGGATTTGATTGGAGATCTCAAGCCTTCATCCTGATAAATATTAACGCGACTTTTTCATAGTAAAGCATAATTTATTTTCTGTCTGGATGCACGAAGTACGGCGCAAGTCATTCACATCCCATTTGAAAATCTGTTGTTAGAGAAATATAACTAACACTAACAGACTCGTATTGCCGAAGTTCAAAAATAATGTCTTGTATTTTTTTGTCAAATTGTAACGAATAAATAAAATTGTCACACATAATTCCTGTTTTTACATTATCAGAGCAAAAATCTAAAAAAGTGTATGTGTCTTTTTGTCGAAATTCTAAATTACAATAGCGGAAGCAGGATTTCCCACAAAAAAAGAATGCTGACATAGTATGTCAAGCAATAATTCGATATTAAATAAAAACAGTTGATTGACGATATGTCCTTGACGCATAATATCATTTTAACAACAACTATATTAGTAAATAGTCCATATATCTCAATAAGAAAACCTTTACCCTCGTAATATTCTGTAGGACGACCGAAAAACTAATTCTTATAACTAGCGCGCAAGTCACTCACGTCCTCGCCCGAGATGAGACAAATAAAGCAGGACGTAGCCAAACCAACCCCTGAAATAATAACCGAACCCTGGCCACATGTCGGCCTAATACCAGCCGACGTTCGCTCGTAAAAAATAAGAAAAGGACCCCGCAAAATACT
Organism: Heliothis peltigera; assembly: GCA_958496145.1. Taxonomy (NCBI): domain Eukaryota; kingdom Metazoa; phylum Arthropoda; class Insecta; order Lepidoptera; family Noctuidae; genus Heliothis; species Heliothis peltigera. The sequence continues at coordinate 923,686 of OY292327.1, forward strand.
CTCTATTACATTCCGTGTACGTCGAAAAAATTGGGAATACATTTGTTCGGAAGCGAATCGGACTACACTCGAGATCATTGTCAGACATTCCGATCCGATATCATTTTGTACATCACGCGACGCGCGTTACCCGCAGATTTAGAATTCTTTTATGAATAACATATTCAAACTTGATGCCCGTGTTAGTTCCTTGAATACGAGTCGTTTGGTTATAAAACGGTATTTCCTTTCCACGTTCCCGATCGCAAGTAAATGTGACTTCCGAGGAAATGTAATGAGAGTGCAGTTTGTTAGCGGCAAGAAGATACTCGCACGAATGTATTTTAAAATTGGAAGATGCTGTTCCTAACTAACTGGAGACTGCTTCCTTGGTCTAGTGTAGGTAAACGTGTATTCAGCGGGCGATATTGTGGTCGAATAGTTACAGGTCAAATAGCAGAAGATATTTTACAGGTAGATATAGATATTCTATATCACATTTTTTTAAGTAAAAAAAAACTCATGAATTTACTCTTGCACTATAATACGTGTTTATTAAGTCTAAGACTGTTATGTTGTTATTAAATAAGAATATAAAATCCAACACAAAATTGATTTAAATGCGTGACAAACGTCTGTTTAACTTTTTTGTAATAATACCAGAAATTTTTGCGATGCACTCGTTTTAATTATATTTTTACAGTTAATTTAGAATCGGAACTGAACCTTAAACTAAGTAATCTTAACAGAAACTTAAACTAAATAATTTTAAAGGCAACTTTAAAATAAATAATCTTAACTATACCTACATAATTATAATTATTACAAATCTTGTCTCCTGTAGACAACAAAGCAAGAGTCAAGTGATCTCAAACCACTTGAAGTCATGCCCCCCGAGTTTAAAGATCAGATTAATTATATTAATGACACAAAGCATAAAGTTTTGTTTGAAGTATGATACTACCGGAGTTGAAGGATAATGATTCTATGGTTGCTGGAAAATGATACCTTTTTCTTTATTTTTATCTCCTTTATAAAATACTTTAATTATGGTGTATATTATTATTTTAGTCGTGGTGGCCTAGTGATCAAAATACCAGCCTCTCAAGTATAGTATCCAGGGAGCTTAGCCAAGATGCCTTTCTACAATAGGGATGCGGACAACTAGTCAAATTCAATACTTTTATTGAACTATCAAAAACGGTTACTCTCTATGCAATTTGTATGAAAAACCCACATATGACGTCACAGATTTTTCACATCAATCCGTATACTTATTTCGATTATATTATAAATAAAAAAATAAAAACAGTTTTCGATTCAAAACGATAAATTAAACTGACATTATTTTAAGATGCTTGACAAAATGAATATGATAAAGTATTTTATTTATGACCTAGTCCGTATCCCTATTGTAAACGCTAGCAGAAAAGTAAAAAAAAGGTATGAAGACATTTCAAATCGATAAATCACGTGGTTATAACTTGGTCGGGCTAGAACCAATGTTACTCTTCTATGTTATGTACTTTCTTGTATATCTCAGACACCAATGACTGACTAAAGGTAAAGGAAAACTTTTTGAGGAATCCTGGATTTTAAAGTTTGATATTGCCAACCTGCCTTGAGCAAGCTTACTTATTCGTGATTAGATCGTGGTAGAAGAAGATTCATTTGAAAAAATAATCACATAAATTGAAAAAGAAAATACTCTATGACAAAGACCTCATTCAAATGAGTCTACATACTTTCCACATAACATTGGCGACGCTTTAGGCTAGAACTAGTTTTAGCTATCAAGATAAAACTCAGTTCCCCAACTTAAACCTTTATCGTGACCTTTTCAAGATGGAGTTGTTTGGCAAACACAAAAGTCGGCCGTAACTGTGCGTAATGAAGGGTCTCCAGCAAAAACTTGAGACTTTCATTATGAACTTGATTAAGTATGTAAATGTACAAATAAGTTTCTCTCTTGGAACGCAGTGGACGCTAAGATTTCTTAACTTACCTACGTAAATATTTTGTTAGCTGTATTTTGACAATAATAATAATAAAGTTGTTGGAAGCGTTTTCGGGGGACTTAGCGACTCATGGCTTAGCAACATCAACTGGGTTATTTTATGAAGGTCAAATAACGGTGATCGAAGTAAGAGCTATAACGCCCTCGATTTACCCTGAAACGAAAACCGCAACTAAAAAGACACTGATAATTTGCTGGCCTCAGGCCTCCTCTCACACAAAAACGGCTTAAGTGTTAATTACCACGCTTGCTCAATGCAGATAGATAATTTCAGACTATTATATGTAGATACACTATACAAAATATAGTATAGAATAAGTTTTGGTCAATAGATTTTCTAATTTATTTAATAGATAATTGGTAAGTCATCATCTCCCGAGTCTTTTCCCAACTATGTTGGGGTCGGCTTCTAGTCTAACCGGATTTAGCTGAGTGCCAGTGTTTTACAAGGAGCGACTGCCTATCTGACCTCCTCAACCTAAACCTCAGATATTTGGTAAGAATGTCTAATTAATTCATTAGATTAAATACAAACTTAAAACTGTTATTATAACTCTTATTAGTTTAGGGATCTTCAAACAATTTACGACGGATTATTTTCAAATGAAATTATATTAAAGAACCCATTTACGTAGTTAAAGAAAATCAACTAAAACATTCTTCTCAACAGTAATTGTCGGGTCTTTTTGTAGATTTAAAATCCTTAACAAAATCTCGAGCCAAGTCATTAGAAAACCTAGTACTACAAGCTTTTATTTTTCGATTTTATATTTCCACCCACTTGAACGTTAAGGTAGACTTATTGTTAGCGCCCACTTTAAAAAGAAAAAAACACTTGAACGTCATTCGTTAATGAAAAAATAAAAATCTCAACTACAACACTGAAGCCTTCTGTATTGTATTATTCGCTATGGAATAACTACGACTCCTCCCGCGGTTTTGCTCGCGTGATTTACGATGTTTGTGGGAGGGAGTAAAAATTCGGTAGCGTTCCGGCTAAAGTCGTAAAAATTGCGGCGATTGAGTATAAAGAAAATGTATGTGCAATATTGGGTGTAGTTGGCATGTTTTAATAGTGATTGTTGACTTAAACTCTCAATCCTTCTCCGTGGGAGAGGAGGCCTCTGCCCAGCAGTGGGACGATAAAAAGGCTGATGATGATGATGATGGTTGGATTATTGGTGACGAAGAGCCAAGGTGATGCAAACTAGGACATACTGTAGAAACGAATGCTGAAAACTGGTAAAATAAAAATATTTTTCAAAGAAAATTAATTTTAAAAAATATATAGGAGAATCTACAGTAGAACACTAGTAAGATTATAAAAGATTATTTCTTACTTTTAGAAGTATTACAGTAATACCTTATGACTTCTATATGAAAAGACATGTGCATTCAAAAATAGCTGCCATTAATTCTAACCGAGTGTTCCAGAAATGTTCAGTTTTTGCTGCATTCGAGTGTACAAGAGCGTTCGACAATAACTCGCAGCTGCTGATATTAACTAGCTGAGTGTAGTTATGCCCTTTTCAAAGTACGTTTGATATATCTATTTATATGGTACTGGATTTAGTAATATAGTTATTTTTAATGTTCGTTACACTACGTAATAAGGAATTGTAGGAATATTAGACAAGACGTTTTTCACGATTTCAGCACATATGGACTATTTTGGTGGCCGTTCTGTTCTCTATAATCAGCCAGCTGCGCAGGACATTATAGTGAACAAGCATTTGCGCAGATACAGGTGCACTCCCTATTCTCTCTCTCCTTGTCCGATGGGACGGCAATCCAACACGACCGGAGAGAGATGCAGGACCGACATTTATGTGCTCTCCGATGACTTAAAGACTCTGGGATACTTATGAAAGTATCGTAAAACCCACAAAACAATTTCGGCCCGATCCGGGAATCAATTCCAAGACCCCGTGCTCAGTAGTCATGCCACGCGGCAGTTACACACATAAGTTTGTAGGTCAAAAGTAATAACTACCCTCGCATTGTTTAACCCATTTACAGCAGTCTTTGTTTATTTTGGAGGCTGTCTTGTATAGAGGTCTTGAGCTGTTCTTTGACTATAGGCCACTGTTGAGATGCGGGCGCACAGCCTCCGGCCGGCTTTGATCCCAGACTGGAGTGCGTCTAATTTTACCTACTAGGTCACCTTTAGTGCAGAACTTTCAAACGTTTTTTTGTAAAAATACAGAGATAAGTCAGATTTGGTGGAAGTCATTTTGTATACTTAGTATTGAAATGATGAATTGTGGATAGTCGGAAATGTTAGAATTTGTGAAGTTTTGTTTGTATATATGGAAATAAACGTGTTTTTATTTAAAAAAATATAGATAAAAGGTTGGGCTGAAAAATATAACTATTTTACAGTGATACGGATGAATTTTTTAATCCATTATTTTAATTTGCTCGTTTTTATTTAATATTTTATGTAGAGTTATTTCAGTTTTTAAATACATTTAAAATATAATTTTTCTCGAAACAAATATGTAACTTAACAAGTTGGTTCCTGAAAATACTAACACAAAATACAACAAAGATATGAATTTTAAACAGCTTTCAAATTGTCACGGAAAATTTGTACACGAAACTTATTCTAGATTGTAATTCCGAAATTCATGCTCAATTGTACAGTATATATAATTCCTAGATACTTTCAAACGGAACTCAGTATTACAGCCTCATTTAGGGAAATATCTAAAATGTTGAAGCGATGGTTATCACCGTATACCTACACTCTACAGTAATCTGTTATCACCTACCTACACTCTACATTACCTGGTCATTCTGTTCTTGATGAGTATTAAGTATTTCACAATAATACCACAATAAAATCAGCGAACTCAAATGCCCACGAATACAGTAAAATGGTTTGTTAGCATGTTTTCTGTGTTAACATTTTAATGTGTAATGCATGTCCGAAAATCTTCGTAGAAAAAATTTGTAAATATTTACCACCATCCCTGGAAAATTGTTTCTTTATAACATAATTAAAAAAAAAAACAATAACTTTTCTGTGTTTGTGTTCAGTACGTATAACATCCATATTCCCGGACTATATACATAGTATTACTCTAAGATATTATAATTGTTCTGTATTCATTTTTGATCTACGCCTAAAGGGCCTTATTCTCTCTAAAATTACTTATGTGACAGCTAATAAACAGTGAGGTACGATTTTAAACAGAAATAATTCAAGTCTCGTTCGATATTTGAATTATTTATCCTGTTACTTGGTTTGCGTGGGTTAAGGGTGTTGATATGACCTTTACCTATTTAATTTAATATGAATAGGTATAAAAGATAAATTAAATTAATTATTTATCAAGTCCGTGGATTTATTTATCATTATCCTCACCTTTTCTGGTGAACTTTAGAGATTTTATAACTACCGTAGCTGCCACTTTCCGACGCTTATAAGGTATGAAATATTTCGTCAATCATCTTTTGATAAGCTGCCGTGTATGTTTCGTAATATTATTGCTTAGGTATGTCTTGTATCTGCTTGCTACGGATTCCTAAGTTTTACATCAATTTTAAGGAAACACTAAAAAATATGCGTATAAGTGCTATATTGTGTAGTGCTATAAAAAAGCTATGTTCATTTATGTAAACGGCATATATAAATTATAATTTGTATGCTTAACATGCCGATCGAACCAATAAACATGAATGAAACATATAACCGTTATTGTAAAAGTCTAATAGTAAAACACAATTTTCACGCATTAAGGCAGTGTTTAAATATTTTTTGTAATAACATTCTATGAACTTTTGTGTGAAATCTCAACTATATGCGTACAAGTAATGAATTATTTACGTTTAATGTCTTCAATTCTGTTTCCCTTAATACCTTATTTTATACAACCTCTTCCTGAACTATAAAACTATTCAACTCGCTATTCCACTCAACAGTTCAAAACTCGACTCCAAATAAACCAAAATATCACCGCAGTTTGTTAATTGACTTAGGATTGTGAACATCAGGCAACTTGATCAAGGGAGCTAGCAAACCGACGCATAATACGGCGCAAGTTGAATTAGTTCGCGCTAGCCACCGGACAACGGCCGACATAACCGCACTTGGACTACTGTTACACTTGATAATCGATTATTGTGCTAAATATAGTATAGAATACAGTTCTGATTTTAATTTTCAACTCTTACTTTTGTATGTCTTAACTGACATTTTACTGTAGTTTGGTTTGGTGCTTTTAGTAATGAAAAAATGCCAAAACGCATTGTTTGAAAATAAATAAATTACTTTGACTATGCAATCAAGTTTTGGGAATCAAACATTTATATGAAATCATGTCAAAAATAGATTTTTTATCATGTTTGTCTTAAAATAATTTAAAAAATTTACTTGAATTATTGAGAAACAGATTCTTATTAGATTGCGTGAAAGATAACATGGCTAAGAACGAGGGAAGTGGTGGAAACTTCATTGTTATGTCGTTTTCTAAAAAAAATATATATGTATATATATCAATATATAATATTTTTTTTTATTTATTTATAAATACGTGAAATGACTTCGGTTTTTGAATGCTCACGTGTGGTGTGTTTAATATATTTTGATAGTTACTTTCAAAAACCTGTCACAGACAGCAACAGTTAATTGTTTTCATTAATTAATATTGTGACTCATTTTTATGCTCGTACATTTAAATGCTGAATAAACTTTGAGCGGACTTTTAAAATGATTATACCGATATTGGATAACATACAACCATCAATATTCTTCATTAATACTTTTTGCAGAATAAAGCTATGTTAATAAGATTACAGAGAGGGAGTGAGCGTTAATCACCACGCTTGCTCAATGCGGTTCGGTGATTTCAGACGTTATAGTCCAGGTTTCCTTCACCTTTAATCAGTCATTGGTGTCCAACATATACATACTTATTCTATGTGTGAGAGGAAGCCTGTGCCCAGCAGTGGGACGATATAAGGGCTGATGATGATGATGATGAATAAGATTACAATTGGCTTCCTAGACCAATGAGTTAAGCATAGCTTTCCTTGAACAATGAACTTCTCTTTACTCCAATGTTATTATATGTATATTTTAGGTATTCCAAGAAGCAAGTGGCCTGCATACAAGCAATAAACAAATACTAGCAACTTAGTGCCCAAGTCTCAGTTGTATCGTTAATAACACAGTAAGACAATGGTTCCCAACTTGGTTAACATTGTTGGTACATTTTGATAAACAAAACAAAACACTTTTCCTTCATTTATTTTGAAGCCTGTTACTCGTCTGTATCATAGTGGTATAGATTGATTAAAACCTGTCTATTTTGATTTTTGGTTCGTAGGTATAAGCTTTCATATGTGTACAGACGCCAGCACATCAAGCTACCCAAAACTGTCAAATTTTCCTAATCAACTTTAACTTTAAATAAGTTTGATAGAATTTAGCTTGATGTGCGAGCGTCTGTACTTATTTATATAATTACCCTGGGGTTAGATAATCCTTACCCAGGTCATATCCCGCCTGCGGGTAAGTTGTACCCTTTGGTCAGATGTTGAGATCTTGACCAAATATAAAAAAAAAAAAAACTATTGGGAGTCAAATGGCCCACTGATTGACTCAGCACACTGATCTAGTACTTGTGATTTTTTTCTCAGGTTCAGTAGGTTTTCTATTACTTCCGACAAAGTTAGGGATAGAATACTATTTTCAACGGTTTCATCATCATCATCAGCCTTTTTTGTCATCTCACTGCTGAGCACAGGCCTCCTCTCGCAATGAGCAGGGTTGGGCGTTAGTCACCTCGCTTGCTCAATGCGGGTTGGTGATTCAACGGTTTATTCCACTCTAATCACCTAAGTGGATAGATTCACACAAATTGTCCTGACAAAATAAACCCGAGTGATCTGATGCGACAGAACTAGTGAAGTTTAGTCACCATGGAGATAAATCACTTCGGTTAACTTTGAGTAACATTTGACCAAAGGGTATAAATATACATAATAATATTTGTAAGTACATATGTATAATACTCGTATAATACCGAACTCACCCGCAGGCGAGATTTGATGTGGGCGGGATGTCATGTTAAATTTTTTATAACAGTGTTGTACAAGTATCATCATCATCATTAGCCTTTTTATCGTCCCACTGCTGGGCACAGGTCTCCTCTCACACAGAGAAGGATTGAGCGTTAATCACCACGCTTGCTAAATGCGGGTTGGGCATTTCAGACTTTATAGTCCAGGATTCCTCGAGATGTTTTCTTTCACCTTTAATCAGTCATTGGTGTCCAAGATATACTTATAACTAGAAACTAGAAAATACATATAACTTATGAAAAGTAACATTGGTACTGGCCTGACCTGGAATCGAACTCGCGCACTCATACTTGAGAGGTTGGTACTTTAACCACTAGGTCACCACGATTTCATTGTACAAGTATGTCAAACCAATTGTCGTTAGAATCGGAATTGAAATTCTCACAACCTGTCCAACCCTGGGATATTGTTATCGGTGTAACAAGATACTAGAGGTCACTTAGCTTGTTTGGAGTAAAATATCGATATACAGTTGAAGCCAATAAATAATTGTTCTTCATGTCATCTCACTCACAATATTGGAGCCTGACTGTAGGTAACTATGTTGCGCGATATTGATCAATCACTATAATGATTATGGTACGTACTAATAAATTGAGAAGTCATATTTTAATCACGTTATACGATTAAGAATAAAAAAGCGATCATTATGCTAATATGGAAGTATTTTTTTTGACTAGGAAATGCACATATTTATACATATAATAAAATCGTAGAGAAGTCAAAACTTTACATTGAATATTTTTTTAAAACAATAAATTGGGGCGTGATTTGTAATCGATATCGAAGCCAAAAATATAGTTTATAGGATTTTTGTCTGTTTGTCTGTATGTATGTCCGGAATAATCTCAATAAGTACTGTAGGGATTTGCTGCAAATTTGGCACATACTGGAACATAACTAAGAGGTCGGGTCAACATATAGGCTACTTATTATCACGCTATCACATATGGGGGGGAGGGGGGTGAATGTTTAATCACATAATGCCCACGCGGACGACGTCGCGCGATTCTTTAGTATTTTACAACAGCTAGTAAAATACTAAAGAATTGAGAATAAAAAGTCGAAACAAGATTAGTTACTTTAATCCAACTGCAACAACTTTGTAGTATCGCTATGTAATTTCTCTGTATTCTAGAACATTGAAGACCTACGTACAGATGGTCAACAAAACCTTGACAACCACTAGCCAAGCCATGCGCTGGCCGGCCATGCACTATTACGTTAAGCACATACTTTATTTGCCTGAGTTTATCGCACGGAACTAACAGCTCGGAGACTCTAGCGGCATCCGCAAGGGAAATTTATGTATATGATGAAATTAAGGTATTACCTCCAGTTTCTTGGAAATCTTGCCCTAATATTGACGGATATAAAGGAAGTGCAACCTCGCATAAATTAAGCTGAGAGCTCACGGAATAGCTTGTCGCCTGGTATGAGATAAGTAGTTTCACAGGAATATGGCGTTTACAATTTCTAGAAGGATTAGGGAGGTAGTTCGGTTCTAAAGTGATACTTAAGTCTTTAGCTGAAGATTCAAAATTCGTTATCGTTATTTTGTTTCAGTTTATAAACACATAATTTTGAAGATTAATTATTTTACACAAGGTTCTACATCTAGGTCTTTAAAATTGTAAAGATTAATAAAACCTTTTTGTAGTCGGGCACGTTTAACAAATACATAAGGAACGTTAAACAACTACTCAATCAAGTCAGAAGACTGGGTAAAATATATTTTAATACTCTGACATGCCAAATCACTTGATTGAAAGATATCCACTGTTTTTGCAAACTGCACTGTCGGCCAACTATTAGCCAATAGTTGGCCAATAGTTTTGTTTCACAAAAAACCTGAATCACACGTCAAACCTTTTAGTTAGCTTATACCTTGTTATAATATACGAACGGGGATAACATGTCCGTACTAATTAATAGCAACCCAACTAAATCGACCGATTAAAAGTATGCAGTCTGCATTCATTACCTACAAGAACTATAACACAAAGATGAAGTTTGCATTGACTAATAAATCGAACTGTACCAACCATCTGTTTGTCCACAAAATACAGAAGTATCTATTCTCACATACAGTGAATTTCTACATAGGATTGAAAACACCGTAACACGTACCTTTTACGGCTTTATCAAAATCCATTGAATTATTTCGATAAGTTTAGCAGGAATGTGAGAACCTCCCTTTATTAGTCTCACGTCTGTAATAAAAGACGTCGCGTAAAAACATCTTTATGGGAAAACCGTATTTTTGCTTTTTTTACAGTTTCAGCAGATTTACTCAAAGACGTATAATATTATTGATTTAGTAGTCTATCATTTATTACACTAATATTCTTTTAAGCTGGACATACATGAAGCAATCAGGACTGACTGCTTTAAGACCCATTTAGATTGAGAGATTTTGTCGTCTCGACGATATGATAATTAAAGGAATATATAAAATATTTCCCTAGTCTAAACATTCACTCTTCTCGGTTGTTGACCTGTCATTTAAGGTTGTGACTGTACCTACAGTAAGCTGCAGTCTTTTACGTACACACATACGTGCGGGTACAGCCGCGTACAGTTGTGACTACTTTGATCTGTTGGCATCGCAATGTAATTGCGTTATGCGGTCAAGCAGTCGTTGACTACGACTCCTAGAACGGGCCGTGTATGTTGATCATTGGCTAACTGCTAAAGTAGTCCGTGTATCTACACCCTTAGTACTATTACTAGGTTGATCCAAGTTGGGTTCCTGGTACGCAATACATTTGCCTCGTTGGTCTAGTAGTCGCAAGGCGTGACTGGGGTCTCGGGTTCGATTCCCGGGTCGGGCCGAAGCAGCCTGTAATCTGGAAGTTGGTGATAGACTCACCCGTGCATCGGAGAGCACGTAAATGTCGGTCCTGCGCCTGATCTCGCCCCGGTCTAGCAAAGAGAGTGCACACTTGCATCTGCGCGAATGCTTGTGCAATGTAATACAATATTCTGCACAGTTGGCTTATCTCCTTAAAAGGGAACGGCCATAGCTGACCTGGACGCCATCATCATCATTTTTCTAATAAAATTTATGATAATACAAAACACCTTATTAGAACTTCGCCCATTTCTGCTGATAAAAATACCAGTTTAAAGAAATACAGTTCTGAAACAGGAATATAGTTCATTACTAACGTTGTATTTATCCATTTCAATTCTCTTGACAATATCGTGTTGGTATCGGAGCGGACTGCTGCATTCCCATAATCCATTAGCAAGCGTGTAAGCATTTCATTACAAGCAATACATTATACACTATTATGGGGGGTTTTTATCAAGGTTCTGTTCAAACAAGGTGCTGTCTTAGGACCAGTTTCACAGGTTACGGTATCCATTATCTACCAGATAAATTAAAAAATGGAACAGAATTTGTATGAAATTATCTGCCAGATAAACTATCTCGAAGTTATTAGCAACCTGTGAAACTGGCCCTTAGTGTGGTTCTGTTAAAACTTGCTGTCTTAGTGTTTTGTAAGGTTTTGTAATTAAGTATGATAGATTCAGCCTATTCATATAATTGTTGATTAAATTGATGTTTAGGATGATTGGAACGATTCCTAGGAAGGGACATTTTTTAATCCATTATATTGATTCGTAGAATTTTAAAATGTAGCACGTAGGTATGTATATATAATTTATTATTGTATTCATTGAGAATAAAATGTACAAATAATGCTATTATGTAGAATATCTACTTCAAAATTGAGTTCAAAGAATCCACCGTAACATGCATACACGGCAAGTTAAAAAATAAAGAGATTGATTAACTATACACTATCAGAATATGATATATTTAACTGAAAATGATAACCAATTTAAGTTTAGTATAGTCAGGTACAGAAAAACCCAATATATTTTACTATTTGTAAATTTTCATGCGCGCAAACACAAAAAGATGATAGTCGATTGTAGTACAGTTTAGTCTTAATTATCTGCAAAAATGGGTCACGTATAATTTTAGTATTTCTGAGTTTGATAGTTCCATTCAGGAACACAAAGGCGATTTTTTTTTATTTTTTTTATTATCATTATACGAGCGTGTTAAATGTTCAGGAAAAAAAATAATTATGTTATAAACATAGCAAGCTAACGAGAAACATTGAATATGCATCAGGCCTTGTGTTCAAAATCAACCAAACCGTATTATTGTGGCAACAGACTTGTTTGTTATTATTTTAGTAAATAGTTTACGCCTGCCGGTAAAGTTTTTGTATTTATAACCTTCGAACGCACTGTTCCACAGTAGAGTGCCCTGACAATATGCCGAAAAAACAAAAGGGTAGCTAACAATAACATAGTTACTAGCAACAACAGCATTTCGAATAACATGGGGCGCGATGTACCAAGTTGTTACGTAGTGTTACATTTCCCCCCCCATAATGTTTCATTGCGCCCCATGCATCAAATAAAAATATTGGAGTATACTTTTATCAAAATTTTAATTTTCGATCACGAGTATAATGTAGGTCGTGCGTTTAAATTCTAAAATGCAATTTGTGCCGGCAGAGGGCAGAGTGGGTAGGTCTGAAGTCCATTAGAATTTATGATACATGTAGGGGCCGACAGTAATTAAAAGAGCCCGCTGAGGGAAATAACACCGAAATACTGTAAAGTTATGGTACTATACTGCTGGAGCTACTTTGATAAATGAACTTGTTTGTTGTGAAGTGGTCGATGAGCAAAGTTTTGTTACATTAGAACCGTTCTGACAATTTAAGGGCTATATCCTATTTAGTTAGCTGACAAACTGGACGAAATTTGGTGTAATAAACGATTGTTTGTTTTTATAGGGAAGAGCGATATTAAGTGTTGGTGGCGTCTATTTTAACCCTAGAGTGGGCACGTTATCTTCTAAGACGTCAGTGGGCGCGTAAGAGTATTTTGCCGCTTAAGGAATCAGGTCATTAATTGAATTTATTCTAATAGGAGTTTTAAGAATACATTACTTTAATTTATTAATACTCAACTCAACGTTTAAGATTATTCACACCAGATTGGTGAAAATATCTTTAATAAATTGGATAAAGTTATTTTGTGTGTAAAACAATTTCGACACCAGAATAAATAGATTTGGTAAAAAGTAGTTAGTAAAAAAGAGTTTGCCTCAAACTATTTTAGTTCATAATGATTGGCCCAGACTGTTAGTGAAAAAAAGCTTTGGTTTGATCTAATATTTCTTTTTGGCATATTTAAAACTTTCTTTTTGTATTTTAAATATTTTTTTTTATGCTTATACCAGAGCTGTACAATGTTTTAAATAATATTCGTTTTAGCAAAACAGTTTGTTGCGAGAAGTTGCGAGAAATCTGATCCGCAGCACTTCTATACGCAATTAAGAGGTTTTTATAGGGAGCCGTATGGCCTTTTTTATTACTGAACGTTTAAATAATTTTATGAGATTGCGTTGCCGAAATTACCCTATTAACTTTTTTAAACAATCTCATTTTGAGTTTTACTTTTGCACGAGATTCTGTATAAATGCTAAGTATGAATTTAGAATGAGTTTTTAGAGTTACATTTCTTTGATTCAGTAGGAATATTGACGATAAATATTATTCAAGTATATGGTTTCTTTATGATACTAATTCAGTTTCACCATTATATACATACAACTGTTACATCTTCTCAGTATTCAGTAAACATATCTTCAGAGTCCTTTATGTAACACTACTTCATCGTTTTGCGTTTCAACGCAGCGTGAGTGGGCGAGGCAATCAGAAAACGTGCGGAAATATTAAATAAGGTCTTCAAGGTAACGACCTTTTAACATAATTTAATTAAACGAAATTATATTAAACAAAATATCAAATAACCATATTAAGCCGAATTCCGAAGGTTCATTTTGTTGACCTGTAAAACATTGGTTTATAATTTCGTGTAGCGTTCTTTTTTATATTTATAGCACAAAGGGAAGCGAACCTGTTCAAATTAATGAGGGGCATCGTTAACGCGTTCCCTCTTATGAATCGAAACATTTATTAATGATGGATGATGAGGCAAAAGATATATATATTTTTTTGTGATTTCAACCGACTGCAAAGTGGAAATTTATATGATTGATTTTTCTTTATTGTGACAGAACACCAATCAGCGAAAAGGTTCCGATATTGGGAATCCGTTAATCGTATTGAGGTATAACAACTATAAAGCTTAAAGGTGCCGACTTATAATAAATTGAAAGTATTACAGATTGCCCCTTTTAGCCCCTGAGTAGCCCAGCAGTAACACCAAACCCCTCATAATTTGTTTAACAGTTCAAACGCACCATAAACTAACAAAAAAAGGAATAGAATCGAAAGTATAGGCCGATATTGCGGTTCTGCACAATCGTAAGGAGGCACACATGACGATCGTAAAAAATGTGAATGGCATATTGAAATATTTCTCGCGACCCTTTTTCTGGGCAATTTTCCTCGAGGCTCTATGTAACACCGATATAAATCTGACTCGCAGCCCGTTACTGCTTCTATTTGTGTGTTTATAGTGAGATGGAGGTTCAGTTTTGGTAATCGAACATCGCCATATGGAATTGTGGGGTACTAATGTTTTTGTGTCATTAATCTATACTTATATTTTTAACCTAAGACGTTGCTCTATTGATTTGCTTGTATAAACGCGCTTATCTCAGGAATTTCTGGACCGATTTGAAAAATTGTTTGATCGTTACATAGACTGTTCATTGAGGAAGGTTATAGGCTAGTTATTTTTATTCAAGCCAGGACCAGTTTTCAAGGGACGCCGAGGCAAGTATTATAATAACGTGGTTCAAATGGAAATTTTCTTACATCATGCCATCTGTAGTTGAAATATCTGCTACTACATACATATTCTATCAATATCGCACTTTTTTGTGGCCACTTACGGTCATTCATCTAAAAGTCGTCTACCATTAGACATATGCCTCCCCCAAATATCCCCAGAGTGATCGATCCTTCGCTGCCATTTCATTTCGTTGTAATATTTACTGGAGTATCGCACGCCTCCTGAATATCTAATGAGGCTCACAACTCGCGTTAATTAAATTTAAATTAATAATGACAAACTTCAAAATTCCAAATTTTCCTATAAAGTTTTGACGTTTGGATACATAGCTGAGAGAGCATTGCTAATAGACTTGATTAGCTCTTAAATTGATGCTGGTTCAGTAATGCTGTTAAAAATTGATATTCGGAGTCCTTTGCGAGAATTTTGAAAATGAACTTCTTAGTAAACTAACGTCTCATATACTTGTGTACATTATTAGATTTTTTTTTAGTATTTTCTGGTTCATTTGGCAGTGACGTAATTTAGGTGTAGTCGGTACCTACGAATTGCGCTATTTTAATGTGTTGCGTAAGGTGAGATTAGTGCAGAATACAAAATAGTTTTGTGCGTCACAGTACTGCACAGTGCCACACACCGGTGGTATCTCGCCTTTATATTGTGTAATAAACTTTTAATGTTTCTTTCAACGAATCAGTCATAATAAACTACGTTATAATATTAGCAGTAACAACAAATAGAAAACTGAGGAAAAAATACACGTTTCCTTGAAAGGTTTTTATATCTCTTCGAGTCTCATTTATAATCCACATTCCAATACAGTTTCCTATAGATTCCGCAGTAATACAGCGCCAATCTACTTCAATACATTTTGCAAAGCTTTATTTCAACTGTGACCGGCTAGATATTCCGTACCGCGACGGTATATGAGAAAATTTTGCATTTTATACAATTGCAATTTTACTGAAGTCTTGTATTTTTATGAATAAGATTTAGTTTTTTGTTGACTGATATACGAGTGCAATATTGTGCATTGAAATTGTGTTCTCGAGTTTACAGAATAATACTTTTTAATGGTAATAAAATAAGCTTTGTGGTAAAACTAATGGCATTCAGACCGATTTCCTATAAGGAGATCAGCTGCGTAGGACATAATTACGGTGCACAATAAGCATTCGCGTAGACAAAGGTGTACTCTCTATTCCCTCACTCTCATAGTCCGATGCGATGGCAATCCGAAACGACTGGAGAGAGATCAGGCGCCGGACCGACATTTACGTGGTTTCCGATGAACTGGTATATCAATCACCGACTTCCAGACTTCAAGCTGCTTTATGAAAATCTCTTAAAATCCACAAATCCTTTTCAGCCTGATCTGGGAATTGAACCCGAGATCCTGTGCACAGCACAGTCGCGCTATGCGGCTACTAGTCCAACGTAGTCAGGCATAAAACTACTGATATAATGAATGTAATGACGATGTTATCCTCAGCTATTTAAAGATATTTTGAGGAAATATCATGATATTGTTTTACTAATAAAACTTTATTTTGCATCTAGTGATAATATTTAGATCAGCACTAGGCTTTGTCTGTTAGGCTTTAAAGAAACATAGCAAGTAATTGAGAGCCACGAGTCGACATGAATAAAACATCACACACACACAGACATATTATTACTTTATATAATAAGATTGAATACAGTCACTTGGTAACTGTTTCCCATCAACCGTGATCTTCACTTGTTTTCCCGTTCTGCAAGGCCAAAATCCTAACACTTTCGTGTTAATCAATGCCAGAAGCAACTTAGACATAATAAACGTCGAGTCCGGTGAGTGTTCGACCGAGATACAGCCGTTTAATGGGCCGGCTGTGGCAAAAACAACACCGTTGCAACCCAAATTATAATATTGGAGTTTCAATTGCATAAGTTTGTACAATTTGCTACTTCACACTATCGTGGACGCGGACGGGTGACCTCGCTGTATTCCAACTGGTTTTAATACTGTGTCTAGATTTTCTGGGTTGTACGAAAATTTGTATAATTAAAGTGATGTTTATTGCATTGCATTGCATATCTAGCAGCCTATTCTGGCATATAATAATCAAGGCCTATCGAGGTATAGTGGACAAAGTTAATTAGATGTATGCAATACTATTTAAATCCATCTATATAGCTAAGGACTCAACTTAATAACTTGTAGAACTGAACGCTGATAAGCAAATAAAGCTTGACAGCCAAGATGTAGTGTAGGCAGGAGTGTACCCAGGAGTCAGTGGGTCAATTTGCTGCAAGTAATATTATTATACATAAAAATCAAAATGCATTGAAGAAATGGTTTGAGAGATCAATTCAATTTTTATAAGAAAATCCTTAAGATATCTGAATATAAAAAGGGATATTTTTTCGTTTCTGTTTTGATATTTACAAATTTAATTACTAGTTTACTCCTTACATGGTAATTTCAAAACATTTTGTAAAAAAGTTGATTTTTAATAAGTCACTAGATACTGTAAGAGCGAATCCCCGCGAGCGTAGCTTTAGTCCAAAACTAATTAAAACTACGATGAATATCTTCACTTTGACATATTTTAATACTTCCCGTCTATACTTATATTATAAAGCTGAAGTTTGTTTGTTTGTTTGCTTGCTTGAATGCGTTTGAATTTCAGGAACTATTTGGACCGATTTGAAAAAACATTTCAGTGTTAAATAGCCGATTTATCGAAGAAAGGCTCCAATTTTAGAAAAAAATAATACGAGAAAAAAATAATTAATTTAAAGTACCTATATACCTATAGTTTTACCGATTATTTATTTAATTAATATGATACACTTATTGTTGTAAATTTTCCAAATCTTTGGTTTATTAGAACTCGTTTGAGGATTGGCAAAGTTAACTTTTATAAGGATAAGAAATCAGACAACGTCAACTCTTTCGGTATCAAACCCATTTGTTTCTCGTATTACCCTTTGGAGACCAACTCAAACAATCCAGGAACACGCATATCTCATACACCTTACAGAGTTTCAGAAATCACATCCTTCCAGTTTTTACAACTTTTGGCAAAATATACCATCTATTACTATAGTACAGTTCATATTGTAAATTATTTTCAAAACGGCACATAAGTTGGCAAGAATTTATATTTTTTTAATGATGTTTAGTTCGCGTTTCTTAGATATTTTCCTTCATCTTTATTTAGTCAGTCATTCGTGTCCAAGATATACTGAGAAAGTACATAATATAAATTATCAGGAAAAAAAAGTTGAATTAGTCCCTAATCAGGAATCGGATCCGCACACTCATACTTGAGATGCTGGTGCTTTAACCACCAGGCTATCACGACTCGATGTTGTTATTACCATCATAATTACTCTATGGGAGACATACGGCTAGTTTCCATCAAACCAACCCAAGTGAGTTACCAAGCACTGTACCATGTGAAAATTCTTTGTACACATCACAAGAACAACTCCAAAACAACAGTCACTATCGCAGGGATCAAACACGTTAACCTTAACAGAACTCATCCATCTGGTCTCGGCAGTGCTGAGAACTTTGACAAATTAGTTCATGCTTTATGGCTGCTCAAAACTTTGTTTAAATGTAACACAGGAATAGCATTTCGAGCATCGTAATTCTCATCACAGCAACCGAATAGCCCCACGGGGGATTTAATTAACCGTTTAAAGGTTTAGGACTGAATGGACCTGAATGTTATTATGAAGAGTTATATAGGTAATAGTGGTATGGGCGACAGAGATATTGCCATTTGTAATTTAAAAAAAAATCGTGTCAAGTTAAGCCCTATATATGTAGATTGGACGTGTATGTGTGTGTGTTACGTATATAGAGTGCAGTAGGTATAGTATGCGCATTTCTTCAATTCAATTTAAATCAATTTTATTTGTTAACACAGGTAAGAAGTTATTAGGTCTTATTTTTAAATTATATAAAAAACAAAAAAAAACTTTTAAAATCTGAAGTTACCTATGATTAAGACAATTCCAAGATTACGATGTCATGCACATAAAAATATACACTGCAGCTCTTCTCGAAAAAGCCTTGTCGCTCTTAACTGAGCCATTTGCTGCCTCGCGTATGAGCAATGATATTTTATGTATATATTTGACTATTTCGCAATTACTAGTAGCTAATTTGGCCCAATATGGAATTGGACATTATCAGGACACTACGAGTTTATTGACATTCGGACTACCAGTCTTAAATATAACATTTTAATGTAAAAAAAAAACAAATTAACTTCAGGATAACACTAGCTATTGTTTGTTTGAAAGTTAAGTAAAAAAAAACCTTAGTATTATTTTCTTTCACAGTAAAAAAATAATTATCATTCTCCGCCCTCATTAAAATTCGACTTGGCAAGATCAAAAAGACTTAAGAATAATATACAAGTCACTCAAAAGACGCTGTTCTTATTTACAACAAATTAACATGCCCGCCGAAAATTAAAAAATACGTAACATTTTTTTATTATTGTCAACTGGCCTTTTTCTTTTTTGGGTCATATTTTTTTGTTTCCGAACATAAACAGCTTTCTATTTGATTCATGGACTTAAAATTTGGATAATCCAAAAAACTTACGAAGGTATTTTTGGAAGCTAAGTGGCTTTTTCATCGTTCAGTCAATTGTACAATGATGAAATTAATGATTACATGAAATTGGTAATTAAAAAAAAAAAAAAATGAAAATGCTTTTGTAATAATTTGATAAATTAATAAAGTTGACAATCAAAATAATAAATAAATTGTTTATTATCACTTCAATATGTAAAAAAAATCCAATAGTTTGATATCAAATTGAAAAAATATGAAATTGATAGTTAAATTGATAATTTCATTGAATTGATA
The DNA here is from genome assembly GCA_958496145.1 of Heliothis peltigera. Lineage (NCBI taxonomy): Eukaryota > Metazoa > Arthropoda > Insecta > Lepidoptera > Noctuidae > Heliothis > Heliothis peltigera. Next base: position 943,446 of record OY292327.1, read on the forward strand.
ATTTCATTGAATTGATACTTTCATTAAATTGATAATTAACACTCGTAGCTATAACTAAAATCATGGTATAACGAGTCTCTAAAACTCACAACACTTATATGACTTTCCTACTAAAATACTAGCCTGCCAGGTTAGCCCAAAATCCCTCTTACCAGGCTGCCAAAAGCGTCGCCAGCCGCTGACAGCACAAAACCTATTAGAATACCTTCGCGTTTAGTTTCCATTCCATTAGTCCCTGGTCAACGAATGTCCTGCTCAGTTCGGGCAAAATTACCGGCTCTAAATAACACAACTTAACGCTAGCGTTTGCAACGCGTTAATCGCCGAAGCCTATAACAGTGACAAGTAAGCTCCAACGTATTGGTGCAGTTAGCCTGATGTAGATCAACGGTGGCCGTACTTGGGATTTGTTGAATTTATTTGGCCGAGTACAATGCCTCTCTGTATCTTTGTTCGGAGTTCGAATTAGTGCTGCTGGAATGGGCAGTTCGTAGAGGTGCGCTCGGAAATCGTTTGTGTTGTGTGGAAAGCAAACTTTTTAGAGTTGTTAGAATCTAAGAGAGGTAGGTAAATTCAGGTACCTATTTTTATTTATTTTCTTCAACTTAAGTGTGTTATACAAAGATCAATCTGATGATATAAAAGCACAGACGCCAGCTCATCAAGCTACCCGAAACTTTAAAATTTTCCAAATCAACTTTGAACCATAAGCTTTGGCGATGAAGTTGAAAATTTAATAAGAAAATTTGACAGATTGTAGTAGCTTGATATGCTGGCGTCTGTCCAAATCGTATATCTACTTATCCAATCATCAAAGTTCACTATAAGTTTAACACGACAGCCTTCAGACGACTATCTTCCCAACTAATGATTAACCAATAAGATGCCATCATTACCTCACCTGACAAACCACATCCAGCACCTCTAGCTCCACTCCCACATTCCCCTGGCGGCCATTCACTACTCCCGGTACCCGTTTCGATTACATTGCCGTCACAGCCTCACAGCAAAAAGATAAGTTTTAGCTCCTAATGTAAGGGTTAGGAGTCACGCTAGAGACCCGGGATAAAGATACGAACATAACTTATTGAAGGCTAATAGGCTAGGTCTCACGGCTGGAGTTCGGATATTTTTCTGTTTTGTTTTTAACTGGTAATACAGATATTCTATTTTAACAATGGTAGGGGTAAGCTGGGCATTAAAAAATAGCTTGTCATACTATAGTTTGATAAAAGTTCGATATTTTTATATTCTGGTCTTCATTAAGCTTCAGTTTTTAGTCTTCTGAGGAAGGTATAACTATGGAAATATAGACTCAGTTGTTTCTTTAGGTTACATAATCAAAATCTAGGTTTTAGGCAAGACCTTTTTGTAAAGGGTTTTATGAAATGTATCGGTGAAGGTAGCGTAACTTTAGACTAACGTATAGGTGGAGTGTTTTACCCAAAGAGATGATAGTACATTGTGAGGATAGTATTGAAAATATGATTGGATCCTATCATAGCTATAAAATTGACATACAATAATGCTTAAAAATAAAACGAAATATGAAAATATTCCAAAAAAACAATTCATATAGGCATCAAAACGAACAATACACGAACAGAGTGACGTATTAGTTTTTCAAACAAACACTGAACAGTGAACGAGTTGGTAAACAAATAACGCGTTCTGTACATCACCAGCTTTGCAGTCAGATAGCAATCAGCGTTCGAACTAGTTGCAAAGTCGAACTGCAGTTCACTTGCACGGGCAAAAACATGCGCCGTTTTTGGTGATTAATTTTAATTTCCTAAGTTGAGGAGAGTGCTGTGGTCGATTGTTGGGAGCGGAAAATTGTTTTTGGTTTGGCTTTGGTTTTTTGCTGATTATATTCATTGTTGTTTATAATTTTATTATAGTTCGCGTAATGCTGGCATGGGATATTATATCTATAGGATTTCATTACCTTCACCTAGTGTTGTTGTCTTATTTAAAAGTATATCTGTCACAGCAATTAATGGCAGTGCCACGAGACGTGAGTGGCTCTTCACTATTCCGATTTTTAAAATTGATGATTTTTGTATAATACTTGCTAGATTCCAACGATGTCCGTGATTGGCCCCTTACCGTGTGGAACGCAGTCGGACGACGGGAGATCCGATCAAGGTCACCTCTGTCGGTCGGTATGGATCGCGTTTAATAATTCGGTCAACCATAATTTTTCAAGTTCGCTAAGGCAAAAGTAGATCCGAACATCGAGTATACTGTCACATAGTATATGTCATGGTGATGACAATGATGAAAAGGGTTTAGTAACGATCATTCCTATTTCAAATACCTCGTTAAACCCACAACAGAATTAGTGGTAAATATTTTATGTTGTTTTAATATACGACTGCTTTGGACCACACTACCCGTATTTTATGTAAATACTTTGTGAACTAAAATAGGTAATGCTGTTTCATTTATTTATGTCCTACACGGTAATGTATGGAGGTCCGCTAAAGAGCCACACAAGCTTTGATATATTACTCAACTTATTGTTTTGTAATGTTTTTTACAGGCGCACGCGAAAAGCGAAAGTTTAGCGAAAATAATGCTTTTATCTAGCGAGTGTTTGGTGATCTCTGTTTGTGTTTTGTTCGCGTATAGTTTATTGGAATAAGTAGGTACTTTTTAAAGATATATTTGTTATGTTTGAACTTTTGTTTAGAAGTAAGGCGAGAAGAGTCCAAATAGAGGCATGTTTTGTCTGTATACTTATGATAAATGATAAATTATATTTATTTTGCAAATAGGTTGAACTCAACACTTTTACACGCCAACACATTTTTTTATAGAAACGAGATGAGGTCGGCATTTCCTAACTGACTATCTTGAGAAGCGCCGAAACAAACTCAAGGGTCACAGTCTCTTTTAGAGTCCAGACATAAAAAGAGATTACATACTTAAGTACGGATGAGCAATGTAGCAAATATAATCATGATAATTATAAATAATAATAAATAACTTTATTTCTCACATAGTATATTTAATAATAAAATTTATAATTCATTTTAAGACTATATTCTAAAGACCAACATAATGGTAGCAGAAAATTATAACGTCTCAAACAGGTTCCCCAGATAAAACTAATTTAACTTAAAAAAAAATTAATTAGCCTTCATCTATCATCCATAATTAGCCAATAGCAAAACTAGCATAAAATTACACACTAATTTATAGAGATTAAAGTTGAATGTTTAATTAATTTCAACGTGGCACTGGAGCACCGCTGATTCACTATCGAAGCGTGACAAATTGGAATTGTTTTCGCTTACATTTCCGCTTTTGCTTGAATATCGAGGTATCCAAATTTAATTTACAAATTACCTACATTAACATTTGACGGTGTGTAAAGATAACTAATTTGTAGAAAGACTTCTTTTTTAACTACGTCTTTTACTACGTTGGGGTCGGTTTCGAGTCTAACGGAATGCAGCTGAGTATCAGTTTTTGCATGCAGTTGTGACATCCTATCTGACCTCCTTAACACAGTTACCCAGGCTACCTAACACCTTGTAAGACTGGTTATCAGATTTTTTAGCTTCTGGCTTTTATATATGATGGAAACGCATCACTGGCTTCTTTTTTTTTCTCTTTTCTGCCAAGCCTTTTAATTAACAAATTATGCCGGGCTCATAGTAGCCTAAGAGGAGGGAAACGCTGCTACTGAGTTCTTTTTAAATTAACAACAAATTCATATATCTTATTAGCCTCAACGCTGTGTGCGTTCGAAAGAACTGTAAGAAAAGCCCCTAATTCTAAATTTTTGTGATGTAAATAAATAAAAAAATCCAAAAACGTTGTAAGAAATATGTACTCTCTTGAACATAAAAACAAAACCGAAACTTAAAATTGTGACATCTTGTCAATCAAATAAAACAAGTTATTTTTGGCAGACGAATTCTTAACTGCATGCTTCTTGAACACTAAACTATTTATATTTAACTCTGCTAGTATCACTTCCATCATCTCCCGAGCCTTTTCCCAACTATGTTGGGGTCGGCTTCCAGTCTTACCGGTTTCGGCTGAATACCAGTGTTTTACAAGGAGCGACTGCCTATCTGAACTCCTCAACCCAGTTACTTGGGCAACCCAATACCCCTTGGTTAGACTGGCGTCAGACTTACTGGCTTCTGACTACCCGTAACGACTGCCAAGGATGTTCAACGACAGCCGGGACCTACAGTTTAACGTGTCATCCGAAACACAGTCATTGGTGTCCAAGATATACTGAGAAAGTACATACAAACTTAGAAAACACACACTTGAGAGGTTGGCTCTAACCACTAGGCCACCACGACTTTTTTTATCTACTAGTATCACTTGTCTTTCTGTTTTATATCAAATAAATATATCCAACAAGTGACGCACCAACTTCTTAAAAAGTTATCTATAATTTGTTTATTTTTATATCCCCTGATGTAGGTACTTAATCAATAATAATAATTAAATAATCATTCTCCGGACACTTCGAGCTATGATTGATAGTTCAGTGTTCGCACTGTGAGGCTATGAAATAAGGATCTTCCCGCTAAAATCCGATGTGATGATGTTTTCAAGAGAAGAATTAAGGAATACTTCCTCCCAAAATAGCCTATTTATTATGTTTTTTATACATATTTATAATTATTTTTTGAAAAATGGCGTCAAAAAATTCCTTCTCATCGCTGCCCACTGGGAGTGTACCCAATAGGCTGGCGGCATTGCCACGTTTATTATGTTATTATTATATACTAGCAACTTATACACCATCTTTCCAAAATATGAATGAAAATCTTATTTATTATGTAATAAGCAATAAACAAACAATGAGGAATTTGTACGATTTCTTCGTCTTCAATCGTGACTAAACATGTTTTCTAAATACTCGTATTATTCTATCATAATACACGTTTACAACAGGTTCTGAACAACATTACAACGAGCAAATAGCCTTGTTTTTATTTCACCTTTTTATTTTAAACCCCTGATTTCCTCTCTGATTTATAAATGCAATTAATCAGGCTGAAATATCAGCCCAATTATCTCAGTGGATCCTACCGCTTTTTTTACTGTTGTTAGTGAGGAAGCGGGTACTTGTAAAATAATAATTAAATGATTGGATGAATTTTTAAGCGTCTTACTTTTAAACGATTATTTTCGTAAACAAGTTCTCTTTTGTAGTATAAAAGGTGTTTGATTAAGGAAAGTTGCCGTTATTAAATTAAAAATATATTTTTTTAAGTAAAACATTTGGTTTTAAATTTTTAAATATTTTTAAGTGTTTTGTAATCACAAAATAAGATTTAAATAAATCCGTATATTTTTATTTCCAATTCAATATATTTGTAACTCTATTCCACGAATACACAAAACCCAGCCCACATTCGTTCTAAACCTGTAAAATTTTCACGAATCGCAACTTTATACAAAAACCAATCAATTTGATCGACAAGTCACATCTTTAGCTGCATCGAGAGTTTCAAAGGTAATCGATTACAGAACAATTCGCGTGGAAAATCAAAACCTGTAGTGAACATGATGGACTGAAGACCGTGACGCGGCACGCATTGCGGTTGACATGGCCATTTGTTCCCACAATGTGTGGTGTTTACATCGTACGATACGACAACGTGACGTGACGTGTGATCTTAGGCCAGTTACAGTCAGTGGTGCTTGTCGTACGAGCGTTCTGTCAGGAGAGTGCTGTCTAATTGCTTAATTGCACATAGAAGATCTATTGTTTGAGACAATTATGTCTTCGAGATTAACTGATAGTAAACGTTTTAATTTTTCGCAGCTGTTACAAAATATACAATATACATATGTACTTGCTTGTAGATTTAAAATGTATTACATGAGTATATCAATGGTTCTTTTTGTTAGTGTAATTTATCAAGCAAGACCTAGAAAAGTCATCCAATAAAGTAATTTAAAAAAAAATCTGTTAAGAATCAACCAATCACTGACTGATACCATATTCTTATTTTAAATCAAACTCACAGCTTAGTATCAAATAACATTCCGTGCAACACAAAAATGAACGATATCTTTTCCACGTTGAAATATTTAATTCTTAACCCATGCAGCACGATATAAATAGCCCCACCGCTCACTCGCGCGGTTCAAAGGAGCTTGTGTTACGTTACAGCTCCGCTGAATATCATCATTTTTCCTTGTTACCAACAAGGTGGGTGTTCTCTTGTAAAGTTGCCGGGATTTCCCCTGATGGTGACAGATCATACATAGTATTACTGAGGAATATAAGAAATTCATACAGCTACATTACCATGAAGCATTACCTACGTAACAATGTGCTCTGCATGCGATCGTTACTTGTTTTATACTTTTTAAATGAAGTAGTTCGTTGTGTGCGTGTTAGCGACATGAAAAGGATGGTTAGAGGGCTTTGTTGGAACGTAACATCGCATTCATGTCGTGTGAGAACTTATATGATATATGAGTAGGTTGAGATTTGTATAAAGGCACTGTTTTTGCTGTGAAGTATCTTCGTAAGTTAGCGTGTTACGGACTAGCGTTCCAAATAGCGTCAGTAGATAGGGCTAACGAACTTAGATTGAGAGTTTGCCACGATGGTATGACGATTTTCTATGTCGTCATACACCCGTTCCCTGTTTTTTTTTTCTCGTTGAGTCTCTGTATCGTCATAACATGTCTCTTTCATAGATACATAAAATATGTAGTCTTATAATCTCACTTTATTAAATCAAAATCAAAGTGCACTTAACAAGGTCTATAAATAAGTCCCTTTAAAAGGCGCCTCATTAAAATGGGCTAATCTAAGTTTATTCCATAGAGGCACAGTAATTGGGTTTGTTTATTTTTGCTTGGAACATAAAATAATAGAGAATTCAAAAAATAAAAAGTTTAATCTCGGCTTTGATTGGGCTTACAGATCAAAGAAAAATCATTGGCGATTTATTTTAGTAAAATAAAAAAAGAAACAAAATCTAGTTATAATGATATTTTGTGTTGACACTACAAAATTCTCGAACTAAGCAGCAAGTAGAATAGGCAATAACAATTCGGGTTCCCTTAGCTGCCAATAAAACGGCGAGTGTTTCTTTAATTTGAATTTTGATAGAGTTCAAATGAAGCTTTAACGAACTCGCTAAGTTTCGTACTTGGACTTCGGCACAGAAATGAACGTTATTACGGCAAAATGTATTTGTTCTGCCTTCATCCCTGACAAATATTAATATTCGCAAGTTAAAAGCGTTGCTTCAATTAAGCCCCTAACTTAGTTTGTCGTTTAGACTTGTTATCTTAGTTCTTCAGACGTTCGAGAATTATTTATTTAGTTGTCAGTGAAAGCGAATTCGGATGTTCAGCTAATTCTTGTTCTAAGCATATTATTAAGATTTGTTTACTGTTCAGTCGAGATAGTCGACAGAAACTTTTGACGCGTGAAAATTTGTTCGGATTAATTTGACTTTCTCACTTTTATAGTTGAAAAAGTTGGCATCTGTGTTTAGAGATTATTTATTATAATTTGAAATACTGTAACTTTTGGTTTTAATAATAACTCTGAAAGACTCCGCGAGCTGTCGTAAATTTTAGTTTCCTAAAGTTAAATGTGTTTTTGCTCAAAGATAAACTTTATTATATTTTCTTAGAATTTACAACTTACTGTATTATAGTGCAGACTTGCTAACAAAGTATTTAAGTCAAAGTTTTTTTTTTTCATTATAACCTATTTTATTTATCGGTTTTAAATTCATAAATGGAAGAGGATAAAAAATACATTAGGATTAAAAACCATACTCACAAGACTAACAAAGAATTTTGCGTAAATAAATTAATAATAAATAACAAAATTAGCATTCAAATCTCCTACCCAGACGACTCAAATTTAAAATTCCCACACATCGCAAACACACACCCTCACCATCCCTCTGAATATTAAAAGTAAAACACATTACAATAAGCTCTCGTTTCAACACGAAACCGTTGTTTCACTAACTAATCCTTATCCAAAGGTGTTCCGTATGAAATAACATGCACCGTTGTATTAGGAAGGTTGTATACGGCAGACTTTTATGTCGTGCGACAGAGTTCTGCGATTTTGTCGACGACATAAAGTGGGGTACAAAAATATCGATTTTTAAAAATTTTCAGCTTTTTATGTGTTTTTCTTTGATTTTACTTGATTTTACTTTTGTAATATCATCATATTTGGGAAATAAAGACCGAAAGACCTGCTTCGTTGGTTCGCCATACACGAAAAAGTTCAAAGAAGAAGGGAAATTAGTCTTGAAAAATTTTGTGACCGAAAATCAGTAGCCGATTGTCGTCTGTCTACAACCCACCTAAGGGGTATCTGCCATTAACGTAATTGCCACTTGAATATTCAAGATGCTGGATTAGACTGGATGCCGTGATCGTCTGAACGCCTCATTTGTATGCTGTTCGAAAATTTTGCATGAGTACAACATCAGAGGTGCTGTTACTTATTTTTTAGTCAATTATAGATGTGGATGGGGAGAAGATTAAGGCAAACGCTTAGTCGTGTTCACGTATATTTTGAAAATATAGTGGTTTATATGAATTAAATAAAAATATGAGCAACACATTTAGCGGTCTTAGGAACCACCGTTTTTCTTTGTTAATAATTTGAATGAAATACGGAGATTAAGAATTTAATCGAGTATGTTTTGTTCCTCCTTATTTATGTAATATCAACAATAATATCAATAAGTCACTTTTGGATACTGGCCAGTTTTCGATTCAACCCAAATACTTAATTAAATTAAAAAAAAAAAGACTATTCCAATTTGACTTTCTCACTTTTATAGTTGAAAAAGTTGGCATCTGTGTTTAGAGATTATTTATTATAATTTGAAATACTGTAACTTTTGGTTTTAATAATAACTCTGAAAGACTCCGCGAGCTGTCGTAAATTTTAGTTTCCTAAAGTTAAATGTGTTTTTGCTCAAAGATAAACTTTATTATATTTTCTTAGAATTTACAACTTACTGTATTATAGTGCAGACTTGCTAACAAAGTATTTAAGTCAAAGTTTTTTTTTTTCATTATAACCTATTTTATTTATCGGTTTTAAATTCATAAATGGAAGAGGATAAAAAATACATTAGGATTAAAAACCATACTCACAAGACTAACAAAGAATTTTGCGTAAATAAATTAATAATAAATAACAAAATTAGCATTCAAATCTCCTACCCAGACGACTCAAATTTAAAATTCCCACACATCGCAAACACACACCCTCACCATCCCTCTGAATATTAAAAGTAAAACACATTACAATAAGCTCTCGTTTCAACACGAAACCGTTGTTTCACTAACTAATCCTTATCCAAAGGTGTTCCGTATGAAATAACATGCACCGTTGTATTAGGAAGGTTGTATACGGCAGACTTTTATGTCGTGCGACAGAGTTCTGCGATTTTGTCGACGACATAAAGTGGGGTACAAAAATATCGATTTTTAAAAATTTTCAGCTTTTTATGTGTTTTTCTTTGATTTTACTTGATTTTACTTTTGTAATATCATCATATTTGGGAAATAAAGACCGAAAGACCTGCTTCGTTGGTTCGCCATACACGAAAAAGTTCAAAGAAGAAGGGAAATTAGTCTTGAAAAATTTTGTGACCGAAAATCAGTAGCCGATTGTCGTCTGTCTACAACCCACCTAAGGGGTATCTGCCATTAACGTAATTGCCACTTGAATATTCAAGATGCTGGATTAGACTGGATGCCGTGATCGTCTGAACGCCTCATTTGTATGCTGTTCGAAAATTTTGCATGAGTACAACATCAGAGGTGCTGTTACTTATTTTTTAGTCAATTATAGATGTGGATGGGGAGAAGATTAAGGCAAACGCTTAGTCGTGTTCACGTATATTTTGAAAATATAGTGGTTTATATGAATTAAATAAAAATATGAGCAACACATTTAGCGGTCTTAGGAACCACCGTTTTTCTTTGTTAATAATTTGAATGAAATACGGAGATTAAGAATTTAATCGAGTATGTTTTGTTCCTCCTTATTTATGTAATATCAACAATAATATCAATAAGTCACTTTTGGATACTGGCCAGTTTTCGATTCAACCCAAATACTTAATTAAATTAAAAAAAAAAAGACTATTCCACCGCGAAGCGACGAAACTTTCCGCGTCTAGTTTTCAAAATGGCCACCGATCCGGCCAATAAGCGTGGAAACTCAGTTGCTAAAACCAATAATCGACCGTTTAATAAGAACGCTTTAGCAAACAAATCAGATTATTACAACCGACCGTTAAACTGGCTTAGCTTCACCGTGAAATCATTCCGACAAATGAATGTTGACCATCTGAACATTGCATCTGTGTGCGTTTAATACGACAACGGCAAATATTTGCCGATTGCGATCCGTTCTCGATAATTGCTCAATGTTATTTGATTACTATTTCTAATCGATTTATTTTGGTGTCTGGTCGAAGTTAATCTTTCGTGGTGTTTTGATGAGCTCATCTAAAAATATTCGAAAGAGAATCATCAAAACAAGCATTTTTTTATCATTCTGTATGAATTTTCACGCATACTGTTCAGTAGCTTAAGCTTTTTGATGGTACCTATAAGAATTTTTTTAACTGTGATTGTTCATGTTTGATTCGAGTACAAAAAATGGAAATCCTTATACGTACTCCAAATCGATGAATAGTTACTATTTTATTGACTGCCTCGTTGTCTAGTAGTCGCAAGGCGCGACTGCTGTGCACGGGGTCTCGGGTTCGAATCCCGGGTCGGGCCGAAATCGCTTTGTGGGTTTTGAGAAACTTTCATAAAGCAGCCTGGAGTCTGGAAGTTGGTGATTGAATCACCCGTGCATCGGAGAGCACGTAAATGTCGGTCCTGCGCCTGATCTCTCTCCGGTCGTGTCGGATTGCCGTCCCATCGGACTATGAGAGTGAGGGAATAGAGAGTGCACCTGTGTCTGCGCGAATGCTTGTGCACTATAATATGTCCTGCGCAGCTGGCTGATCTCCATAAAAGAGAACGGCCGCCGTAGCCGACAATCGGCCTGGATGCCATCATCATCATCATCATCATTCGTCTTTCAGCCAGCTCTGCTCAAGATGTTTTTTTATGCCTTGCATTGCCTAAAAGCTAATTTACTTACATTACTAGCTATATTTTCGACTTTGGAATTCCCAACACATAATTATCACCTAAAATACTCACTCAACGTTACAGGAAAATGACTAAACAAAACACGTGCGCCGCGCCGTACGCTTCAATCAGGTTGACCATCGCAGTGATTGCACGCAATCGGACTTTACACGGCGCTCGTGTGCAAACAGCCTTTTTGAACGACTGCCTATAGCTTAGGCTTTGATCGGAATTGAATTCCTGAGCAAAGAACATGATGATGAGGACGGTCAAATACAGCTTATAGCTTTGTTAGTTACGTCAACTTTGTGTCTATTTGCTTTTTGTGGGTTCATGAGATGGGGTACTAATTTTATCTCTTTTGTTTCGTAGTTAGAGGCACTATTTTTTTATTTAATATAAATACTTACTAACATATATACTAACAACAATAATTTATGTGCGCTGGATCGAAACAGACATTTCGCGATGCAGTAATGCTAAAACTCATCTAAAATTGTAACAGTCGCACTGGTCGATCGATCGTAACGTTAAGCAATGCTTAGCACAGTCGGTCCGTGGATGGGTGAACATTTTGCCATGACGAGTTCCACCGCGTTTCGGAATGTACGTCAAATTAGTGGATCTCGGCTGTCATTTGAATATGTTTGGTTCTCATTACAGGTACTCAGAAGCCAGGTACACGTAAAGCCGCAGGCGTAAGTTGGTTCTCTCACATAAAGCTAATAATACCATTGGAAATAGAAGGTAATGAAAATGATAAATCAATACGTCTCTAAAAAAAGAAATTGATATTTCACAAAAAAGAGATCGTAGTTACTGTTTTCTCAGAATGAAATGCAGGTCGGAATTCCGGTCGGATAACCGACGGAATGTCTCTATTTTAACGTTAACAATGATATTAGAGATTTGTGATCTAAAGCGTCGTTAAATGTTTTCAGAATAACTGGAGTATCCTGCGTTATGTGATAATGTGAATATGATACAAATATAAACGTGCTAAGACTTTATTAAGGGCTGATTTCAGGCTATCCAGACGCATCTACATAATTAAATATACATCAGTTAGTGTATATACATATAGAGCGATTTTGACTATCTGTATTTCATACTTGCTTGGTAAATAAGCTGAAGCACATTGAATAAAATTTTATATTAGACATTAACTGAAAATCAAAGAGGTTATAAAATTATTTTTAATTATTTTTTGCAGTATTTCAGGTTGTTTGTAAAACCACAAGAAACAGGCAATCTTCTATCACCTCAGCTGTATTTATTATACACATGTTAACAAACCAATTACGCACACAGCCGTCACGGACAGACGGCAACTGAACGCGATGGTTACCTACGAAATAATAATTAAAAGGTCCACAATAAGACTTTCACACAGCCCGTCGATAAGGCCCTGTCACAATGCCCTGGGAGACAAAAACAAGAGGAGTAAAAGCCATTGTTCAACGCAACAATAAGGTAAGTGAAAAAGCCTGAATTGACAGCAGGGAGGAAGAATTCATTGGGTCTGTATGAGACAACATCGTGTCCATGTAATAGAAAATGGTCAATGGAATTATTGCATGGCGTTTTTATGGCGTAAATATTCTTTTGTTAATATTTTTTTTTATATTCTAGTTTCCTATGAACTGTTATTTAGCACTTCTAGTTACGTTTTTGCTACAATCGAAATAATATTAGCGATGAGTTTTGTGGTGAAAAGTAGGCGTTTTGTGATAAAAATAGCGGGTTTTCAGCCCTCTTTGAAAAAAATGACGTTTTATATTTATTTTTACTTTAACGAAGAGCCTTAGCATTGAGTAATGCTCAGTAATAATTCTACTTATCTGCAAAATAGTTCCATAGGAATCTAAGATAATTAATTAATTGTATTCAAAAAGCGTATCTATAAATATCTATCTACATTTTTTTTTGTTGATTATAAATTATTCCAGTTTTCTAACTATCAAGGTTCATACAGCCTAGTGACAGACAAATAGACGGACAGGGAAGCCTTAGTAATAGGGTATCGTTTTACCCTTTGAGTACGGAACCCAAAAAATGATACGAAAATAATATATACCTGTGAAATAGCAAAAACCATAACCTTCTAGCGCAGTCTGCAGGAAACATTCTCAAGATTATTACTATCGTGTTCCCAGTTTTTCTTCTAAGATTTTTTTATATAATGAAGTTTATTAACACCTTCTCGTGTATTTTTCGCAGGATCCTTCAATGCACCTGGTCACGGGGTGATCACGCGAAATGGTCGTTTGAAGCACCAGTGTTTTACCTGCAGACTAAGTTATGTTGTGTTGAAATTGAAATTTTCACTTAAGTACTTTAGACCGGCTTGTTGGATGGTCGCCATATTGCTTACTTGTACGTTATTATTATGGAGTATGAAAATTACGAATACTGTAGTAAATTCAGTTATTTTTTGGTATAGAGGAAACTTAGATTAATGTAGTTCTTAATTACTTAGATCAACTTCAATTTATTTTAGATTTTTCACACTTTGGATCGCCTTTTTATGTAGAATTTAACAGTTGGGGTGGATTTGTTTTGCTTATAAACACAAGTTCAAATAATGTATATAGGTGTGGTGGTTTGTTATGATTCCAAAATCAAATATCAGAATAATTCAGAATGTGTGTTTTCCAAAGTTAATTCAGCATGAGTATTAGCACTACCACAAACAAGAATGTAATACATTCGAACACAAGCTAATCCCTCTCTTTATCTAACCGATTGAAACGATCCAATTCAAAATTCGAAAGCAATCAGCCGCGTTCCTCAAACGGTAGTCGTTCAAGCGCAAAAACGCCCCGGGTCTCCGTGCCGGACCGGCGCGATCTTGTAATAACCGACGCAAACCGGTTTCGACCGGTAATATCTCGCTTCAACCAGTTTTGCTCGAATTAGCCAACGGTCCGGGTGGCAGCGTTGCGTGCTCCGACCTCTGGGCCTGTGTGCATATGTAATTGATGTGCTTTTCCCTTCAATTTAACGCCACACGTAAGCGGAGCGCTGAACGTATTGCGCCATCGTTCTGGAGGGGACTTTCTGTCGTTGGTGTGAAAAAATGTTGGAAAAATACGAGTAATATTTATTGATTTGATATTAACATTGCTATAGGGCGATATTTTGATATATTTGTTGACCTTATACCAAATGAAAAACTTTTTCTTTTACTTCTTTAATACAGTATAATAATTTTTGAAATAGCAATATTTTTTCATTTGAAGACCCATTATCATCTTTCAAAAGAGTTTGTTCCAAAAATAAGCACTCGTAGGTAGTTACATTTAATAAAGTCTATTCACGCGTCTATAAATAAATAGTAAGAATAGCATACCTACAGTTCATGTGACAGTTCAAAAATATAATTTGCCATATCTAAACACCGGTCGATTTCGATTTCCCGATCCCGTGGCACGGACCCGTGAGATCCATTTAGGTAATTGATACATACGCCCCGTCAATTTAACGATAGACTGTAACAAGAGCATTTACCGACGACCAATCGTAAGTTAGTTGAGGTAGTTTTTGCCCTGCAATTAAAGATTTTCCTCTTTTTCCCCACTTTTTTTAATTGCTGCATTTGTAGTTGTACCTGATTGTTTTTGAGGCAGAGGTTTTCGTTTTGTCGATATGGAAATAATAATTGCTCACATAAGTTGGTTGGTGTATGGGTAAAATTGAGACATATACATTAGAGGGAACTCTAAGCAATTTCTCCCATAGAATATTCGAAAGGAAAAAAAAAACACCAAAAAGTGGAAAAGGTCAGATTGGAGCCGTTTCTAAAAGATATAGTTCGTGAAATAAGAAGAAGGTGAGTCCATAAGACTTTATCAAAAGCCAAGGTTATTTCTAGTTCTGCCCTGGCTCTGTCACACAAAGACCTTCAGAAAGAACAAAAGTAGGTTTTGTTCAGTAAAAGTCTCACACTCCCTCTAGCTGCACCCACAGCAGGAGTGGTCATTTGATGATTTTCCACTCAAACGTCAAAAGAAAGAAAGAAAAGCTGGTGCACGGTTCACAGATCTTAGGTAGAAGAACTGATGGAAAAGTCATAGACACTCTTTTAAAAATGAAAGCATACAATCACTGAAAAGATACGCATGCAGCGAAAATCATTTATGCCTTTTTTAATCTCTTTAAGTACAATCCCAGTGATAACACTTAACAAATAAACGTTCTGTATACATTAAATGTTAGTCTATTTTAGCCGGAGTTTTCCCCGATATTTACGCAAAGGATTGCGTAGACTTTATACATGAAAACAAATAAAAAAGTCCTCTTTATTTAACACCACATGATAACTGATAAAAAAAAACTCTCGGAATTAAAGCCCTTATAAAAACCACAAAGCAAATCATATCTAAACACCGTTATTAACGGTCCGCCATTGTTTTTTCACAAACAAATAAAAACAAAAAGATCCTGCCTGAAGCCGCAGCCATTGTTTCAAAGATTACGCATTTCACTCACCTCTGTTAGGGCTGGTTTGTTTAAAGAAAATGAAAGCTAACGACATTACTTTTTGTAGGTACTGCGTTTTTATAATGGTTTCAGGAATAGTGTAGGTAGATGCCTAGAGCTACTCGTTTTTACAAAGAGCTTTTATTGCAGGCTGTTTATTTTTGTACTTGGATGACTTTACAGTCGTATCTACAGACATAAGGTTAAGGAATCGTATTATATTTTGGCCAACGGCACAAACACGTACCTACAATTATTGAGATATGTTATTATACTTACGTTTGAGCCGTAGTCTCTGATCCATTGTGTTATTTACAGTAGTATAGCTATCTTATTACATATTCATTCAATTTTTTTCATATAAGTTATAAACCTCACAAACAATAAAGAATTCCACCATTATTCATTCCTATTACCATAAAACAGCAGTAATAAAACTGCATCACACGCGACAATCTTCTGTGATCACCCCCTTATCAGACACAGTAAAATTCTCAGCTATGAAGTTCAACATTAAACACGCCACCTCTAACCGAACAAAAGCAGACTTTGAATAAAAATTCTTATCACAGACTATCATGCGGAGTAGGCAATCTCCTCAAATAGCTAAGCGAAGCAAGAAGTTCCAGTTCGATCAAAAATTTTAAATTGAAGTACCAAAATGTGAAAGGATTTTTGGTATTCCAATGTTTGGAATTGTGGGGTGTTTGTAACTGAGTCTTCTCATTTGGTCCTTTGGGAGAAGTCGATTGGCACTTAGCTTCAGACCTAGATGAGTTTTCATGCACATTTTTGGAAAGATAAACTAATTTGACAGGTGTAAACTAGATAATCAACGAAGAATTTCGTCAAGTTTGCCGAAAAGACAATAATTAAAATAGTGACTGTTCATTAGTTTTATTTTGGATACTTTTTGAAGATTATCAAATAGCAAGCTGTAACGCTTTCGCGTCTATTTAGTAGTGTTATATACATACATCAGTAAAACCATTAGCGCTGATTCACAACCTTTAGTTGGAGGTTTGGCACAGCAAAGCTTATGCAGTACCTCTCCTATAATACCTTCCTTTCTGAAAAATGTCTACCAGTTCTCGGACTGAAAGACAAGTGTAATTACCTTAAATATCCCTACTAACATTGCAATTTATTGCGACCTATAAATAAGTAGGTACATTATAAGTGATATATCCGCCATTTAGCGATGACCTTGTTCAGCTAAATTTATTTGACTGGCACTCAAAGAAGTTATACTGAGTTGCGTGTTTATGAGAGCCGCGCCTTTACTATGTATGTGCTGTATTTAGACATTTACTTGAATTATTGAATAGTTTTTTCTGTGTTCTTGTTACATTATTTTTTGTACCCATAGCGGTAGTAACTATTCAGTAATCTGTGCCATAACCCTTACCTGATAATAAATATAAATCTATCATTATGTAAAGACACCAGCACTTCAAGCTATCCGAAGCTTTGAATCATGTATTTCAGAGACAAAATAAAAATCTATTAAGGAAATTTGACAGATTGTAGTAGCTTGATGTGCTGGCGTTTTTACTATATAGGTATGTCGAAATCCCATGCCTAACATCTAGTCACTAGCCTACTAAAGGTACTTAATAAAAGTTTCCAACAACTCATTCAACTCGAGAATCAACTCCAATATTACTCCGAACACCAATTATTTAGGACATAAACCTAGCCCAAACATCTTACTTATCGAGGCACTTGTGTAAGTGACGGTACAGTCACAGCCAATGAGTCATTTAAAGCAAGATTAATTGGACAGCTTGGAGCAGTTGTCGTCGACTGTATAACTGCGAGCTTGCAGTCTGCTTCGACCGCACTTGACGGGCTCAAACAAATCAAATGGTTTAACCAAATGACTGTCGAGCAACTGTGCTGTTTATTTTTGTAAGAAAGTTTTAAACCAGTTATATCTAACAACACACTAATATACTAAAATTATAAAGAGGGAAGACGATTCTTTGTTTGAATTGAATACGCTACAAAACTATTTGACAGATCTGAATAATTCTTTCACTGCTGCTAAAAATAGACTATATTTTATCCAGGCTTAGCATGGCGATTTTATATCTATTCTATCAAGAAAAGACAAAGCTTTTTCTGTCAATATCAACATGTCTCCTGCCCGAGCATGGCGCGACTTGACAACTCGCATATAATCACTTGTACCTTATGTCAATCGAAAAAAGAAAAATTACTTCAAAAAGTGACAAAAGAAATCTTACGTCAATCTGTCATTTTTCTGTCATTATATCCAATCTCCGGTAAACAAAACTTGTTTTTACGGTTGCCATGCTAAGCCTAATGGTACGGGATATAGGTCACCGGGAACACTGAATAAACTGTGAAGTGAAAGTTCGGATACCGTAAAGGGGAGATGTCCGATCGTAATATTCATTATTTGATGCTGTATTGCAATAATTGGTACTCATAAGGCCAACTCCCTCAGATGTATTGAGAGATAGCCAACTGTGACTTTTATAAAAATACCTTACATCAGTAGTTTTTATTAAAATCACCTCATGATGGTTTTTGAAGACCGATTATTGATGATTTCTTTAGAAATACGGATTTGATGAGAACATAAATATTTTTCATTTTATTGCATCTAAATAAAACTATGACCGCCTTAATCGGGTTTACCCTTCATAAGTACCCATAAATTAAGATGCATGATGCATGGTATTCCTTTGACGTCGTTTCATGACTTACCTAGCGTTGTTTTCTGTATGGTAGAGGAGTAGATGCAACATGAAACTCAAAGAGCTTTCCGTGAAAGCAAACAATAATGTCACACTTCAGAGCCTGGGCGCATACGTTGACATTCAGTATACAGGGTGAAGGGAACACGTAAAATAGGAGTTATAATTTGATAGTGAATTCTTTTCATAACTGATTTGCCATTGTATATCTAAATATTGATGGATATAAAAATAGGGGACGACAAAAGAAACAATGGTTGGATTTTTTGAGAGATGATAAGGCAGAAAAGAGAGATACAAACAAAAAGAGAGATAGAAAAGAGCGATACGATTCAGATAAAAAAGTATGGAAGAGACGCTATACCAGCCCGAAATAAAAATTGGTATAAGGGCAGGAGGAGGATGATGATGATCATAACTTAGCTGCACTATCAAAGTATTGTCAATCCCGGTTTCTAACAAAACCATATCGGGCTTCCAGAGAAAAACTATATTTTTTAGCCACAGGTAAATTCTTTAAAAGAAACACTAGAATTGATTTGCCGATAAGCAAATTTATTCCAAGAAGTATTACACATATCTTAATAATTACGATATGTCAAGAAGTCTCTGAAAAATCACTGAAATTATACGTATATTTTTTTATACAAACAAAAAAATATTTTATACAAATTAACATAATATAATATACAAATAGAAAACAAGTCATTTACATATTCAATTTTTGTAATAACACCGCATTTAATAGTCCACAATATTTTCTTTAAATGTTGGATCGTAACTGAATTTTATAACTCGCATGAAATTTCGAGAAATGTATTTCAGGCGGGGGAATTGTACCTACTAGGACATTAACCGTACACGTAGAATGCACTTAACATGGCCGACCTGTAAGTGAGGGCGCCTTAACCACATCATGTTGTCAGGAAATGAAAAAGAGTATTGCATTTTTTAATAATATGAAACTTTTATTTGATTTGCGGACACATTTTGTCATTTTGTTTCACGTAAAATGGTTTTAAATTTTCATTTTGCTGCGATAAAGTAATGGTTTTCGTTTAAAAATGATTTTAATAAAAATATGTTGAAAATTTTCAGTGGTTTTGGCCAATGGAATTATCTTTGCTATTTGCATGCAAACTGATTACTTACATAAGTTTAAAATTGGTGTTTTGAAATTTTGTGGACTATTAAATTATACATTTCCATAATATTATCTTCGCAGATATTGACTGTGGTACAATCAGAATAAAATATTATGTCGTACATTATAAATGATATTATATTGTGGTCGTGTTTATTTTAGTGAAAATACTAACTTCATTTTTTTTTCTGATTGTACTCGATTATAATAAATTATACAACGTATAAACAAATTTTCATAGTAAAAACGACTTATCAACTTTACAAAATTATAATAACTGTCGCAAATAAACTAGCGGAGTTTATTAACATTTAATTGTTTTTATTTATAATATTCCTTCACATATATGTTTATACTATTTACAATACACAAAATTTCTAATTTATTTCCCTAGGGCCGTTTTCTTTAAACCCTAGAAATGACAACACGTTCATAGTAATGTATATTTACACTTATATTAAAATTATGAATGTAATTCATAATTTAGAGAGTTATAAATTTTATAGCATCACAGTGTATTCATTTTTTAACATTATTTATAGAAATTCAAAGTCAATTACAATTATAATTATACTTAAAACCTAATTTATATTCAAGTCATGATGTATACATATACTTGAAGTAAAATATATATCGCTTTGTGTTTTTGTCGTCTAAAAAACTATGAAGGTAACTAAATAATGAACATTTAGACAGAGGAAGTTAGAACATTGAGTATTTTCACAATGATACGTCAGAAAAAAAACAAGTTAGTGTGACCGTCAATTTATAAAATCTATAGATTTTTTAAGCATTAATAAAATCAGCTGGAAGTATATCGAACGATTTTCATTTCAGAAGAGAATTTTGCAATAAATTGACACTCCTCAATCAAGCTGGATTATCGTTGCTTGAAATGTATTGATTTGAAGCGTCCATTAAAAAGCATATAACCAAACCAGTTGCCTTCCATTCAATTCATGTATTTTATGCGATACCCATATTTTGGCATAATCCAACTAAAAGCTTTTAAAATAATAATAAACAAAATTACTCAATTTATTGTCTACGTTTTATACAAAGTGTTAAAATCCAATAACACGGGTAGTTGATACAAATAAATTCAAAAACCTCATATTTATAAATTATTTTTTTGTATTAACATTTTAGACTTTACAGGTGATATATTATAATAACATTATTGAGCCAGTTTCTGAAATTATAATTAATATATTTACAGTTTCAAACTTTAAGGTTTCTAAAAAACATATAGAGTATAAAAACAATACGATTCAATAATTTATTCAATAAATAATCTATTCATTGGAAATTAATTTTATAAATAAAACTGAGCAATAACTTTTAAATTATTAATTAACCGTCCAATATACATATATAATATATATTTATATAATGTCTAACAAAACAATAACGTAAGGACCATTGATAATGTCCGTAAAAATTGAAACTACTCATATTTTAAGAAGGGCACTTAGTTTTAGGGAAAAACGAAATAATGAACACATGTTCTATTTATTTATATAGTGTTTTCTCGTACTCACTAAAAGTACTCGAGAAATATTTTAGTCCTTTATAATAATTTATATAATATATAAAATTGAATCCGTATTTACCTTGGTCACGCGTGAACGGCTGGATCGGTTTCACTTTTTTTTTGTTGCGTTTGTTATATTGTCAGGACGTTTTTTTTTTAATAGAAAAAAAACTTAAACTAAAAACAACGTCTGGCGGGTCTCTTATGTCTTTTCTGTATTATTATTTTGAGAAGACTGATTCACTTAAATAAAAAAGTAAACACACAGTATAAAAAAATGTTTCGATAGAATAAATAACAAGTATGGGTGGATTGTCTGAGAGATGACATGAATAAGAAGGAAGCGAGTGTTGTATGGAGAGTAACAGAGGTATGGGAGCGGAAAACATATTGCGCTGACCCCAAATAAGATTGGGAACAGGGTAGAAAGAATAAGTGTTTCTTAAAAAAGCGTTTAACAATGACATGCAATAGGTACCATGATTTTAACGATATGCAGGGCATGCAATCCAGTTATCTACAGAAATACCTTTTTTTTACATAAAATGGCATCCATTCCGATTGTCCCATGGCAGCTATTTTCTCTGATATTAGCCAACTTCGCAGGACTCTCTATTTCCTCGCTCTCATAGTCCGATGAGTCGGCAATCCGACATGGCCAGAGAGAAATAAGGTACAGGACCAACAATGGTGTATCACCATTCTCCAGACATATTTTTCATCATTTCGTCCCGACCTGGGAATCGATCCTGCAACTCTGTGCTTAGCAACCGTATCATGTGACTACTTAACTAACGGCAGTAAAATACGTCCATGTACATTGTATAATGATAATTTGATGTAAGGTGATCTTTTGTGAAAATTATGTAGGTATGGATTTTGGAGCGTTGCCCAATAAATTAATGTAGATAGGCTTGCTTGCGCCGCTTCGGTTTTAATACAGTTGGCACATCCGCCTAACTTTGTGGCTATTGGCAATTATTTCATCAGGTTTTAGAATTTTGTTCCCTATGTCTAAAGTGTATAGGTCTTTATTGGATTGATTGATGGTTGGTATTTCAGCTGTGTGAGTTTTTTTTATTAAATGTTGTTCCTTTTTTATTTTTTTGCATTTTTATTTACAAGCAATATTTTTTTCTGACCCGATCACTGGCGCGTTTGTTATTATGTTATTTATTATTAAAAATAATAGGTTTGTCTTTAGTTTGTCCGATCGATCCAAATATCTTCTCCCCTGTGTACCTATTACCTACATATTTTTTTATATTTTTTACATAAAAAAATAGTTCTTCTGATTACTTCTTGAGTTTACATATGGAAAAGAAAGAAAACGAAAGGTGATGTATTTAATATCTATTAATATCAAAACTTGGGTAAATATTCTTATTAATGGTGTTGAAGGAATAAAATATTTCTCGAATTCCATAATTTATAATGTATACCATCATTATCATCAGTAAGTCTATGATAGAATAGTGCCAGTTTTCAGAACATTAATTACACTTACATTTACTTAGATTGATAATATATCTCTTTTTGAAAGTGAATATTTATTGACTACAAAACAAATAATTGTTAACTAATTTATAATTATTCGTTTTGCGCTAAAGGGAACATGTTTTAAATAACAGTCTTTCACAATTTACTTCGATGTATATATACAAAAATATCGATCGTTATTTCTTTAAAAGAAATGAAATGAAATTAATATTATGTATATGTGTCAATAAAAAAAAATACAAAATTCGTAAGTATTTTAACAAATGTGTAAATGGAAATTCAACACCAAAAAAACGGCAAGCTTCAACAAAAAAAAAAAACAGTTTTTACATGTCCAGTAAAATAAAAAACAAATCCTTTACTTATAAAAAAATATCGTATTTAAACCCATTGTACGAAATATACGTTAAGCCGTATCACAGACCTAATCCTAGATAGTAAAAAAATATTCTAGCAAATAAAATTCGTAACATGTCCCCTTCGGCGTAAATGCTAACTAAATAGTAGTTTACACTAGACGCAACTTTCCCTGGCATTTGCTAATAATGGTGTTCTTGTTGTGACCACCTCTCTTCGTCTGGAAAACGTCCCGCTTGTCACGCTTCTACGGTCTTCTGCCAAGGTTCCGATACTCTAGGGTTAAAAGGTCTAACATAAGTATACGTCAAAAAGAAAATAAAAATACAATGTCCTAAAGCTACACACACATTGAGAAAATACAGACGCCAACCACATCAAGCTGTCAAACAATCTGTAAAAAAAATCCTTAATTGATTTTCAACTTTATTGCTGAAGTGTTATGGTTCAAAGTTGATTGAGAAAGTGTGACACTTTCGGGTAGCTTGATGTGCTGGCGCTTGTACACACACATGTTTAAATGGGCGTCATGCCGTCACGCAACAGGAATTAGTTTTAAAGATAAAGCGCGCCAGTACGCGTTTCAAATAGAAAAATACAAATACAATAAGGAACGAATTAACAATCTCCTATTAAAAATTCAAACCCACTAATTCGCTGACACAGTAATCATTTATACTTCACGAACTTAACCTGATTAACGATAAAAAATATAATTTCTGGTTGAGTCCTCGTTAAAAATAACTTTCAACTAATTAGGCTCTGAAGTCCCACAAGCAGTCTTGTAATTAATAAGTACGACCAAAACTAACTTTGACTTTTTGATTTTATTTCAAATAAAATTACTTTGTTTCCGTGAAAGGTCACGAACGCCAGTTTTGGTATTGGAACTAGCCTAAAATTAAATACTATTTAACATGGACTAGCGGAGTGCTGTGATCGGATTTGGCTAGCTCAATCACACAGCGTTCGATTCGAGCCCACACCGAATTGTATCACGAATATTATTGAACGTGCGAACGTTTATATTTATTCCAAAACATACTGAAATGCAAATTGTCTGCCTGCGATAATGCAGTAATTTGGATGATTTTGTGTTCTATTATGTCTATAATTTGCTGGAATATATTTCAGGAGACAAAGCTATTTATTGGTCTAAATTACTACTATAGGTCTGTGTCTTAATTAAGGAACTATTTTCCCATTTGATATTTTTCAAAACGATATAGAATTGAAAACTACGAAGAGCACATTTAAAATATTTTCAAACTTACATGGGCATCTGAAGCAGGAGTGATCGGTGTGTGCGGAGTGACAGGCCTCATATCATGATGATGAAGACTATTAGAGCTTCGCGAAGACCCCACAGGGGGAGATATAACGGCCCCATAAGGTGGCGGCTCCGGCGGTAGCTCCAAGTCACGACCATTGTTGAAATCTGATTGACAACAATGATTGATCAATCCGAATTACAAAACTTTTGATATGTAAATAACATTCAAACAATAAGAAATTACTTCTACGGTTGAAGTGAACGAGCAATCTACAGTTAAAAATTACATTAAAAACTTTTCTTTTTACGCTGACTTATTTAGGGCTGTTCTTACTTATCTTGGAGAAATATCGATAAAAATAAACAAACACGTTCAAGTTACTAGTTTCTGTTTTGAAACGAACATGCGATGCATAAACGCAAAGACTTGCACCTAACCAATAAAGCGAACAAAACATCTTGTCATAAATAAAAATCGATCTACCTATATTACCTTTACCCAGAGGTACCACATCAGGATTTTTATCGTCAGGCTGTACTGGAGAATGGTTGGTGCTTTGTATCGCGCCTTTGTACGCCTTCACCGTCTGCATAGGAGCTAAAAATAAAGTAAAATAAATTATAGAGTATACATCGCACGTCCAAAGGTGAACTATGAACGTAAAATTGGTTTAAAAATATTGAATTTGACGTGCACAATACACATCCATCACCCTTTAATGCTGTTTAGAATTTTGTTGTAGAAAGATTTTAGTTATAACATGTTTCATGGTTTCAGTGGCAAAGCAAAGTAGGGGTACGATTTAATGTGCATAAGATAGATTACAAACATATCAGTTCAAAGCCCTGGGCTTCATCGTTTGACGTGCACATATTGCATTGGCCGTCAGTCTATCGATCCCGATACAAGTAGGTTATTTCGGACTCCCTTAATGTAGACATATAAGGTAAATTGACAGTCGCAGTGACGGCATAAATTCAATTCCTACTCTAGTATCTATCTACGCCGTCCTTTGCCGCTTCAAAATGCCACGTTAATTTTATACGTTAATGTGCCTTGATGTTCTATTAAGTGTGTTACCTGTCGAAATAAGGAGCAATTTTCGCTCAAATTTGTGAATGTTGGCATATAGTGTTGAGAATAAAAAGTTTAATCGATATCGATGATCCCAGTGTCGATATAACGATACGATTGTCTGACACGACATTTACAAGTCAGGTTCTAAATCCACCTGGCACTAGGCTGGCACAACGAATGTTTTTCTCGATATAGGTAAATGTTTTTATTGCACCATATTTCTAAAAGGCTATTATTTCTGTGAAAACGTTTGTTGCTTACAAAGTTTTTGGGACATAACTTTTCATGCCCGCGAATTCCAACAATAGCAGGTTTTTGTACTAAATCTTAATGGCCAAACGCAAGGAAAATAGTAAATCATTCTGATTATTATAAGAGTAGGTAGTGGAATCGAATGCTAATACTTCTGCAGTCAGTATTGATTTATGCTTATTTTCATGAACGGAACAATTTTTCCGTGTATTTACTGGAGACAGGCCTCCTCTCGCACAAGGAACGATTGAGCGTTAATCTCCCTGCTTAGTGCGGGTTGGTGATTTCAGAATTAGTCGTCTATTCGAATCGAATAAGATCGATTCGAATCGAATATAATAATAATCGAATTAAGCACTTGTCCTAACCTTCAATTAGTCTTTTGGTGTCCATGATATACCTAAAGTATAATTATAATAACTCATAAAATTGCATTGTTACTTGCCTGACCTGGAAACGAAGCCGCACACTCATACTTGAGAAGCTGGTGTTTTGACCGATCGGCCACTACGGTTTAAGAACTGACTTAACTGGTTAAAAACGCCATGAAATTGCATCTGCATATTAATGAAAACAGAAGTAAAAGTCTAATAGAAAATATTTTTTTCATTGAAACATTTTTATGAATATGTATTATTTTGGATACTCTAAACCGAAGAGTGTTGTCAATAGAGGATTTATGACCAATATCGTTTATATTTTCAACGATATTCCCGAAATTGGTATACAGTCAGCTACCTAAACCAGCCTTCAAACAACACCAGTACAAACCGGATCCCCGTTATGAAAATTACATTACACATCACGTCAATGTTATTTACCGTCAACCTTCCTTGTCTGTTGGTCTCCATTAATAATATTACTGCGAATGAAGTGGTTCCATCACATCCTAGCCATCTTAGCTCAGGGTGGTGTTATACTTGTACGATCTTGGTCCAAGTTTGCTTTTGTAATTTCCCGTGGGACTACTTCGCCCCCCTGTATAAAAAGCCCATAGCCTTCCTCAATAAATGGGCTATCTGACGCTAAAATAATTTTTCAAATTAGCTCAGCAGTTCCTGAGATATGCGCGTTCAAGTAAATAAATAAACGATAGAGGGTTTTTTTTCCAAAAAGGTGATGATTTCATTGTCATCAATATAAAGATCATTTTCTAATTTAAGTCTTTTACTTTAAAAATATTGGAGAGACGTGCAGTTTCATAAAGTCCGAATATCTACACGATAAGGAACCTGCCAAATTTTAAGATTTTATGTTTTTCGAGAAGCACGCTAAACGTAGAAGTCACGCAGAAGTCAGAAAGTCTGATAGTCTTGTGAAGAGGTTTTGGGTAGCCAGATGTGAAACACAACTGCAGCAGACTGGGGTCGACCCCAACATGGTTAAAAATAAGGCTAGGCAGATGATGATAGGTGTTATAGTTTTTTAGATATCTTAATTAATTGGTAAGTGGTATTTTATTTATTGTATATTCAGAAATCTAATGTATATTGGGCCAAGATATCATTGATATAATACGTGTAGGTAATACTACCTTTAGATCAGTCATGTGTGTTCCTCAGTGTTCGTTTGTTGTCGAAGCGGTTAGAATATGTGTTCGCATAACACGTGTTACTGTTGGCATAGTCAAGGTTGCCATTCTAGGCGTGTTTGTATAGAAAATATGCTGAGTTTGTGCTCCAAAGTAGACGTCGGCGTTTCAATTTTCGGGACATAGGAGATACGAGTTATATCGATTGTTTGGGCGTTTTTATTTTGTTTTAGTTTACAGAGTACGTTTAGAATATAATCCTTATGGCAGAGAAAGACAAAAAAGTTTAAAGTAATTTTTTAACTAAAATATTTTTTTGTTCTACGTCTGTAGAACAAAAAAATATTTTTGACAATTCTTTCAATATACATAATTTTGAAAACTTATCTATTTTCGATAATGCGATAAGGTTCGGGTCTAATAATCTGTCACAAAATATCAGAACCTTAAATTCTAATGTCACTAAAAACCATCAATTTAACACCCCAAACAGTCAAACTTCTTAAAAGCAATTTATTTAATAACATGGAAACTTAATAAAGACGTTCCGTCGGCGTCGCCATCGACGGGCGGAACATCTGCAATTTCATTCCAAATGCAAAAGGACATAAATCACATTTCAAATGCAGTCAAGCCCACAGCCGGGCCGTCCGAGGCGTTCAAAAATTCCAGTCACGCGACAGATTCCACCGCTATTCGCCAGTAAACCTGCCCAGCGAAGCAATTTCGATTTATTTGTGGTCGAAGGTACGAACCTCTATATTGCTTTTATATTACCCCCAAAATAATTACCTATTCGAAACATCGATAATAAAAAGGCATTACGCACGTCACTATCAACTAAACCAGTATTGCCAACATAAAATAATAAAATGCTACCATATAATTTTGCTGTTAAGATTTAAAATGTAATATTTTAAGGTGTTATGTATTAAATTATAGTGACATTACGTGAGAATGACTGGAGAAAATTACTTCGCCATTATCTGGCGACAATTTCCCCGTAAAATTCAAACTTGTGTCGTTTATATTTTAAGTTATAGACGTTGCACACGCCATGGGTAGGTTAAATACTGTTATTTGGTAGATTCATAGCATCTATCAAAATTGGACACGCTACGATCATGTACACATAAATGATTCATCGACCTTTTGTCAATTTGAGTAATCATACTTTACGTGATATATTTTTTATGCTTCCCTGCATTCCAATTTCGACTGTTTGAGTTACAGAGCATAAAGCTTTCAATGTTTCTCCCTTTCCATGATTTTCGCTGGTTAAATTTCAGTTACGTACTCGTGTTGGTAATGTATTATGGAAAAATAGACGGAATAGATTTGAAGCGCACAATATAGTAGTGCGCAAAATGAAAATTGGAAATGAACAGTCTATTAAAAGTATTTTAATGAAATTCCTACTTGTATCTAAGTATTTCTGTTTTACGTAATAATTTTCAGTAGGTAAGCACTTTCATAATATTATTGGATTTCTGTATTACAATTCATCGATATACTCAAGCTATTAAGTGTCGGCCTAGCGAAATCTTGGTGGCCTAGTGGTTGAAGAACCAACCAGTCTCAAGTTTGAGTGTAAGGTTTTGGTTTCAGGTCAGGCAAGTACCAACGCAACTTTTCTAAGTTATATGTACTTTCTAAGTATTACTTGTACTCCAATTACTGGTAAAGGAAAACATCTCGAGGAAACCAGGACTGTGAGTCTGTAATCACCAAACTTCATTGACCAAGCTTGTTTAAAGCTCAAATCTTCTCCTTATGAGAGGAGGCCTGTGTCCAGTAGTGGGATGATAAAAAGTCTGATACTTACCTTCATACTGCATAGGTGTATGGTGTCTTCTCCTGGCCAGTAGAGCAATAACCACGATAGCGATGAGTGTTCCAGCGATGCCCGCAATCACTCCTAGTGCCCAGCTAGCGTCCACGCCTGCCGCTGGTTTACCTGAGTTCGCTTCTGTGAACAAAAATATAATGTCAGGATTCTTTGGGGCGCCGCGTTCTGTTCCACGCGCTCCTCGAAGAGAAGAATGCATCAGATCGAAAAGAACTGGATGCTGCTGGTTGTTCGCAAGAGTTACTGCGACTGGTACTCAAAGACCACCAGAAGGAATATGGTGGAGGGGAGGGACTACATGATATATAAGACATTGTTAATCAATTTCGTTAAGGGAAAAAACGTCGTAAAAATATTCTTTTGAATGATTTTAATGAAAACTATATATTTTTTTGTGACATCAAAGATTTTAAATCACATCCATCAACTAACTCTAGCTGTCAATCCAATTCGAAGGTAATCGTGGCCTAATTTTGTATTCAACACGAAAACTACGTCAGAATATCTAAAATTTGGATTATTCAGATAAACGAGTATAAAATTAAGATCTTATGTAAGAAAACAAGAAAAATATCAAAGTTTGAAGAATATTCTAATCTACATATATAGTGAGAAAATAATACTGTTCTATTCATTACCATGTCAATAACACATAAAGAAATGCAAATAAATTCACACAAACAAAAAACAGTTATTAAAATTACGCACCACATAAAGATATTTTTTTTAATTTGTTGGTTAAATTTCAATCGAAACTTTAAAACCACCATTCCTCTAAGCACCCACATACCTGTATGCAAAGCAAGACGTGTCAGTGTATTGATCCTCATCACGGCAGTCTCCGACCGTCCTCTAGCATTCGACGCGTAAAACACAAGCTTCAGACTCTTCCCTGAGCCCAAACCACGGAGTATCCACGCTGGCAACGCAGTGGACACATTGGCTACTAAATTCTTGGATTCCCATACTTCCACGAAATATGATGTTTGGAGACCACCATCGTAACCTACAAGAAAATCACTTATTAAGTATAGTAACTTTGTAATCTAGAAAATGTTAACCTAGCTAGCTTTTATTTTAGCTAGTAGCCAGTCATTGAATATGCTGGTCTATTTGTCTGGTTTAAAGCTATGAATAAATTAATTGGAACAATCGGGATTGTTCGAGATAGGGACCGTGGTCCTGGATTATAAAAAGTTCCAGAAGGACAAAGATGGGTTTGAGTCTGAGTATAAGTCTAACACTCCCTCCGACTGCTTCCAGCAGGAGGAGTCATGATGACGAGTTCCCATCTCAAAAAATTATATTCGTATCAAGTTGTGTATATCTTTAGTTACCCTAACTAGAATCGGCAAGCGATCTTAAGCGTACCATTCACGGTGACTTTAATTTAACCAAGAGTCTCTCAATAACGTAGCTAAGTTATACAACACGAAGTGGAACGAAGATGTAATAAAACTGGAAATGAAACGGATAACCTGGATTTTTTATTTCTTTCGAGTTTGTACCAGAGGTGGTTCGAATAACTGGATTTCCTATTCCATTATATCTTACGGCGGTGTGTAAAAATGTAACGAGACTTCGTAAATGAACTTAGTATGTTTATTTGGATTGTAATCTTGTTTTATTAAATTTTATTTTTGGGAAATAAGAGGACTGTCGTATATGAAATTATTTTTATAAGTGAGAGGTATGTTGTTTTGTGGATTGATGCTCAGAATTCATTTAAAGTTTAGAGACAATAACGTGTATTGTATTTGTAAAATTCATTTTATAAAACTTAAATTTTATAACAGATAGCACGAGTTTAAACCCTTGTGGTTTTTTGTTTGTTATTTCAAATAGATGTGCATATAGGTATTGTTGTAGATATTATGATAAATAAATAATAAAGAACACAGTACTTTTGATATTAACTATTTCTGAAGTAAAACACAATGCTTACCAGCCACACATCTTATTTCTGCAGAATCATCCGTCAGGTTTACAGTAGAACAGTTGTTCAACGGGTCTGGTCTAACCGCTGGCAGCAAGGAGTATCTACATGGTTCCACTTGCTGACCAGCAAGGTTCGTCGCTCTACAGGCCAGTGACCCATAGTCCTTCTCTGATGCAGGAGTATAAAATAGCACCGACCTTCCCACTCCATTCAAAATAAATTTATCCTGTGGAACATTCATAAAAAGTACTTTTAACATAAAAAATGCTAATGTAATAAAACTGCCATTCGAACAGAAATTATAAGTGTTGGCAACACATGAATTTGTTCAACTCTCATAGGAACACTTACAGCCCGTTCTGTAATCCCACAAAAAACCTCGTAGAATTTTTTTCGAAAACATATTTCCATAAAACAAAGGATTATTCATGACGAGCCCTATTCGCATGTCCATAAAAGAGAATGACAAGGACTGTACGTGTATTTATAAAAAAGGGGTTGTTTGTTACAACACAACAGGGGAAGTAACGAAATGAAATCGTATTAAGTAATATCCTAGGCACTTCTGCTGCAATTGGGATGATGACTAGGTCAAAAATAAAATACTTTATCATATTCAATTTGTAAAACATCTTAAAATAATAACAGTTTCATTCATCGTTTTGAACCGAAAATTGTTTACATTTTTTTTTATTGATAATATAACCGAAATAAGTATATGGCTTTATGTGAAAAATCTGTGACGTCAAATCTTAGTATTTTCATACAAATTGCATACAAATCAACCATTTTTGACAATTCAATAAAAGTGACGAATTTGACTAGTTGTCATCTACCGTATTACTCTTCAATTACACGATAAATTAACAAATACCTAATGATTTGAGAGGTAATATCGAATGGACTGTGTAAATAATAATTTTAGCTAATTCAACCAATAAAGCAAATTACAATTCACTTTATTATTTACAAAGCTCTATGTGCATTTAATTTAATAATTCCACTATAGCATTTACGCTCATTTATAAGAGTCGACTTCAAAGACTTCATTTGAATATGAATCAGACATATTATGCCTTTTGAGAGGACTGAACAAAAGAGCTCTTAAAATAAAAAAAAAGTAATAAATTAGAACTTGTGTTTTGCTACTAAATGAGTCCATAACTTACTCCTACCCCTGTGCAAGTTGCTCACATTATAATTCCGTTTGATTCTCAAACGTTTACATAAATTTGAGTACCGTAACATCAATTATTCCGTTTAGTACAATGCACATTAAGTCCATAATAAAGTTTGTACTCACGGGCTCAATTTCCGAAGTTCCCATGGAATTATTGAGCGTCCACTGGAAGTTCTTCGGCGGTGGGAAGGCGTCCACTTCGCATGTTACTTTGGTTGGTTCATTGATCGCGGCCCCAACTATGGCTACTGATGTAGCTAGACATACTGGCTTATCTGTAAAGAACGGACTCTATGATAATTTGATCAGAGTTCAATTTACATTGGCGTTTAAAGAAGATCAATGGATTTGTACTTTATTTATTTTGTAATAATATGTTTGTACAGGATTGTAATGTATTGATGAAAATATCATCAAGACCGTTTCATTTCTTTAAGCCCCTAAATTTATTGAAATAAATAGGACAGACAAAACTAATAAAATATCAATTTTCATATTTAGAAACTAGAAAAAAAGATCAAGACTTAGGCCACTATCTACCAGATAAATTAAAAAATGGAACAGAATTTGTATGAAATTATCTGCCAGATAAACTATCTGAAACTTATCAGCAACCTGTGAAACTGGCCCTTAGCGTTATAAATTTCGCTGCACTATTAGAATAATATATCCTCCCCATGGTCCTCCCATTTTTAGAAACAAACTTCTTCAACCAGCACCACATTATTTTGACAGTAAATTTTAACTTATCAATGAACACTGGTGAACATTATCCATCAATTCAGTCGTCATGGCGCTCCATCATTCGATTTGGATACCAGTTGCGTGTGACTAATATATGCACTCCATCACATTTAGGCGAGAAGTAATCTAGCCGATCGCAGCCTATCGTCGGCTGGGTATCATTCATTGTGAGCCATTACTCACGGTGGCTGGCGGTTGATTTTTGGTCAACTACCAGCATTTGATGGATCGTCTAAAATGTGAAAAGTTTAATTGAGTTTGTTTACGGAGTAGAATATTTTTGGTCATTTTTTTTCTGGTCCAAAATAGTGGTTTGGTTATTAAAGTGTATTTTTTTGGGATAACGTTTTTTATTTATTTGCCTAAGTATTTGTGCAGTTTTGAATTTCATTATTTTATAATTTATCGGGACATCCTTTCACACACGGTCGGTTAGCCCGTCGGTTAGCTTATGTTATGGGTGCCAACACGACTACCTACACGACGATACGTCCTATTTATCCTAGTGGATAACAAACAAGTTTAGTAACAAAACTCGCCGCTTTGGATACTATAGTATCCATGAGCGTATGACGCTACTTTTACTTTGGATAACATACTATCCATGGACGCTTGAGTAGATATAAATACATATATCACACAAATGTCGACTGTACCGGGGATCGAACCCGGGACCATCAGCTCGGCAGTCCGGCGTAGTTACCATCGCGCCAGATATTGTTGATACTTTTCTGCACGAGGTGCAATTGAACACATATTTTGTACATTTACCACCTCTCCTTTACAAATATTATATTTACGTAACCCAACAAAAATTCCATATCGAAACCAGAAATATTACATTACAAAAAAAAAGCTATCCGAAAATCCTGTAACTGAAACAAATCGAAAAAAAAAGATGTTTCGTATTTATTTTTAAGCAGAAAGCGGCTAGTCAGAGTTTGAGTTCAAAACTACATACCGAAGCTGGTTACGTTTTTATTTTTGTTTTTAAACAAAGTCGTTATGGATTCAACTTTCCTATTTTTGGCACGAAAACTTTTCAATTTATTTTTGGATAGTAGTTTCCTGTGTTAGTATTACTATATTGTCTTGTTTTTAATGGACAGTCTGGTGTATGGAAATTGGTATTGCAACTTTAAAAAAATATTTGACAAGATTTGTTAACGCAAATTTGATACAAACTTTTGCAATAAAAAATAAATACGGATGTTATTTTTAATCACATACGTATTTCGATGATTGGAACGTGAAATTTCATTATTTAAGGAAGTTATTAATTACCTTGTAAATAAAATTTGCCATTGTCTGACTTCTCAGCATATGGAATAATTATTACATAACAGAGTACTATAAAATCTGTGACATAACCAATCGAACAAACAGTACACCTCAATGCATTTCTCTCTGATCCACTATCGCAAAAATAGGCGTAATGCTTCACTAGGCAAACCTTTCAAAATATATCTGTATCTGTTTTCTTTTTTTATAGTTAATATATTTTATTGAAACTCACAAAAAACCTTTCGAATATGAAATCTAATTTTTCCATATCAAAACTATTGCAAATTCCTAGTATTTGGATGACAGATATCTAGTTATACCGAGACTAGCATGAATGTCGCAACCAACTGGCTAAAATAGCCATTTAATCAAACAGCTAGTACTTTGACTGAACAACGCCATTTAATCACTAGTCTAGTTTTAGAATTGAATAATAATATGTAATTGGTCATTTATGTTAAAATCTTCATTTTGATACGTTTTTTTTTATATTTTTGTGTAATCAATTAGATACCTAAAAGCCTAACTCCGAGCGGATGAATTGCCAGTGTTATGTACGCCAGATCAGACAGTTGTTGAAATTATTTTTAATGTTTTATATTTTGTGCTGTGACAGTACTCAATAAATAAATATAATTGCAGCGCTCGAAACGTTTACATTTATGTTACGTTTACGTTAACCTTATAGTTAGGTAATTGAAAAATGTAAATGACAAAGTTCAGTGCCTGCCACGGCCCTAGTTGCATTTTGTTTTCAATTTTGGTCAACTAGCCCGGTGTTCTTAATCGTTTCAAAACATTTTGTTCAAAGGACATGGTTTTAAAAGAATTTACATAACCTAAACCAGCCGCTTTCAAGTCAGTCCCCTAGTTCTTCAGTCAAAGAGCTAGCTGTTTGATTGAATGGCTATTTCAATCACTGGCCTGCGACATAAACACTGCCTACAAAGCTTTGCATGTAAAATCAAATCAATCCAGCGCTATTCAATGAATTTACAAGTTATGTGTTACATGTTAGGTGCAAATTCAATTTGCTTTGCCAATGGTGTGCGAAGCTACATGGCGAATTGATATACACATTCAAATGCAAATTATGAGGAAGAGGTTTGTTAAGTGTCAAGGCTTCGTTTTTAGGGTGCCTAGAGGATGCCTGGAGGGGGCCTGCAGGCTTAGCATGACAATTTTATATCTATTCTGTCAAGAATGGACAAAGTTCTTTCTGTCAATGTCAACATGTCTTCTGCTGTCTCTGTCAACTCGCATATCATCATTTGTAAACTTATGTCGCTCGAAGAAAAGAAAAATTACTTCAAAAAATTTCAAAGGAAATCTTACGTCAACCAGTCACTTTTCTGTCATTATATCCATTCTCTGGTAAATAAAACTTGTTTCTATGGTTGCCACACTAAGCATAACCCTGTAAATATATGTACTATTTTTAGCCAGTGATTTCACTCGTATTTCTAAATATATAGGACTGGTTGATATAAGATAATATAAATATTACTGAGGTTGATAAACTGCGATATACAAACAAAAAAGGTTAAACAGTCTGTTTTTATAGTCACAGTTTCATAAATGCAATTCTATTATTTTCCCACACTAAAAGCTTATAAGAAGTGGCAGTTAATTTTCTAGTTTTGCAGAATCCTTCAAAAAGCTAAAAGCACAGCAACACACTCAAAGTATTATTGCAGTTTAAAACGTTTCAAAATTGCTTTTAAACGAATAAAAATCAGCGCTTAATTCATGACTGTCAATATCAGAAGCATAAATGGAATGGGTCCTCCCGTGATATATTGGCCAGTGTTGCCAATAAACTGTGTATCATTGATTGCCAGAATGTTTTATACACATATTTATTGTTGTGAATTAAAAAAATAACGCATAAATATGATCGATAAGCTTGTTTGTATGTGGGGTTGGAAATACGTGTCCATTGATATTATGTACTCCATTATTCCAACAGTCCATTATTTTGATATTTAAAGCTGGAAGGGATGAAAATATTAGAAGATTAGCTAGCATTTGCAACCTTTGTAAGAAAGAAAAGAAAGAAAGAAAAAGTGTTTTATTGCGAATTGTTTTATTTAGTAGTTATGTATGGAACACTAAAAATTTACGCTCTGCTAGTTAGCAGAGCAAAAATATTCATAAAAAATACTGTTATCAGTAACAAAATACCCAAATGACTCATCAAAGCAAGTCCCATCCATCCATACCAATTTCCTCGCGTGCTAGAAAGGGCAATTTTTCCGTCCCTATTTACCGGATGTTATATTTCAATATTTCATACGATATTTCAATATTTACGCTCAATCTAGTTTGAAGAGGGTCATATTTTTCATAGGCTGTCATATCTACAGGTAGGCTTTTCTTAAGGCGTGGGCTAAAGGGTTGTACCCATTGACACTTGTGGCAACGATGGCTAAACAGCGCTACAGGTGGCTACAATAGCGACGGCCATTTTTTGATGTTCAACCTTTTTGGTGAGCGATGAGTTGCGAAATTAGGTTTACAAAGTTAAAAAATAATCATAATTTATCATTAAAAATAAATTATATTTTTTTAAGCAAGGTCTTAACATTTTTTGCTGTGAATCAATTGACATGTTTAAGGTATCAAAATTATATCAATCAAAGAAACAAAATAATGATATTTAAAAGCATCTTGGGATACTAATAATTTATTGCTAAATTATGTTTTAAAAAACAATAAGAAATTATACAACGAATGGGATGATAAGAATCTCATTACACGAATTCAACCACTGAAGACTGATACTAAAAATAATTTGGACATCCATAAAGCTCAAAATCACTTGGCTAGCTGTTAAATATTTCACAATAGAACCACTATTTTCACTAGAGCAATGTGAAAAATTTAATCAATGGTGTGACTCGGCCGTGTAACCGTGGTTTGTGGCTTCAACCCGTATGTGGTTTAAACTATTTATTAACAAAGTGAATTGGTTGTCGATATAAATGTCTGTGGGTATTCAATAAATTGTAGCTCAATGGTAGGTTGACCTTCAGCTTTGAGCTATTAAATATGTATATATTGTCAATTTGCAATTAAAACGCAACTCAAATATTTATTTAGTTTAAAAGGTTTATGAAAAATCTTATGTAGTATTTCATTCGAAAATGGAAAAATCTATAATCAAATAAAATTCGAATTAAATTTACTGTTTGCTGTCATTATTTGACATTGACATTTTTGGCAGTGTTGCCAGGAGTCAGTACATGACCTTACGTGTAATCTCAATAAGGGATATTTTATGCAAAATAATTAATTGTTAGCTACTCTCTATATTAATTATTTAGTAATTTTAATTGGTTACTCTGCAATCAAGACATTAATGGAATGTCATCATCCATTAAAGTTTCAAAACATATTTCACAGATAGGCACCTACACAAAACGTAGAGCAAAGTTAAATAAATCTCGAATTAAGTAAGTCCTTTTAAGCTCCTCAATAATTTAACTTGACTAAACTATGATACTCCATTAATTTGGCTACGAGTACTCCTTTCATGAATTTATTAACAGAAAATTTGGAATTCGCAAGTAGCTATCTTAGGCCCATCAAGGGTAAAGCTTTTTCGTTGCTCGCTAACTTAAGTTATCAAAGTTACTTGGAAAGAACTAATATATTCTTGGGGAATTAATTATTATACACTTGAGAAATACCTTTGATTGTGTGGGTTGCTATTTTAATTACTTTACAAGTTCAAGATCCGTCTTTTTGTGAATCGCTGAACGACCTCTGTTTTGGTAATGTAACACTTGATGCCAACATAATCATTATGAAGTTTCATATCTTACAACAATACGTACTTCAAGCTGCTGTGCAAATACTTCCTAATTTCAACCACTACACTACTAAAAAGGTAATGAATTCATACTTTTTTTTTCAAATGGAAATTATGAAGAGTTTTCCCGCAGGGGTTAGAAGAAAAAATTATACACATACTAAAATTCGACTGCCTATCACTAGCTACACAGTAACTTTTCTGTAATCTGTAATATCATACCTAGTTTTAATTGTTTTTTTTTTATTATTATTGCAGGCATAAGGCACAAGCACCTTCACTTAGTTTGTATCTACCTACTTACGGTTATAGCAAAGCACATTTCCTGTATAATTAAAATACTTATTTTTTATCTGACCTCCTCAACTCAGGGGTAAGTACCAGGGTTGACGGCGGAACTCCTTTATAGAACTGTAACTGTATAATACTCACAAATAACTTGCAGGTTGACAGGTAAAGATTTCCCGTCTCCTTCTACATTGGATGCTGTGCACGCGTACTTTCCCGCTTGACTTCTGTTAACGCCTTGTAAGGCTAGGTTTGCTGAACCAGCTATGACGCCGGCTCGCTGGTTGTGCGTCATGATTTGGCCCTGTAAAAGTATTATTAGTTTAGTACATGAGCAACATAAGGTTATTATATATGATAAGTTATTAATTAACAAAAAACGGTTTGCTTTTTATGAAATTTGTATGAAGACGCAAAAACTGTGACGACATAGGTTTTTCACAACAAGGTGTATACTTATTTTTCTTATATTAATGTCCATATTTACAAAACGATAAATGAAAATGACATTACTTTAAAAAGCTTTAAGTACCTAAATGGAAATAAAATCATAAAGGATTTTATTTTGACTTAGTCAACTACTAATGAAGTGTAATAATTCTTGATATCAGTAAAACAAAAAAAAATAAAATACGATTAATATAATATGGAAACGAATGAAGTTTGATGTTACTTACATTATGTTCCCAAACAACTTTATAAGCTGGAGGGTTAGAACGCACCATGCATTCAAAGTAAACGTCATCACCTTCTTCGATATCATTAGGGTTCATCTTGGAGCCCAATTGTAGTGTCACTATTGGAACATCTGTTAAGAAAAAGAATTAAAATTATGGTCAAATGACTTTTCTGAAGTCAGCCAATGGATGCACGAATGCTCAGTAATGCTATGTTCATACATTTAGTATAACCTGAAGTCGCTAGCCAACTTCGGACAAGCAAAACTTCTCAACGAATACTGTAAACACCCACACGATTTTACGGGCAATGAATCTAAACTGATAATTTCCAATTCCAAATTCAAAATAAATAAACAAAATCGAACTCATTTCATTCTTATTTCCATATTCAAACTTATTAAAAAGTCAAATAGTATTCTAATTTTTATTTCGATGTTTGAAATCAGTTCTAAATTCAAAAACAATAGAAGACAAATTGAAACTTACAGTGTAAATTGAGCGTGACACTAGTTTCTATCGTTGTATGTTCTAGTTTGACGTGCGCCGCCCTGCAGGTGAGCGTTCGGCCATCTTGATCCATGCGAGGCGTCCAGCGGAGGTAGGATATCGTCTCGTTTTTGTCGTCTGAATTCTGAATTATGTTACTGGTTAGTTTAAGATGACTTTTGGAATGGTGATTTAGGTAATTTTAAGATTATATTTGGTTTAAAACTACACATCATGTCTCGTCTTTGCCTTACTACGCGTCATACTCCTTCGATTATAACAAATCTCTATAAGGATTTTTAAAATGTAATTTTCTACGACATGGGAATCGAACGCAAGACTTTGTCCTCAAAAGCAATAGGCATTTGAAACCGCTAGAATTATGCATATTTTATTAAGATAGAACTAACTTACAAAGCTATAACAATTTTAGCTTATTGTATTTTATTTAATTTCATTCGGTTATAATTCACCTTTTGTATAGCGGCTACGGACATCTGCCGCTCGTCCATCCACCACGTGATGACAGCTGGAGGCCTGGCGCCCACGGCTCTGCACGCGAGCTCCGCTGCCTGTCCCACTGACAGCGGCTGTTCCCGCGCTAGGATCTCCACGAACAGTGGTCGCACTGTTGAAGTAGAATTTGATTATTAAGGCCAGTTTCGCAATGTCCTAATAGCCACTATCTACCAAATAAATTCAAAGATGGAACTGAATTTGTATACAATTATCTACCAAAAAAATGAACTGGAACTTATTCGAACGTGGTGAAACAGGTCCTTCTTATTGTATGTATATCTATGAATAACTCTACGTAAATTAGAGTCATCGTCGAATGGAAGCCGACCCTAGCTTAGTCGGGAAAAGTCTAGAAAATGATGTGCAGATGATCTTAACCATTTAGTCATTATAATAGGCTGTAATCTGGTGGTTGGTTTTCGACTTCCATTCTAACCTGAAGAAGTGAGAACTAGACTTCATGCTTAAATCACTAAGCAGTTGGTAATGAATGCGACGCCATAAGACTTTTTATCAGTATTTCTATTAGACGCAATTGCATGTCGACCATCGTTGATTAAAAGAGACATGTCTTCGTTTTCCATGGCATGGAGGAGTCATGCTAAGACATATACATACTTACCTTCACCTAAACACATAAGATCACGATAAGCTACCGCGAAACGCTTCGTAACCTCCATCATTCAATATTATTACTTATTCTAAGCTCCTTAGAACAATAAGCCTTGAATAACATAATTTGCAGAAGAAAAATCAAAATGAGATATTTTATTCATAAATAAAATGACACAAAAGTGACAAACGCTGTACCCTTATCATCATTATGGACCGCCGAATTTTGTTATATGACAGCCTGGTGAACCAGTTGCCGACCATACTATTAATAAACTTTAGTCCACAATATGAAAGTATATTTAGTAAGTAAACTTTTGGGAATGTAGTAGATTATGTGACTTTGTTCGGATGAAAGTCAAATATTCGAAATATCTGAGTTTTCAGTTAAAGGTGCATGCTAAGTTATTACTATAATAATTATATTTCTCACACATTCACACAACGTTATCTAGTTCCAAACGAATCTGAGCTTGTACTATGGGTACTACATAACTGATAAACATACTTATAACTTGTCTTTCGTAAATACGTAAAATTTATATGATTTATAGGAACATCTAGACTAAGTCGAATGCCCATATTCATGCACACAAATTAATGTTTCACTTATGCGTGAATCGAAGCCGCGACCTTCGGCGTGGCAGGCAGATTCACTTAGGTACTACTACGCCATCTGGTCGTCATCATATTTAGGTATATCAAATGTTTTAAATATAGTCTACATTTATTTCAAAAAAATATTGCAAAACAGCACTCTAATTTGCTTTGATGACATACATTTCCATTATTTCGTGACATTTTTTTTCATGGCGGAGGTAAAAATATTTTTCACGAATTCAAATTTCAGCCTCCAATAAATAAAACACGCATGCACGATAATGGACTATCCATTAAAGTTGATCTGTAATTCAATGTTTGCAGCGTTTTAAGCTGGGATTATTTTTGTTTGAAAATTTGTTACTCTTCGTACGTTTCTCGGAACAGAGAAATTGTATTTACCGTTAAAAACGATGGTAATCCATCAATGTGGATGAGAAAGTAAGCTCCTAAACACATGTTCTATTTACCTTTCAACTTAAAATATAACAAAACGATAATAAATGTCAAATTAAAACGTTATTCGATCCAGAATTAGTCCCACAAATCCATCGTTCGAATTAAATCGAAGCATTCCGAACAATAGGAAACTAAAACGCTAATGGCGTCCATTAACGGCATGGGTAGTTGAAAAAGTGTTAAAAACAAAAATAAGATCGTCCACTAAAAGCTTTGTTGGAAAAAGGTGAGCTTAACGTGCATTACTGAACGAATGACATCATGGGTTATTATAATGGAGAATAATTTCCTGTTCGCCGACGTGGCAATGGTGTCACGACAGGACAATGCTACACAAATAAAAACTAATGGCCCCTCAGGGTGAGCGGTGACAAAAGAATCCTGTCTGCCGACGAACCGTCATATTCCGAGATAATCCGAGAGACTAGCGCGGTTGATATAGGTTAATCGCGCGGATTTACGTGGATTCAGTCTTGCAATAACAGAAAATGAACGTTTGTCCCCGTGTAATGCGGATGTTATGAAACTTTCCAACTATTTTGCGGCATCCAATGTTGTTCTTCCTTGAAACTGTTGCTCGAGGCAGATTGGGTAACAACTGGGAAAAGGGTAGCACTAGATTTGATTAAATAAAGTGTCCTTATATCTTTTTATAGCGGCGTTTATTTTGTTTGAGATAAATAAAAATGTTTTCGCGGTAAATGTAGCTGTGTTTTGAGAATACATGAATCTTATGTGCGTTGGGTAGTAAAATAAATATTATGGCAAAGATATTACATTTTGTTTTTATTCCGACTAGGCTGAAAGGTCGTATTAAATATTTTTGGGAATCGAATTTAAGTTCGAAATGGATTCTGAGAAAATCATTTTGCCAGTCAAAATAATATCAACAACAAAATAATTGTATTGTGTGTACTTATTTTCCAAGAAAGTTTTTATTCCAAGTTATAATTATATAGGTTGTAAGTGATGAAAGTAAAATATTGAATATTTTTTTAAGATAATTTTTAACAATATCCTTGAGAGCCTCTTGATATTCCAAATTTTTAGTCAGCTAACAGTTTGATCGGGCTTATAAATGGGTATGGAGATGAATGATATAATGGTATCGTATCGGTATCCAGCAGATATCAGACCGATTTTTTTAATTGCAGTCACGATTACCTTCAATATAAACTGTCAGCTCACCATCTTGCCCATACTATCGGTCAACAGTTTAGTCTGCGTAATGCAGGGGCTCTAAACGTCACTTAGAAATTCCTCGATTAATCGATTTTTTTATTTTAAATATAGTTTTTATGTGAATTGTTCACAAAGACTTTTCTTAAGATTCTTTCTCTCTTTATTTATATCTCCATTACTTTCATAAACCACAAAGAAAGCAAAAATAACTTACAGCCAAAAAGTCATATCAATCGTACTTTCCTTACGAGTCGGCCATATTTATCCCCGTATATTACTATCACGTGCGATATAACGTAGTGTGCTGTCAACGTTCATAATGTCCAAACGCGTTTAGTCAGACAAATGACTGTATATTAGGTAAGAGATACGAATATACTCGTAGTTATAACACATACATATTTAGATAAATTTGACCTGTGTTTATATTTTCAAACTAATACGAGAGTTGAAGATTTAAGGTACAGACACATCAAGCTACTATAACTATCTTTTAAAATTCCTTATTCGATTTTCTAATTTATCACTGAAGTTGTCAATGTTTGACAGTTTCGGTTAGCTTTATGGTATGTGCTGCCATTTGTATGGCTTCAGCGATAAATTAGAAATTATTATGACTATTAATATACTTTTTCGGAAGTCCTAGCGTAATAGTAATTTTATAGAATCCTTTGTAAAAACAGAACTCGGTTCTAACCGCTGGCCTGAACAAGTCAGACCTGCCGGTTTGAGCTATGCCGGACGAATATGCCGATAGTAAGCAAACCAAGCTTCATGAGAGAAAGAAGCGTCACGCGCGCTTAAGCTTACTACAGACTGATGGTTGATCGCTACATAATTGTATTTTAATTATTTACTTACTTATATTGCATACAAAATAACGAGGTTTTTTTTTAATAATTCCTGTAATTTTTCAAAATTTACCATACCCAAAATATATTACTTCAGTGCATGCAACGTACATAAAAAGAAATACATTTGAATACTTACAATACAGCTGTATCTGCACATTGACCCTCAAAGGCGGGACCAACACGGTATTGTCTGCAGTACAAGTGTACACAGCTTCGAAGTAATCCCTGGAGAGTTTGGGTATCCTCAACTCTAGGAGACTGATGTGGGACTCATCGTCTACTGGAGCGACAGTGGCTATGACCTTGTCGTCTCGCCACCAGCGAATACGAGGCATTGGTTTACCTGGAAAAGGAGTTTATGTGAATAAAATATAACAAAACTTATGGCTAATTATATAAAAATTTGTTCTTAATTCTACGTACATAAAATAAAAGGTTTCTTACATTATGTATATCTTAAGTAGACTAATATTATAAAGCTGAAGAGTTTGTTTGTTTACTTGAACGTGCTAATCTCAGAAGCTACTAGTCCGAATTTGTAAAAATCTCACGGTACTGGATAGCCTATAGGCAGGCAATTTTTTTGCTTCGCAAAATAGTTTCCACGGGAAGTGGGTGCAGCCACTGGCGTTAGGTAGTCATATTATATGTCAGTCTAGTTCAAGCATTCCGTCTAACATTAATTTATTTTCTTCATTTATTAAAAAATAAGAAGTATTTCATGCCACTAAATGACCCGAATGTTGATTTACATTCCTATAAAAGAAAGCATATTTATTTTTATCCCCCAATCAGCAGAAATTTCGGTGTTGCCAAATCAAATATTAACAAGGGCAAAATTGGAGAAATTGCTGATTACCAAATCTTAAAGCTATTTGAACCCTTCAGTAATTTATAATCGAATTTGTTTCAATTATAAAATTAAGCGGATCTTCCAGTTAAATACTTTATTAGCCTACTTAATGGTTTGGCTTGCGAATTAATACTGTGGTAATATTTTTATAAACTGCTAATGGCCAAAAGTTTTGAGACCTCTTTTTTTATTGAAATATTAGGAAGGCCTTGGTTGACTTTCCTTAAGTATTATTCTGTAAAATCTTTTTTCTAATATCAACATTACTTAATGACACACCTTTTATTCCTCAAGGACTAAGCAGAAGTGTGAGCATGATTATTATGCTCTTACAAGCAATCACTTAAAACAGTCAATAAAATAGTCGACCGAGTACAATCTCTACAGCTTTGTCATTCATGATGACGTGTAATTACTGGCTAGGTGGAATTAATGAAGTTTTTTTCTATAAATAACCAGGTACTTCGTAACATTGAAATTGTAAAAAAGAAAGAAAATATAGAACAGGGCTTTTGAAAGTCAGAAATAACAGGTACCCGTCTCCAAAACGATTTTGCTGTCTCGAGAGCATCTTAAAACGTTATACCATTTCTTGCGACCCGAATAAGTGGGTAGAC
The DNA here is from genome assembly GCA_958496145.1 of Heliothis peltigera. Classification (NCBI taxonomy): domain Eukaryota; kingdom Metazoa; phylum Arthropoda; class Insecta; order Lepidoptera; family Noctuidae; genus Heliothis; species Heliothis peltigera. Next base: position 988,428 of record OY292327.1, read on the forward strand.
ACTTGACTAATAACTTTTCAGGCGTCCTGGGCTTTGAAATTCTATTTTTAAACTTAAAGGTAGGTTAGGTACTGTGAAGGTTTTATTCCTTATTGCTTCTAAATTAAACCTTAAATTTAGAATTCAACCTCATTGACTGAACAGTCGGTCGTTTCGAGAAGTAAGTGGATTAGTTCTGTATTATTTTCATGTGAGTCATTTTGAGGGGGAAATCGTCAAATGACCCTCCCCGCTGTGGGTGGAGCTGGATAAAGTTTCAGTCTTTTATTGACTAAAGCGTCTGTGTGCTAAGGCTGCGGTAATTCTTACAAACAATCCCGCAACCCTATCAGCAGGCTTAGCATGGCGATTCTATATCTATTCTGTCAAGAAAAGACAAAGCTCTTTCTGTCAATGTCAACATGTCTTCTGCCCGAGCATGGCGCGAACTTTAAACTCGCATATCATCACTTGTAGACTTATGTCGATCGAAGAAATGAAAAATTTCTTCAGAGAATGTCAAAGAAAATCTTACGTCAATCTGTCACTTTTTTGTCATTATGTCCATTCTCCGGTAATCAAAAATTGTTTCTACGTTACTCATGCTGAGCCTGCAGGGAGCCATACCACCTGAATTAAGGTATAAACGAAAAAAATATATATCGCGTATTTTTTTTTATTTCTAATACCCTGATACCCTACAATACATTTGAGTAATCATGTACTGGCTAACAATAATAAAGGAGTCTTCTTTTGATGTAAAGTTTCTCGCCGAAGAGAATTTGCCGATCCGAAATTCGCTACGAGTAAATTCACGATACTCAAAATGTGCATTCTTCATGCATCAGACTTCAAAGAAGCAAAGTTACAAAAATGTCTCCTCGTTATAAGTAAGTCGTCGCGCACCATAATCAAACAAAGCAGTTTAAATTTTCCATCCAACTAAAAACAAGATAATTCCTGTCCTATTTACAAAATTATAGCCCGTTACATTCTGCTGACTCGGGTGCCGTAGCTCAAAGCTATGAACAGTTTTTTTTTTTTCTGAAAGTCGCCGTACCCTATTTCATCGAGTTAGTCGTACGGTCGAGTGACAACTTTAGTTGTGCTAGTACAAAGGTAACTAGTTTAATTTGAACTTCTACTAGAGACGTCACTTTTCCCTTGAAATGTCAATGTTTAACTTTCTACTTTATTGTTTTTGTGGAAAGTTAACGGGTTCTGACACTTTTAGTTCGGTTTTGTAGGGTCAGGGTTATTAGAAGTTGTATAATATGTAGGATTTTATTATTTTGGCGTGCAATTAATCACGGTTTAGATAAAGCTTCGTTGGTTTGGTAGTCGTAGAATCTATTGAATTTTATCGTATGATTTTGGAGACAGTGTTGAAGTTGTTTATCTGTTATTTCTTTCTCTCGATTTCTGCCTGGGTAATAATAATATGTTATACATGCAGCAGCACATCAAGCTACTAGTTAGTAAAAAAAAAATTACGTTTATTAATGCAATAGAAAAAAAAACAGCTTTTTAATTTTTGTTTAGTGTCGACATAAGTAGTAACTATTCAGTAATCTGTGACATAAGTCTGAAATCACCAACCCGAATTGACCAAACCGTGGTGATTAGCGCTCAATCCATGTATGAGAAGAGGCCTATGCCTAGCAGTGATACGATAAAAAGCTGATGAGGTTTACATAATTGCTCGTGTTTGTACTTACCTATAGGTATTCATATAAGAGTTTGATAATAAAACTTTTCGGTACATATTTTGTTATAGATTTTTACTGTAGACTTTCATGAAAATTATAACACAATAATTTACTGACACTTCATAATGAAACACGTGTACCGGTGGGTTGTTAATTAAAATATTTTGTTTACTCATCGTATAACTCAGCAAGCCGTTGAACTTTAAAATAGGCCTGAGTAACTATTTGTTTTATCAATTGTTTTTTTTTTTTTTTTGGAGTGGTACGTAGATAAATTTTCTATCTAACGGTGAATAATTCTTCAACAAATTCTTGCTCAGACAAACTACGGTAAAAAAAAAAAACATACTATTGGCAATGTGGATGAGTTTTTTGACGCTCTTTATTAGTTTTATATTATTACTAGCTGCTACCCGCGACGTCGTCCGCGTGGGCATTAGAGAAGTAAAAATGATAAACTCGTTTACCTTGTATCCTTTAACATCACGGTATGATAACTAAGCTATAAAATCAAGCCCAAAATGTGTAGAAATACTATGGAAATATAACTGCCTCGCTGGTGACTTAGTCGCATAGCGCGACTGCTGTGCACAGGTTTCGGGTTCGAGTCAATCAGGAGCCCGTAGTCTGGAAGTTGGTGATTGATAGACCCGTGCATCAGAGGGCACGTAAATGTCGGTCCTGCGCCTGATCTCTCTCCGATCACATCGATATGAGAGAGAGGGGATAGTGAATGCACTTTAATATGTCCTGGGCAGCTGGCTTATCTTCTCAGAGAAAACGCAAAAACACTTAACTATACCGAGGATAAGCGACAGTTCTGGGGCTGATTTTACTTTGCAAAGTATTTGGCTACTATAACAATAAGCGCCGAACTTACATGGCGGACATTTGCGTGTCAATCATGGAAGACTTATGTTTTCATATCACAACAATACTCACGCGTCGTTTACTAAGACTGGACATGCAGGTGTGGCCTCCCGCTGCTTCTCGCTCTGTTCTTTGTCTTAGATTGAACTGAACTTCGAAGGTACAAAATGTGTATGTTGTTGCGGAATACATTCTGAACCTATGCTCGTATATAAGAATGTACATATTATATGTCGTCACTACTTCAAATAATATTGTAGTCAATTCGAACTTACATTGCAGGTCTATAGGAAAATGCGCTCTTTATCGCTAGTCTAGTAGTTGCATAACGCAACTGCTGTACACGACGTGGTATCGGGTTCGATTCGGTCGAACCAGGTCGGACCAAAATCGCTTTGTGAGTGTTAGGAAACTGAAAAAGCAGCCCGGAGACTGGAAGTTGGTAAAGGATACGGTGGAGCAAACGGTGGGGATGCGCTCTGCTTGGGCGGAGCACCACCGTGTTCTCACAGCGGCGAGCTTTCGCATTCGGCCCTGGTCCAGGCCATGGCCCGGAGCATGAAAGAATGGGAGCGGCCGCCTCCTTCTGCGAAGCAATTATGCTAGCGAAGGAGGCGGCGGAGTGGTTTAGAAACAGCACCGCTCATTCCAGCCGAAGCGGAAAAGCTGGTACTGGTCGACACCGCGGGCGCCGAGTGTCGAGGGACGACTTCCAGTATTAGTGTTTAATCTATGACTTCCGACCACCGTAGGCGTGGGTCTGTGGGCGGTGGGTTTTGGTTGGTTCACCGTCCGTACGTCTAAGGACGACAGCCCGTGTCGGCGGCGCGTTCTATTCCACGCGCTCCTCGAAGTCAGCAACATGGGCCTCTTAGTTACCGTGACCCTGGCATACAGAGATCTCTAGAAGGCACATAGTAGGTTTTAATCAGTAAAAGTAACACTTCCTCCAGCTGCATCCTTAGCTGGAGAGGTTATTTTACGACATCCCACAAAAAAAGACTGGAAGTTGGTGATTGATATATCCGTGCATCGGAGAATACGTAAACATCGATCGTGTGCCTAATCTCTCTCCGGTTGTGTCAGAATTGCCGTCCGACAGGGCTATGAGAGTAAGGAAATAGGGAGTGCACCTGTGGCCACACAAATACTTACTACTTACTACACAGCTAATTGATCTTAGACGCCCTTATATGCGCTGACCGTTTCCTAGGAGGCAGTTTATATCAACAAATGACTGCTGGACATAGATGAAGAAAGAAGAGTCTTTCTAATTTGAGATGTCTATCTAAGGGGCTACAATGTAATGAACATCGTAGTCTATCCTTAGATTATTACTTATTCCCTATTTACGACCTCTTAGAGTCAGAACAGCAGCCAACCCTATTCGAAGAGATCTGTTCTTTTCTGAATCGTTTCCAAGAGATTGACCTTTTCTCTAGAATTATTTAGTCATACATATGTATTTTTGATCAGTAATCGTTCGTAAAAATCAAACAAAAATATTGATAAGCCATGCTGCTTTGTTACGTGTGGTATACTGGAAGCTTAGCTAACATTACCCCAGACTGATATTGTATGAAGAAAGTACAGCACTCCTTCTTTGATCTTAAATGACTAACTTACCCAAAGACAGATTTTTTTCTCTCATCTTCTGTCCCCGAGTTTGAGTGTTATCTTGGAACTTGAATAATCAAAATGAATACTTGTGACTATAATTGTAGACTGGAAGACACCCCAGTATAATTTAATTTTATGAAAATAAAACTATGAACTCCATCTATGATCAGCTATAATTACTAACAATGTCAGATTGTCAAATTAGATTGTTTTGAAAAGCTAAAGATGGCGTCAGGTTGAAACTTGCCTTAATACTTTTGTCTTTAAATTATTTTTATCTGTCGAAATAACATATGTAGCATGTTTAGGTATATACTTTGAACTGAAAAATAAATTAAATTTTTTTTAGCCCGGTTTAATTGTATGAAAAGCTTAACTCCATCTATGACATTAGGTAATAACTGTTTACCCAGCTGGTATAGTCAAATTGACAAATTTGCTAAATGTGTTGTAATTAAAAAGATATAGATGGCGTCTAGTTAAAACTGACCAAAAAATGCTTTATTGCTCATCCCCCTTAGTTAATAGCGTTATAATATATAGCCTATGTGTTATTCTGATGCATAAGCTATATGTTTGTCAAGTTTCATCTAAATCCTATCAGCCGTTTGGCCGTGAAGAGGTAACAAACATACACACTCACTCACAAACTTTCACATTTATATATTAGTATAGATATTAGTCGTAAATTCTTTATAAGCGTGTATATATTTAGTAATAATAATTAATGTAAATACGTTTTATTATGCTTAATAAATAAAAATACTATCGATCCAACAGACAACTATGTGTATAGTTTTTTTTGGACATCGTACACATTGTAAACGTAACATGTACCTTTTATTCAATAAATAAAAAAAAATAAATAAATATTTGAATGTGCACAGATGTTTAACGGCTTACCGATTGTAATAACATTAATGTATTTAAAATAAAAATGTGAAACTACGTTCATGAAATGTAATCATGCCACATATCAACTAGATAGATAGATATGGCCTAAATGTTAGAAATTAAGTACTTATAAACTTTCTTTATACCTACATATATATTTATTTTGTATAACTTTACCAACACACATCGGAGGCAAAATGTATTCATTTAGATATAAGAATACTTTGTATCTCGTTGTAAGTGAACCTATGTATTGTTCTTATGAGAATAAAATTTTTAAACCGAAATCGGTTCAGTAGTTCCTGAGATTAGAGCATTTAAGCTAGCAAATAGGTAAACAAACAAACTCTACAGCTATATTCAAAGTCTTAAAATGTTAGTGAAATCTAATTAATGTATTGCCCTGGACTTTACCTCCACTTACAACACAAGTAAGCTTTAAACTGGTGTCTTCTATGTAAGGGCCGGCCACTCCGACCACCTCTTTGTCGAACTCATCGAAAATCTTCGGCTTTTCTGGTAACTCTGTAACAAAAATAAATACCTACATCAATATCTTGTAAACAAACTAAAACTGACTGAAAATGCTTTTGATGTAGGTAAGTAATCTTAAATATAAAATTATTTTTGGGACATTTTTGATCCTACGGATACTGCTTTGATAGGCGTTGTTGGAAAGGTAAGAATTAAATAAAATAATTATTATATTTTATACACAATGTTCGAGTAAGGTGAGTAAATCAATAGTGGCCACAGTATAGGTATTTACGCTACTCTTACAGTCGTGGATTTTTGTCATGCGTAGCTAAACCTAGAGTATATGCATGATACACTCCTGCAGGCTTAGCACGACATCCGTAGAAACAAGCTTTGTCTACCGGAGAATGAATATAAGACATACATACTGTCTAAGTACTTCTCCATTGATATTTTTTTTTGTCTTCACAGATACGCGAGTTAACAGGTCACGCCATGCTCGGGTAGAACAGAGAGTATATAATCACTACGTTTTAGAGTAGAAGACATGTTGACATTGACAGAAAGAGCTTTGTCTTTTCTTGAGAGAATAGACATAGAATCGCCATGCGGAGCCAGCTGGCGGATAAAAACCTTCACGCGGTTGTTCGTATCGGCAGTTGTCAATTGTTTGTTGTACGTCCTTACGAACCGAGCGTTGCTGTCCGAAAAGCCGAGCTGGTAATCCTCTAGTGTATAAGCGCCATGACCATCTGCCTATATTCCTAGCAATATTAGTTTAGCAAATTGCAGTACCATAACTTTGTTGGTCATATTTACTATTTCTAAGGATTCCTCCCCGCCAATGTTTGCCATTGCATTACTCTTCTAAGGAAACTTTAATTTTATTAAAACTTCTTTTTTATTGTCGAGTAGGATTGTAAGGTATCGCAGTCAACAGATCTCATCAGAGAATCAGATCGGCGTAACATAAACAATTTTCATTATTGGTATACAAATAATACTGTAAATTGTATATCTAATCCGTAGTAATATTTTAAGTAATCTTGTTTGTCTGTTTTTATGGCTGTCACTCTTTCTTCCGTAAACTACTTCAAAGTTAGCCAAGAGTCAGCGTATTTTTATCGAGATGACATTTCAATACGATCAGTCACGTGGTCATATGATGCTTTGAAGTGGCATGTTCATGCTTGTTTCACATTTCTACTTGCGTTTACGATTGCAGAAAGTCACCTTAGTTAACCGCAAATAGTACAGAGCCTGAGAAAGGACATAGGCTACTTTTACCCGGTTGCGGTAAAAAGTTATATTAGGACGTCAGTGGAACCGCGGGGACAATTGCAGTTTTTTGTACTGTAGCAACTTATTTTCCAAGCATTACCTAGATCATTATTAGTCCTAGACTTACCTTATTATTTTCATAAATCAATACATTCAAGAAAGAAGTCAATAATATCATCTCTTATTACACTCTTTGCTTAACTCTTTAACTAAGCTCTCCAAAATTAAGCCGTCAAATAGTAAGACGTTCTAATTCGTAATAAGAATAATACTTCAGAACTCAATTCGGGTTACAAGAGACTCTTACAAAGCTGGCAAACTTTGGAACAAAGCTGGAAAAACAAAAGCCGAAGTACTTGACTTTAAATGGCTCCACCTTTTATATTCTAGACATCAAACAGGATCCGTACCTGGTATCTTTAAAGAAAAATCCATGATATTTCGAGTATAAGTTAAAGGAAAAGAAAAGAAGCTCTTGGCTAAGTAACAGTTGAACGGGTCGATTGATCAGTGCTTAAATAAGTTACCGTGGTTTTGTTAATGAGACATTTTTTAAACTGTCGCTACTTGTACACATACTTCACAAAACAAAGGGGTCTAATTCGCGATGTAACTGTCACTCACAGACCAGTCCATCCATGACCACAATCATTGCAATTTGGTTGAAACGTCGGCAGAAAAAAGGTATCGGATACCTTTATAATAAAATCCGTTTGTAGTGTAAAACAATAAGATAGATCATGTCTCAAAAGGCATGTTACTCTACTACTCCAGGCGGTCTTTAAATTTCTGTTTTAGAAAGCCTAAAAAACCTGACGAATGATGAGAAAAAGAGGTACGGTGTTTCTAAGTAGCTGGGTTATGGAAGTCAGATATACAGTCGTTACGAGTAAGTAGAACATCAACGATCAGTGGCATCTGACTTTTCGAAAAGAGTTTTGGCAGATGACGACAAGGCAAGAAGGAAAATTTATCCAAAGAATAGAAGCTTTATTACAGGCCAAGGGTCATCAAATTGGACTTTCAGTGACTAAACTCGAACAACTCATAATTCCAACCATCTTATCGATAATGGATATTTGAATTCTAAAGATTTGATGGTTGTGAATAAAAGTGAAAATATCGTGTCTTTTCGACCCACGTTTTTGATAGCCAGGTTTTATTATTTCGACATTTTTAGTAGGCGTCTTTTTTTAAATCACTGATTGGGCTTTTGGGGATAGAGAGCTTTGTGATTGTTGAATTTTTTTATTAAAGGTAGTAAGACATTCTCAAAATAACATCTATTTTTAACTACCTATATATTTGTATTTCAATCGGAGTTCACAATCGCGTTTGGAAGGAGTTGTAACATATAACATGAGTACAATCAATTACATCTATAGTCATGAACTAATTAAATTTCCCAATAGATAGTGGTGGGGATTAGTTTTTCGACGCCTTTTAGTTTTTTATTTATATTATTTGTATCTTTTTTTACTCCATGCTCATTAAATCTAACTGAAGCCTGGGAAAAATCATTTCTATTAATATAGTATATAGGTATAAATAGAACTTTGACCATAAAAAATTACGTATAAATGAATGTTTTTATCACTTTAAAGTTAATAACTACTTCACTAACTAACATAATTAAGAGAGACACGTACAAGGACATAAAACGCTCGGCTTTTTCTTCAGCTATTTTTATAAAACGTTCTCGCTGACGGTATGACCTAAGCCTTACCCGTCACGTACTAACAGTTCCCGGCGACTGCGTTTGCATACAAACATCAATCTCGTTTGATTCGCTCACGCGTTCACTTTTAAAAACATAACGTTTTCTGTAGCACCTCTCGCACGTTCGTATTTACGAAGCGCTTTGGCTATTTCTGAGTTTGACTACGACTGTTAAAATTTATTGTGCTGTATTTTATAAGAATTGGTATGTCGTTTAAAAGGTTATTTCATTAAAAATACCCTATTAAATTAAAAATTTCACTAACACCACATTAAATTTGTGCGTTGTTTTGAAGGAATAGTTGCTGTTTGTGTTCAAGAAACACACTTTCACTCTGTCAATCGACATCATCTCGACATAGATTTTATGGTATTTTAAAACTCACCCAGAAATTTTATTAATAAAATAATTTAGGTCAAAATATATAATTTACGTAACAATAAACTATTACATATCTCTCCAACTTGTCTAAGCTGTGCCCGAACGAGCAGGCTTAGTACGGCGATTCTATGTCTATTCTATCAAGAAAAGACAAAGCTCTTTCTGTCAATGTCAATATGTCTTCTGCCCGAGCATGGCGCAAGCTGTCAACTCGCATATAATCACTTGTAGACTTATGTCGGTCGAAGAAAAGAAAAATTTCCTTTGACATTTTTTTTATTAATTTTTCTTTTCTTCGATGTATATTACCTTTGTAAGACACATTATGGAATTCTAAAAAATAATTGATTATCCTATAAACGCTAATATTCCCGCTTTCTCTTATAACTTGCACCTTACCCTAAGCCTTAAACAGATATTGGTTTACATAAAAGCAACACGCACTTACGCTCGCATAATGCTAAAAGTCGAAGCATAACACACTTAAGCGAAACTTTAAAAAATAAATATTTAATTTGAGCTCCTTCGCTTAGCATTCATATCTTATGAAGTGCTTAAACATATGTTACATGTGTTAGATTACGGTTGTTTTTTATTGTTTAGACTATGGAATAACGTTTATAATTTTTTTGTTTTGTAAAATCAGTCGTGGTGGCCTAGTCGTTAAAGTACCAGCCTTTCGTGTGTGAGGGTGCGGGTTCGATTCCAGGTCAGGCAATACCAGTGTAACTTTTCTAAGTTATAAGTACTTTCTAAGTTTATCTTGGAAACCAATGACTGATTAAAAGGTGCAGGAAAACATCTCGAGGAAACCTGGACTATAAAGTCTGAAATCACCAACCCGCATTGAGCAAGTGTGGTGATTAACGCTCAATCCTTCTCCGTGGGAGAGGAGACCTGTGCCCAGTAGTGGGGCGATAAAAAGGCTGTGATGATAAAATCATTTATACTAGTACAATGAATCAATGAGAAGTATACATTGTATATATGTCATTTATTCTAAAGAAAATTGGTAAAACAATAAACTAGACTTTGCTTAATATTAAATAATATCTAAGGCGTGTTTAAACAAAAAGTAATAAGAAAAAAAATATTGGATAGGTATAGAAATATTACTTCGTATTGAATTGATTGAGTAAATAAAGGTGTTATTTATAGGTACCTAAGTACTTCAATCACCCCATTTGAGTATACAATAATCAAGTAAGCGCCCAAAAATATCTCCGAATCATTTTTATGAGTTGATTATTTAAATGTCGCGTGGGCTGCGTGTGACTGTCGCGAACTTTATTTATTGTAATAAATGCTGTATATTGACTACATCTAGAATACTCTAAAATACACTATTGGTATTTACAGTCGCAATCTAGACCTTATCTAACCATATTAACCATAATACGGTAGATGACAACTAGTCAAATTCATTACTTTAATTGAACTGTCAAAAACGGTTACTTTGTATGCAATTTGTATGAAAATACTAAGATTTGTCGTCACAGATTTTTTACATCAAGCCGTATATTTATTTCGGTTATATTATCAATAAAAAAATTTAAACAATTTTTGGTTCAAAACGATAAATGAAACTGTAATTATTTTAAGATGTTTTACAAATTGAATATGATAAAGTATTTAATTTTTTACCTAGTCATCATCCCAATTATTATTGTGTCATTCCAATATAATCTCTCTCAACCCTAGGAAGAAAAAACCTGACCAAAAAAAACCCTTATCGAAAACTTTTCGCCATCACAATTTCTTGAGAGAAACCGCACGCAACAACGTGTTAATAAACAGCAATAGAGCCTGAACCTATAATAACCATATACCCTCAATTCCCATTCGCATGGGAACCAACAGCTGACCTTATACACATTTACTTTTGCAGATTGAAAATGTTACATCCGAGCACAGATGCGGCCGTGTGACGCAAAAAGGCACGCACTCCTAACGTACCTTCTATAATTGAGTTACCCTACATTAAACTTACCCTCGGACCGTATATTGCTAAAATAAGAGCCTCGGAAGACATCGTTGATGCAAATTACTTTGCCCAAAGCAATCTTTCCATCGTTTGTGATTTTTCGTATAAGAATACTTCGGCACACGACTATGACGTCGGAAAAGAATCAAATAACAATACAATAACGATCTCGGAATAGGTTTTTAGGCTGTTTTGTTTATACGTAATTTATTATTTCGTTACGTGAAAGTTATTCAGTAATATTTGAATTGTATATTGAAATAAGAATAGCGCATAGATTAAATCAAAACGAAGCTGAATAATACGATTCTGAATACCCCTCTTACTTATTTTCGTTTAATTTCAGCAGGTCATTGAAAAAGTAGGTATTAATTTTAGTATCACCTACGTCCTCTTCTAGGCGGGCTCTAAGTATAATTAATGATCTACCCTCTTTATAATAATTAAAGTCTTTCAATTTCCTATTCTACAACAATTTCAGGTTTCCAAAAGATTTAGACAAAAAATATACCTACAGTTTTCCAGCAAGTTATTATAACTATATAAAATATTAAACAAATGAAATAATAGATATTTCTTTTTCTATTATTTAGGTTAAACTTGAGTTCGGTGAATGTTTCAACCATATTTCATTTCGCTTCACGAGTTTATATAAACACATTGTTTCGGTATAGTTTGGTTAGTAGTAGAAAATAAATTGCTTGTAATATTTCAACGTTATACTAAAACTTGAAGAAAAAGCAATCTCACCTACTTTCACTCTAAGATAGTAGAAGCGTGGCCGACAAGACTTTCATTGGTTTGTTGTATATTGGGACTAAGTTACTTAACGGAGACGTGCGAGTTCCCTTGTAAAAACCATCACGCGAGAAAACTGCTAGCAACGTTTTCTCCCTCCTACATCTTCGTCTATCTCTTTCTACCAGCTGAGATTCAAGTAAGCGAGGATGTTTATATAATCTTTGGCGCAATGGTAACCACACCGAATTGAGAGTCCCGCGTTCGATTCCCGGTACGGTCGACATTTGTGTGTTGAGTATTCTTGTGTGCATGGGTGGGCATTTGTAACAAACCTATGATATAGTTTATCAGTTGCATTGGCACCTATAACACAAGCTAATTAATACCTTACCTTACTTAGGGCTCACCGATCGCGTGTATTAAAAGTGTGTATAAAAAAAATGGTTCTGAGTTGAGTTTGAATTTGACGGTTTCGATGACGGAAGCTATATCTAAACTATATATATATATATAATATATATATAATAACTTGCTTAAACACACAATGTACAGCCACCAGTACATTAAGCTATCCGAAACTGTAAAATTTTCCCAATAAACATTTAACTATTATGCTTCAGTGATAAAGTTGAAAATCTATTAAGAAAATTTTACAGATTGCAGTTACTTGATTTCCTGGCTTCTGTAAATAAATCATTACAACTTGAACCATCTTTTCGGTACACCGTAAAGAGTAGGTAAACAAAATAAACACACAAACTTTTTAGCTTTTATAATACTATTAAAGGATTGGATAGTTTCCAAGTATTTACTAAATTTTCAGAATCTAAAAGCTTTAAGAAATTCCTACCAAAATTCAAAGTGGTTTTCAGGTAAATTTTCAAGAATTTACTAGAGTACTACAGCAGGTACTTGTGAATACCTCGTGCAGAATCCATTGAGAAATGATTAGGATAATCTATTACTAAACATCTAATTTTAAAGTTATATTTATTATATTTTGAGATTAAGGACCAGTTTCACAATGTCCAAATAGCCACTATCTACCGAATAAATTCAAAAATGGAACAGAATTTGTATGAAAATATCTACCAAATAAACTAAATGGAACATACTCGTAGATGTTATTATCGCTAATAATTGACATGTTGTGTCTTAGCCAAAATCAATTTGCAAGTTGCTATAATATTCTATTTGTTTGTTTGCAAGAAGTGTACTACACCTACCATAGATTTATTAATGCCTAATAACATAAGCTATGCAACTTAAGTACTTAATAATTAAGCAACTGTAAGTTAATTAATCCGTACTATTTACTACATCTCATGGAGATTACGTCATGTGGCTTAAATCCAACTTTTCTCTATAAATCCATTACTCAAAAAACTCTTTAAATTTTGCTAAACAAACAAACAGACTCTTCAAGTTTAAAGGTGAAAAATTAGTATAAATAAATAATATGTAGAGTGAAACTTAAGGCATCTATCGACAGTCGATCGATTGGTCTGTAAACATCCTTATTCAGCAACAAAAAAAAAGACACGAAGATATTGAAAAAAATAAAACATCGAAGTGGGTACAAAGATTATTAACAATACACAAGAATAATAGGTATGACAGCGTGGCGTAGTGTGTCTTAAGTTTGCACCAAATAGGAGTCCAGCTCTATACGTTTATAAGCTTACTTACTTCTTAAAATATAACCTCACTAATTTAGTGCATATTATTAGCTTCCCATTCAATGAGATTACATAATTCGCAATAAGTATACACAGTAATAAAACTAAAAGAGTTATTAGCCAATAAAACAGAGATTGGCCCTTTGCCAACATGCAATATGCAGCCACAGACGGCCGAGTAAAATGGCTACTTTATTGGACCACTCTTTTACGTGAATCTGGATATCATACTTTGACTATAGTCTGTGGTTTTTAAGAGGCAAAAGTGAGTTGAAAAAATTCGAAATATTTTTCACAAATGCAAACAGATTATAAATGTAGCGTAGTCTTTCATTAAAACCTTGACAGTTCATTTTTGATCAAATTATTTTATTGTCTTTCTAGAAAGACAATATCTTCACAAAGCATATCCTATTATATTTCCTAAGAAGTTACGTCCTTTATGACTACGAGGTTTTTACTCTAAGGCATCGATAGTAAATAAGATTGTTTAATTAAAGCAGGACCACATAAAGGGTCACTTAGAAGTTAGATACTTCTCATGTATGTATTTATAAACTTTACATTATCATCCACCATATTGATAACTACGTAACTTGTACCAAATAACATATTTTAATAGCGATCTCAAATCAAAATCTTTAAAACCTAAGAATACTCACGCGTATCTTCAACCTGTTATTACCGCCTAAATCTCAATCAACATCACCAAATTCCGACCACGAACATTTTCAATACAACAGGCTACAAAGCCCATAACTCCTAAAACGCAGCTTCATCATAGCAAGCAAGATGTCTGCCAATAAACCGCTACTATTTGGCTGCGTTCCGATACCACACATAAATTTATAACGGACATGGGAACCAGGTGACTTGAACAGACATAAAATATTGATACACCAACATTTTGTGGTAAATAAAGCCTTATTGATAGTCGATAAGCCGGGGACAGTCAATATTGTGGCAAGTGGTCGATAGGGTTCATTTTTTAATGTGATCAAATAGGAGTTGGATTATGTTATTTTAGGCCTGGTTCTCTGTTCTTCTGTTAGTTAGGTATGTACATAAAAATATTTATTTTCATTAGCTTTTGCTGAAAGTTTGGAAGACGCTGTATGCAGGTGGATTCCAACCGATATATGTGGATATCTAAAAGGAAGGCCTATGTTCAGCAGTGGACGTTCTATAGCTGAGATAATGATGATGAAGACGATGATGAAGGTTTTAATATTATAAGGGATTATAGTCAATTCATTTATTATTATTATTAAATATTGTTATACATATGTTATTTCAGCTCAAAATAACACAGATAAGTTGAATATTTTTGTCATAACAAATGGCAAATATCTGTCCACTCATTATCGACTATTAGTAACGACACAAACACGTAAAAGCTTTAATGTCAATCCAATCGCCACAAATTGACTGTAGAATATTAAAGGCGTGTTCAGACGGGTTCTGCAAGTTTGCATCTGAATGCGAATTTGAAATAGTCACCATTAATTTTAAATGAACGATCCTAGACACTAGCGAGCACCGTGATAGCTAGTCGACCTATGAATATTGTACAATAACTGTCTATTTAAAAGTGTCAGGGAGTGTAACCTGCACTTAGCAACGTAGTGTACTATAAAAAAGGGTTATTAAATTTTACTGAGATCCAGCGGAATTAAAAAGTATGGAGGAGACTTCTTTTTACAACTCCTAACAGTTTTTTTTGTCACATTAATGAAAAAAATATTTCTTTTATTTTTATAATATATTTTATATTCGGGACACATTCTTCCACACACGTCGGTTGCATCCAAGGTAACCTATTGATTAGCTTGTGTTATGGGTGCTAACACAACCGATACATAATAATAAATGTTATACAAGTATAACAACCAGACTACGGTCAACAGTCATGCTCATCACACAAATGTCAATCGTCCCGGGAATCGAAGCCGAGACCCTCCGGCATGGTTTGCAATTATTCTTCACTAATCATCAAATGAGGTATGTGGCCAGGAGTGTTAACCTGAACTCAGTTCTGGAGTCTCCTCTATTAAAGATCGCAAGATATTCTGTAAATGTACTAGTTTATGTTTGTAATTTGAGCATTGGGAATCGGTACAAAAGCTTAAATTTTTAATTCAGCGTCTATTAATAAATTCATACTTATGATATTTTAACTATAATATACATACATACATATATTTCTTACAACATTTTCTTTCTTTCCTTCTTGTAAAAAAATACCAAACTTTTTAATCTGCCAAAGCCACACAACAACATATCATTTGAATGCCATTCTATACACAAAATTAGCAGAGTACAAAATCACAAAAACCATTTACGCGACAAGCGTGGATGGCGTTTGTAAATTAGCAAATTCGGGGTTTCCGATACTAAACACAGTTCTATTTAACAAGATTAGGCGTTCGTACAAATGCACAGTTATAGCAGCGCGTGGTGGGTATGCGACGGCATAATGTTTGATTGAGTATTACAACGGGTGCTGATCCTATTATTCGGCTCTATTTTGAATGGTGTATGAGGAATTGTAGTTTAAGCTATGGTACGAAACACTCATCAAAGATTATTGAAAATATTTTTTTATTGTCCGAGTATATATATGTATATCAAGAACATCATTTTAAAATAAATGTAGCTGTCATAGAAGCACGAGGTATTTATAATAATTTAGTATAAGACCTTGGGATAAGTGCAGGAGGATGATATAAATTTATTAGAACAGAAAGCGCTGATATAAAAAAAAAAATAGAGCTAGGCCACTATTGTCACGCAATAGACACACCGCAGACGTGGTAAGCAGTAGAAGAGATGGCGATGACCTAGACACCTGCCATCGAGATTGGTCCAGAAGATCATTGGTCGAGAAGACCTTTGTCCAGCAAAGGGCCATAATAATCTTATAAAAAATGTACTTAGAAACTTGGCTCAAGACCTCTCGGCAGTACATAATATTAATACACAAAAAACAACTCACCTATAACATCCAACAAGATTTTATGATTCCTCGTGGGCGATATTTTGAAGTCTACCCTGCAGCGGTACATCGCACGGTCAGTGGGTATGACGTCACGGATCCTGAGGGATGCGGGAGTGGCTGAGTGCCACCGCGCTCGCCCACCCAACACGTCGTCCGCCCAGTGAGCTGAAGGCCCCTTTATACGGCCATCGTAACTGCGGACAAAAGTAAAAATAAACCAACCTGCTTAACTGTGCACTGTACAGGTACATAAAGTTGCTTTACGTATTGTCATTGGTCTGCATGTGAGTTTGTTTGGAATTTGGTTGGTGAAATAATATAACATATAGGATGTAACAAAATGAATACACCATATTTTTACAGCTCACCTTGAACGTGCTAATGATCATGTTTAAAACAAAAGCCATGGAAACAACAACATATTTTAATAAATTTATCATCACAGTCGCCAAATTGTACGGATAACGCCGATCTCTATGAAGGCGCTCGGTCGTTGACCATTTGGCCATTCAACTTTTTTGTGGTAAACATGATCTAGATGACCTGTAAAAATATGGTGCACTAGTTTTGTAACACCCTATATATGTGACCTTTTTTATTGTCTTGCAAAGTTAGGCACAGATGTTCGTTGCTGTCTTAAAGATTTATACTTTTGCTATTTATTACCGTCAGCAAAAATTGTCTTTACTTGCTTTATGGGTTCAAATTACGATAGCTAAAGGTAATAGTAGATACTTCGATTGATCTCAAAAAACAGCTTTAGTAGATACTAGGTTTAAACCATCATCATGAAGAAAGTGAAGATCAGACCTAGCACTAAAGACGGTACATTTTAGAACATTGTTTTATAATAAGGTGATAGATGTAGATTTCTAAAACCAGCTGGTACTACATCTATTTACAGCTGTAATTATCATAATAGTAATATTGGTTTTTATGATCAATCTTAAAATCTTGTAGCTACCCAAAAGCTGTACGCTTTATGTACAGAGTTCTACGATTTGTGTGAGTAAAATTTAGCTATCGCTCAATCTATGAATGTCACTCTATTCTCGTATTTCACAACATTTTAATTCGATTTGAAATGGAATGACAAGATGTAAACGATCTGTCATGAACCTAAATATAGACGGTGATGTATGCTGTGATGCCGGTTCTTGACACAAGTGGATATTCGACGCTTAGAAGTTCCATCGATATTAAAAAAACGTTCTAACCCAATCGATTACAACCATAAATAAATGATTAGGTACTTACAGAAATGAGAATAATAATTCCATAATCCTAATCTCAAAGTTTGAACTCTCAAAAATTCAATGCGTTCTCAACGTGCTTCGAAATGAAAACGTTTAGCTTCATTAATATTTCATAACCGCAGCCCGCTTAAGGCCAGTTCAGCGCTATCCCTATTCTTTTATACAGTCACCAACATAAATCAAAATGGAGGATCAAAGTGTAAGAGGGACAATTTTTATAAATTGCATAATTATGCAGTTCTCTACGTAGAAAAATCTCGCGACAAATTTTTATACCTCGCGTCTTTCAGCCGAGTGGGGGAGTATCAAAAGCCTGAAATAAAATTGAAACGAAAGTTTAAGGAAGGAAGGAATATTTGCACTGTAATTAAAAATAATAGCCGTCTTTACTCAAAGCTTTTGAAAATACGAGTTACGTGGAAAATATAATACGGTTTTTCTTTATGGAAGTACGTTTATTCGATATAAACTCGATAGGTATCGTCCCCAGAGATTTGATAGCATCACCGTACCTACTAACTATCAGTTGGCATGTATGTGTGTCGTTATTGACCTGACAACTGCAAACGGCAAGCCTATTTCATAAAATTGTGTGTCGTATTTTTTTTGTCTATGCATTGATTAAAAATGTTTTTTCTATAGTTGCAAACACAGTTTTTTGAGCGGAAATGAATATGGTTGCTGCCAGCAAGAGCAGTACTAATAATGCAGTCTTTAATACTTTATACTTGTTTAATTTAATGTTTAGAGTAAGTAGTTTGATAGTAGCTATTACCTTAGCAATATCTGCTTAAATTATAATAAAGTTATACTTTTCAAGATTTGTACTGTTAGAGATGAGAATTGATAACGATCGAGGTTTTTATTTACATATTAAAGAAAACCTAAACAGCTTAGTTAGTATGAAACTTTGCGCAAACATCACGATAAAATGTAAACACAAATATTGTGAAAACAATCCCATCTCCACTTTATCAGTTAAACGAATTAATCGGATTAATTTGACATTTAAAACTGACAAACCGATTTACTGGTCACATAAATTCGATTGAAACTATTCGATTGTTTGTTTTACAATAATTTGTATTTTAATTGTATCAAAGTTAATCGTTTTAACGATGTTAACTGATTTAAACGACGCAGTTTTTTTTTGCGATTTCAAGTTGCAGAGGTTTCTAATTGCAGTGATTTTGCAGTAATTTGAAAAACACTATGGTGATATTATGGTACTGAGTAAAATGTACAGACGCCAGCCCATTAAGCTACTCGAAACTGTCAAATTTTTCCAATCAAATTTGAACCATATGCTTCAGAGATACAGTTGAAAATCTATTAATGAAATACAGTAGAACAGATTGAATTAGCTTGATGTGGTTGCGTCTATACGCTCGTACAGGTCTCTTTCATTAACATTTACCTAAAAAAAAACATTTCATATGAGCTCTTAAATTTTTGAGATATTAAAATATTCGCATAAAAATTACAAATCTACATATTTCCCCACAAAAAAACAATATGGTATAATAAATAGTATAGTGTAAAAGCTTAATTTAAATAGCCATGTAATAATTTCTTTCAGTTTAAGTTATTCGCGTGGACCGTTGCAGCTTCTCTCTTACTATAATATCATCTTTAATTAAATTGTCTGGTTCCTTTTTAAATAAACAGCTCTTTTATACTTCAATTCTCGTTTGTTTATCATCTCTTTGTTGTATTTAAATGTTGCACCGACCAAAGTAGATTATGATAGTGAGAACTGACTTTCTTTGAACTCCGCCGTCACTTGCAGAGGTTTTTTGTTAAGCATAATCTTAACAGCAGTATTGTTAAGCTTAAGACTTTGTTTGTATGTTTAGTAAATACATATTTGTTTAAGTACTAGCTTCTGCCCGCTACTTCGTACGTGGATCCAGTCGCTTATGCCAGCGACTACGGGGTTGACAAAATCGAAGATTTGAAAATCTGTTATCGAATTCATATGAGCAAGAGTGGTGATTAACGCTCAATCCTTCTCCGCGGGAGAGGAGGCCTGTGCCCAATAAAAAGACTGTGATGATGACATACATACAAAGAGCAAAATTCTTTGTCAACAAATAATTTGTCTAATATTTTTTTTTTAGTTTTGAGTTTTTTTTTATTCAAGGTTAAAATATATCTACAGCAATTCAATCAACATCGATATAACATCAGCATTTCGAAAATACATAAATACATCATAATCCGTCATTGAGACGTGAGAAATGTAGCCGAAAGCGAATTTTCTTAGTAGTTGGTGGTGCAGATCAATCTTCAGATAGCAGTCGTACGGTATCTTGATATGTATCCTGTATCTTGTATATGTAGCTTCGTTTTGTTTGTATTTTATTTTTGATTACACTTGTGGGAATACAGGATAATATTTTTTTTTCATTGGTAAAACATTGTTACATTTATTTTGGATGTGGATCAAACTGGATTTCATGGTTGTGTTGTTCTAGGTTAACTTATATTGCAACAATATAAGTTGCAACAAAGGGGAAAAGAGAATCGTGGCTCAGATTTGCATTTGGATCTATTTTTTTAAATTAATTTTGTAAAAGAAATATGGGTTGTGAACTTGGGACGACAGGCGCGTTAGAGTAGTAGAGTAGTCACTAACATCGGAGGGTCCCCTTATGGCCAAGGTCTGTCGGGGCTGTGGGTTTTCCGCCAGATTTACCATGTCCCTGGCATACAGGGACCACCAGAAGGAACACTGTGGGTTTTAGTCAGTAAGTCTGACACTCCAGCTGTATCCTCTGCGGGAGGAGTAATTGATGATTTCCAACGAAAAAGCCAAATTCATTGCAATCATTACTCGACTTTACAAACGTGTACTATAGTTACACTATGTTCCATATATATTTCTTTTTTTGGTCAAAAGAGACATGATCATTTCTATACTAGAAATTCCCCATCAAACAGATATACCCTCGCTACAGTCATTGTCCAGTCCCCAAACATTATTCAGAAACAGAACACACAGTAGCACTTTGTTTCGGCTTTATTCGCACACCAATAGTTTTGTACTTGGATTGAATACATGATTGATAGCGCAAAGACTAGAATTTATGTCGATACCATCGCTTGTTCATACGAGTTCAAAATAAACGACGCGCAGGCCATGTTTATTACTACAACTGTAACCGTACGAATACAAAAATATGAAAACGTATAGCTTTAACTTTTTGAAGTAAATTTCTTAGCCTGTCTCTTCAAAAGTAACGTCAGCAGGCTTAGCATGGCGATTTTATATCTATTCTGTCAAGAAAAGATATAGCTCTTTCTGTCAATGTCAACTTGTCTTCTGCCCGAGCATGGCGCTACCTGTCAACTCGCATATAATCGCTTGTAGCCTTATGTCGATCGAAGAAAAGAAAAATTACGTCAAAAAATGTCAAAAGAAATCTTACGTCAATCTGTCACTTTACTGTCATTATATCCAATCTCCGGTAGACAAAACTTGTTTCTACGATTGCCATGCTAAAACTGCTGGAAGAGAATTATGAAGGAAAAAGACATGCTTCGCCGTATTTCACAGCCTTTCGCCTTCAATAATCATAAATCTAGGTCTAGCCGTTAATATTGACTGTAGAGTCTAGCCTCCACCAAAGCAGAGAGGAGCGAAGTTCTTAATAACCATTTAAACATGTCTGTGTGTGTATGTGTAGGATTTCATTATTTAAACATGTTGTTGATGCCAACTCAGTTGTATAACAGAATAGAGATTTTTTTCTCCGCTCTGCCCCGCCGTGTTGGACTTTAATTGTTATGCCGTTTACATATTTCTAACTGGATTGAAATTCTAAGAGTACCTCTTTTCTATAAAACCAATATTAATAATTCTCTGTTACTTAAAAATAATTAATTTGAAAAAAGAGTGACAAAATGGGTATTACCACATTTTGTAAAAAGAACTAATTTAGCTTTCGCATTCACACCGGCACGGGTATGCATAACAAATGCGTGGTTGAGCGATTTATAAAATATGCACGCACTGTCAGATTGCGATTTGGCCATGAATCTTAGGTGATACCTACAGTAGGGTAGCAGGAGTAGGTACCTATTGGAACTCACTGAGTTATCGCTTCTAATCTTTGTTTGTATAGTTCTCGACATAAAACTTGGCAATTCTGAATTCAGGCAAGACGCCTCGCGCATGCGCTATAGTGTTTCGTTAAATTACTTCAAAAACTTTGGAGTGACACTGTATGCTTTCATCATGAGAATGTGCACTAAACAGAAAATATCTATTTATTTGGAAAGTATATTGAAGTGTGGAAAAGTAAATAAGTTTATGAGTAGGTACTTAAACTGGCTATGCAAAATTTACGATTTCTTAAAATTATTACTGGCCAAGAGTCATTTATAAAAAATATTAATACATTATTTCGATTCATTCATCTTATTTGGACCCTATTGTAATAAAATTCTTAAAACTTAATGTGAATAGCTACAATGACAATGAAAATTAAACCTTTGATAAACGATTGTACTTACTATATAAATAATGTTATCTTTAAATTAAATTTTGAACCCTAATTAAAATACAAAACGAATTGACAAAGCAAACATACTTAAAACTTATAATTTTCATTAATGTTTAAGTCTGCGAAAATCTAAAATAAAGGGTTACTAATTAGATTAATAATTTTAATGATCATTAAAACGGTTTCTAGTTTTTGTTTCTTTATTATGTTAGGAGTTTAGCTTTGCACTGGAACTTAAGCTTTGTTTAATTAAAATTGTATTCATATATTTAAATTTATACTTATGTTATATTGCAGAAAAGCTTGTTTGTTGGCTTATTCTCAGAAACGAATGAACTGAATTCAAAACTTATTTCAGTGTTAGATTGACCATTGATTGAGGAAGGCTTTTACGGTGCGTAGAGTAGTTCTTACAGGACGCATATAAAAACGCTGATGGAAGCCATTCAATAAATAAAAGCCACGAGCACTGCTTATAATAAAATTCGAATGTAAAATTACAATCATGCGCATCACACAGGCCGTGTTGAAGAGGAGTCAGCAACATCGTAGCGGTCCCGTATGGCTGAGGCCTGCTAAGAGTTTCCGTGGCCTGCTAAGAGTTACCGTGGCCTTGGCACACGAAGACCTCCAGAAGGAACATAGTGGGTTTTAGTCTTAGTTTTTAGATGTATGTGGAATATTCACATAAGTTTGTTACTTTTCCACGCAAAAACAACTGTTTGATTTTAATGAAACTTCGCAGTAAAATAGCTTTTATTATATAAAAATAACCTGTCAGCCACTTTATTTATGAACCGAGAGAAAAATAGAAGGCGGATGCTAGATAAGCATATTTAAAAAAACTCTTGAAACGTAAGCAGGTACTATGAAAAGTTGATTTCAGTAACCTTTAGTCTGTACGTATATAGGTACGAGTAGTAGAGGTAACCTAGGTCATTGTTCCACAGCACGCGACCTAGCCTTATTACAGGAAAAAAGAAAACAAAAAAAAAAAAAAGCCAACTCGTTCTACCTGCCCCAATACAGAAGGCAATTTACATTTTTCCAACAAAACAAACACTGAGGTTTTAATAAGAACCGACAGAAAACTTAAAGATCGTTTCAAATACAATTGTTCTACATTGCTGAATAGCCCTCCTAATCCAAAACGCGTAAATTGACCCCGCAATATCAACTCTATAACTTAATCTTAGAGTTCATTGTAACATAAATGAGGATTCAGTTACGACTTTCTGTCAAAATGAAAGTGCCAGGTGGAATTATTTCTATTCTCATTTCTGTTAAGTATTACAAGGTTTGAATTAAAATAATAATATAAATCGTTCCCTACGAAAATAATGTTCCACTATTCGAGTATAATAACAGTCGAGTAATTTTCGTTGCTTTTTTAATATCAAAGTAAGCCGCGCCGGTAATTAATTATAGCGCTGTTGTTGCTTCAAATTATAATTGGGATTGCTGAATCCCTAAAAGAAAAAAAAAACATATACTTCTGTTTGTGCAATTAAAAATATAAGAATGCCTGAAAATGGAACTTTAATAAAAAATAAAACCTACAATAAAGCCTGAGCTTAACCCTGGTTGAACCGTAGGTATAAGATAAAACAAAAATATTATATCTAAACATCAATTTTGGAAACCGTTTCAAAAATAATCTTTTCCCGATCCTAGCTTTCCGTGCTAGCCATGAGCCAGAAAAATAAGGATTTAGAAAAACCACAATGATAAAGTTGAACAATTTCAGTGTAATCTCACGATATAAGTTATCAGAACCGTTATCCTTGTAAATCACATGTTATTCATTTGAACGATATTTCTGCAGCTATCCCCCGATCCAATTGCGAACATATTTATTTTCCTGCGAGCGGTCGCTGAGGTGATCTGAACATCTTTGTGGTTTTCATATTTCAGACAGTTCTTTTTCTAAATGCAATATATCTTTAAAGCAACCTAGCTTCAGTAATCTTGTTTTTGTAATCTTGAACCTAGTCAAACTTTTTAGTCAGCCTGTTTCTACCCGGATCGTTGCAATGTGCGCTTCATCATTCATCTCCATACTGATTTATGAGCCTAGACAAATTATCGGCCTACTGAAAGTGTTTTTTTTTTTATCAATTTAAAGACGTAGTGGAAAAAGCACCTGTCACTCAAGTACCAGTGTGCAAGTTCGATTCCAGGCAACTACCAATGTAACTTTTTTTAGTCACCTATATAATTTTTAATTATAAACTTGGATACCAATGATAGAGAAGGAAAATATTAATTTACTATGAGGAAGGCGCATTATCAACGGGTAACAGGCTATATTAATACTAATACAGAAGGAATTCCCTCTAGATGCGAGTGTAATTTTTTTTTTATATTACGATATAAAACAAAAACCTCAACCCACCTATACAGTGGTACATCATTCTTGTACCAGACGACGAGCAACAACACGTCTAGCGCCTGTGTGGAGCGCGTGTCGCAAGGCAGTGTCGCGTCGCCGCCTGACACCGCTGACACTTTCACTATGTCTAGGGAGTCCGCTATGACACTCGGCGTCGGCCGGAGACCTGTTGACAATTGTTTAGAGTTAGTACTTGTATGCTGGGATTAAAATATGGTTGAATTTGTATGCGGTCGCTGACCGTGAAACAAAAAACATACTGATGTTTTGATGTCCTTAATACAGAAAACTGTATACAAAAAAAGTCACAGTAGTAAAGAGGAAAAGTATAATGGCAGTTCTAGATTCTTCTTAGATGATGAAGCAGCTTGTTAAAAATATAATTGGTACTATATTTCTTGTTATCATTGGTACTGGAAATGTTAAACTTAGTACTGACATTCAATTTTAGAATAAAGGACATATTACATAAATTATCATACAGTTTAGATACTGGCACATAACTTCAATAATCATGAAAATTAAAGGCCAATACCGCAACACTTCCAAAAAAACAAATACATACATAGCGAAAAAAATAAAGCAAAACGTCAAGTAGACAATGCAGTATTAAGATATAAAAATGTACCAGCAGGCACGCAGCGCGAATAGTAATACCTTCATAGCGAGCCGATCGAAACTTGGCACACTACACTACAGGTTTACGTCGGCCTACTTAATAACTCTATTATTTTTCTGTCGAAAAAGAAACGAAC
Organism: Heliothis peltigera; assembly: GCA_958496145.1. Classification (NCBI taxonomy): domain Eukaryota; kingdom Metazoa; phylum Arthropoda; class Insecta; order Lepidoptera; family Noctuidae; genus Heliothis; species Heliothis peltigera. The sequence continues at coordinate 1,013,672 of OY292327.1, forward strand.
CAAAGCCGATGTGGAAATCCGATAAAGTTTTTTCACTAATAGAAAAATTCTGTTGTTATTTTTGCTATTCGGAATAAAATGTCATTGGGTCATAATAAGAATGAAAGACTGTTATTCTGTTTCAACTGTTTTGGAATGGTATACAATTAGTTACTCAGCTAGTATAATATTAGTCAAAGGTAATAGAAGCTTGAATACTAAGTAGGTAGTAAAAATTGAATGCCTTGGTTTACTAAACGGGTGATTAGCTATAAAATCGATACGTACATGATAAATTGGCTTAATGATTTGTCCCTCAGATTTATGTAACCTCTTATGGAATTTGTCTTCGCTCAGAACGAAATATTTTTACGCAATTCCAAGAAGACAACTTTGTGTAAATTTTAAAAAGGCACACGCTGTTTAATTTTTGTTCCTGGAAGGCTCTCGTTTCCAAAACAAAGGGCGCTAATAATATAAGACGTGATTTAATTCCAAATTCAAAAGGGTTGTGTAAAAAAAACCGGAAATATGGCGTCATGACTTAACAAACACGTACCATGATCAGCCAGTAAGAATTTCGCGACTCGATTTCCTTTAGAAATCGTTCGCGAAATTCGAATTGTTCGTTCTCAGTGAATACCAAGCGCGATCGTGACAAATGGCCCGATTAACAATCCTCGTCCCGAGAAGAGATGGCGCGACTAACGATGCAATATATCAAAGGATTTTTCTTAACGCTGACGAGTCTGTGAAGTTATTTGCTTGTTAAATATTAATGTGATCATAACCGTAATGCTGTATAAATATTCTGCTGACGTGAAGTTGTGGAAACGGCCTCTTGTGGGTTTCATTGGGTTTCCTTATTTTATGACACTGTGTTTCTTCGCAAAAACAGAAGCTAGTCTTAATGTTTGGTTCGAAGAATATGGACATTTGAGAATAATATTTTGTCTTCTTAGGCTAAGATAATGACCTGGCTTAACTGTGGGAATGTTCGCAAGAGTTACCGTGGCCCTGGCACATAAAGGGCTCCAGAAGGAACAAAAGTTGGACACTCTCTTGTCTGACAATCGCTGCCCCTAAAGCAGGTGAGGTCATGATGGATAATGGCAAATCCTTTTGTAGAAAAAATATGTTAAATAGTAAGATTGTCACGGAGCGGACTTGTCTCTAAAATAACCTTCCATTACACTGAGCTGCCCCGATTTGATGAACGAAACAGTAATAAATAACACCAATTACATTAGCGGCTTCGCTGCCGTCAAAACGCTGTAGTTTCCACCCGAAACACCTTCAGAGGAAAACACGGTTACCATACATACACCTACATAAAAGCCGACCAACCTATTAATAGTCTTAATGGAGTTTCTGTCTATAAACGTCTGTTCTTGTCGATAAACTGGTGATATTTATCTGTCTTGTAAAACAGTAGGTACGCGTAGAAAATTTCTGGGTTTATAGATATTGGTCTTCTTTTGGGTATGGGCTAAGAGGCTTGGATAATATGGCTGGAGAGAATGTTGTGAGATGACTGCAGGCAGAGAAGTATGGAAGAAGAAGATATGGTGTGCTCAGCCCAAATAAAAATTTAGATAAAGGCAGAACCATGATGATGATAGGCTACAAGGCTTACAGACCTCACGGAACGTAGTGTCAAAGTTGTCTTAAGCACGCGTGACTGGTGACATTAAGTTGTTACCTACTTCATATCATCTGCCTAGAATTTTAATGAGCTATGTTGGCGTCGGCTTTGAGTCTAACAGGATGCAGCTGAGTACAAGCTTTTAGATGGAGTGACTGCCTATCTGACTTTTTCCTAGTAACCTAAAGACTACGATACCTCTTTCGCTGGTTGTCGTACCTTCTGGCATCCGACTACCCGTAACGACCGCCAAAGATGTTTTAATGATAGCCAGGACTACCAATTTAACGTGCCTACCGAAAAACGGAGGATCTCGTCATGATAAAATGGCCACCCATCTACGAACCGACTGTACCAAGCGTTGCTTAACCTAATGGTCTATAGACCCGAGTGTCTGTAAACCTACTTCATATGTAAAGATTTTAAAATCCTCCTTAGAAATTCCGGTATCAATTCCGGTAATCATATTATCTACGTCGATTCCGTTCACCGCCATTGGGCTTACAACCAACAGTGTTGCTATACTATACCACTAGCGAGACTAACACAGTGTACCAATTTAGTGTGGGAATTAGCTAGACTATTTAGGTTCGCATTAGTACCAAAGCGTCGCGTGTTTCTAGCATATAACATGATGTTTATGTTATTTTGTGAACTATGAACGAGATATATGCGTATTGGTTCAGCTGAACGGACTGTTATGATAAAGAAGGTGAATATAAACAAGAAAGAAAGAGAAACAAATATTGACGCAACACAAGGGAAACACAAATAGCACGAAAACAATTGAAACGTTGTGAAATAGGTCCAGTTTAGAATGATGCTAGACAGCCATTATCTGACGCTGATTTGTAACTAGACATGAAGAGTGGCAAATATAAACTAGCAGGCTTAGCATGGCAACCGTAGAAACAAGTTTTGTTTACCGGAAAATGGACATAATGACAGGAAAGTGATGAAGAAGATTGACGTAAGATTTCCTTTGACATTGTTTGAAGAAATTTTTCTTTTCTTCGATCGACATAAGTTTACAAGTGATTATTATGCGAGTTGATAGGTCGCGCCATGCTCGGGCAGAAGACATGTTGACATTGACAGAAAGAGCTTTGTCTTTTTTTGACAGAATAGATATAGAATCGCCATGCTAAGACTGCAGCTAAGTTAGTAAGAAGGTGTAATAAAAATATACAATAAACAAAATTCATTTTAGGTAAATCAACATAAACAAAAATAAGTAATACAGGGTGTCAAAAAACTGTTTCTCATCGCTGCCACTTGGTAGTGTATCTATATTTTGTAAATATATTTGTAGAAATTGAATAAAAAAAAAACAAAGAAGCATCGATATCATTCGAAACTATTTTTTTCACATATTTTTTTACACTTCCAGGTTTTATAACTGCTTGTATTATGATGTACAGACGCCAGCATATAGCAGGCCACAACAATCTGTCAAATTTTCTTAATAGATTTTCAACCTTATCGCTGAAGCATAAAATTCAAAGTTGATTGGGAAAATTTGACAGTTTCGGTTAGCCTGGTGTGCTGGTGTCTGTACACAGTATAATAGGTATTGCTCAGTAACGTCGTCGCACGGCTGGACCGTTTCGTTTCATGCACTATAATTTTTTGGCAATGTTTAAAAACACGTTCCGGCAATAGCAAAAGAAACGAGCAAATAGGCAACATTATTGGTCATACGTAGACTCAAACCGTTTATTTTCTTTAAAAAATCCACTGTACCTACATAATTCATATTTTTTAACACAGAAATTTTCAGTCAGCCTTTTTTATAAAAAGCAAAGCCTTTTTCATATTCAACAAAACTCTTTCTTAAAAAAAACAAAAACTATGTACAGACTCCAGCAAATCAAGCTACTCGAAACTGTAAAATTTTTCCAACCAACTTTGAGCCATATGCTTCAGCGATAAAGTTGAAAATCTATTAAGGAAATTTGACAGATAGTAGTTACTTGATATGCTGGCGTCTGTACATTCTGTCTTCCACCCTTCCGAAAAACAAGACCCCTAATAAATTTAAGAGGAAAGCGACAAAAGTCATTGACCTCTAAACAGCTTGTGAAACTAAAGAAGATTATAACCGTATCATGATTTTATCTCGCCCCAGCAACAGTCTACCTCTATTTAGCCTAAGTGGATTTTGATGAATGTTCTAGCGAACAATTTGTCATTTTCCTCAAGTAACTTCGAATACGAGGCTTATTTACTCGGAGATGTTATTTTGGGGAACACATCTTTATGTTCCAAATTATGTACGAGATATTTCATCCCATAGATGGGTGATTATGTTTTCATACGATTTACCAGTAAACAGTAAGAAAACCGTATACCATAAACCGTATACCTGGACTATAAAGTCTAAAATCATCAATCCGCATTGAGCAAGAGTGGTGATTAACGCTCAATACTTCTCCGTGGGAGAGGAGGCCTGTGCCCAGCAGTGGGACAATAAAAAGGCTGTGATGATGAGTAAGAAAACTTTTGTAAAGACGCCAGTAGATCAAGCTATTAAAATCTGTCAAATTTCCTGAAAAAAATTCTCAACCTTATCACTGAAGCATATGGTTCAAAGTTGATTGGTAAAATTTGACAGTTTCAGGTAGCTTGATATGCTGGTGTTCTTACTACACGGTAGCTGGTTTATAGTAGGAGGTAGAAGACTCTTGGACATTACAGGCTACTTATATCGGAATGTGTGAAGTATTCTATTTAGAAGTAGTTTGTACCAACTGTGTGTCTACCTCCCATGGGAACTATTTGTACGCATCCGGATTTAATATACATAGTCTACTATAGCTTTCCTCAACCTAAGGGCTGTTTAACACTGAAACAATTTTTCGAAGCAAACCAGTACTTATAAAAATTATAATATTAGTATAGAATATCTCATCGCTATAGAAGACATAATAGTATTCTTTAGAGTATTCACATTACGTCATCCTATTAAAAACAGAAAATCAAACCTATATAAAAAAAAACAAATTAAATTAAATTTGACGACCAGATGGCGTGGTGGTTAGTGAACCTGCCTGCCACGCTATAGGTCGCGGGTTCTATTCCCGCATAAGTCAAACATTTGTGTGCATGAACATGGGTGTTTGACTTAGTCTGGGTGTTTCTATGTATAATATGTATGCATTTACAAAAGAAAAGTATATAAGTATGTTTATCAAGTTGTCTAGTACCCATAGTACAAGCTCTGCTTAGTTTGGGACTAGATGACGTTGTGTGAATGTGTGAGGGATATTAAATTACATTCAGTGTTGTCATACACTTCAGAACAAACCTACTAACCCCAACAGCTTTCAATTCAAACAATATGTATAGAACTCATCAAGCGAGTACTACCTATAGCATGTTCTACGTAAACCGGGTACTCATTGAGTACAGTTTATCCCGTGGGGGGTCGACCCTATTCCCGGTCACGTGTTACGTAGAGAATCATACGCCACGGACTGACATTAACTCGACCAATTGTACTGTAAAATGAAGTAAGTGTACGTACTTTTGTCATTCGAAATTTCATTTCCTTGTTGAATCTCTCGTTGTGGGACCAAGTGATTTCTTGTCACTTCATTTGTCAGTTTTGAAGGATGTCTGGTTTTGATGTTGTTATGTTATTTGTGTTGGTTTTTGTTTTCTCTTGAGCTTGGGCGTAATACGTACGTAATATTTTTAAATTTATAATTACACCTTGGGACAGAGGCCAGCACGTCAAGTTACTACAATCCGTCAAATTTCCTTAATAGATTTTCAACATTATCGCTGTAACATAATTATGGTTCAAAGTTGATTGGGAAATTTTGACAGATTCGGGTAGCTTGGTGTGCTGGCTTCTGTAGCTATGTGGGGTGATGTTAATGCACATAGGTATACGACTCTTACTTAATAATTTAATTATCGTCACAAATAAAATTTAAGAAAATTTCACTGATATTTCTTAGATTTTTTAAGCCACTTCGCAATCCTGAAAAATAAACTACCTACCTACCCTGTTCTTTCTGCCGGCGATCATTCTAAAAACTGGAAGCACAGCTCGACCTGCACTAAAGTACGTTACAAAATTTATTCTGTCACATTTATTTCTAACATAAAAAACGTTATTGGAAAAACGCGTCCAAGTTATGAACCTACGTAAGCACAAAGTGAAATCCGGATCCGATATTCCCGTGCGTACCGAATTCCGGCGCTAATCGCCTCGTTAGTCGTGACGCCGCACGGATTATCTCCGGTGGAATAATGCCGTAAATACATGCTTTTATGCAATACTAGTTCCACAACGCAGTTTTAACCGCGTCCCTAGGCATCTATTTCCCGTAGTTGGATACAAAACCTGTATGTTATTCTGATGTATTATTTATACCAGCTTTTTCCAGCGGTTTCACACATGCCCCGTGGGAACTAATCCGCAAACCTGGATGAAAAGTATCTTATAACTTTCCTCGATAGAGAGGCTTCCTAGCACTGAAATAATTTATCAAATCGGTTCAGTAGTTTCTGAGATTTAAGCGTTCAAGCAAACAAACTAATATACAAATAAAAAATCTTCATTTTTATAATATAAGAGTAGATTACCTCCAAGTTTTATCCTAATCCGTTCAGCCATCAGCACGTTACAAAGTAACAAATACACACATACTTATACACACACAATATTCGTTATTATAACATTCCAGTGTGTCCTAGTCTAAAGTGTGTCCTATCTTTAGTACGAAATTTAGTCCAATTTCACATTTTATCCAGCCATGTCAATGTTGATTTTTAGATGTTTGTACATATTTTATTTCAGATCTCTTTCGCCGTATTTCGGCTGTTATTGACAGATTGTCAGGGACTGTGTTTTCACATTATTGAGGGTTAAAAAAAATATGGATCTGTTTTTATTTTAGTTTTTTTCTTTTTTGTGTTGTAGGTACTAAAACGACAGGGATTTTTGAAAGAATAAATGGTGATGAAGTTTAAAATTTCAGCATGTTGTATGCTAAATTACTTTTTATATTGTATGTACCTGGCTTCAATGGTTTGTGATTTAGTTTGTCTATTGTATGTTTTATTTGTACATGCTTAATTAGATTTATATTCACGTTTATGTGTTTCGAATCATAGGTACTAAGAGCCTGTTTCACCACCTACGAATAAGTTCAAGTTAGTTCATTTTGGTAGATAATTTCATGCAAATTCAGTTCCATTTTTGTATTTATTCGGTAGATAGTGTGTAGTGGCTATTCGGACATTGTGTAACTGGCCCTAATAATATTTTGAAGCTGAGCCATTTGTTTGCTTCCTTGCTTAAACTTGAAAAATACTTTTCTTGAATTACATTTTCTTGTCCTTATCAAGGTGTATGAAGTAGTTCCCATGAGATGAAACCACTGGTAGAAGGAGTAAATATGTAGGTACGTACACCAGGCTCAGAAAAAACCGCATAATATCCCGATAACATCAAAGAGCTTAAAAAATATTACTTTTTTCCACTATCGCCGACCACTACCTACAAAATGGACGCCATAGTGAATGAACTTCGAAATTTGAATTTTATGACCGTTAAAAGCTAGCGGCCATATTTATTCATAAAGCAGTAATGTATTTCAACTTAGGGAGCTAATATTGGGAGTGGGCTTATAACATTCTATATCACTTAAAAACGATTAAACCCGCCATTTGCGTTTCAAATAAAATGGTGAGGCATTAGTCAATGAATGGCTGGAATATGTTTCATGTTCTTTAGATATTTGTTATGTGCATAAATGTTTGCTAAGTCAATGCAATTGCTACGGTCGGCGTATGCATTTCCTTTAAATATTATACATTATTTTGCAACCAATTTTCATGTTTATGCCAGTACACTTTTTAGGATTAATTAAGTTATATCTTCGTAGCATACCTAGTTAAGGACTGGTCCACATTGTTTTCGCTGTTAAAATAGTTTTGCATTATATGTATTGCACAAATATCATTGCCGCCGCAGCTGGAGCTTCTTCATTTTAAGAAAGACACATTGGTACTTAATTATGTTGAAATAAAAACAATAGAAATAATACATACAATCTTGTGGTTGTTTCAAATACCATTTTTGATTATAATTCCACTTTTATTCCTTCCCTACAAAGCAAATTCTGTAACACAAAAGAGCTTTATGAAATTCATTTATAAATCTTTATAATTTCTGCAACTGAAGTCCTTTGAATGTGACAAAATTGTACAATGAAGAATAATAGTTATGTTTTTTGGTAAAGTAAAAGATAATAATATTTGTATAAAATGTAAAAAAAATACAATATTTTAAACATTAGTGTACCTCTACAACAGGTATCAAGAATATGTTGCGAAATAACGCTTGTGTGCCACATATTACTATAGTGTCGAAGAATATTTAAGTGATAAATCTCTAAAACTAGGAAAATAAATTCCACAATTTTAAATTAATATGTTAATGCTTATTTTTATGTTTAATTAGGTAGAATTGTATGAATAAGTATAGTAGTTTTAAAATAATTTGAATTATACATATAAGTTAAGGATAAGTCCTCTCCACATTTACATTTATATATTATCTTTTGCTGTGCCCGACCGGGTCCATAATTGTTACCATAAAAAAATGTTTACCACCTAAGCCTACATTGTGGAATGCAATAAAGAATTGAGTATTGAGTATTATAAAGCCTGCAATAGAACAAACACGTGTATTTAGAAGCAGAAGCCAGTAAGTCTGACGCCAGTCTAACCAAGGGGTATTGGGTTGCCCGGGTAACTGGGTTGAGGAGGTCAGATAGGCAGTCGCTCCTTGTAAATCACTGGTACTTAGCTGAATCCGGTTAGACTGGAAGCCGACCCCAACATAGTTGGGAAAAGATGATGACTTTTTCAAGAAACCTTCCGTGGATATTCCAATTTTTTTTCTGGATGAATCTAAAATTATGTTAATCAGCATCATACCGATACTACTATACGCGAAAGGCACATCACAAAACTTATTAATATAACCAGTTTTATTTAACACAAATTCGATTTTTTGACGACCCACGTTTGTGGCACATGAGGAATTTCCCCAGTCTTTTTCACAAGTACCTATGTATTGCCTTGCGATACGTGACGGGGTAAATTGGAGGGGAAAATTTGCCAAGAACACGTAACGTCTGAATTGTGACTTTGACGTTCGTAATGTCGAGCGAAGTTTCAAGTGCTGGTTGTCTGGGAGAAATCGATGACTCTCCACGTCTTGTGCGGTGTTCGAATTTCGTACGTATCATTTCTAGATTTCAGGAAAAAAGGTTATTTTTTGTGAAGGTTTTGGCTCGAGGTACTTAAGTAATACAAGTATTGAATATGTTTAGCGCCGAAAGAGCTATAAAAGTATCTTTATAAGTTTGAGCAGCTGTTGTCATATTCCAATTGAAATGATCTTGTATTATTGCATCGTTACAACAATCTGTCTCAATATGATGAAGAAGAATCCTATTAGTTGAGAATATTTTTTTAAACGAATTATTGCTCATAATTTTATTTATTGGTTATGTCATCACCGTCGAATTACCGAGCTGAGGGTCCTGGGTTCGATTCCCGGCACGGTCGACATAATTTGTGTGATGAGCATTCTTGTTGGCATGACTGTGGTCTGGGTATGTAAATTATAATATGTAGTTAATCGGTTGTGTTGGCACCCATAACACAAGCTAATCATATTACACCATGGGGCTAACCGACCGTACTATGTCAAAAAAGTGTCCCGATAAATTATTATTATCGGTTTTATCACATAATTGCAGACAAATACTCGGCATTATAAAATAAATAAACAGTAACTATAGCCAGTAATACAGTATTAGATATATATTTAACTAGGCAATGCTATCCGACGCCTGACAAGCTATTGAGCTGCCAATCACGAATGTGAAATGCTTTGACAAGCGGAAACCATACTTGATACATATCTCAAATTGTTCTCACATTCTGAGCTGCATGCTCAAATGTATTAGGTTTAGGCGTGGTTAAAAGATTGACATTTGAAGATTTATTGACCTCTTAGCTAGAATATAAATGAATTTTAATACCTTTCATAAGTACTCATAGGGGAACTCGTGGCTAAGTAATAGCCGCACGGGTCAATCGATCTTAGGATAAGCAACGCTTGGCGCGGTCGTTCTGTGGATGAGTGACCATCTTGTCATGACGAGTTCTTCCGTGTTTCGGAAGGCACGTCAAATTCGTCGGTCCCGACTGTCATTTGTACATCTTTGGCAGTCGTTACAGGTTATCAGATGCTAGAAAGTGTGACAACCACTCTTACCAAGGGGTTTTGGGTCGCCCAGGTAAATGGGTTGAGGAAGTCAGATAGGCAGTCACTCCACGTAAAACACTGGTACTCAACTGCATCCTGTTAAGACTGAAAGCTGACCCCAACACAGCTTGGGAGAAGGCTAGGCAGATGACGAAGTTCTCATACAATAAAACAGGCTAAATATAGTACGTGATATAAGTTAATTAAAACTGAGAATAAATTATTAGCGTTGATAATAATAATTTACATTACAAAATAACAATAGGTTAAAATTATATCTACATTACAAGGCATAATTAGCTCTGGCTTTAATTACAAAACAGACAACCAAATTATAAACAACAATTATAAAACATCAACACGTTATACCTGAAACATAAATCGGATTTACCTATTTATAGAATTATCAATATTTCGTCTGATATGTAATATTATTTATAATCTTAAAGTTAAATTAGTATAGTGACATTTACTTAACTAGTTTCATGTATACCTCTCTGGTGTTATGTTATAAGTTGTATAATACGATAATCAATCATTTGGAATTATCAGTACAGTCAAAGACATTAGAACAGTATGATGCAAAAATAAAACTGTTACTTATTTTACACAACAAATGGGTCGTCATCGCGATGTAATTATGAATGTATAAGACACCTCTTTTCTCCCAACGTTTTTGCTGAATTAAACTAATCTTGACCACGGTCACAAGTAACGAAAATTGTAAAAAGTAACTTGTTAAAAAATCTGTTTTCCTTCGCCTGTTCCTTTGCACCTGCTCAGCAATGGCCTTTCCACACTTGCCAATCCTTTGAACGATTCACCAATCTGTGTGGCCCGAGTATACATCGTAGTCTAAGGCCTACCCCGTCTTCGGTGTCTGTCTCGGCATAAACTCTGAATGACAATCCCAACCATCCGTATGCATTCATCTATCATCTCCAGCCCTGTTCCATTTTAATATTGCCTTCTTTTGGTCTACATTATTGTCTCTAATTCTTGGACTTAACACCGTGTTCTGCTTGCGAAAAAGCCATATGCTAAAAAAATAATCAATTGGCACTGCATTTACGATTCTCAAGAAACAATATAACAAAACTATAACCTGATACTCGACAGGAAAAAACAGCATAAGAACCTCTCATTAAAAATGACGAGGCAGGACCTAGGAAAGTCATTCGAGCTCGGGAAAATCGGACGCGAGGGGGACGTAAAACGCAGTCTCCAGACAAAGAGACGACTACATTTTTTATTACACAATGAATCTTAGAAACGTGCTGCAAGTAAAACAACAGCTTCCTATTGTATGTTTGAGATCCTATAATTTGCGGATAGTTATTAAAAGCGAGAGATTATTTCCTTGGTGTTGCGGTGTTACTTTGGTAGATTACTATTTTGCAGTAATGTTCTTAAACCTAGGTTTTTTTTATACGAGGTGTAACGGAAAGGGGGTGTACATCCGAAGGGAGATCCATGTACTAGTAAACCTGAAGAAGTCTAAAAAAATCGAAATTCGTAAAATAAATATTGAACGTTTCATATAAAGTTTGAAATTGCCGCCTAAGTTAAAAAGTTTGAAATTGTATGATATGAGGAGTTCGTGTTATAATTCTCAAATAATCAACAATAGGGTACAGTTAAGATACTGGACATTCCTATACAGCAAGTTGCCTGTTCAATTACATTTCAAAGTGAAGTGAATTCCCTCTTTGAAAAGGTAAAAGGCAATATTTAACGTAAACCATTCACCCGCCGAGCTAAGCCCGTGTGCAAAAGAGAAAAATCCACTGGAACATTTTACTCCCCCTGTATAGCCGCGTATATTTTAACCCCTTCAATAGGTCCGTGACACGGCTAGTGGGGGATGAAAATTCGTGGTGGAGCTGGTAGTTGAGGGTTGAAGTTGGATAGTACTGGAGAGAATTCGTATTCATGATGGGATGCTTCATTGCTCTTTTTCGGATATTTACAGCGGTTTCGACACATTGAGAAGAAGAAATGTATAGGAAACTACGTTTGTTACTAACAATAGACATGATTAAAAGGAATAGTATGAGAATTTAAGTAAATAAGCGGTTTTCTCTATCGTCATAATATTCTTTTTATGTAATTTGTGTTTATTAACAGAAAAGTCGTTGTGGGTAAATAGTAAATAGGAAACTTTATTACAGTTTTGTATACATTTTGCTATGAAAAGGTTACCTATTTGTGTCTATTTTAAGTTTCTGACTAACAAGTTATTGACTGTCGTAGATCGATATACGTATCACACAGAATCTAGCCACACCTATGACTACAGCACGTAATTTGCTTTTAAAAACCCATTATTTTCTGTGGACATTTCTCTTAATTCACATAAAATCCCGTACCAAAAGCTTTTCCGTGCGAAATTCCGAATTAGGTAGAGGACGGTTCAAAATAAAACTCTCTTTTATCGGCAAACAATTTTAAACTCAGCGGTCCAGCTAATTCACATACGTAAAAAGGTGCCCAAAATCCGTGCGACAACGAATTGACACTTTTTATCTTGGGAGATAGCTAGTGCAATCACTCGGTCCACTGAACGGGTTAATTAATGAAATCTATTAACTTCCCTCTACTCCTTAGGGACGGGAATTGCTTGCGGATTTTTTGCTCGGTCATCCTATCTAGCCAATTTCCAACTGTTCGCAGCTGTGTTGGTTTTCATTTTAAAAGTAGCGTAAGTAGTGACACGGTGCAACACGGTACGCGTTGCGTCGCCCGATGGGAACGCTCAGATTTTATTCTGTTGCGATTTCAGTAACTGAGGTTTAGTTTGGATCGGCCGGAATTGATTGCGGATTTATTTGATGCGGTATTTTTAGGAAGATACTAAACTGGACTTTGGTGGTGGGGACCTTTTTTCACCTCAATGGATATTTATATAATCAAACAATACATATATATATATTTTGGTAAAATTTACTATACTCGTATACTAGCTTCTGCCCGCGACTTCGTACGCAGATCCAGTCGCTTATGCCAGCGACTACGGGGTCATCAAAAGCGAAGATTTGAAACGTTTTGTGATACATGCCTTAATGGTTGAACAGTCGAGCTTAGTTTGTTTTGATTTGTTCATAATTTAAAACAAATTGTATATAAATAAATATCAAGGCTATCACTTCAATTTTACCTTTTCGTAATCATGGAAAATGGTTGATAATAGTTATTTGATGTAGGTAACGATAAACTATTGATTTATGTAAACAGTAAGTCGTGGTGGCCTAATGGTTAAAGAGACAAGTGTGAGGGCGTGGGTTCGATTCCAGGTCGGGCAAGTACCAATGCAACTTTTCTATGTTTGTATGTACTTTCTAAGTTGGACACCAATGACTGTGTTTCGGATGGCACGTTAAACTGTAGGTCCCGGCTGTCATTGAACATCCTTGGCAGTCGTTACGGGTAGTCAGAAGCCAGTAAGTCTGACGCCCTGAGTAAGACGACGCTGGGTTGCCCAGGTAACTGGGTTGAGGAGGTCAGATAGGCAGTCGCTCCTTGTAAAACACTGGTACTCAGCCGAAACCGGTTAGACTGGAAGCCGACCCCAACATAGTTGGGAAAAAGGCTCGGGAGATGATTATGTAAACAGTTATATGAGAAACAGCTAGTGACTTCGGTAAATACTACAATATGATAATACAATCACGTGATATACTGTTTTCACTTAGCAAAAATTTCAAGCGATTTCATTGTTAAATAATAATTTATACTTTGAGATGGGACTCATTTTTTAGTTGTGTAGTTTCCAAAATATTTTAGATACTAGTGAAAACTTTGAATGCAAATCAATTAAATACAACAGGAGAAAATTGCTATCGAATTTTGATAAGTACACATACCTATTATTATTCGTGACTGTACGAAAAAAAAAAAACATAATATTCCACTTATTTTTATGCACCCCGAACCCCTGAAACGGGACTACACATTTCCTCAAACATTATTTAGAATTCCATCTCCGTCCCAAGATAACATGTAGGTACTCAGAAGGCGTACAAAAGTGTAATAATATAAACAAGATAAGATTCGCAATTAAAAATAAAGGGGCTCTCGTTAAATGTAACAGTACATTGATGGGACACGCGTATACATATTCATGAATGTTCAGTATACGCGTTGTACCATGTAACTACGGCTTTAACGTTCCTGGTGTGTTCCGAGGTATCAGCAGGAAGAGGATTTAATATTTTCTCGTTGATTATAATTACTTAAAATTTATATTTTTATTCTTCGGTCGGTCTGTATATCTTGGACACCAATGACTGTGTTTCGGATGGTCTTTAACTGTAGGTCGCGGTTGTCATTGAACATCCTTGGCAGTCTTTACGGTAAGTCTGGCGCCAGTCTAACCAAGGGATATTGGGTTGCCCGGATAACTGGGTAAATAAGGAGCTATTATAATCTGACCTGAGGAGGTCAGATAGGCAGTAGCTCCTTATAAAACACTGGTACTCAGCTGAATCCGGTTAGACTGGAAGCCGACCCCAACATAGTTGGGAAAAGGTTCGGGAGATGAGGTGGGTTGATGAACAGAATCAGTAAATTTTATTCATATTACAATTACGTAAGTAAAATTACGTCATCTTTCTAATGCCACCAAATTATTGCCAAAACCCCGTTATTATTTCATATTCTGATATTATATAACGGTATATCATTGTAAGGATTAATATTAGAACAATATGGATAATTAATCAGAATTGTATGTATGTGTGGATATACCCTTAATATACACACATATTGTTAATAACTAATCATACTTCCATGTTGAACTAGCGAGGCAACTAGTTGGGTATGTATTTTAAAACTGATAACATCACATTTGAAACAATCCCCATATTGAAAATACTATTAAAGAAATCAATATATTATAGCAATCTGATCTCTCTCCGGATATGGGTTAGCCGACCTATCGCACGAGGAGAATGAGAGTATAGAGAGTGCACCTGTGTCTTCGCAAATGCTTGTGCATTATTATTATATTCTACGCAGCTGATCTCCTTCAGAGAGAACAGCCACCGCTGCTGACAATCGGTCTGGACACTATTATAATCAAATATCTGCCTAGCCTTTTCCCAAGTAATGTTGGGGTCTTTGTATAAACAAAATACTGCTACTTTGTATGGTCACCCAATTCAAGGATGCAAGTTATCACATGACAAAAGGCAGAACAGTACAACTCTCTTAATGCCACATAAATTAGTCCGCGCTCAACCATTTTGGCACCCGAAGTCAACCGACAACCAGAAAAAATCATAATTGAGTCTGAAATGCTACTGAGGATGCGCAATATTTTGGTGAGATATAGGTATGTAATCTGCAGGCTTAGCATGGCGATTTTATATCTATTCTCTCAAGAAAAGACAAAGCTTTTTCTGCTATGTCAACATGTCTTCTGCCCAAGCATGGCGCGACCTGTCATCTCGCATATAATCACTTGTAGACTTATGTCAATCGAAGAAAAGAAAAATTACTTCAAAAAATGTCAAAAGAAATCTTACGTCAATCTGTCACTTTTCTGTCATTATGTTCATTCTCCGGTAGACAAAACTTGTTTCTGTTAATATTTTAACAAAAAATGATGGGTACTAGTAGCGCCATATGTAAATTAAAAGTGTTAAAGATTAGTGGCAAAAGGTTTTTCACAGAAAGCTGGCACAGACTATCATGAAACTTTTTCACCTGTACTCCGTTATACTACTTTAAGGTTGTTATTTTCTTTAGCAGTAAAACTAGACTTAGATATACAACATCTAGATGTCACCACAGCGTTTCTTAATGGTTTTTTGAATGAATCTGTGTACATGCAAAAACCTGTATTTTATAAAGATTGTAATGATGATGATAACAAGGTATTAAAGCTTAAACGTGCCATCTATGGACTCAAACAGTCATCACGTGCTTGGTATCAGAGAGTCAATGATTACTTAGAGTCTTTAGGATATTTAAAATCTAAGTATGAACCTTGTTTGTTTACAAAGTTTGAAGGAGATGCCAAAGTTATAATTGCATTGTTTGTCGATGATTTTTTTGTGTTTTCTAACAGTAAAATGGCAACTAATCAGTTAATACAAGACTTGAGTAGTAAATTTAAGATTAAAGATCTGGGTCCTATAAAGCAATGCTTAGGCTTAAGAGTGAATAAGTATGAAAATGTTATAACTGTAGATCAAGAACAGTATGTAGAAAGCTTGTTAAAAAGATATAACATGTCACATTGTAAAACTGTGGATACTCCTATGGAGATTAATTTAAGATTGGAGAAATCTCAGAATAGTTTTTGTGATAAAAATATTCCATATAGACAACTGATAGGCAACTTGATGTATTTGGCTGTTTTAACTAGACCAGACATAGCTTACAGTGTATGTTATTTGAGTCAGTTCAATAATTCATATGATGAAACACATTGGAAACATTTAAAAAGAATATTGAAATATTTGAAAGGTACTAAAAACTATGGTCTTGTTTTTGTAAAAGATAATTCACTCATAGAAGGATATGTTGATGCAGATTGGGGTTCAGATTCAAATGATAGGAAATCTTTTTCTGGGTTTTGTTTTATGTTGTCTGGTACAGTTATTTCCTTTGAATGTAGGAAACAAAGAAATGTTGCTTTGTCATCAACAGAGGCAGAGTATATTTCTTTATCAGAAGCCAGTAAAGAGGCTATATATTTAAAGAATTTATTGTTTGAAATTTTAGGTAATTCAGAAACAATTACTTTGTATAATGATTGTCAAAGTGCACAAAAGCTTATTTTGAATCCTGTTTACCATAGAAGGTCTAAACATATAGACATAAGATATCATTTTGTTAGAGAGGCAGTTGCAAATAAGTTTGTTAAAGTTGATTATTTAGAAACAGCTGAAATGCCAGCAGATATCTTTACAAAAAGTTTGGGGTCTATAAAGCATAAATATTTTACAAAAAAGCTTGGTATATTATCTGTTTCAAAGTTTTCATGATTTTGTTAAGCGGAGGTGTTAATATTATAACAAAATATGATGGGTACTAGTAGCGCCATATGTAAATTACTTTTGTTTATCTGTATCCTGACATTAAATTTAGTCTATTGAAAAAGCCACTCTGTGTATTATTATTTGTTTCTACGGTTGCCATGCTAAGCCTGCTGTTTGTGTGTGTTGAGTTGTTATTTAAATTTTTGTTTGTATTACTGTGTACTTGTATGACCTAACGAGGCTGATATAGCACAGAAGTGCTTAAGCCTTATAACAATAACTGATATTAAAAAAAATGCTACGGAAAATGCCGGGAGGAATAAAGAAAGTCTTGATGAAGTATCACAGAAAATAGAAATGTAATGCGCTTTTAACCTCATGTAGGACACAACATCAGATAAATCACTGTTCCCACCAACAATTGCATTACACAGACAAAATAAGTAATTACAGGCGCATAATATAAAATTCCCAGGCCATGTAATTAAAAAATACCTTGCAATAAAATTAAGAACATTAAAAACAAAAACTTATTCAGTTTCGCGTGCCTCACGTACCTTCGGATAAACGCGGTGATTCGCTCATTTCACCGGCAATTTGTTCCCGGTTGTACCGGGAACAGGGCACGTATCAGATAAACTGAGCCCAATTTGTGAAAGAGATCTGTATTCAGTAACTAAGAGAGGAAATACAGTTTTGGTAGCCACGTTTTGAGGACTATTAAAATTAGAATTATTAAACATTGTAACAAGTTTCAATAATTATATGTGAGTGGGTAATAATGTATATCCAAATTTATCGGAACACTAACTACCACAATTATTGTCATTACATTAGTACCCATATATGTATATGTATCTATTATTACAATCATAAAATTTCTATTTCAAGACGAGCATTTTAAACTTCTATCATCATCATCCCCCGAGCCTTTTCCCAACTATGTTGGGGTCGGCTTCCAGTCTAACCGGATTTAGCTGAGGACCACTGTTTTACCAGGAGCGACTGCCTATCTGACCTCCTCAACCGTTACCCGGGCAACCCAATACCCCTTGGATAGACTGACGTCAGACTTACTGGCTTCTGACTACCCGTAACGACTGCCAAAGATGTTCAATGACAGCCGGGACCTACAGTTTAACGTGCCATCCGAAACACAGTCATTGGTGTCCAAGATATACTTAGAAAATGCATACAAACTTAGAAAAGTTGCATTGGTACTTGCCCGACCTGAATCGAACCAGGTATAAACCATTAAAAAAAAAACCATTTTAAACTTCTATATCTGTGTAAATACCAAAGATTTTTGATGTTACAATTCATATTAATAATGTGTATACAGTCTACACCTTATAGAACAATATTTCTAGATAAACTATACACTCGTACGTGCTTGCGGCGCTCAGTTATAAAATTAAATAAAATACAAAAATGATGTTTTATGTAACCGTAGTTGGAATGAATGGATTTTTATTTTTGTTTCGTAGTTATTCTCTATTTTGTGTCTATTTTATCGCAGTTTTCGTAAAGTCCCAAAAGAACTACTGCCACATAGAATTAAGCTTTTCCAAGATTGTCTCTGGGATCTGTCTCCATGCGTAATATTATCAAACTCAAAATAATTTATTCAAACTTGGCTTCAAAACGGCACTTTTTGAACGTCAAAAATTACAAAGGACTCAAAACGCCGACCACTGTTTTTCACCTATCTGCGACAAATGCCGTTTACTTCAAGACAAACACAAAATTATGTATACAAATTAAGCTGATAAATCAGCATTTTCGGACGTCAAAACATAAGACAGCCTCCAAAACGCCCACTCTTCAGCAACACATAAATATATCTATCTGTAGGTTTGAAGAACCGAATATGTATAAAAATAAGTCCAATTTCAAATTATTTAAGAGAAAACAAAAAATCTTTTCACATGATAAATAATAATTAAAATCAAAACTATCACATATTGGCTAGCACACGGCTTTATTAATTAAATGCTTCTAACTTCAATTAAAATTAAAAATATTTCTAAGGAAAAATAAAATACCATCACAATAAAATAAATATTTGATACGTAAGTTTTTACCCAATTAATATTGGTTCTATCCTCAATTTATTGTAAAAGGAATCCCTCAGCCGATTCAAGTGAGGTTTGACCCGAACCTTCATTATTTTTCTAGTTATTCTAACTTTACCAGTTACCAGTTTTGAGGGTTCCGAGTATTTTGAAAGTGTAATTCTAAAATAAATTATGATTGAAATAGTTTATTTAAGTTGTAAAATTTTAATATAGCATTAATTATGTGGCGTATGTGATGATAACAGTTATTTGATCAATGGCTCATCCAACAATGTCAAATTATCCCAAAGTGCACATGAGTAACATATTTTTTTTTATTGAAATTAATTAGATAGTAACACACAGTACAATTATTAGAACATGACCTATATTTTGGCAGTTCACTAAACTTAAAATACACAATACCTACATTTCTTTATATTTTATGTTGTATTTTATATTTCTCATTTAAGTATTGGAGTAGACGTAGATGAATTGGACGACTTCTGTTTATATGTACATATATGTATGCATATAAAAATTCCTCCAAATGGGATTTAGATTTACTAAAAGAATTTTTCAATTAAGTTCAGTAATTCCTGAGATTAGCTGGTTCATGACAACAACCATACAAATAAAGAGATTCTTTAGTTTTTTTTATTATTGTATTCTATTTATATTAGCATAGATTCTGCAGTTCATACCACTTTACTTGTATAAAGCTAACATTTTTTAACGTAGTTGGGAAACGACGAGGCCGATACAACCTCGTGAGCCAAAGAAATCAGTTTATCAAACTCCTTGAACTTTGATAATAAATTTTAAATGTCACATAGTCTTAACAAAACCTTGCCAAACTAAGTTTACCAAAAATCCCTTTCACCCCGGAACTTGGAAATAATCTCGAAGGCGAAAATAGGTCCGATGGTATCTTCATAGAACAAACTTTGTCTCCTGGTACTCTCTTACTACTAATTAATCTGCCTAGCCTTTTCACAACTATTTTGGGGTCAGCTTCCAGTTTAACTGTATGCAGCTGACTACAAGTTTTTACATGGAACTGCCTATATTTTTCTTATCGGAGGAAATCCTTATGGACTATCCTCCGCCTGGGAAGAGGTGGAGGGGTGTGCGTTAACTGCCTCTCTGACCTAACCCTTCGTAAGACTAGTTGTCAAACTATCTGGCTTCTGACTACTCCTCACTACTGCCAAAGAAATTTTAAATAGAAACCAGGTTCCACTAATTTAGCGTGCTTACGAAACACGGTGGGATGCAAAATGCTCACCCATCCACGGACCGACCGCGCCTACCACTGCTTCACTTTATAGTCTATTGATCAATGTGGCTATTACATTGGCACGAGATCCTTCCATTAGTCTCTTACGACTAATTAAAAGTATACAATGTTAAAACAAGCATAATTTCTTGAGCAAACCTCTCAAGTTGTACGTAACATGCAGGAATATTATTCTATTCTAAGAAAGAGCAGTATCTACTTAAGTTATAATAGAGTTCCTACAGCATAGAATCCAAAATTGTGTAGATTTTTGTACCCTCCAAAAATCCGGGACTCTATAGTTCCGTGGACTAAAAGAGACATTACAAAAATAATAATAACAATTAAATTCATAAAAAAAAGTTTTCTAAGCTAATTTCAACTTTGTCGCTGAAGCATATGGTTCAAAGTTGATTGGGAAAATTTTGACAGTTTCGGGTGGAATGATGAGCTGGCGTTTGTACCATGACAATCACAATGTGGTGCGTGAAGTTCTGTTTTCCTAGTTAGGTTATAGAATAACCTGTATTAAGGAAAATCTGGATTATAACGCTAATAGTTTTCTTTGAAGGGAGAGAGTTAAAAAAGTACGATACTAAAAAAACCGAGTCACTGCTAGCCGGATATTTCAAAGTATTGAGAAACCCTAATAAAATACGAGCTTACCTGGAAATGAAATGTCATGATTTCATATTCCGTATTTTCACTTACACCCAAAAGATTTTCGATGTAGTACGAATGTTACACAACACAGTAGGTGGAAAAGCAAATATTATAAACGAGGCAACTAGAGAGAAGTTCTTTTGTCTACCAAAGTAATATTAGTACCTATAATACGTATAATATATACCAACCAACCCTATCATAAACTATTTCAATACGTACTCACTAAGCTCTCCCAAATACGTACCCACTCAACGTTCCATTTCAATTATAATCAAATCATATGTTGTGACGTCATACCATTGAACCAATCGTAAACTTGTATATCGAAGAGGCGTCTTCTATTCACCTAATGAAGATCGATATCCGTCGTCAATGAGTACCTGTTACGGGGTTGTTTAATTTATTCGGGTCCGGGAAATTAGCATTAATACCGATACCAGCCGATGTTATAATTGGGCCTTTTGTTTATTTCGACAGTCAGGGAATGGTACAATATGAGCCTCTAAGTACGGGTATATATGGTAATGTGATTGATTTTGATGCTCAATGTTTGTTCTTGAAAAATAATATGACTTGGTGACGAGAAAAGAGTCTTGATATGAAAAATCTTTCCTTAGTTACAGAAAGTTCAGCTTAAAGCCGTACTTTTCAATGATTCGTTAAATATTGCCAGCATTAGGGCCAGTTTCACAGGTTGCTGATAAGTTCCAGATAGTTTATCTGGCAGATAATTTCATACAAATTCTGTTCCATTTTTAATTTATTTGGTAGATAGTGGCTATCCGTAACCTGTGAAACCGGCCCTTAGGATACAAAATTATTGTATTTTAATACATTGTATCAATCACCAACTTCCACTCGGGGCTAATTTAATGCAAGTTTATTAAACTATCTAACGATCTAACCCAAAACCTCGTATAGTTGCGCTCTACGACTACTAGACCATTTTTGGTGATAATTTTGTATCAAACACATCTAGTTTCTAACTAATTTAACCAAAACTTGTATATTACATAAGGATAATATCAAATACTACTGAAACTATCCTGCATCCTATAACAGTTAGAGTGCAACGCATTGAACAGAATGCTGCAGTCATTCGCGTGCCAATGCTCCACGCTCGCTAAGTATAAGCTTGTCATTGAAACTGTTTCGTTATGTGTTGCTATCTAGTAAGAACGCTTTGACTACGTCGCGAATGCACTAACGATGTTTCGTGGCAAAATATTTATGAAATCGTGACATCGGTTGTGTTTTTAATTAATTTTCTTAATTAAGCGCGGTTAATTTTGGGCTTGCATCCTACAACCATACTCCAAGCATAGGTGTCTCATTCTAAGTACGGATGCCAGTACATCAAGCTTCCTGAAACTATAAAATTTTTCCATTCAACTTTGAACCATATGCCTTAGGGATAAAGTTGAAAATCTATTAAAGAAATTTGACAGATTATAGTCTGTTCTTCTTAAGTTTTTGAATCAACTCCTGTAACAACGACTTACAAGTACAATAAATAAGAATCGTCTGTAATGTAATACTAAGTCAAATGAACTTAATGATTTCTCCTCATCAGAACCGCTATCTCTTTTGACGGGGCCACAACCTAAGCGTTTGTTGAATGTTGCTTTTGAATAATGGATTCGACGGTTGACACAG
Organism: Heliothis peltigera; assembly: GCA_958496145.1. Taxonomy (NCBI): domain Eukaryota; kingdom Metazoa; phylum Arthropoda; class Insecta; order Lepidoptera; family Noctuidae; genus Heliothis; species Heliothis peltigera. Next base: position 1,036,239 of record OY292327.1, read on the forward strand.
CGAAGCTTGGCTTCATGATTGACAACCGAGATTGTGAAATTGATTAGAGTTTAGCGACAACAAACGTGTTTTCCGCACCAACTCCTAAAAACTGATGAGACTGCTCAACAGTCATCAATCAACTTATTGACTTGAGGTACTAACAAAGGAAACGTCCACTTTACGCTTTTTAACTGAGATAAGCACCGTATTGTGAAGATTGTGTAACAAAATACAGCTTCAGTGCAAAATCCATTCGCTTTAAAATTTATATTATGTTGCTAACAAATTGTCACCGCGCTTAAGCTGCGGTCTCACACGACTATAAATTTAAGTCGTAGCTTCCTTAGATATATTGGGATTAGTGACGTTATGCTATCAGCAGAAGCAGCTTTCAGAAACCGGGATAAGCCACACTGGAGTTTTTTCTTTATTTTCATGGTAGTAAAGTCGGGAATACAACGCGATGAATCTTGCGATTCTCGCTTCCTAAAAGGAAAATGTGCGGATAATATTATTGTTCCATATTATTAATCTAATATTACGAGAATGTTAATTAGTGCGTCTTTACATTGAGTAGCAAGCTCCGTGGAGAGTATAAAATTGCTTATTCAACAATTGTTATTACTTCTCCTTAGGGGATTTAGCTGGATCTTCATTTTAAATTAAAGAAATGTTAAACAGAAATTAGGTTTACGTCGCCTTTTCTCTTTATCTCGAACTGTTACTGAAGACGAGCTCTCACTTGAGTACACGTTTCGCTAAATTATAAGCTTGCCATGAATAATTTTGCAATCTCATTGTGCTTTGTTTTACGTCGATCAATAAGAGATGCTAATAACGTGTTTATGGAAAATACAGTTTGTTAGCTTTAGTAAACATTTGAGGTTTAGATACAGCCAACAATAAAAGGAATAACTTCCTAACTTTTTCATTAAAAATAAGCGATCAATATTAGCTTGTGACCCCATTGACGCAATGATAACCACACTGGACTGTCGTGCTGAGGGTCACAGTTTAAATTATCGGTACTGTCGACATTTGTGTGATGAGCATAATTATTGGGTATGGTGTATTTATAAATCGCAGTTAATATGTTAGCACCCGTAACACAAGCTGATCAGTCGCTTACAGTTTTTGGCTAACCGACCGTGTGTGAAAAAGGTGTCATGTTTTTCTTTTCCTTAGCCTATACTGTCCCACTGTATGTCTCGGATACCATTGACTGATTAAAGGTGAAGGAAAACATCTCCAAGAAACCTGGATTATAAAGTCTGAAATCACCAACCCGCATTGAGTAAGCGTGGTGATTAACGCTCAATACTTCTCTGTGTGAGAGTATCATCATCATCAGCATTTTATCGTCCCACTGCAGGCTGGGTACAGACCTCCCACAAAGACTTCAATCTATCTCTGTCCGAGGCGTGCGTCCCAACCCTCATCAATACAATAATTACCAGTCAATTTTCCTTTGATTTGAAAATACCGATGCATTACAAATTAAGCCATTGATATCATTAGGGCTGATACACACGAGTATTGGCGTAGGTCGTTCAATTGATCTTCAGTGTGAATACAGCGTTATTCTGTTATGCGTAGAGCGGAATGCGATCGCTATGCTGATAATTTAACAGTAGAATTAATTTGTGTGCGTTGTCCGTCTAGAAATAGATTGGATGACCTATAGGAAGGTTGATTATTATACCTATAGGATGGATTGCGTGAAAGTTGATATGGCTAGAAAGAATGTAACTTGTGAGATGACAGCAGATAGAAGAGCGTGGAAGACAAAAACATGCTGCGCTGACCCCAAATAAAACTTGGGATAAGGGCAGGAGGATGATGATGATGATAGGAAGGTTGATTATAACTTATTTAGAGTGTCGTGTCCTGAATTATTTCCACACGGGCATGTAGTTATAGATTCAGTTGAATAGGTTGGAGGGTGTTTGAAAAATTTGTCGTTTGCTTAACGCGCTAATCTCAAGAACTACCCGACAAGTTTTAAAAAATATTTCAGTGCTGAATAGCCCGTTTATCGATGAAGGCTACTAAATACCTACTACTGTAGGTTTTTGTGGGTGAGTGCAGCTCCCACGGGACACGCATGAGTGACGCTGCTGGCAGAAGCTAGTAGTCAATATATGATTTATACATACATAGTTCAATAATTTCTATGAAAATATAATTAATTAATCTTTCAATTATCGAACTATTTAATCGAGTGTGTTATACCAAATTCAAATTAATTATATGTATGTTAAAAACAGGTTCTATTTTCATGGAAACACTAATAATACTGGTATGCCAAGTAAAACAATAGTGATTATATGTCAAATGGGCGTGGCCAGACTTGTACGAAAGGTCAAGTCAGACACAATTCCAAGAAGCGAAATAGAAACGTTTTAAAATTTCATATTGTTAGTATAAACCCAAAAAAGCATATTTTGTTAAGAAATGGATCGATAGAGTCAGTTGGTGTCTAAGATATACTTAACACAAATCACTTATAAAAGTTACATTGGTATTTTCCTGACCTGGAATCGAACCCACACACTCCCACTTAAGGTTGTATCGAGTATTTCTAAGATTGAGAGTTTTGATCCTGAAATGAATAATTTTGTATTATATTATAGAGAAATATGATAAAAACGAGCAAGAAACTCCAATGACCCATGATAATACATATATTAAAACACAATCTATTCCCAAACCCATAAATAGGGAACCCAACCCATAATCTCGGGAACTATTGGTCCAAGTTGAAAGAATCATGACATTTGTGCATTTTCGGATAAGGGTTTAGTGTTAATCCTGGTTTTCAAAGAAGTTTCTACAGGATTCGATAGAAACAGAGAAACGAGAAACTGGTAGAAATGAAATAGGCGCCCAATTTAATCTTGTTATTCAAAATTTTTGGAAACCAACTTGACATAAACTCATAAATCAAATAGGTAGAAACTGTGTCAAAACGCAGGAATCTCAAAGGACTGTTCTCACAGCTATCATTGGTCTGTAAATGTCAATATTATCTTGAAATGCCAATATTCCAGTGTTCTGATTACGCGATATATTATTACTGGCTCATGGTTTGTATGTAAACAGGCTGGTTTGGTTCTATTCTGTTTAATTGGTAAATGTAATGTGATTTTCTAGGTACAAGAAGCAAAGGTAAGTAGCCGTTAGCCTAGTGGTTAAAGCCCCTTCTTGAGTACGAGAAGAGACCTGCAAGCTTAGCATGGCGATTTTATATCTATTCTGTCAAGAAAAGACAAATCTCTTTCTGTCAATGTCAACCTGTCTTCTGTCCGGAGGTCCGAGCATGGCGCTACCTGTCAACTCGCATATAATTACTTGCAGCCTTATATCAAACGAAGAAAAGAAAAATTACTTCAAAAAATGTCAAAAGAAATCTTACGTCAATATGACACTTTTCTGTCATTATATCCAATCTCCGGTAGACAAAACTTGACTCCACGGTTGACATGCTAAGCCTGCTCAACGTAGTCTAAAATCAATCTGCCTTCAATAACTCTCTTTTTGTTTTTTTTTCTTCAATATTTGAGCAATTAGAGTTGCTTGGAAACAAAATGAGCATCATGACTCCGTTAGAGCAATGGTAACAATTACTGCCAAGCCAACTGTGTGATGAGCTCGTTGGCTGTGGTCTGGGTGTTGAAATACGTATTAGTAAATATATATGTAATTTATCAGTTGTGTAGGCACCAATAATACAAGCTAATCAAGAGCTTACCATGGGTCTAACCAACCGTATGTGAAAAGGTGTCCCGATATTTAAATGACTGTATTTGATATCAACAATAATTTATTCTTGTCTGGACGTTAAAAGAGATCCTTGCGTTTGTTTCGGCGTTTCTTCTCAAGGTTATCAGTTAGGAAATACCGATCTCATCTATTTTTGAAAAAAAAAATGTATTTTACATACCTATAGTGTTACACTTTTGTAGCACGCCATACCAACCTTCACCTTTTACCTCAATATTGGTAGAAATAAATCACAAAATGTTTACGTCTACTTGGGTTCGAATAAACTTTGTCCGTGAGTTTTGTGACTTTGTTATAGTTTGTGAACCCGTCTGTCCAGCCAAAACTACTACGAGTTTTACCCCTGACTTCGTTCGCGTGTATGTTAGACTTCGGTGAACAAAGTTCTTCATTCCTTTGCAAGTTTTTTGCTGGGGCATGTTAAAGTCGTTCATTGGAGTTCAAATTGGCATTTAGTTGGTTTGAATTGGTATCGAGTCAAATTTTTAGACAATGGTAGCTTTTAAGTCTGAATATTTTTTTCTTATAACTGATAAAAAAATTATTTGATACCACATTTAGCGTGTTTTATTATCTAAAGATTTAAATGGCCTTTTTTTTCGTGGGAAATCATCAATAGACCCTTCCCGCTGAGGGTGCAGCTAGAGGGAGTGTCAGACTCCTACTGACTAAAACCCACTATGTTTCTTCTGAAGGTACCTGTGTCCCAGGGCCACGGTAACTCTTACTAACAACCCACAGCCCCGGAAGATTTCAAAGGTCTTGGGAGCACTAAAGACGTAGTAACACTAAACAACTTTAACGTTTATAATGAATGTAAAATCCTAATAGAAAAATATCCCCAAAAAAACCTCGTAAAACCTCCATGTATCAAACCTCTCAATCTAACAAGAGTTATCGAATAAAACTCAGTGTACACCGGCTATAAATTTGGACGCGAATCTTGCTAAGATCACGCACCTTTTCGCCGTCAGAGTAGCTCCTTGTCATGCAAAATACATATAGAACGCACGCAACGGCCCGAGGCGGTCACTTGGATATTAATTAACAGAAGTTCCACTTGACGCAAAGTCGATAGAACATAGTTTTGTTTGGCCTGACTATTACTTGCTTTTACGAAAAAAAAACCATTATTACTTTCAATAAATTAAGCAATCTGTCGCAGATGAAATTCAATAAACACATATTTTGTTATTTGTAATATATATATTTTTTTTGTGATTGGGAGCCATCATAACCCCTCCCTGCATGCACAAAGGAAGTGTCAGACTTTTACTGCATAGAACTTATCTTTGCTCCTTTTTATACCAGAGCCGAAGAACTATTTCAACAATCCCACAACCCCGATAGGCCACGATTTTAAGGGACCCCACACGAATTCTTCTTGGTTCAGTTCTTTTTTGACATTTTATTATGTTATGCAACTAGAATTTTATATCATTGCTTAATTCAGGTATTTTGAATTAAATTTGCCTGTACCTTCTGTTTTTACAATGTTATGGTGTCAATTTATTTTCAAAAGGAACAATGCAAAACAATAAAAAGTGTGGAACGTGCGAACGCCTATCGCGTGACCTTTGTACCTATAATATGAGCGGTCTGGCTCCATTCTGATATTTATTGTCGTTGTCATTTTTGTTTTCACATATTTTTAGTTCTATATTTTCGTGGCTAAGTAACGGCCACACGTCTCGATCGATCATATGGTTAAGCTATGCATGGCGCGGTCGATCCGCGGATGGGTAAACATCTAATCATAAAGATTCCCTTCGTGTTTCGAAAGGCACATTAAATTTGTGGGTCCCACACTGTCTAAGCCAATTAACTCAGCATTGGTGTCTAAGATATACTTACAAGCTACATTTTATAACTTAGAAAGTTTATATTGATACTGGCTTGACCTGAAATCGAACCCACACATTCGTACTTGAGAGGCTTTAATAACTAGGCTCCCACGACATAATATAAAAGAACAGAATTATAATATTTTCTTTACCGTGAAAGCCAGTCTACTAAATACTCAATGACTATTGATCAACTATCTTATCAGTACTTAAGAAGAGAGCTTTCTGACCTCAGAACCATTTAAACCTTGAAGTGTGGAATAATTGCATAAGAGGACGTAGTCATCAGCTTTGAATGGATTGATAGCTTTGGCGAGCGATGAAATTACGTAGAAGACAAGCGACATCACAAACTGCTAGAAGATTTTGAATATTCACCAAATGCGAGGACTCCCTTTGACATTTCGTGATTAAAGTAGCTATGTCAATGAAGGAACAAAGGATCATATTTTGGTCAGGAGCTGAACTTGGAGTTACTTAACGTCAATCACTGATGACAAGCTCGTAATATGAAATCGAGATGTAATGTTTTTATACGTAAGTCTCCGCCAAAAAGACTATAGCGTTCCGCTAGTCAGCAACATCGTAGGGACCCCTTAAGGCCAAGGTTTGCCTGTGCTGTAGTTTGTACGTAAGAGTTACCGTGGCCCTGGCACACTGGGACTTCCAGAAGGAACATAGTGGTTTGAATTCAGTAAGAGTCTGACACTCCCTCCAGTGGCAGGCTCAGTGGGAGGGGTCACCCCACTGTTTATAATTACATTTAATTACGATCATAATTTTTGGTAACTGTGGATAAATGGTTCTAGCTTATAGCTTAGACAATATTGGCAAAAGTAATAATCTCGCAAGCAATATTATGTTTAGTCGGCATAATATCGAATTAATTGGTTTGATACTGGTATATAATCAATTAATTAGTATCGAATTTATGAAATTGATATGATATGAGTGAGACATATGTATCTTGAAAAAATGATAATGTTTTTTTCGAGCATGATTTGTTGAAATTGTCTTATTTTCGTACAGTAAAATTGACAAATTAATTAAAACATCTTAACATTTGACAGCTGTTTACGACGTCGCCAACTATTGGAATACGCGCTCTCAACCTTATAATCCATCGAGCTGCGCGGTTTTTACTTAAACACGAGCTTGTTGTCTATAATACATAACCTTACCTGTGCAATCTAAAGTCCATAGTACTCAGAAATGCAATCCGTTTTAATCTTAAAGCCCCTTGCACATCAGTGACCTTACATCTTTGAAACATTTGCATCTGCATCATATATAATATGCGCCATTTTGCTAGCAAATCAAATGGATGCCAGCTTTACATGTGACAACCAAAATGGCGGCCACTTTATGAATAAAGTAGTTGTGTTGGTCACATGTCCTTTATCATGGTAATTTTTATGAACGCTATTTTGTTTTTAATTTTAATTCTTTTTTTTTATGGAAAGCATGTATGCTCTTGACATTCTCCTGTGTGCTAGAATTATTTTTAACTAGAGCTTTTTAATTTGCAAATATAATATTAAAGTGAATTTTGGAATGTTATTGCTTATGATGACTTATTGATCTATGAGTCCTTTGTGTTTAAATAAGGAATGACTATGCTTAATTAGTTTAATAGTTTCAAACAGTTTGTAGTTGCTCGTATTTGTTAGTTAATGCAAAGATTCTCTTCTATAGTCCTTCTTTAAAACGTTATATTTATAATCTAAAGGAACGTTTTTATTACGTAGCACTTAATGAAAGCCGTCATTCCACACTGCATTTCTCCCTTCACACCACTCTTCAGCCCCAATATGACTGATACAAGATCATACTAAATTCCTATACATCCTATAACATAATAGGTATACATATACAGACAAACATTATTGTTTGATGTACAGGTAATATCGATGACATGAAACTGGTTCTCGGTAAACTAGACCAAATCTCCTCAAATTGTAATTTATAGTCAGGTGATATCCAGATGACTGGCTGGTTGGTATTCTGTGACTATGGTTATTGTAAATTATGTTATGTATTTAAATTTAGAATAGTTTTTAGGTTAGATTTTTTTCAGTAATTCCTAGTCTTTATCTTTATGACCGAAACAGTCACGTAAAGATGACAATCAGTCACGACTACATGACAGACTTGTAAAAAACGAAAAGTCAGTTTTGATGAATATAATTCTCAATTCACTACTATATTCTAGGTGTTTATGGATGAATTCTTAGCTTGGCGCTGAGGGCACGTCTTTCTTTTTTATTTGAGGTGGCGATCAAATGATTAAACAGTCTAGGTACATAATGTATGAAGTTGTAACTTAGGACTAGTTCATATTGTAAAACTAGGTCTTACAAGGGCTTGGTTTTTTAACAAACAACCACACCCCCTATCACGTAAATTCGAGGTAAGATATTTTATCATAATAAACTTAATAAGCAGTGTTCGGATTTTCTGATAACATTTTTTATCTTTGAAATTGTCTGGCGAAATCGCCCGAAGCGAAAAGGTCCTGGTACATTTTTGTTTTTAATATTACCAGACGATTTCATTTTTTCCGTGTACAAATAAATAAGAGTACCTAAAGTATATATTGTTTTCTGTAATTATAATAATATCAAACAAACCAATTTGTTTTTCGATGAAACCTTATTATTTGGACATGATTATTATCATCCCTCGATCGTTAAATAAAGAAATGGGCTTACGGCAACAGCATCCGTAACCCAGATGTTCGCGATTCAGAATTATTTAAAGTGGAACGCCTTAAATGAATTAAAAATGTTTCAAGGAAGTAATAAATGCGGAGTATTTTTCATTTATTATTGTGACTGTACTAAAAATTTATGACTTACCTTCTCAGAGCAGATTTTTCAAAAGAATCAAAAACTCTTCTTTCTTGCCTCCATATGAGAGAAAACAATTTAAATGTGACAAATGAACTCAAATAATAAAACTTCAGTTTTTAAATTGTTTTTACATTAGGTATAGGATATTTTTATTACATACATATTTAAAATTTAAATTCAAATTAATCTAGAAATAAAATAAAAATAAAAAGGGTCATAAATTTTGTTTGAACAAACTAATATTGATAGCACAGTAGACATGTACAGACGCCAGCAGATCAACCTACTCCAATCTGTATTTTTTTTTCTTACAGATCGAATATTAAGCTCCCGCTTGGAATGAAAATCTGTTAAAGGATATTGATAGATTGAAGTAGGTTGATCTGCTGGCGTCTGTACATGTCTACTGTGCTATCAATATTAGTTTGTTCAAACAAAATTTATGACCCTTTTTATTTTTATTTTATGTGCGGTGTCTGCACCTACTTATTGTTATAATCTGAAAAATAATATACCGACGTTTTTTTCCATTTATAGCACGAAAACTGAGAGAATAAAAATATTTTCACACTCTAAAAGGCGATTTCCCTACACAGTGTTAGCTAAACCTTCACAGTATATATATAGTATTTATTTTGTCCAGGCTTTCGAGTTAGTCACTGATGGTCGGATTCAATGGTCAGTGCGTAGCGCAGATGGCAACACACAATCCAATTGAAGCCAAAATTCATTGTTTATTTAAAACTTGCTGTCATGGTACAGGCGTTTTAGTTAGAAAAAAGGCATATACTGAAATGAACAGCTTGTTGCTATGGATTTGACGTGAGAAGTGTTGTGTTGTGTTGAAGAGTTTTGTGTTGAACACTTTTGTGCTGAGGGTGCAGTCGGAGGGAGTGTCAGACTCTTACTGACTAAAACCCACTATGTTCTTTCGGGAGGTGCCTGTGTGCCAGGGCCACTGTAACTCTTGCGAGAAACCCGCAGCCTAGGACCTTGAAAGAGGTTTGTTTTCAACCTCGGTATGGTATGATTTTTATTTCTATATAAGTACCTACTTATAACTATCACTAGGTATTATAAAGCAGTTTGTTCACGATAAACTCAAAAATTCCGATAGCGAACAACATAACAATTCATGGAGATGATTTATGTACAGACGCCAGCACGAAAAGCTACTACGAACTGTCAAATTTCCTTAATAGATTTTCAACTTTATTGCTGAAGCATATGGTTCAAAGTTTATTGGGAAAATTTTACAGTTTCAGGTAGTTTGTGTCGGTATTTCGTGCCGGCCTGACCTGCTAGTTTGTATGTAATTAAATACGAGTATAATAATCTACGTTATTACGTTAAGAAGTCAGGATAGAGTTTACGCATATAACAATAGTTGCACTAAGAAACCAAGAAAGCACATTTTTCACCTTAATCACTCAGGAAGTTATATTTTACCGACCGACAGAAAAAAAAACATATTATTAAGCAACCCATTGTAAAAAATAGTGTTGTTATCATAAAATGTATGAGGCAGTGACTGTAAACGTGTGTTTATATTTTTACGGCATAATGAGCTGTGTACACTAGGTATACAAATGGTACAAAATTTCAAAAATGCTTTCATGATTATTATTATTTTATAAGTTTGTCCTACTTTCTTTATACGACCAGATGGCGTAGTAGTAAGTAAATCTGCCTGTCACACTGGAGGTCGCAGGTTCGATTCCCGCATAAGACAAACATTTGTGTGCATAAACATGGGTGTTTGATTAATTAAAGCGATTTCGCTTCGACCCGGGAATCGAACCCGAGACCCCGGGCACAGTAATCACGATATGCGACTACGCAGTAACTTTACTGATACAACTTTAAATAATAATATTATATTGAAAAAAGTTAAAGCCATATTTAAATAAAAACCAATATTTCAAATTTTTAATGAATCTCAATTAACTGAAAGTCAAATAATATATAATGTTACGTATTATGTAAAAAAAGTATTGAAGTATGAAAAAATAAAAAGTGAACTCCTAAACACAGATTTCGTTTAACAACATATACTCAACATCATTATTTTGTTAAAAAGAATTTTAGGTACTTATGATTCTTTAAAAATGGTTAGTAAAATATTTACTTGAAGTATACTCGGCATGCGTGTCACTAGAAAATATTTCAAGTATTAATAATTTAGTTATAAGCCTTTCTAATATCAAAAATATTACTTTGAGGCTCAAATAATAACATGTTAATAAGACTAGACACCGAGAAAAACACATTTATTAATTTATTCACGACTCGAGCCTAATTATTATATTCACACAGTACTTTTGTCAATTAGAAATGCTTGATAAAGAACCGTTTGATAAAGATCTCGTACATATAATTACTTTCATCATCATCATGAGCCTTTTTCTCGTCCCACTGCTGGGCACAAGCCTCCTCTCCCACGGAGAAGGATTGAGCGTTAATCACCACGCTTGCTCAATGCGGGTTGGTGATTTCAGGCTTTATAGTCCAGGTTTCCTCGAGATGTTTTCCTTCACCTTTAACCCGTTGTATGCCGGAGCACACATATGCACGAGACACAATTAATTTTCTATTGTCTTATTATTGCCGGCATACGAGAGGTTAATCAATCATTGGTGTCCAAGATAAACTTAGAAAGTAGGTATAACTTAGAAAAGTTACATTGGTACTTGCCTGACCTGGAATCGAACCCGCTCCCTCATACTCGAAAGGCTGCTTTAACCACTAGGCCACCACGACTTCTTTTTCACCACGACAATTACTTTGGAAAAAAACAATCAAAAGGGTTTGGTTCCACCAAGCCGTTTTTCACAACCATTAAAAAAACAATAGTCCACACGTCTTCGTAATCTCACCCTCGTGCCTCAAGATAAGTCGTGATATATTATGGGTATTCTTATTTCCCGGAATTGGAATGAAATACAAAAATCCATACCGGGTGTTTGAAGCTGGTTAGAATTCAGTCGTTTTAATTAAATAGGTGAAAAAGATTTTTGAGTTATTTTTTTTTTATTAAAGAATATACAAAAGTCTTCGTCTTATTTAGTAGCTTCAGCAGGCTGAGCACGAAAATCGTAGAAACAAGTTTTGTGTACCGTAGAAGTTTCTTTTGACACGTAGAAAATATTTTTTTCTTTTCTTCGACCGACATAATCGTCTACAAGTGATTATAATATGCGAGTTGACAGGTCGCACCATGCTCAGACAGAAGACATGTTGACATTGACAGAAAGAGCTTTGTCTTTTCTTGATAGAATAGATATAGAATCGCCATGCTGACTGCTCTGCTACTAACGGTTTCGCTGATGTCCCGTGGGAACTACTTTACACACAGCCTGATAAATAGTAGCTTAGATTTTTTTTCAAATTGGACCAGTTCCTGAGACTACTTACTGCGTTCAAACAGACTCCTCAGCTTTATGATTTAAATATAGGTACGACAAAACTACCATTTTTGTACTGCATACTCATTTTTAGAAACTGATAAACCACTAGCGTGATCAATATTATTTCCATTTCATAAAAAAAAAACTCATAGTTTTATAAATACAAAAAACTACAGGTTGATTCCATTACGCACTCTAGCTTTATTTATTTGCTCGACAAAATTGCTCGACTGACTGAAAATCTGATACAACTTTATACAGACGTAAAAAATCGTATTCAGGCCCTAGAAAAGGGAGGTAATAATGAAATATCATAAGCTTTCGTGGTATAAGTGCCAATTAAGCAACCGAGGGCTAAATAGTGATTGCGTGCGATTCACGCGTAACAAGTCGTGCTGTTGTGAAGTATACTATCGTATTCGGTACTACAGGTTGATTCTGTAAAATTCGAACAATAACTCGCATTCACTTCACTATTCGCTCTCACTTCACAAAAGTGTCAAACCTTATACTTTTAATCGAGTTTGAGTGCGAAGTTAACGTCGAAGTGACAGTGAAATACCTTACAGAATACCGCTTTTACGTCATCTTATACTTTCCGTCGTGGTGGCCTAGTAAGTCGTGGTGGCCTAGAGGTTAAAATACCAGCCTTTCGAGTATGAGGGTGCGGGTTCGATTCCAGGTCAGGCAAATACCAATGTAACTTTTCTAAGTTATACGTACTTTCTAAGCAGGTATATCTTGGACACCAGTGACTGATTAAAGGTGAAGGAAAACATCTCTTGGAAACCTAGACTATAAAGTCTGAAATCACCAACAAGCATTAAGCAAGGGTGGTGATTAACGCTCAATCCTTCTCTGTGTGAGAGGAGGCCTGTGCCCAGCTGTGGTTATGATGATGATGATGATACTTTCCGTCAAAATCTCGAAGTCATTTCAATCAAGAAACTCACAGCATATTCAGATTCGAATTATAGAATGAAGTCTTACAGAGTTACACTCCTATAGTGAAGTATCAATCATATTCGGTACTGAAGTAGCGTACACTATATTTTGTATGTCGTGTTTTATGACGTGTTTATCTGCAACTTCAGGTAGCTTGATGTGCAACACTTTTAAGAAGAATAGAACAATCAGGTACAAAGGCACTGCTTATTTATTAAGAAATCTCTTCCAGAAAACATAATTATTTCATTGCAAAAAATATGACGCATGATAAATTAATATCACTAGATTTACCTTAGAAACTTTATCATCGGGCCCACAATAACAAATTGCATTAATTCAAAATGAGCAACCTGCAATTCGAGTAAAACTTTGCAGCAAGAATTCCCAAAGCGAAATACCAGCAGAAATATTTTTTATGTCAAAAGTCTAACCAAATACTTGCGAAGAAAAGTAGTTTATAGCCCCTTTAGCGATGCAAACTTTGACTAGGAAGTTTTGTAGCTCTGAATAACAAACAAACAATTACACTTTTATGCTTATTACTTAATAGGTTTTACGAGTAGTGGCTTACTTTAAAGGTTGAGGTTCTAATTGTATTTGTCGTGTTTTGTTTGTGTTACGTACTTCATAATTTGAAAAAAAAAAAGAAAACGCCTGGTTTGTGTGATTTTCTTTTGTCTGTTTAGGCGGTTCCAAAATAAGGGATATATGAGTCACTTAAATTATATTGGTCGCCGGAAGACGCTGGATACAGGTCGCTTCCAATAGGTACGTGTGGAGATCTAAATGGGAGGCCTATGTTCAGCAGTGGACGTCCTTTGGCTGAGATGATGATGATGATGATAAAATTCTTTGATAGCTTGTTACCAGTACAAGGAAAGTATAGGACCTTATGTAGTATTGGAGATCAGTGAACAAATTTTTTACTTCATAGCCTCTAAATTACGCTCTAATTACTATCTCACATATTGACACACTATTATATCAATAAAAATAAAAGAAGTTTACTGAACGTGACTTTTAGTCGTTCTTTTATCTTCAAGGTATAAAACAATTTTAGTCTTCTTTCGTAGATACCTTGGAGAAATAATATAAAGGCAAAATATCATCTATTCATTCATTTAAATCAGTCGTTGTACCAAAAGTTCTCACAGATATCTCTGCTTACACTTGAAACTATAGTTGATAGGTTTGAAGATCGAATATACACATGGGATGGTACTGAGCACATTTTTAAATTCGATTTGTTGGCCAGCAGTGAGTTTCGCTTGGTTAGATTTTGCATCGAAAATACAGTGAATTTTCAGTGAAGTTCGTCCGGGATTTTTCAAAAGATTTTTTGAAATTAAATACTCTATTCGTTTTTACTAAGTAGTTCTTATGATAATAATAATTTATTTATTCAATTATGCTACAAAAGCTGACTTATTAGTAGTGCTTATAAATATCTAAGGTTACTGTTAGCATAAGGTTTTTTGTTGTCTTCCATGTACAGTGTAAATACAAAGGTAAATAAGCTGTTAAAGTTCCAATTAATAAATAGACGATTTTTATGATTTTCATAACAAACTTATCTAATTATAATGATATACAAAACTTAAATATTTACTTATAATAAACATTTAAAAATATCAGAATATGTTAAATAAATAAATACAAAGAAAAAAAACATTTTAAAAAAATGTACCGATACATTGCTAGAAGTAGATGTGTCTTAAGGTAATTTCCACCGATTTCTAGAGCTAGAATATCTTCTCAAATATAAATTGACAACTCCCTCCATTCGGTAGTCGATCAAAAATCAGCAGTGACTTTGCTCAGTGAAACCCGCGTTGCGTGTAAATAATAATGTTGTTAATCGTAACACAGCGTTCATTTCTAAGGGCTTTCCCGGCTAATGAGTTCAAATGCCGAGCGAACCTTATCTGGCAATTAATATAGCAACCTCTACTGCCAGTAAATGCACAACCGTGTTTGTTGATTTGATTTATGGTAATAATGTTTTAGTACAACGAGAAATTTATGTTCGGAATTCTGTCGTTGGTGATTTTTTTTTTATAGACCGCATAAAAAATATCTAGGCAGTATGTATATGTGTAATAAAACTATTTCAAATAAAAAAATATGAATTTTATTTTTTCAACTCCCTTTTTATCCTCCGCTGCCTGGGCATAGTCCTCCTCTCATACAGGGAAGGATTGACCAATAATCACCACGCTTGCTCAATATGGTTTGGTTACTACATTACCTCGAGATGTTGATGATTTCCTTCGCTTTTAATCAGTAGTTGGTGTTCAAGATATACCTACTTAGAAAAGTTACATTGGTACAATTGCCAAACCTGGAATAGTACCGGTACACTCAGCCTAGAGAGGCTGGAGCTTTAACAATTAGGCCACCATGACGAGAATGTTAAATTTTATTTGCGTTATAGAATGGTTATAGGTCTTTAAAAGTCATGTATTAGTTTGTTTTGTTAATAAAAACGTTTCATGTTGGAATCGCCTATCTATGTCATGTTCAGAAATTTTAATTTTTAATATCTCATAAAGCGAACGATAAAGCCAATTACCCAGATTTTTCCTACAGTTCAAATAACTTCTTAAAGTAAGATAAACTTAAGTGACCGGTCAACGGTAAACGTCGTTAAATAACGGAAACCACATATTTTAGTTGTTGAACTTTTATGGCGGCCATGGTTAATGACCTTACAACTAAGAATTATTTACTTCCACAATTTATTTTTTACGGGCAAACCATGTATTTGTGACGTCACGCGATGGGTACCTACATTTGTATACGGTACCTACATTTGTATATCATAATTATACGGTGTTGCCTATAGTGCGTATAGTTACGACTCTGTGTAGTTTGTAATTCAAAACGACTGTTACAAAAATGCGGCTTTTTTGTCAATTGATTCCGGGGTAGTTTGTTACATAGGTCTCCAGGAGGTATATGGTATACCACTTATAGTAGGACGGGTCATTATTTTGATGATTTCCCCCTTACCAAAAAAATTATGCGTGTATACCTATGAAAAGTTCTGAAATACATGAAGAAGTACTGAAGAGTTTGTTTACTTGAGCACGCTTATATCAGAAACCACGCCAGTGATTTGAAGAACTATTTCTATGTGAGATAGGCCATTTATTAAGGAACGCAGGTAGTTCTCGCGTCACGCTGATGAAACGCACTGGCAGAAGCAAGTTGTAAATATTGAAAATCTGAAGAGTTTGTTTGCTTGAACGCGCTAAGCTCATAAACTACTAGAGTGATTTAAATAACCCTTCCGTTGTTAGACAGCCTATTTTTTTGAAGAACGCTTGTAGGCTACTTCTTAGCACCCATTGGCCAATTGAAACTGCCAGTGTAAGCTAATAGCAAAATAATATTATCACTTTATTAAAAAACAAAGGAACTAAATGGTTGTTTCTTCAATTATTCCACGAACCCCACACACTTCGTATGAGAAGTAATACACTCTAAGTAATACAGGAAGTACAATATCATATAAGGCGGTTGGCAGCCACTAAATTAACATAAATAAGCTTACCCCCAAGGGATGAATTTCTCGGAACATACTGCCGCTGCGAAGGAGCAATGAATAAGACGTTTGTATAACTAGTAGTGGTTTGAAGATAATTCTGTTGTGGTGTGGCGGTTAATAAGCGAGCTTGCTCAGATCGGGTATACATGTTTGGAACCTGGTTAGGATTGATTTTTAAGATGTGTTTTTTTTTAAGTGTGTCTTCTGTCGGCGCTAGTGATTGCAAGGGATATGGTATATTTATCATGGTATTTAATGACCTTTTTATAGAATAACGTTAAAGTAGGTTATTATTTGCAATTTTTTTAATATGTTTTTGAATGTAGAAGAATAAGGGCCAGTTTTACAGGTTACAGATAGCCACTATCTACCAGATAAATTAAAAATGTAACAGAATTTGTATGAAATCATCAGTCAGATAAACTATCTGGAACATAATATCAGCAACCGGTGAATCTGGCCCTAAGTCTTATATTTGCAAAATACCAATTTTTTACATAACTTACGTACATATATTATTATGTTCTATCATGTATCTAATACTAATAATAAAGCTTAAAAGCTTGTTTGTTTGCTCAAATACTGAACGTGTCTTAGTAACCACAGGTGCGATTTAAAAAAAATATATGCCAAAGTAGGCTATAGGCTAGTTTTTGGGCGCGAAAAAGTTCACATAGGACGAGGTTGGAACCGGTGGCGGAGCTAATTAAAAATATTTTCAATTAATAATATGGGAGGGATTTCAAACTCTTAAAATCATAAGTTTATTCCCCAATAACCACATATTCTCATTATTGAACTGTGTAATACGTGCACTGCATTCTGCATTTAGACTAATTAATTCCGCATTTCTTATTTAACTGTAGATGCATACAATAAAACCCAAACGTGCAGTGATACAATTAGCAGTATTCCTAAATTACAAGTTAATAATAACACGATTGCTTAAACTAAATGTTATCCCGCTAAGTAAGTGGAATAACGTAGGTGGTTCACGATCGTTGTTGCTATAAACTAGACCAGTTTATTATTTGTATGTGAAATCTAGTGTTTGCTACCTCTATTTTGAGATAAATTCGAGGTGGAGTACTCCGCATTGGGTATATGATACAGCATCTTTGTTAGATGATTGTGGCAGTGCTGGTACATGTGAGTTTAGGGCCAGTTTCACAGGTTGGTGATAAGTCCCAGATAGTTAATCTGGCAGATAATTTCATACAAATTCTGTTCCATTTTTGAATTTATCTGGTAGATAGTGGCTATCCGTAACCTGGGAAACTGGCCCTTAGTGTCGCATGCATATTTTTCTACAACTCCAGAGTCCAATATCCACGTTAACATTATTTTCGAATTTCAAATATTAGTTATTTTATTCTCAATTTTGAAAATAAGTTAAGAAAATAGATTTTAAGTAGGTACATCTAGACTGTTTAACAATCAATCATACAGATGGCGTTTAAGAAGGTCAGAGTTTGAAGACTGGATGAGATCTTTTCTATTTTAGTTAACAAACCAATCATAATCTACAGAAACTGGTATTTATATCGCACTTATCACCTCGTTGGTCTACTATAGTACAATTGTTATATACGGAGCCTCGGGTTCGATTCCCAGATCGGGCCGAAATCAACATCAGATCTGAAAGCAATCTGAAAAAAATCAAGAAAGCAGAGATCTGCCAGGGCTGCGGGTGGCTTTTTTTGGAAAAATTTAGAAGTTAGTGATTGATACACCCATGCATCGGAGAGTATAATCTTTCTCCAGTCGTGTCGGATTGCCGTCCCATCGGACTATGAGAGTGAGGGGAATAAAGAGTACACACTTGTATGCACGCAAATGATTGTGCATTATAATATGTCCTGTGTAGCTCCATGGCCGACGATCTGTCTGGACCAGTTGTTATTGATTCTATAACTATTTTAACAAAATAAAATATATATAGTGTGTTTATATCGAGCTTAGAAGCAAACCAAATCCCCAGTGTGTCGTATATCAGATGTTTTTTCACGCACATGAATAAAATAGAATTCTAATAACTAGAATAATTCACTGTCAAAAACTTTTCATGTATTTTTAATCAGAATACAATGTTTACACTATATTTTTCTGTATAAAAGTTTAAATGAGATATTATGACACATTATGACGTATGATGTTGCGTGTCAAATTACGCAAGACTAAATATCATAAACACGAATGTGATAAAGTTTTATTTAATTAAATTTTGAAGGTGAAAATACAAAATATTAGTACAGACCTAGATTAGTAGTATCGATAGGATAGAAATTATAAAAAAATAACGTAGTTTTTATACATTTTGTGTATAATATTGTCCCTACTAACTTATTTTACCTCACACGCAAGCTAATGTCACTTTTAAAAATATTAGTGTCACTTTTATAAACACAAACGTGTGTAAATTCATCCTTATTGTACTTATATATGAAAACCAAAATAGATCGTCTATTCGCGAATCAGCTAAATTTACAAAAAAATATTTATTTATTTATTTAAAACCTTATCACTAACATTACAGTACTTATAACCTAATGCGTTAGCGAGGAATTTAAACAAATAAAATATCATTACTAAAAAAAAAAAACAGACAAATTAAAACCTATTTCAACTAATTTACAATTAAAAATATTACAATAAAACATTAAAAAAAGAAAAAGAAAACAAAACATTAAAAAGTAATTAGCCTAATTCAGCTTACAACATACTAAAAATAAAATAATCCTTGCGAGTTCACTGAACTGACACGAATAAATATAATATGATGAAAACCTTAAAGATACATAAGAGCTACGTATTTAATATCATCCCTGTAATAACATCCCTCGAAATATTACCTAATATCAAAACTCGAATTATTCCGTTCCATATCACGCATCTAGTTACTGTTTAGTTTATGAAGCTCGCTAACTAACAACGGCTAAATATCTGATACGTAAACAAAAGGTAGCGTGAATGGATAAAGCGTTCACAAACAAACGCGTCTTGTAAGGCTCTGTACAGACGCCAGCACATCAAGCTACTGCACACTGTAAAATTTTCTTAATAGATTTACAACCTTATTGCTGAAGCTTAAAGGTTTAAACTTGTTTGGGAAAATGTGACAGTTTCAGACGGGCAACTTAATTGAAGTATTTGGAAAAATTACAGGATTTTCTGCCATACCATAAATATGAGTTTCGTTTTCATTAATGAAATAAAATTGCTGACATAATATTTACTGAAGGCGACTCACTCCACCAATTCAGTGATCCCCTGCTAAAAGTAGGTGATATGAATCTTGTTTATTCAGTGTGTCAATTTATTTGCGCATTTCTCGCATAACAACGCATTTATCTCAGGAGCCGGACCGATTGGAAAAACTATTTAAAGTGTTAGATAACCCATTAATCGAAGAAGGTTTTTAGTACTTTTTATCCGGGTGAAGCCGCTGAATCAATTTCGTATTTCTTTTTGTAAAACTGTTGCCTACAAGTTGCCCGTCTGTGCGGGCGATGTTGGCGGGTATGCACAGTGCCTAACTATAAACGTCTTTGTTTGAGAGACGTACTTGTTTGATCACATGTGTTTTGTTACGAAACGGATAATAAACGGAATTATGTTGAGAACATAACACGTGAATAATATTATGCTAATTATATCTAAGATCAGATTAGGAAAGCTTTTTATTATAACTTCATATTTCGACAAGGAAGCTGTTTTAATCTGTTTTGAGTTTTTTGTGTGTTCTGAAGTTTAAAGCATTTTATACAGACACTGGCAATAGTGTAGTTTTTAATATACTTATTCAAAACAAAATATGTAACTAGTTTTAAATTACCTAATAAAAAAATATAAATCAATATTTGTATGTAACTGAAATCATTAAATAAAATAAACTCTTTTAAGTACCCAAGAAACGTGTTGTCTATACATACATTTTTACTGTACATTTAATATCACATAGGTACTAAAACTAAAACAAACTACACTCAATTATCTCGTCACCTCGGCAGCTAAAACTCGAACAAAATTTCGTTCCTAACTAAATTAGAGCACAAAGAAAAATTTACAGAATACGAAATGTAAAGGAAATAATCGAAAAAATGATTATTAAAAAACTGGCGAAAGTTTTCGTATGCATAAACTCGTATTACGTTGCTACGCGGTTATTACAACATCAATGAAGTTCGGATGAGTTCGGGTTAGATCGGGTAACATCGACTGCAAATGTTAGCTACAGACGCCAGCAGGCTCAGCATGGCGTGTCAAAAAAAATCTTATATCAATCTGTCACATATCTGTCAAATGTCCATTCACCAGTACACAAAACTTGTTTCTACGGTTGTCATGCTGAGCCTACAGCACACCAAAATACTACAATCTGCAAAATTTTCTTAATAGATTTTCAATTTTATTGCTGAGGCATTTAGTCCCGTTTTCGGTCCGGGGATCGAACCCGGGATTACGTTCACGGCAGTTGTGCTTGCGACCACCGCAGCCAAATCCTTATAATTTGCCACAGATATCTTCAACTTCAAGTATACCTATCCTATTCTATCTAATTCAGTGTAAAAGAAACGCTAAATTATCTGTCTGTCGAATATACATAGTTCCTATAACATCAAATACTAATAATACATAGCACGTACCCCGAATGACCCGAAGAAAATTGCAACTTCGATTGAACCTGTCTCCCTCTACGTCATACAAAGTAAAAGAGAGGTATGTCTCTGACGAATATGAGTGGAATTTGGGTAACACGATAAGGCAAAGTTGTACACCCACATGTTATTTTGAATAATAATATATCAAGCGTACATATGTGGAATTAATTCGTGAAACTTAAGTTATCGGGACGTGTCGCATCGGTTTCTAACTGATGACGTTTGGAATATTACACTCGTACATGTCTTTGGATAAATCTGTTTTGGTTGGTATTTATCACTAGATGTTCCTCATGTTTCCACCCGCCTGCCAAAGGAATTACTTCCCGCACCAAGATATAAAGTAACCTACGTCCTTTCTCTGACTCTAGACTATGCGCCTACCAAATTTTATTTTAATCGTTTAGTTGATCATGCGCGATAGCAATACCAAGGAAATTCATTTTTGTACATATAGGTATATTATAGATTAAGAGACTGTCTCACAACCTACAACTAAGTTCCAGATTAGTTTATCTGACAGATAATTTTATACAAATTCTGTTCCATTTTTTAACTTATCTGGTAGATAGTGACTAACAGTAACCTGTGAAACTGGCCCTAAACAGTGTAAATTATAAAAGCGTGTTTTTATTTTATATATCTATCTCTTTCAGTGTTTTCTCGCCGCTTCACTCGGCTTCTCAAGGAAAAAATAGTTTTATAGCGATAAAAGGATTTTTCAAATCGCTACTTAGTACATCAAGAAATTGCCTACAATATCACAAAACTCGCAAAAAAATTTATATATACACGTTTATAATAATAGTATACCAGATATAAAGAACACACATAGCTGTATCAATTCATAGACTCACTAGCTCATGTGCGTGAAATGCTGAGTGAACGCTCACTCGAAATTGCTCAATATCTTACATATGATGAAGTTAAACTAGGAGTGGTCTATCGAATGCCATTCCCCCCCTATCTCCGACTCTTAATTAATTACCGGTGACTGGCGATCATTTGGAGGAGCGCCGTAACACACTTGCGAGTAATCGAGGGCATGTATTGATTTAGACACTCGTACTTCAATCAAATTTGGAATGAACGTTTCAGATGGCTGCTTTAAGTGATTTTTGGTTTACAATATAGTCCGGGTCACAGATACTGGTTGAATATTTCTATTATTATGTAATTGTGCTAGATGCTTATTTTAAAATTTTATTAATTGTTAGACTACTTATAAAGTTTGAAATCACCAACCCGCACTGAGCAAGCATGGTGATTAACGCTCAATCGTGTGTTAGAGAAGGGCTTGTGCCCAGCAGTGGGACGATAAAAAGGTTGATTATGATTGATTCTTGGAATAAATTGATTTTATTCATATTATTTTTTTTTATTCGCTTTCCTCAAAGTGTTACATAAGGTATAAAGGCACGGTATACATCATCTCCTGAGCCTTTTCCCAACAATGTTGGGGTCGGCTCCCAGTCAAAGTGGATTTAGCTGAGTACCAGTGTTTTACAAGGAGCGACTGCCTATCTGACATCCTTAACCCAGTTACCCGGGCAACCCAATACCCCTTGGTTGGACTGGTTAAAGCACGGTATACATAAGCAAGAAAATAAGGCATTTGATGCCACTACATAATAAAAACACTTAATAAATATCTATCAGCATTATTATACTGTATATTTTATTAATAGTGATTGATGAGGTATCTACTTACAAAATGTATCTAATTTAGTTGTGACCACAAAATATAATAAATATAAGTCTGTCTATACGAATGTCAGTCTATCTGGACTCAGATATTAAAAAGACACAGCTACATACATAATCGCAAACTTCATCTTTTCTGATTGACATTAAAGAAGTGTAATGAGTTACGAGATAAAAGACTGAAGAGTTTTTGCTACCAGTGTATAATAATCCTTATGCAGTTGCAAATAAGATCAAAAATTGCTCATACGGATAATCTCAGCGGGCACTAGTCACAGGACTACTGATAGCATAAATATTGCATGGATACAGTTGTACCTACTTTTTCGTTTTCGTTTCACTCTCATAGTCCGATGGGACGAGTATCTGACACGAGCGGGGAGCTATCAGATGTATTATATGCCCTCTAAAGTACAGACGTCAGCACCTCAGGCTACTACAAACTGTAAAATTTCCTTAATAGATTTTCAACTTTATTGGTGAAGCATATGGTGCAAAATCGATTGGGAAAATTTTACAGTCTCGGGTAGCCTGATGTCTGTATGTCTGTACATAGAAGCCTTAACGTTCACCAAACTGGGCTATCTAATCTATGTTTAAGCTGTGGCTACTGCAGCTTAACCTAGCTGATAAGTGTCATAAAAGAATTTATATTCCTAAGTGCAGACGCCAGCACATCAAGCTACTACAATCTGACAAACCTTTATAGACTTTTAACTTTGTCGCTGAAGCATATGGTTTAAAGTTGATCGGGAAAATTTGACAGTTTCCGGTAGCTTCATATGCTGGTCTGTCCTTTGTATGATAATGACATCCATTTTGTTGATTGTTCCAAATGCTTTTTTGGCTAATCAAAATGTGTTCTTTCGACGTATTAATACGATAAATATAGTACAAAACGGTTTTGAACTAAAAACAGCGTATTGTCAGCGTGTAAGCCACGTAATTGACGACCATGCCACAATAAGGTATTTACTGCATTGCGGATCTAGGCCTGCTAATGTGTTTGTGTCACATTTTTTCTAAACGCTCCGCGGTACAGTCGTAACTTAGTTTGATTATACCATTTATGCTGAAAAAGTTCATTACGCCGTATGAGGTTTCCTTTGCCCCTTTTTTCGTGAGCTGTGTAACAAGTTTTCTTTGAAAAAAAATGTGTTTTTCTGTTTTTCTTTTTCTGGGTTTTTATGTTTTATCGATATTACGAATGAACGGGCTATATGGTGACGATTGGTGCAATTATTTAACCTATGATCGAGTAAATTGTCGAGTTCATTCAATCTTTAATGATAAATAGTTTCGAATATTTAGTTTACAAACTTTAGTCAAAATTATAATAATAAACTCTCAAAATTACAACAAAAGAAATAGAAATATAAAATCAAGCAAAAAAAACATCAAATCAGGAATCTGCATTTTAAACATATTTTGAAAATAAGGAGCTTAATCGTTCATCAACATCAGCCTCTTCATTGTCCCACTGCTGGGCACAGGCTTTCATTCACACAGAGAATGAATGAGTATTTATAACCACGCTTGTGTGAGTCGGTTATTTCAGTCTTTCTAATCCAGTTTCCTTGTGATGTAATTCCTGTTTCAATTATATAGTAAAAAGATATACTTAGACAAGTTACTTTATATAAAAGACTAATAAACGTAACAAAATATTCCACATTCACTAAACTTGCTAACCAAAATTCTTCTTACAATAATCCCTGAATTATCTTAAAAGTCAAGCCGGCAATCTGCCTTACTCCGTAGGTAGCTTCTACGGTGAGTTCGGAGATTTCATTAAATTTTATACGGCACCAACTAGAACCTATCTCGGTACATTTATTAAGTTAGTTATTCTAAACTTAACTACGAGTCTGGTAGGTTATCGTTTTGAAAGTTTGGGATTTTACGTTTTCTCACAGGGAGGTAGAAAAATATGCACAATGTCTGCGCCCGGGTACGGAGGCAAAATAAAGTTAGGATTTAGAAACTTGTATGCGCATATTGACTAGTTTAAATTGTGATTTTCTGGTCCTGGTTCCACTTTGCATATTGGTGTTAAAACTTTGTTGCTGTTGTGATTTTTGTTGCAAATATTTTAAGTTTTCCTAGCTGGAGCTATGAGCTGATAATTACGTTTGAAGATTTATTACACGTTTCACATTCACTTTCACTTCGTTTGCCATTTTGTTTTAATCTTATAAAAGGTTAGCCTCCTTACAATGCCTATATACGGAAATTACAGAATAGGCCATACTTCCAAATAGTAAAGGAATATGATTATTAAAACAACCGGCATGGCCGGTTTTCAAAGAACTTTTTTAGTGGTTATGATGACAAAATTAATAGATAAACCACTGATAAAGATGCTCAGCAATTTATATAATGCTCAAATACCTTATTTACCTAATATGCTCAAAACCGAGTCTTGGAGTTTAAAATATGGAGAGAAAAATGTGTGTTTTCTTCACCGTTACTAAACTAAAACAGCAGGAAAATATATTGTTACGCTGAAAACATTTACAAACGTGCTCTTGGCACGTTGCCTAATCAAAATTCCAGAAATATTTTGCACCAATTCATACAAACTCTTATAAGTATAAAACTCTGTTAAAAAATTTAGACTTGATAATCCTTGATATTCGGTATAATTAGTGATCCTATCTGCTAGTGTTAGTGATCCTATAGCTGGGCAATTTTATTTTACTTGTTTCTTCCTATTGTAAATTATACAAATGGAGCTCCAACATAGCTTGAGAAAAGGTTAGGCAGATGATGAATCTTGGATAACAACAGCGAATTAAAACAAATAAAAAATAAACATTTTGATGCATTATTTTAATTGGCTCTTTATTTTTATTATTAAGTGTGTGAATATTTCAAGAAGTAAAAATATGTTTACGAATAAAACTAAACGCTCAATCCTTCTCCGTGGTAGAGGAGGCCCGTGCCCAGCAGTGGGATGATAAAAAGGCTGTGTCAGATTCTTTGTTTATTAAAAACAAATAAACAAAGAATCTGCCAGAAAAATAAAATAAAATCAAACTACAGTGTAGCTCATCTTCAATTCAGTTAAAAATTCAGTCAAACACGATGAAGTAAATAAAAAAAAGAACTAGTTACGAACAAGCTACTTTTAATCTCAAGCCTGATGTTTGATTGCCAACTTTCCTTTGCATATTCATAATTAGTTTCTAAAATATTGCTACAGCGAAATAAATTTATTTCATTACACTAAAACAAATTGCCTTCGTTCCCAATGCTAGGGTCAATGTTTTTAATTTTCTATTTTCATCAAAACCTAGCTAAGTAACGTAAAAAACTAATAACCTTTTTCGCGAACTAATATTTTATTCTGTTTTTGCTAACTTTTACGACTAAAGAAATAAAGTGGAAACACTTTATCTGATCACTATAACTTTGCTTTGAATTTAGATAAATTTTAATAATATATGGAAAATATCAAAAAGAAAATGTACGTTTATTTAATAATTAACTAAACAAAGATTGGTTTGAGTAATTCTCTTTGTATGAAAAATATCTGATAATGGCGTCGAGACTGATTTTTGGCCATGGCGCGGCGGCTGGTGTTTTCTCTAAGGATTTTTCTCATGCTTTTTTGATGCTATTGAAATTCTACTCATCTTGAAAGATTTTACATCCCCAATTAATCAACTTTAAATATAGAAAAATCAGGCTTGCATATAAATTATAGATAACAATACGTACAATGTAACCGAAAATAATAACGTATTAAACTATTAGAACTAAGTCATAACCTTCAAAGGTTACATCGAAATGATAATTATCAAGTGCCACGTCTTTAGTACTCGCATTTATATCGTAATTTATTCAGCTTACCACAAACTAATGTTCTACGCGATAAAGCCTATAAAATATTTAAATATCTAGGCTAGTTCGTTAGTAATAATACCTTTTGTAATGCCGTTAATTTGGCTTGAATATGAACCGTATTGTTTGACGTGAAATGATAGACTAGATTATACGCCTGGATAAGTGCAGACAATAGTTTACATAAGCTGGTTTTAATGATATCTCTCTATAGTATTTATTTTATGATGCCAATTATATGTTCGAAATACGAAATAGTGTTTTGAATTCTACTAGCCATTACAAAATATAGTCATTAAAACCCTAGATTTTTTCCCTAATTGGGTTCAAATTACATGTATTGCGTATTTTATAATCAATGACTTCTATCAGACCTCTAAGCTATAATGATGACGGGCAAAAGATCCTTAGTTTATTTCACGGTCAGAATATGATTTATTATTTTGACAGAACTTATCATAATAATATACTTTTCTTTGATGATGCCTTGCTATATGTACGTATGACTGCGTAATTGCTGTCCAAGGATGCTCAAGTTACTTTTCCGCGTCGCACAAAAATCGGTTTATGGATTTAAGAAACTTTTTCATAGCCGAGTCTGGAAGTAGGTGATTGAAACATGCCTGCATCGGTGAGCATGTAAGTAAGTGTTGTCCTTCGCCTTATCTGTCACCGGTCGTGTGTGATTGTCGACTTATTGAGCTAGTGTAGTGTAGGAATATAGAGTGTCTCTCTTTGCTATAATATGTCCTGCACAGCTGGCTGATCGATCAATCATCTATGTGTCAATCGGTCTAGACGCCATTATTATTTTAGTATTCTGAAAGTACAAAAAAGCTAATAAGATATGAAATTAAAACTTCAACGATCACTCAGAAGCAACCTAACTCCAGTTAATTAAGGTAAAACGATCCGCAAAAAACGAATATTCGCTTAAGTTTGCTTTTGTAAGCACCTACTTACATTCAACACCCATTGCACAAAACTTGATGCAATCAAGGTAATGAAAACAAGCCACGCTCTGCTTTACGGTAAATATTCAGTGGAAATGTAACAGCCTGTAACAGTCGCTACACACGGATTTGACGTTTAACGAACCATCGTCGCATTGTGTAATGAGACTGCAATTGTTGTTATATTGTGCAGTTTTTTGAGAAAAAAATAATGGCGTTTGTGCACGGACAATGAAGAGAAAAACTGTTTATTTTATATAGGAAATGTGGCGAGTATGTCTTTTAGATTATTTTTTTCTCTTTAGATTTATGACGGATACAATTGCTGTCTTGTGGTATGATGCGCGTCGCTTGTGTGTCTATATTAGTTGCTAATCTGTGTAAGCTTATGAACTGTGTGTAGTAAATATTTTTCATACGTAATATGCTAATGTTATTTTTTCGAATGTCTGTTGATTATCGGGAGTACGGGGATGTTTGAATTCCTTCAAACCAGGGATTGAACCTTCCAATTTAAAAAAGAAACTATGGTAATACCATACAATTATTACGATGAAAGGGAAGGGTAAAAATATACGTAGGTACATGGATAGAGAAGTAAGCTACTGTTGGAAAAGGCAATTTTATTAATGATAATTAAATGTATATTCTTTTGACTTCCATAATTGTCTGGTAAGACCTAAGTGAAATAAATTATTTGAGAGTGCACATGGTGGCATATGTAGGTGTCATTTCATTCGCTAATACAGTGAACCACATAATATAAACCCAAGGCGCACCATTAAATATTTCAAATTCAAATGTGACTTATTTATAAACTAATTTAAAAAGCAGTTTTAGCACTTAAAACTAACAAATCGCATTCATAAAGATAACATGTTAAAAAGTTCTAGAAACGTTGCTGGCTTTGCGAAGTGTGAGTGAATGCATGCACCCATTAACATACTGAAAAGTTTCCGTGCTGCAAAAATATTCATAGCCATCATTGCGTTAACAGCCGAACATATTGTAATAATCGTTATGCATAGTAAGTCCTTGTATTTTTCCCTGAAGGTTTATTAAACTTGGTTGTGAAATTAATCCAATAAAATTAAACACAAGACCGCACGTATACAACGAGTTTTAATCGATTACGTATTATCGATTTTAGATATTCGGAGTATTGGAACTTTATATACTGACATAAATCGTGGTGGCCTACCGGTTGAAGCACCAGCCTTTCGAGTTTGAGGGTGCGGGTTCGATTCCAGGTCAGGCAAGTACCAATGTAACTTTTCTAAGTTATACGTACTTTCTAAGTGTGTCTTGGACACCAATGACTGATTAAAAGTAAAGGAAAACGTCTTGAGGAAACCTTGACTATAAAGTCTGAAATCACCAACCCGCATTGAGCGAGCATAGTGATTAACGCTCAATCCTTCTCCGTGGGATGGGAGGCCTACGCCCAGTAGTGAGACGATAAAAAAGGCTGTGATGATGATGATGTACCGACACCAGTATACAGTCTGTCAAATTTTATTAATAGATTTTCAACTTTATCGCTGCCGCATATGGTTCAAAGTTTATACAAAAAATCACAGTTACGGGTAGCTTGATGTGCTGGTCTCTGTACATATTGTTATAATTCCAATCGATATCATCAATTAAGTACATTTATGACTTGAGTACAATAGAGTGGTCAATTAAAACTTGATGGACATTGGACAACGTCGAAGGTTATTGACCTCAAAATATTGTCTGTTAGTGTGTGTGTACGACGATAAAGTATATTCCTGGATTACTAGATCGTTAATATAATATTCCTGGGACATTGCTGGTCTAACCTCTTAAAGACTCATCAGAAATTCCTTTGGTCCAGACATTCCAAGTAAGACCCAACAGCGTTTCCCAAATTACTCTAAAAATATTTCTGGTTAATTTCTAATAAGGAATTCCTCATTCCATTCACATTTTGTTCGTTCAAGACAGCTTCTTCCTTAGTATGTAGCACTTAATGTACTATCTTTCACTAGCGGTTTTACCCACGATTCGTTCGATCGAACTAATTTGGATTATCTTGACATAAAAATAGGCTTCGATTAATAAGTTAACACCGACAGATTTTTTCAAATCGGTCCAGTGAACATCCTAGGTTAGCGCGTTGTAGTATACAAACAAACTCTTCAACTTTATATTATTAAGTATGTATCAAAGTGTTTCATGTACTCGCAAGTTCATGATTCTTCAAAGGAAATATGCACCATGTATGGCAGTTATTACAAAATTTTACAGTGAAGACCGCAGCAAATATTATTACAACTAGTTCTTCCAGCCACTTTTCATCTAAGCAAAGTTACCGGGAAGTAGAGGAAAGTTTACACTTCACTGCATATTGCTCGTTCGTACTTTGCTCGTCTCAAACTTTTTCACTGTAAACACGTACGTCATACTTGTATGTATTTCTGACACGCGATTCGGAACAAAAGTATAATAAACCTGTCGCGAGTGAAACGGAACGGCAATTTTTCAATTACTCCTATAAGGGTTTGGTTGCGTTTCCATTGTTTTAAATTCGATTTTTAAAAGTTATATTGTTTATTTTTTACTTTTGATTTTTTTCTGGCTTTATGTTTGTCAACATTATGTTAATTTAAGATACAGAAAATAACAATGAAACTATTTTTTTATACAAAAACTGCGTCCCTAAAAAAAACAATTAGGAAGCAATAGCAAATATGTACGTAAAGTGATTGTTTTTTAAATCGGTTCATCGTCCGCCTAGTTATTTCAATAAATGACGTTGGGGTCGGCTTCCTGTCTGACTGGATACAGCTGACTACCAAAGCTTAACATGGAGCGACTGACTAATCACCTCAACCCCGAGCGATCCGATACCACTTAGCTACTGGTTCGCCGACTTTCTGGCTTCTGATTACCAGCAACGACTACCCAGTATGTACAAAGAACAGCCGTACCCAAACATTTAACATTCCTTCCGAAACACGGAGGAACTCGTCATGACAATAAATCACTCATCCGCTATCCTGATCGCGCCAAGAGTTGCTTAACTTTATGCTCAATTGGCATGCGCGGCTGTTATTATTTTGGTCACTAACTTCGGAATACTGAAAATCTATTGTTGATTAAATAAGATCAAACATAATAAATTAAAAGAAAAAAAACTTTTCTTAAGAAGCTTTTATGGTCCGCCATATTGGATTTAGAATAACGTCAAATTATTTTTTGAGTCGCTCTCAATAAGTCCTTTCATTTGATACCCATACTGAAATTCATTAAAAATAACTGTTTCGCCATCTTGTGTGGCCCGCCATGTTGGATTTAGAATAATGTCATATAACATATCTTTCATTGTCATCCAAACTGAACGTGTATACAAAATTTCAGCTCAATCGGTTGAAGATATCTACTTCAAAATTGTTGAGTTCAAAGAATCCACCGTAATATGCATACACGCCAAGTTAAATAAAAGCTTTTAAAAATCAGAAGACATTGAAATATATATCCTCGAAAAATGGTTCAAAAACACCCAAAACCCACAAAAATAGATAATAACATGATTATAATCAATTCAAGTGTATTGATTTTAACAAACAAACAAACGTATTGTGTCGTCTCCAATTAAATATGAATCAAACAATCCCGTGGTTCAACTAATTAATTATTTATACGCCACAAATTGTCAGTGTGAATTACAATAATTTTCTAATTACCATGACGTGATTTTGTGTACATTTGTTGATTTCAATGACTGAATGCAATTACATGCTTAACTGCCAAAATATGGAAGCTATAATATCAATAAAGAATAATAAAGCACCGGTCAAATTACCTATATTAATTTTCAATATTAAATTTACAATATTAGACTGAAAAAAATAGTAAAAAAAATAGTATAAGAAGAGTACCTATACATGTGTACATCATCTCCTGCCTTTATCCCAATTTTTGTTTGGAGTCGGCGTAGTATGTTTTCTTCTTCCACGCTCGTCTATCTGCCGTCATCTCATCAGTAACATTCCTTCTAGCCATATGAACTTTCAAACAATCTATCCATCGTTTCTTTGGTCGTCCCCTTCTTCTATGTATATCAATCCACGTTCATACTCACAACATGATCATCATTCCTACTCATTACATGTAAATACCATGATAGCCGGTTTTCACCCATACATACGTATGTGACCAATTTATGTCAATAAAAAAGTAATGCTATCATTTTATAAAGTAACAGTAACTGCCCTTTGAATACTCTCATTTAAAAATGAACACGTACAAAATATTTTAACCCAGTAAGTTTTATAGTACAAGGTTGCATGAGAAGTTATACAAATAAACGTCGCTTATAATAATTTGACAACTTTTAACATATTCAAGGCAAGAAGCCCTTCATTTGGCTAAAGACATACGAGTATCTTTGTAAAGTTATTCGACTTTACATCGCCTTCATCTTGTTTGAACTCCGTCTTTGAATTAATGGGCTTTGAAGCAACGTCTATCTTCTTTTGTACACGTGTTTTAGTTAAGCAAAAACTGATTTATTATTTTACCTAGTATTATATAGCTACATATGTATGTATAAGTTGAGTGTGATACGTGACTTCGAAAAGTATAACACCGAATGTCATGTCTCCGCAAGTTTATGAGTTCGAAAGTCTTAACAACGAATGCACGCTACCTCGTGTGCATTCGTTGTCAAGTTTTTCGAGGTAGCGTGCATTCGTTGTTAAGACTTTCGAACTCATAAACTTGCGGAGACATGACATTCGGTGTTATACTTTTCGAAGTCACGTATCACACTCGTATAAGTTGTTACGAAGAATAAAAAAAAATACGAAACACTTCGAGAACGTAGATGCCATTGCGCTTCGCTTGGCTCGTCTTGGCAGGGGCACTACCGTGCCCACAGATATTATGGTCCTTGCTACAAAATAATTAGACATCTGGACAGCCAGACAAGTTTTAAAGAAAAAAAAATATGCTAAATTATTTAAACACGTGTCAATCGTCTGTCTAACTTTTTTCTACTAGGGCCCTATGCGTCTAGTGTATGGATGTATATTAAAAGAAAAATAAATACTCAATAAAAAAATTTGGCAAAAATAATAAATGTTTTGAGAGTTTAGATGTGAAATTATTGTTCTGAATATCATTTTACATGTGACAAAGGCTCGTTGAAAATTGTCTGGATAACAGACAGCCACACGAATGATTTGTGAACGCTGATCACAAAATAATACCTACAGTAACTGCCCTTTGAATACTCTCATTTAAAAATGAACACGTACAAAATATTTTAACCCAGTAAGTTTTATAGTACAAGGTTGCATGAGAAGTTATACAAATAAACGTCGCTTATAATAATTTGACAACTTTTAACATATTCAAGGCAAGAAGCCCTTCATTTGGCTAAAGACATACGAGTATCTTTGTAAAGTTATTCGACTTTACATCGCCTTCATCTTGTTTGAACTCCGTCTTTGAATTAATGGGCTTTGAAGCAACGTCTATCTTCTTTTGTACACGTGTTTTAGTTAAGCAAAAACTGATTTATTATTTTACCTAGTATTATATAGCTACATATGTATGTATAAGTTGAGTGTGATACGTGACTTCGAAAAGTATAACACCGAATGTCATGTCTCCGCAAGTTTATGAGTTCGAAAGTCTTAACAACGAATGCACGCTACCTCGTGTGCATTCGTTGTCAAGTTTTTCGAGGTAGCGTGCATTCGTTGTTAAGACTTTCGAACTCATAAACTTGCGGAGACATGACATTCGGTGTTATACTTTTCGAAGTCACGTATCACACTCGTATAAGTTGTTACGAAGAATAAAAAAAAATACGAAACACTTCGAGAACGTAGATGCCATTGCGCTTCGCTTGGCTCGTCTTGGCAGGGGCACTACCGTGCCCACAGATATTATGGTCCTTGCTACAAAATAATTAGACATCTGGACAGCCAGACAAGTTTTAAAGAAAAAAAAATATGCTAAATTATTTAAACACGTGTCAATCGTCTGTCTAACTTTTTTCTACTAGGGCCCTATGCGTCTAGTGTATGGATGTATATTAAAAGAAAAATAAATACTCAATAAAAAAATTTGGCAAAAATAATAAATGTTTTGAGAGTTTAGATGTGAAATTATTGTTCTGAATATCATTTTACATGTGACAAAGGCTCGTTGAAAATTGTCTGGATAACAGACAGCCACACGAATGATTTGTGAACGCTGATCACAAAATAATACCTACACTAAAATATCGAGAATTTCGAAACTAGAACCACAAGCCTGAAGGCACTTCTAGTTTGGAAAATAAAAATGTATTTGCGTGATATTTTGAAGTATAAACTCATTTTCTATAAACTGAGAAATGACATTTCGCTTGGGTTATTACATTTATACAACGTGTTTAATTAAGATGGTGCTGCTACTTAATATTGATGTCACTTAAAACGTTCTTTACTTAATTATAGCAATATTAGGGGGTAACTCTTGCAACGTTCCCACGAAATAATAAATTTCATATACGTAAAATTTAATAAAGAACAGCCTTGTTGTAAAATCAGTGAACGGCCTGGTTTCTGCGTATTAATTAAATACCTATGGAGTTTTCGTTCCATAATTACATGATAAACCTTTTTTTTTGCGGTGTGATTTATTAGTTCCAAGGCTAGCTTTGTTTCCCTTGTAAATTGGGTCGGTCGGTTTCTTGGTCCGATAAAAAAAAAACATTAAAATTGAATTTTCAAATATCAAATTCTGAGACTGACATATTGTTGTCAAAATCAACATCTGCCTGGTCTTTTCCCAAGCTCTGTTGGGATCTGCTTTCAGTCTTAACCGCTTGCAGATGAGTACCAGTGCTTTACTTGGAGCAACCGCCTATCTGACCTTTTCAACCCAGTTACCTGGACCACCCGATACCCCTTGGCATGACTGGTTGTCAGACTTCTGACGACCTGTAACGCGGCTGTTACTTAGCCAAGAGATGTTTTTGAAATGTCAGTGTTTTACAAAATAGACCACAATTGTGATAATCTGCGAATAAACCACCCGTTACCGACTCCTGGCATGAGGTTCATCTGATATTTGTCATTCGCTTTGGTAATATTAGAACGCACATGCAGATAAAATTACACCTTAACCCCATTACATTTAATTGCATTTTGAGTAATTGTTGGAATACATTAAAGGTGCGTACGGAAGAACCAATTCTTTCCATCATAAAAAATAAAGTTTCCAGTTCATCGAGATAGAAGCAATGCATTATTATACAATAGACTTGTGAAATCTTCCAATATTTCTCTTTTGTATATCCGCGCTTTTATTTTCTCGCCGATTCTGATTTTATTCCTGAGAGCTTTTCGACGATATTTCCTTTCGAGAAGTCACTCTATATTTTTAGTCTTATTTGTCTTATCGTTTTTTTTTTCACGGTAATTTTAGTATCTATTCTTAGTACGACAAATGGTAGCGATTGCTTTACCTACTTGCAAAAATAATATTAGCGATTTTGGCCATATCTATGTTTATAGATATGAATTGAAATTCGGAAAAGGATATAAAACATATTTTTGTTACAGCTAAAAATTAGTTTCAAGACGAGAATGTACAGACGCCAGCACTTTAACCTACCTAAATCTGTCAAATTTCTTTAATAGATTTTCGATCTTATCACAATATCGGAAGGTTAATATTCGATACGTAAATGTTAGATTCGTGTAGGTTGACCTACTGGCGCCTGTACTAGTTAATAGACTTGCCTCCATACTTCAATTATGTTTTACTTAAGATGTCCTATATTTTTGGAAAATCGTTCCATCCGAATATTTTATTGAAAATTTAACCTCTTACAATGAATAAGTTACTGGTCCTTTTATTTTTAAATTCCAAAAGGTAATTTAAACGAAGGTTTTCCTCGGATATTTTAGTAACCTAATAACATATTGATATGGGTATCGTATGTTTCTGATATTTTGACCTTTCAAAGTTAAATTGAGGCATAATTAATAATTTGGGGTTGTTTTCCTGTGAACGAATGATTATTTTGACTGTTTTAGTTCGTAGGTATTTATTTGTTGGGATAAAGGTACATATTTACATTTGTTACATTGATGTACACACTTCGATAGAGATTAAATTATTATGTCAAAATATGAGCATAATAAGTATTTAATGACATGATGATGACACTTACTCGATATCAGTGTAATCAAAGTATTTTTCTACTGTATAACAACAACAGCAGGCTTAGCATGGTGATTCTATATCTATTCTGTCAAGAAAAGACAAAGCTCTTTCTGTCAATGTCAACATGTCTTCTGCACGAGCATGGCACGACTCGTCAAATCACATATAATCACTTGCAGACTTTATGTCGATCGAAGAAAAGAAACATTTCTTAAAAAAAATTCAAAAGAAATCTTACGTCAATCTGTCACTTTTCTGTTACGCTGTCCATTCTCCGGTAGACAAAACTTGTTTCTACGGTTGTCATGCTAAGCCTGCAGCTGTAGTATACAATATGTATTTTTATAAAATATTTGAAAATATGACTAAACCTCACATAAGTAAAAGTATCTAGGTATAAACTTTGTTTTTATGGTTGTAATAAACACTTTTTAAATGAAATAACTATTGTTAGTACCTACTAAAGGAAAATTAAAAAGAAAAACTTCGAAAACGTACCAGATTCCTGTCGCAATATTATAAATTTAAGTACTCCGAGCGCATGTCGGCTTCAACGATACAAGGTAGTGCTGCGCTAAAAATATTAGCTAGACAGCATGTTTTGTAGTGGGACTGTCAGTTAAAAAAGGTTGGTCTCTAAAATTGAAACCTACGTTTCATTTAGTAGATTAAAATACCATTATTATTGTAGAACAGCCGTATCGGTCATCATCATCATCATTGTTATCGTCCCACTGCACTTGCCTCTTCTTCTATAGAGAAGAACTGAGTGAATTTACTTAGGAAGACTAACTTAAATAGTTATGAACCAATTACCAACCCGCATTGAAAAGCGTGGTGAATAGCTCCGTGGTGAATATAATCCTTCTCTGTGTGAGAGGACGCCTATGCCCAGTTGTGGGCCAATAAAAAGGACCAATCATGATGGTAATGATGTGATAATTATCCTCGTAGCAAAAATCAGTACATTCTGTTTCTTTGTTCGACACACAAACTCTTTACGGCTAAGCGATTTTGAATTTTATTCCATGGTAATTAAGCACAATTTAGAATGACAAAAAACATTCAAATGTCGAGCAAATGAAACACAGTCTTAAAGCGCTTAGTTTCACAATATTGATCCCCATATCCTAATAAATTCAACAATGACAGCCGTACCCAGAATCCATTTGTTGGCTGCGAATGAATACGGGTAACCTTGCATAATAATAGTCAAACCCGAATATTGGTCGGACCCAAGATTACAAGGATCGTACAAAGCCATGGTATAACATCACTATGTATTAATATGGTTGTAATATTAATCCAATATTGTCGTCAGTGTATGTATGGAGCTAATAATGTAATTTTATGTGTATTTTTTTTTGCTTTGACTTTTAGTTATGGCTATCAAATTAATCTTGGCTTCTCGTTTTGTAGCAATTCATATTTCAAAACGGGAGAGTTGAAAACTCAACCGTAATCCGTATAGCTTATGAACTGGTATGGTATTTTACTTAGGTACAGAGCAAATCAAGCTACCCGATACTGTCAAATTATCCCAATCAACTTTGAACGATATACTTTCAGGAAATTTGACAGATTTAGTAGCCTGATGTGCTGTAACATGGTCATCAGTAGTTGACCATAACGATTAACATATGTAGGAGGGATAGCTTATGATAAAACATCGGAAATGTAGTCTTAACAAAGTACCCATTAATGATTTTAAACTACCCAAAACAGTTTGTGAACTGAGCGTTGTGTAAAAAATTGTGCCCATTTTTAAAGGAACTTTATACCAACCTGAAAGTGACGTATACAATTCCTGACTGATGATTACCACAAAATGAGGTGTACCAATCTATCCGATATCTTATACATAGGTCAAAGTCATTCAACGAAGATTTATAGCATCTATTATTCCATTATAATAACTCAGCGATGTTAATAATACTCTCAGCCTGTGACCGGAGCATGTTTGATAATGTGAAAGGTCACACGTGTTAAGGTCAAGCTACAATTACTAATATTAATTATTCAACAATGCGTACTTAAGACGGATTAATTAAATATTAGTATCTTTGTTCATGTAATTTGGTGTTGGTAAAATTTGTGGAGGAAGATATTTTTGTAAGGCTGCTAAATCTAAAATCTAAGAATAGATTAGATTTTTGTAACTTATTTTTAATTCCATAGTTATAAACCCCAATAATAAGTACCCAGCTTGTGTTAGTTTTCAAGGTACTATCTATTTTTATGCCAAATTCTTCTAAGCTTAAAGTAATACAAACAAACAAATATTCATAATATTACTTTCCATGGGGAAATCATCAAACAACCCCGCTATGGATGCAGCTGGGCGGAGTGTAACACTCTAAAGTAAGAAAAAAAAAACATTTATTCAACACATATAAATAAAACCCACTTTTGTTCCTTCTAGAGATCATTGTCTGCCGAAGCCGTAACTCACAGGAGAGTAAACATAGCTTGAGATAGACAGCTATTTCAAACGATATCGCTGAAAAAAATCATACTCCTCCAAATTAAGCTGCACGAAATAAACAAAATACCAAGTGTACCATCAAAAACCGTTAAGACAGGCAAGATAATAAAAAAACCAGATACTTAAGGCGTTTAGAACAGAACTTTCTGGAAAGTTGGGAGTTCGCAAACTCTGTTAGGTCCCCTGACACCTGTGGCAATAATTTGTGGGGCGCGCAACATTAGGGAACTTCCACTCAACTTATAAGTGTAATGGAAAAGTTGATTTAATTGTTGCTTTTCTCTTCAATTTAAATGAATCGTTTTAATTATTGTGATGTGCTTTTATTTTCATATTTTGTTGGGTATTTTTTGTGTTAATATTAAATAAAATGTTGTCAAAAATTATTGTTTACTAATATAGATTCGATACAGGGAAAAAATATTATGCTATCACTTCACAAACACTTTTTTTATGTCGGGGATCAAGAAATTAGGTACTTTTTGTTGTTGTTGTGATTTAGAGCCTTAGAGGATATCTGCCTGAAACGTACCTGGCAATTAACGCTCCTTTCTTCTCTATATATATCGTCGTCTTAAAACCGAAAACCGTGAAAACCTCGGATATGAATTTTTGTCAAAATTTATTTTAATACGTTTCTAGGAAGATGACGTCACGAAGCACATCCTATATCTTCCTACTGAAAAGTCACATATTTTACACTTACGAGGTTTTCACTCTAAGACGTCGATATGAGAATAAGCCTTTGCCCCATCATGATAGAAATTATTGAAAAAAATCCAACTCTAAATAAATTAGATACTATAACTCTTCGCTTGTCCTAAACCCGCTATTGTTTTCTCGTTTATAATTATTGAATCTAAAACCAAACCCGCAACAGCAAAACGAGTAATACATCTATTAGAAAACCCCGCTGGGCATCGGTAACAAAACACTTAACATTATACCGTAATTATCATCTTAGCCGCGTACAATTTAAGAGCTAAATTCGGTTAAAAGATGGATTTCAGCCACAAACAATACCTAATCCGACCCTTTGGGTACGAGACCGTGAAACCGAGAGGCGTAACAGGTAGGTCATGGTAATCCTGAAGTATTAAGGCAGAACATTCATTGTGGGGTTTGGTAATGGATCAGTCTTTGTAAAAAAGGTAGAAGAAGTAATATTTTCTAGATATTTCGTTTGATTAGCGTTTAGGGTTCTCGTCTGTCGTATTTGCGCACGCGCACCCAGATAGCTTTCACACTGTGCTGTGATGACGGGTCGCTTCGCTAATGTTTCACACGCGTGGGAGCGCTAACACCACCTTGAACGTGCCTATCCATGATTTGGATAGGTCCCTTCAGGTGCACTGGATTCAAGCGCCAATACGTGTGCCCACGGCCCCAGCTCGTGGCAAACATTATATCAATTAATTCAATAAGTGTACATGTACAGACGCCAGCATTTCAGGCTACTACAATCTGTCAAATTTCCTTAATAGATTTTCAACTTTATCGCTAAATCATTATGGTTCAAAGTTGATTGGAAAAATTTGACAGTTTCGGGTAGCCTGATGTGCTGGCGTCTGTACCAAATGTAGTTTCTTCAGCAGGCTTAGCATGGCAAAATGACAGAAAAGTGACAGATTGACGTAAGATTTCTTTTGACATTTTTTGAAGTAATTTTTCTTTTCTTCGATTGACATAAGGCTACAACTAATTATATGCGAGTTGACAGGTCGCGCCATGCTCGGTCAGAAGACATGTTGACATTGATAGAAAGAGTTTTGTCTTTTCTTGACAGAATAGATACAAAATCGCCATGCTAAGCCTGCAGGAACTGAGAGGCAACGCGGGCAAAAGTTAGTATGGTTATAATGTAAATTTTATTTCGTGATTTATGTGGAAGGGCAAAAAGCTTCTGAGAAAGACATTACCAAGATTGAAATCTGATTCCATAAGTTTTTTTTACCATGAAATTCTGTGTGAACCATATAGGCAAGCATAAGCATATAGGTAAGATGGCAAAAGTTTTTTGGCAAAGTAAAAAATAAACTTGAACATAAGGCATACACACCACGGGTATTCAATTTTCGGGGAAAACATTAGTGATCGTAATATTTGACAGGCTTTTATTTAGTTATATATTCATAATGGTGAAGGAACACGGAAAACGCGCTGAACGGAACGCATTTTAACATTCTTTTTATGATAACATATTTATGAAACCTGGTACACTTAGGGCCATACACCGGTCACTTAGGGTACACTTGTTACGGATGAAGTCTGTAATAACCTATCAGGATTTGCCAGATAAACTAAATCTTTCGGTTTCACAGGTGTCGGATATCGATGTCTGGTAGATAAAGTGTTGGTTAATGGTGAAACAGAAAAAAGTTATAACCAGCCTTTATCTGGTAAATAGCACTACCCATCAGATAACTAGATGACACTTTATCCGCAACCGATGACACCGGCCCTTAACCCACAACCGTTCTGCTGCGCGTTCAGCTCTGTCAGCTTCACCATTTATCTTATTATAAAAGCTTTATAACAAAATAATTATATAACATTACTTTAAGTAAACGAACGTCTATAAATAACACAATCTGCTATAATAAGTGTTAGTTTGTATCGCTCAACTTATATGGAAATATAATATTGTTTAAAGGGCGTACCTTGTACGAGAATGTGCTTTGGTCCAAGTTATAGTAAGTAAGCGATAAATTGTTTGTCTCGGTAGTTAACGTCAGTTTGGGTTTTCACCCCCCTTGCACATTTAAGAACTTGAACCTACTTCTGTTGTAAGCATGAATTAGTTAAGTTGAAAGTTGTAAGTCTACTAATAAGCAACGCTTTATGCTACTAGGCTAACTTTTTATTATAACTCAAGAAATTGTCAAAGTTCGATCCTCTTAGTCACAGAGTAAATAGTTTTCTTTTCCATTTATATTAGTCGGGCTTTTACAAATATTTTTTTATAAAACAACATATTAAATTCTCAGCTATGTAATTTTTGTTCTAAAAATTCGGTTTAAGCATTGAAAATATTCTTTAGCAAACTATATTTTTATCCGCATATAAACATTCACACAATTCACTAAGGAAAATACACGACAAAATGTAACAATTTAGCTGTTTGCTCAATAACTCGCTATAGCTTGTATCATAGGCCAACCGCAAATGTCTAGTCGAGATAAAATCCAGATTGTGCTCCTGTGCGAAACTGGCTTATTACAGTTAAATAAAGCATCATATAATATAATATACTTACACTATGTGAGACTGAGAGTGGTGCGAGAGGACTGCAGGCTCCTAGTGTGTCACTTATAGTCGGAATAGTAAAAGACAGGTGAATATGGAAGATAAAGATATGACTTGGTCGTAAGTGTTTTGATACTTTTACTATCTTCTTTCTATTTTACAGATGAGACTCCATCATCATCTCCCAAGCCTTTTCCCAACTATATTGGGGTCGGCTTTCAGTCTAACCGGATTCAGCTGAGTACCAGTGTTTTACAAGGAGCGACTGCCTATCTGACGTCCTCAACCCAGTTACCCGGGCAACCCAATACTCCTTAAATTTTACAGATAAGTCTAATCTATGAGATATTAAATCAGGTGTATTTTTGATCTTTAATGACGTATAGGTATGTACAGATACCAGCACATCAAGCTACTACGATCTGTAAAATTTCCGTAATAGATTTTCAACTTTATCGCTGAAGCATATGGTACCAAGTTGATTGGTAAAATTTTCAAGTTTCAGGTAACTTGATCTGCTAGCGACTGTACCGAATAATATAACGCTACGAGTATAACCTGTTAAGTAACCATATTGAGTTAAAATGAACGAAATAATTTTCGAAACAAAACAATAGATATACATACGTACATACAAAAAGATTAAAAGAGCTTTTTTTAAAACACCGTTTTTTCTGAAAACAACGTTCAATATTCATGTTTATTTAAATAAATATGAACACATTAACTAACCTGCAATATTACAGCATCCAAGCAGCAAGGTCCACAGGGACAACACACGAGTTGGACTCGCCCGTATAGAACTCTCCATTTTACATTTTAACACTTCGCGACTGCCCCAACACCGCACAAGATCTTCAGGATTACATCAGGAATTATATTTTCGTCTACACCATCACATTATCGTGTTCTGTAACAATGTAAAATTTTATATCAATCATTATTATATAGTAATTCTGCCTTCTTTTTTTTTTTGGCGCTGGGAAAAAATGCTATTACGCATCGGCCCCATCGGGGGTCGGGAGAGGGGTATGTGGGACTCCCCGGTAAAGTCACCGGTATACCCACTAAAAATACCCAGCGGCACTCCGACCTCGCCTGAGTGGAGGGGGCCTGGGAGTCTATGGCGTCCAGTCCCCCGATAGTAATTCTGCCTGGACTGCGGGTTGTTCGTAAGAAATACCGTGGCCCTGGCACACAGGGACCTCAAGAAGGAACATAGTGGGTTTTAGTCAGTAAGAGTCTGACACTCCCTCCAGCTGCAAACTCAGAGGGAGGGTCATTTAATGAATACAGTTATAGTTCTTGGAAATATTATCAGCCACATGGCTGGATCGATCAAACAGGTTAAGCAATGCTTGATGCATCGTGAATGGGTGACGAGTTTTTCTCTGTTAGGAAAGCCACCTCATTTTTTTCCAAAAATTCTCTACCTACTCTTTTGGAGTAAATAAGCGAAGGGTATTATTTTGTTGACTTATCTAAAGGAATTTCATAATTAGGGATAAAGGTAATATTTTGCTCGTTCAGTATAAAAGCATCTAACTCCAAATACTATACCATACATATGAGTACAGCAGCCCTTACATCAAGCTACCCGAAATTGTCAGATTATAGTATATATGTAGCTAATATAATAAAACACAAAAATAATTGCTGCGAGTAAATACAGTCTAAACACTAATCAGGCTAATACCTACATACATAAGCTAAACCTTTTCAAACAAAATTCGACCAGCAATATTTTTATCCAAAGTCAAGTTTGACAACCAAAACTAATATCATTAAAACATGCGCTAATTAATTTCAATTAACTCGAACAACGGTAACACTGAGTTTAATTTAAAACGGTTTTTAGTGCGATGAACTGCCGGCGAATGATGTGGCGAGTGTAGAGGGTGAACTTTGAACCTCGCCCAGTTTGTTATTGACCTAAATATCAGCCTCTATACTTTATTTTTTTTAGACTAGGTACGTGCTATGATTCGATATGAGTTATTAGAAATAAAATACTAAATGGTATCTTTTCCATCATGATTATCCCTTCATCCTTAAGCCTTTATCCAAATTGACATTGGAAGTTTTCACAAGATGTCTTCTTACTCGTACGTACTTCCCTATTTATATTTATCTCACAAATTATTCTTTCTCAGTAATAATATCAGACGCACCACGCATATCATATCATAGGAATATCAATGACGTCATCTTTTGCTCTAGTTAGCAGCTGTACTACGCGATTATTGAGAAACTAGATGGTATGTTATTATTTCTTAACTAAGACTAAAGTCCTAACCATCTTCCATGGAGATTCCTATATGGAAGCTCACTACAGTTTAGGACGAATACCGCGTCGATTGATTGTATGA
This sequence comes from Heliothis peltigera, assembly GCA_958496145.1. NCBI lineage: Eukaryota > Metazoa > Arthropoda > Insecta > Lepidoptera > Noctuidae > Heliothis > Heliothis peltigera. The sequence continues at coordinate 1,080,062 of OY292327.1, forward strand.
TTTTTTTTTGGCATCTCATTCTGCTGGAACTACGTTTTGAGCTGGCGCCGTCGCAGATCAAGCATAAAACCTCAGGCGACAAATATAGTAGCTTAATAGGACATTATATTTTTGATCATATTTTAAATTCCATGAAATTGAATCAATGAGATGGATGTGGAGACTCTCATAGCATCTTATATTTAACAGTTGCATTGAAAAGATGATTAATTATACATTTAAAAAATCAAAAGGAATTGAAAAAAAATCTAGGTTATTATTTACTTCAGATAGCCATTTGCAAAGTTTCCCAAAACAAGTACTAATAATTGAATCGGCCTCCTCGCCTTTAAAATTCATTACTCGTTATAATTCTATTTTCATTAATGATTCAAAGATCCTTGAAAGTCGTTTTCGTAAATTAAAAAGCTCGATAATTAACTGTGAGTTTGAATCAATTACGAACTCGGAATGAAATTGAACTGTTATTTAAAATTCACTAGTTTTGATCGAGGAAATTATTAGTTTTACATTTTAATTATATTTTAATATCAGTGTATTATTGTTTACTAAACTATACTAAAATATGGATTGAGGAAATTGCGACTTAGGAAAGTCTAAAATCTCAAATCCGCCTTAAACCGGTTTGGTGATTAATGCTCACCCGTTCTTTTTATGAAAAGAAGGTGTGAAGATGAAAAGAAGGCAATGTCAGCTGCAGTGGCACAGTAAAGGTGCAAGTTCGTAGTCGAGTGCACGCAGCAGCAGCAGACGACATGTCGCTTCATGTCGTCATGATTTCGAACCCGACTGTAGACAATCACAGCATCCATATATCATAAAAAAACACGTTCACATCTCATCCGTTACCAACTTGTATCTTTAACATAGACGACGATGATAATTCCCGTTCCTTTACCCTAGCATATTCATATTTAAAAACTAAGTCTACCTTTTTTAAATACTTATTAAGTTTAAAAACAGAACTCATCTTCCTTCAACTCTCACTTACTATTTTACAAACGTAATTTCCATTTTCCTCTTAAAAGACAAATATGCATAATATTTTCATTACCGGACTTGAAGCAGTTTGGTAGCCAGGGATCAATATATAGGGTATGCTTCCGACCATCCGTCTCCATATTTCCTGAAGACCGTCTGACAATAACCATCAGTCTTACTAAATTGCCGGCCAGCCATGTACCGATTTCTAAGGAACTTTCGCTTTTCTATATGGTACGTAATTTGGCTGACAATAAAATATTGATAAGAATAACTTAAGCGTGTGTGCGTGTGTATGTATGTGTGTCAGCGTATTTACTTAAAATGTTAAATTAAAATGATAACGACACTGTCGCAGTGATTATACATAATTATCATGTTTTGAATCTTAATCCAATTTTCTCTAAAACAAGTTATTTTTGTAAGAAGATTACTCAAAGTTATATACATGTTATTATGATATAATGAGAACACTTATTTGAAAGACTGTCCCTAGAATCTTAACTCGACGCCCCTTTGAAAGGCCATGCCTAAAATTTTAACTCCCATATTTCTTGGTTAGTTTCATAAAATGGCAACATCGAAAAACTAGCAGCTGCCATCTGCACAGAATACATGATAGGACAGTACATCTTTATACATTGTACTAAAATATTCCTCCTCTATTCTGTCAAAGGGAACCGTGATCAAAATTAATGAGGAAACAGCGAACATCAAAATTAGAATAGTTTTCGTTAACGTTAATTTTAGTTACTCCACTTCTACCGCGAGTACTGTCCGACTATAATACTAATTATACTGTTTAAATATAAAAAAAACAAACCATACATGGCTACTTAGATAACTAAGTAATAAAAAAAACCTACTATAATGAAAAAGTAGGAGCTGGGTGCGAGAAGCCGAGAATCGATCTCAGTGGCGTGCACTTGGAGAGGCCTATGTCCAGCAGTGGACTGCGATAGGCTGATGATGATGATGATAATGAAAAAGCAAAATTTTCCTACTGAAACATATTTAAAAGGTCTATTAGATTCTTTATATAATTATTTCTCCAGTATAAATAAGATTTATGTTATAATGAACAAACAAACTTAGTTTCAGCACAAGCAGGTAGGCAGAAACCAAAAAGTTTTGCTAGGTTATGGTAACCTCAAACCTGACAAGCAGAAATTGTGTGATTTAAGTAGGCCTTTATTATATTAACATTTTATTTAGACATAATGCTTGCGATAGAGATTGAAGTGAAAAGATATGGGAGAGGCCTTTGCCCAGCAGTGGGACAGTACAGGCTAATAAAAAAATAGACCATAAGCATGAACCATGAAAATTTTACATGTGCAAAAAGCTATTGAAAAAATTATCTTCTCGAAATTATTTTTCATCCATAAAATTAAGGACCGGTTTCACAGGTTACGGATAGCTAGTACCTAACAGATAAAATCAAAAATGGAACAGAATTTGTATGAAATTATCTGCCAGATAAACTATCTGGAACTTATCAACAACCTGTGAAACTGGCCCTAAGTATTTCAATTTAAGATAAAGGTTTCAACAATTCCCCAAATCCCAAAAAAAGATCCCAGAGAAAATTACGAAGACATTATTTAAACAAGTATTCATTCAGTCATTATTTTGTCAGTAGGTACCAAATAGCCAACACCAGTTTTGTCTGGTTATAATAATATTATGGCTGTAAAGATCTGATAGAGCAGCTGGTTGCAGTAAAAAGAATATTGAAAGTCAGCCCCTTCTGCTTGAAATTGAAGCTGGCTACGTTAGAAAAAGGGTCTAACTACATGATGACGTAAGCTAAGAATTGCCACATAACACTTTTGAGCGTAGATGTGTGTATGCCGCATTGTTATTAATCATTTCTCGAAAAATCTGTAAAGCCATTAAAAAACGAGAAAAAAAAAAAAAAAAACAAAAAAACAGACATTGAATCGGAAAATATCTACATGGTGACGTGGACTAAAATTGCCACATAACACTTTTAAGCGTAGATGTGTGTATATACTGGCATTGCTCTTAATCATTTCTCGAAAAATCTGTACAGCCAGTAACAAAAAAAAGAAACAAAAAACGCTGTCGAATCGGAAAAATATGCAGCGACACGACACTGCCTTTAATTGAATAAATTACAAAAAAAAAAACGGTACTGTAAAATGACAATGGGTGTACTTCTCTATTGTACTTCTTTTTTTAAATTTCTATAGAGTTTTTGTTTTTATATTCAACAGATAAAAGAACGCAGTAAATACATATTAAATTGATAATCCGTCACTGTAAACCTTTTCTACCTGATATAATTACATAGTTCATAGTGTCAAATGACCTCTCCCGCTGAGGGTGCAGCTGGAAGGAGTGTCAGACTTACTGACTAAAACCCACTATGTTCCTTGTAGAGGTCTCTGTGTGCCAGGGCCACGGTATCCCTTACAAACAACCCGCAGCCCAGGTAGTAGGTAGTGTCTAGGTAAATATTTTGTGTAGGTAAACCAAATATATTGTTTTTATTTCCAAGATAAATAATTCACAGCACAAACATTATTTAAACTTTAAAATTCCTCATAAAGTATACGCTCTCATTTCAAATAATCACCCGTAAACAAGTCCAATACTGGAATTCATCGCTATTTTCCTCGCACACAACTTGACTCACAAACGCAATGCTAAGCCAAAGACACACAAATGCTTGCTAAGCCGGACGATTCCTCAAACGTCATTGGCCGTTGTTTCCTTTACTTCATTAAGTATTTTCATCACAACTCAGCGGCGTCGCGCTAAGAGTACCCCCGAGCCACAGTTGGGAACGCCGCTTTTTCTTGAATTTTTAACAGCGCTTTAATGCCTTGGTGCTATACATAAGCGGCTTGCCATTTAATAATGCACTGTATTAACTCGTGTCTTAAGTGCAAATTGCAATGAGTTTGCAGGAGGTAATGTGATAAGTTTTATATTATGCTACTCTATGGTGGGAAAATATTACAGTGTAATTAATCCGGAGAAGTTAGGTACTAATGACTTTCGTAAGTAAATAAAAATGTTAATGTGTTTCCGATGAAGAGATTTTTTAAATAGCTTTTAATCTTTTGATAACTAATTAGCTAGTCGTTTATAAAATACAGAAGGAGAAAATTAAATATTTTTATTGAAATTAATTATTCCGCTGTAGCTTACGGCATGTTCCACACTGTAGAGCTGTACTATAGCTATGTAAAATGTAAAGAAGATGTACTTTGTAAGTATGATAATGGCGGGTTGTTGCTTGTAATGATTTCTTACGTGAAAATGGACCTGGGAAATATATTATGAAAGATATGCTTAAACACGCTTAGGGCTTTTTTGAGAGCTTTTAAACAAACATTATGCGGTAACAAAACATTGTTCGGTGTTGTTATTTGTGAATACATTCTAATTTTGATTTATGGGCAGAGATTTTCAGGGAATATAACTGCGTTGTTTTATACCTATTTTTTTTTATCGTGTCCAAAAAACAACATGTATTTAAATAAAAGTATCGTTATTCTCTACCCTGTTAGTATTTCTTATATATTTAACCGACTTCAAAAAAGAGGAGGTTATAATTTGACGGTATGCCTTGGCATAAAAAAAATATAATCTGTTAACATTAATATGATATTATCATTCATTATGCTATGAATAAAAAAACAAAATAATAAGCGACATGTCCCCACTTAAAGCACACAAAAACTAAATGGAACCAAACTAAAATAAAATCAATTAACGCAGCCAGATATCTTTTGTCTGCATTATTGAATCGCGGAAATGCTGAAATGCATCGCAAGTTCTATGCAGGGAACTGCATTTTGAAGTCGAATAATTGCGTCGGAGCCCAAGAGAGAATACGAAATTTAATGTGCACTCAGCAAAAATATTCAACCCAGAAATTTACTAACAATGGCGTAAAGATTTCATATCGATAGGAATAATGTGATCTGTTCAATTCAATCTGTTTCTTTGGAGATTTTCATTGATTTCAGTGTAACTGTGATGACAAAGTACTTGTAGATTACTATTTAACATATATTTTTTTCTTTCATTGTAACTATTTATTAGTTAGTTTAGTTCTGGTCATTTTTCGACAATTATGTCATCATCATTATCAGCCTTTTTACCGCCCTTGCGTATAAGCGTAGGTATTGAGGGTCAATAGACCAGGTTACATCGGGATGTTTTCCTTCACTCTTGAATCCATCATTGGTGTAGAAGTTACTTAGAAAGTACAATGGCACTTGGCTGACTTGAAATTGAATCCTCGCTCATAATTGAGAACTTTAACCACATTGCCGCCATGACTTAAAACTATGCACGTGCATATTAATGGGAAGAAACATGAATAAATATAAAAAAAGAAATTACTTTTTATTTTTATTTATACTCCTATTGAAGCTGAAAATAATAATACATTGTATATAATCCTTTTTGCTGAATAAATCTTTTCACAAAAAAAAGCTTTACTTTTGATACCCTTACTTTTTGAGCAATAAACCTAAAAACAATGTTATTCAGTAGCTACCATTGTTTTTTTAAACCTTTCTCTCAACATAATGTGCTTCAGAAGTCTACAGAGCCTCAGAAATAAGACGGGCTGCCGTAAAATTTATCTTAATAGACACCTGCATAAAAATACATTGGAGTAAAACCTTTTTTAGATAGCGAACACTGTATTCGCCGGTTCTTCTCAGACTATCAGGGGGTGACATCTCTTTATGGGTCGTGGCTATCTATGCGTTTAATCCACTTTCTGTTTTTATCTTAAGACAAGTGGAATGGGGAGCCGTCCTTTGTCCACGACCCCTGATAAGCGTGACCTTTTTTCTCCTAAGGTTTATTAAACAAAAATACACCTGTGCAGCTGAAACAATTGTGAAGATTTCATTAAATTCTATGGAGGGCCGCGTAATTGGAGTTTCTGTTAAGTGTTTTTTTTTTGTCAGGTAATTTTTATTTTATTCTTTCGATGGAAGTAGGTTCTTCCTATAGATTTGAAAGGTGAATATTTATAATAACCGGTTGATGATTAATTTAAAGATTACAAATTCTTGTTGTCTGTGAAATTGGTGTCTTAAATATTTTAAGTTCTTTTTACTATTGATAAAATAAATGTCAAGTTTATTACATTCCGTTTCATTGAAATGTAACCAGTATTCAACAATAGCAGTGCTAGTTATTTTCGAGGTAAAATTTAATATTATATTCTTGCAAATCTAGGGAAGGAAGTTTCAGTTATTAGAAGAAACCGAGCAATGTAGTAGAGTAATTTTGATAGCACCACTATATCGCTTTCGTGGATAATTTAGACTTTTATTTTTTTTTGTTAATGTATTCTACTTCATTGGTAGTATGCCAATGCCATGCGATCATGATGAGACTGCTAAGCATCTCGATTCCTGGGTCGAGCCTAAATCGCTTTGTGAGTTTTAAGAAACTTTCAGCCCGGAATCTGGAAGTAGATGATAGACACACTCGATTGATACATCGAATGGCACGTCAATGTTGTTCCTGCGCCTGATTTCTCTCCGTTCGTGTCGGATTGCCGTCCCATCGGACTATGAGAGTGAGGGAATAGAGAGTGCACCTGTGTCTGCGCAAATACTTGTGCACTATAATATTATGTCCTGCGCAGCTGGCTGATCACCATACAGAGAACAACCCCCATGTTCAACAATGGAAAAAGTATTATTGAGTAACCATTAATTTAATACGACTAAAATAGTTTTTTTTTTGTTTTCAGAATTACTCTTTCTATGCTCACTAATATTTGCAGAATTACCTAACAAAAACCTCTGAATGAAATGCGTATGTTATACTGCCGTGACCCTATTATCCCAAATGGCAATCATCCCCTCCAATTAAATAAAACTAACATCTATCTACGCTAATACCTCACTCAAACAAAACAAGATGAAGTCGACGGTGAAATTTCCCCGAAATTATTCACGTTACGAATTAATTTAAGGCGAAACACGCAAGCTTAATGCTTTCGTACATAACTTGAGGAATATGCGCAGTCTTACTATTGAAACAATTACTTATATACAAACGTGGTAGTGTCAATTTAGTTATTTTGGGATGAGCACTCTATAGGATGGACTTCAACGAGGTAGTTAGAAAATATTACTAAGTTTGCGGATAAGCGCTGGACGAGGGCCACTTTCACCCTGTCTTTTTAGAAATCAACGGTAGACGCCTATGTTCAGCGGCCGACTTATGTATAAAATTATGATAATGATAATGAATACACGGCAATAATTTGAAGAACAATGTTGATAAGATAAGAACTTCGTAACTAATGCCTGTTTTCTATTTAAAAATAAGATTCGTTAGCTTCAAGAAGTACTGACTGTAGATAAAATAAATAGTATTTTTTTTGTAGAAATCAGGCTCTAGGCGGTTCACAAATCACCACCACGTTCCAAAGCCTTAAGCGTCATTGATCATGCGTCGATGCACAATTAACACGCATCGCTTCGTGCACCCGAAAGTGCCTCGTGAAAATGTGTGCGTCTACTAACGTTGACTTCTAACATACAAAAACGTAAGTGTACGAGCTTTCTTATAAAAACTACCACCGACCTCATAAATTGATTCAGGTTTATTGCCAACGTGTATATGTGTATACTGAAAATCTAATCAGAATTTTCATGCTGTTTGCATTTAAATCGCTGTATATTATCGTCATATAACTGAAATTAGAGCTTTTAGTAGTCCCCATTATTAATGTAATTTAACCCTTTTAAAATAATCTAATGAGCGCAACCAGTTATCTGCATATCATTTCACAAACACTGAAGGTAACAATTACAAATATTCTGTTCATTTAAATACGTCACATGTTTGTTAACAACGCATAATTAACAGTACGTAAGTATTATTTTCGTGTATTATTATTGATTTATGATATCATTAGTGTTTACATGACTATCGTGTGTTGTGTATTGGTTGGATTAAAGTAGGTATCAACTGCCCGCAGGACTGAGGTGACATTATATCCAGCGGATTTTGGTGTGATTTAAATGGAAGCCTTATATTATAGCATGGTGTTCGGTTTCCTCTTTATACGGCTATATTCCGATTGACAAATTCTGTGATTAAAAGGAATAGAAATACTCGTATTTTATTTTATAGAAATCATACAAGCTCATGTAGTTAAAACCTTCCTAGCTTATGCTCTGTCGCCTTCATCTGATGCCTCTGTAAACAAAGACTTAATTGCAATCTAAGAGAGCAGTAACATGTGTATAAACTTTTCGTCTTTGCTGTCTCTTAATAATGTTTTATAAAATAAGTGACAGATGCCAGCACATCAAGCTACTACAATCTGTCAAATTTCCTTAATAGATTTTCAACTTTACCGCTGAAGGATATGGTTTACAGTTGATTGGGAAAATTTTACAGTTTTGGCTTGATAGCGTAATGTGCTGGCATCTGTACCAAAAATCGTACTTCTTTAACCCCCTGTGTGACTAACTGACCTTTTCAAAGGACATAAGGTTAGCAGGTATATTATGTCCCCTCCATATTTCACTTTCAATTATTTCACTTTGACAATAGTATTGTTTTCAATACAATTGAATTCAATCCAAATTATACCTTCATGAAAAGCTAATAGCTTATTAGATTATAATTATAATAAATGTTGGATTATTTAATACATACACCACCATATTGTAGAACTTGGTCTTAAAATAGGACCAACTTTAGACCTAGGTTTAAAAGATCGTCTTGAAGACAATTAATGGACCTACATCTAAATTCTTTAGTGCTAGAACCGGTACTTTTTAAAACCACAGGTTATAACTAAGGTGAAGATGTTATTATAAAAATAACTGACTTCTTGTCTGCTGTGGACCGTCGGCCTGAAATCTATGGAACTTGACATCCCTCATACAATATACAAATACGTAATTGCCAAGACAAAGTACAGCATCGCCTCGTCTGACCTTCTTAGTATCAGTGTGACACAAACCTAAGGTAGCGTTCCCACTGTATCGTAACAATTGAATACTTGAATCGTTAGACGCCTTCGTGTCGTTGATATCTATCGAGACAGTAATAAAAATGGGTGAGTGATATTAGTTTAATCGTGCCTTCTTATGACCGGTTCCTATATCTTAATAAAAAACGATAACTTTTGAACTTTTCGTTTATTATGTGAGGATTATATAAAAAAACTACTTTCTGTAAGCAACACGAATTGTTTGTTTCTAAAGAAACCAGTCATTATTTGAACACCTCCATTGGCATATAGAAGCCATGTGGTTTTAAACTGTAAGGCAACACTTGTGCTACAACTTACTAAATACTCTATCTTCTTTTTCTTTCATACAATCAACAGAGACAGAATGACGTTTTAAATGTGTATTGTACACAGTTCTTGCCAATTCTTCTTAAAGGACTAACTTCCTGAAACAGTCCAACTAAGTTTTGACTTTCTAGACTTTGAATAGTCGTGGTGGCCTAGTGGTTAAATTGCCAGCCTTTCGAGTATGAGGGTGCGGGTTCGATTCCAGGTAAGGCAAGTACCATTTTAAGTTTATCTTGGACACCAATGACTGATTAAAGGTGAAGGAAAACATCTCGAGGAAACCTGTACTATAAAGTCTGAAATCACCAACCCGCATTGAGCAAGCGTGGTGATTAACGCTCAATCCTTCTTTGAGGGAGAAGAGGCCTGTGCCCATCAGTGGGACGATAAAAAGGCTGTGATGATGACGATGATGAGACTTTGAATTTTTTAATTCGTAATGGACACTTAACCAACCATAACGGGTACGCACCTTAAGGAATTACGCGAAAATTCGCAACGTTACGCGCGTCACAGTAAAGACGCACCTGCGGTTGACAGGCTCATTTGTTTGCCGCCGTTGAAAGCTTGAGTCGTGTGTACGCAGATATCAGACGATACTAAACCCAACTCCGCGTAAATTGGTTCCTGGTGTCAGTACGCACTACATCTGTTACTGAAATTGAAGATAATGGGTTAAAATATCGTGTTGCTATGTACTGTTGTCATTTGTTTGGTAAATTATGTGATATATGAGTAGGTATCTTTGTAAACATTGAAGATTTGAGAGCAAATTCTAACTGTTATATGTTGTATGTGTGTGTAAATTTTTATCAAGTCTTGAATGTTTTTGAATGTTAAGAAAAAAAATCTTCAATATCGTTTGGACGCCATGGTCATCCATAAATTTACTTACTAAGAATGAACAAAGAATTATTTATCGTTTGACGCAAATTTTTCGAAACATCTGCATTGATTGTTTGTTTATCGATACTAATATTAAAGCTGGAAGTTTGTATGCTTAAACCGATGCACAAACTGGACATATGCAAATGGTCACTACTAGACTGGTATAAAAAAATCGATATATCAATGTAATTTTGAGCAATGTTGGTTAAAAGTTCAAGAATCAAACATTTTTCTTTCAGAACGTTGAACAATTTACTAGTTCTTTATTATTTCAGTTTGGCAACTCTGCCTGCCGATAATGTCACTTATGACCTCAAATAAAGCGTGCATATTCTGCGCTGATCTAAATCAAATCAGCTTCAAGTATATTTTATAACTATTTTCCAAAAATATCAAATTAAAAAAATATCGATAGGTACTTCATTTCCGACATCCCTAGTCACAACACGACAATAACCATCATTACACACACAAGCGAAGCGCCTCATTCGGGAATTCACAGCACCGTGATGCAGGCCGCACATTGGCTGGTAGTAGATTTACGTGGGCAATGTGGGAACTACCCGCGCTTCACGATACGATGGCCGATGTGGCCAATTTGTTGCTATGCAATTCTCCTAAAATTGTGGTATTTCATCATAACGTATAACGTTTTGGTAGGTTAATATACTTTCTGCTTATATTAAATACTACCTGTTTCATGCGATTTCATCCGCGTCTGGACTAACTATTTGTCCAACCCTGATAAAATATGGCCTTTTTAATCAGGGCTACTGTACAGAATTCTAATGTAAAATAATTTTCTAAATCGGTTTAGTAGTTTTTGAGTGTATTCGTTACGTATATTTCTTCTTTATAATGTTAGTGAGATAAGATAGGATAATACTTTTAGAAGGTATTCAAGACGGCATTTCGGATTGTACTCACTATTAGGGACAGTTTCACAGGTTGCTAATAAGATACAGATAGCTTACTGGGAGATCATTTCATACAAATTCTGTTCCATTATTGAATTTATCTGGTGGAAAGTGGCTATCCGTAACCTGCGAAACCGGCCCTTAGTGTTATGATGTGTTTAATTTAAATAAAAGTTACAAGTTTAGTCTGTTGAGTGTATGTTATTTAATACTCATGAGACGAGGAAGAATATCAAATCTTTTTTCAGACAGAAACATCATAGATTTTGTAATACCACTAAAAATAATGTGAGACCATGACGAGGCAGTTAATTTAGAACAATGTTGATACATTTGGATCCAATTTTACAAACAGAAACTGATCATTACGTAAAACAATACTTATTTAATATTTATTTTGATTGTCAATATGTCGAGCTATAATGTTAGGTCCTATTACGGCTTCGACGTAAGCTGTGATTACTTTATCATCTATTCTAGGTTCTACTACTGTTATTACCAATTTCATATTTAGAACTTACAATTTACCTAACAATTGTTATTTACTGATAGACAGATTTTTTATGTTGTAGCTAAAAAAAAGACCAGTACAGTAACGGCTTCAGATGGTCCCATTGATAATAGTTACACGTACATACAGAAGGACATAATAAAATCCTACCTATCTGTTATGAAACATAGTTCTCCGTCGTCCTGCCGGGTCATGTTCTTCACGAGTCACCGCGGCCCTGGCCCGCCAAGATCCCAGAAGGAGGAAAAGTTGGTTTTAGTCAGTAAAGGTCTGACACTCCCTCCAGCTGCACCCACAGCGGGTGTCAAATAAAGAAGTCATTTGATGATTTTTCACATAAAAAAGTCCTCCGCCGCCTGTTTGCGATAATCTTATGAACTTCTGCACGCATTTTAATTCGATTTCACCTATATAGAGAACGATTAATGAAAAAGATAATCACATAACCCAACCACAACCGGGGCACATCACTTTAAATATACCTTAATTGCAATACAATACGCTATGTTATTTTTTAGCTTGTGAGTAATATTTTATCTATCCTCTCATCTCAAATCAATCTACGTCACCTTTCAATAACATAAGTTTCTCATCAAAATTTACCTCTGAAGTACATTACCAAAATAAACACTTCTTAAATTTTATATCACAAAAACTAACGAGTAAAACACTCATGTTTCTTCAAAAGGATAATGGTTTCGTACGGCCAACCGGACCTCTTCGTACTGAATAATTTATGGCATTTCGACGTTACAGTTTTACGAAAGGTGGTTTTAACATGATGGATATGAGTAAAATGACTTCGGGTATCGATTTTAATCAAGGTAGCTTCGTATTGAGGAGTTTAACCAATATAATTATGAAGCTTAAATGAAAGGTGTTGGTATTTTCTACGATTGCCAGATTATCAAATCATCGACTTGTGTGGCGTTAACTAAGGTTTAAACAATATTTACAGGCCTCTTCTATATTGGAGTTGGCGATTTCAGACTTTATAGTCCAGGATCTGGCGATGCTTTCTTTCACCTTTATTCAGCCATTGGGATCTCAGGAATAAAGGTAGCCTACAACCTTTCTACATCAATGAGCTATCTGACAATCTAGTATTTTTTCAATTGAAACAAAGCAAACTAACTCGTCAGTTTTATAATATTAGTAAAGAGAGAGTAGGTACCTAATGTATGTGGGGCAAATATGACCAGATTTTCACAGACACCTTTATACGCAGACAAGTTGATATTCCCCAGAGCAGAATGAAAGGCAAAAGCTATTTGTTGTTACGCGCTCAATCCATTCCCGTAATAAGCCGATATCTTAATCCACTCAATCTCACGCATTCCTCTTAAAAAGTTACTCTGCTCCGCCCGAGCAATTTATCGATTTATTCTAAAAGCTGCGACATATTTCGCAGCCATTAGGTAACCTCCACTTAAACCGGTGTTATCCTGGCTCAAAGCTTTCTCATTTCGCAAAATACCGTCGAACGTTCGGTTGCCAGTCCCGACTTCTCGAGACAAATGGGCGTGTCAGCCGCAGCGTCTCCCCTTGACGAGCGTAAATTGCTTTGATTTTCTAACAAATCCTCCTGAGAAACTGTTGCCGCTTTTATATTTAGATTGGTGAGATTAAGCGTGTTTAGTTTCCTTCAAACGGGAATTTGTCTAGATGTTCAATAATATTCGAGCGCTTCGATTTGCGAATATCTACGGCTCGCTTGAAATAGGAGATCCGAATGCTGGATTGCATTGTACGTTATGCTTGTTAGTGTTATAAAAATAGCGTTTCGGCTTTTTGTACGAACTGAAATGCCGGCAACAGTTGATGGCATCAATCGATACTTTTTAAAATTTTATGAAGACAGAACGACTAGCGACTGTTTTTATTTGATTTATTTTTTATCTTAATTATTGAGGAAAAATATTATTTGTTGCGCTTACCATCAGGGTAATACAGGTTGGTAAGGTATGTACAGACGCCAGCACATCAAACTACTCAATATGTCGTTTAAAAAAATAGATTTTATCTTATCCTAATACCGGAAGGTTAATATTCGATTGATAAAAGATTCAGAAAAAGAACATAGGCCATACTTTTACTTAGCTGCTGCTTAGCTACAAATTTTCTGATGCCTATATTATTGTGACTAAAGTAACATAAAAAATAACCGAATATACGAAGAAGACCGTTTACTTTCATATAATTGATGAACAAATTAACTTTTTCCATGGAGTGTTATTCAAATTAAAATTACGTTTACCTTGTATTAAGACAAGAGGCTGTAATCTTGTCTTAAGTAAGTACAAATAAACGTTTTCGAGAGCAAAGTAAATTTTCTTCCTGAATTTCTTGGTAACAAGAATGGATCCATACCTCCATGGATTAGTTTAATTTCTTCGTTTCTATGTCATGATTTTAGGGTAGGTAATCTTTCTTATCGTGGTACTAGTTTAATCAGCTAAATAAGCCCTAGTGTCAAAGTTCAAATCAACCTGAGGGTTCCTTTTTTAAACTTGGGAAATCATCAAATGATCCCCTCCCGTAGTAGGTACAGCTGGAGGAAGTGTCAGAATCTTACTGACTAAAACCCACTATGTTCCTTTTAGAGGTCTTTGAGAGGCATTTTGGAGGCCGAAGTAACTTTTGCGGACGACCCGCAGCCACCTGACGGCTTCTGACGTGGAATCTTAAGGACTGCTACTGGGTAATGGGTAACAGCCTAACACTACATTTGTGGAAGTTTTTAAAAACCCACTAATTTGTACACACCCACATTAGTGCTAGCAGTTGCCATAGTAACCTAATCAAAGGGGCATTGAACTTTTTTCAGTCGGATTTTATTGTGGAACAGTTGAATAAGTATAGTTGGGAAAAGGCTCGGGAGATGATGAGTTGAATAAGTATATTTAGCATAGTCTAGTATGGATAATTATAGCTGCAGGTAGGAGTTCTCTTTTGTAGAATGTTCTAGAAATCTATACTAATATATAAATGCGAAAGTTTGTGAGTGAGTGTGTATGTTTGTTACCTCTTCACGGCCAAACGGCTGATAGGATTTAGATGAAACTCGGCAAACATATAGATTATGCATCAGAATAACACATAGGCTATATATTATAACGCTATTAACTAAGGGGGGTGAGCAATAAAGCATTTTTTGGTCAGTTTTAACTAGACGCCATCTATATCTTTTTAATTACAACACATATAGCAAATTTGACAATTTGACTATACCAGCTGGGTAAATAGTTATTACCTAATGTCATAGATGGAGTTAAGCTTTTCATACAATTAAACCGGGCTAAAAAAAAAAAAAAATATTTTTCAGTTCAAAGTATATACCTAAACATGCTACATAGGTTATTTCGACAGATAAAAATAATTTAAAGACAAAAATATTAAGGCAAGTTTCAACCTGACGCCATCTTTAGCTTTTCAAAACAATCTAATTTGAAAATCTGACATTGTTAGAAATTATAGCTGATCATAGATGGAGTTCATAGTTTTATTTTCATAAAATTAAATTATTATACAGGTGTCTTCCAGTCTACAATCGTAGTCACAAGTATTAATTTTGATTATTCAAGTTCCAAGATAACACTCACAATCGGGGACAGAGGATGAGAGAAAAAAATCTGTCTTTGGGTAAGTTAGTCATTTAAGATCAAAGAAGGAGTGCTGTACTTTCTTCATATAATATCAGTCTGGGGTAATGTTAGCTAAGCTTCCAGTATACCACACGTGGCTTATCAATATTTTTATTTGATTTTTACGAACGATTACTGATCAAAAATACATATGTATGACTAAATAATTCTAGAGAAAAGGTCAATCTCTTGGAAACGATTCAGATAAGAACAGATCTCTTCGAATAGGGTTGGCTGCTGTTCTGACTCTAAGTGGTCGTAAAAGGATAGGGAATAAGTAATAATCTAAGGATTGACTACGATGTTCATTACAATGTAGCCCCTTAGATAGACATCTCAAATTAGAAAGACTCTTCTTTCTTCATCCATGTCCAGCAGTCATATGTTCATATAAACTGCCTCCTAGGAAACGGTCAGCGCATATAAGAGCGTCTAAGATCAATTAGCTGTGTAAGTATAGTAAGTATTTGTGTGGCCACAGGTGCACTCCCTATTTCCTTACTCTCATAGCCCGACACGGACGGCAATTCTGACACAACCGGAGAGAGATTAGGCACATGATCGATGTTTACGTATTCTCCAATGCACGGATATATCAATCACCAACTTTCAGTTTTTTTTTTGTGGGATGTCGTAAAATAACCTCTCCAGCTAAGGATGCAGCTGGAGGAAGTGTCACTCTTACTGATTAAAACCTACTATGTGCCTTCTGGAGATCCCTGTATGCCAGGGTCAAGGTAGCTAAGAGGCCCATGTTGCTGTCATATCTTCGAGGAGCGCGTGGAATAGAACGCGCCGCGCCGCCGACACGGGCTGTCGTCCTTAGACGTACGGACTGTGAACCAACCAAAACCCACCGCCCACAGACCCACGCCTACGGTGGTCGGGAGTCATAGATTAAACACTAATACTGGAAGTCGTCCCTCGACACTCGGCGCCCGCGGTGTCGACCCGTATCAGCTTTTCCGCTTCGGCTGGAATGAGCGGTGCTGTTTCTAAACCACTCCGCCGCCTCCTTCGCTAGCATAATTGCTTCGCAGAAGGAGGCGGCTGCTCCCATTCTTTCATGCTCCGGACCATGGCCTGGACCAGGGCCGAATGTGAAAGCCTGCCGCTGTGAGGACACGGTGGTGCTCCGCCCAAGCAGAGCGCATCCCCACCGTTTGCTCCACCGTATCCTTTACCAACTTCCAGTCCCCGGGCTGCTTTTTCAGTTACCTAACACTCACAAAGCGATTTTGGTCCGACCTGGTTCGACCAAATCGAACCCGATACCACGTCGTGTACAGCAGTTGCGTTATGCAACTACTAGACTAGCGATAAAGAGCGCATTTTCAGTGCCTAAACCAACTTTATCGACCTCGACGCGATCGACCTGCAATGTAAGTTCGAAGTGACTACAATATTATTTGAAGTAGTGACGACATATAATATGTAGATTCTTATATACGAGCATAGGTTCAGAATGTATTCCGCAACAACATACACATTTTGTACCTTCGAAGTTCAGTTCAATCTAAGACAAAGACCAGAGTGAGAAGCAGCGGGAGGCCACACCTGCATGTCCAGTCTTAGTAAAGGACGCGTGTGTATTGTTGTGATATGAAAACATAAGTCTTCCATGATTGACACGCAAATGTCCGCCATGTAAATTTCGGCGCTTATTGTTATACTAGCCAAATACTTTGCAAAGTAAAATCAGCCCCAGAACTGTCGCTTATCCTCGATATAGTTAAGTGTTATCATATCATTATCATACCGTGATGTTAAAGGATACAAGGTAAACGAGTTTATCATTTTTACTACTCTAATGCCCACGCGGACGACGTCGCGGGTAGCAGCTAGTAGCTAATAAGTAAGTAGGCATTATACTCCGGAAAAGTTGATCGCGTACATTAATTTGGTTGCGAACAAAAAAAATGTGTATGCGTCGGCGCGAATCTACTGTTAACACGCATTTGTTTACTTTCTACTAAAGCGAGTAAATTGGCCAGAAGAAAAAAAAATATGCGTCACTATGAGGAATCTCGCCCATAGGATCAAAAACAAAATATCTAAGGCAATCTCACTTAGGCCCAGTTTCACAGGTTACGGATAGCCAATATCTACCAAATAAATTCAAAAGTTGAAAAGAATAATTTCAAAAACTGGCCTTTACCAGTTTCACAGGTTGCTGATAAGTTCCAGGTAGTTTATCAGGCAGATAATTTCATACAAATTCTGTTCCATTATCGATTTTATCGGTAGATAGTAGCTATCCGTAACCTGTGAAACTGGCCCTTAGTATCCTATTCTTCATGGCCACCACACTATACTGTAATATACTCATCATACCTAAAAGCGCCCCATGTCCGACAGGAAGCATTTATATTTATTATACTATGATTAATGATTAACACCGAAGCTATTAGGTATTATTCTGTCAAGAAAGTACCTACTAGGTACAGTCGACATGATAATACTATTGATTTTGAACACCTTCTAATAGCTGTTGTTAATATCAAAACCCGCGTTCAGTAAGTTCTACTCAGCTCACCCGGATAAAATCCATGGCCTTCTTGAATAAATGGGCTATATTACATAAATATCACTGAAAGATTTTTTCTAATCGGACTAGTAATTCCACAGTAACGCGTTCAAGCAAAAAAAGGAACAAACTCTTCAGCTTCATAATAATCATTAGCATAGATGAGACCCCAAATGTTTTAATTATCATTAGAAGAGGCGTTTTTGAATGGTATGAAACCCTTACTTACGACACTAGTTCTTTCTTTAGTTCACGAGTGCGTCTGACACATGGCCGGTTATTGACAACTTACATTTATTATAAACCTATAACATTAGGCATAGAGCCTGTATGCTATATAATGTAGGTATACAAGTTCACCATGCTCACTTATTTATATATAACAGGCATAGGGGTTTTATCTTAGACCACGAGACAACATTGACTGATTATGTGGATGAGTTGATTGGCGCTGCGGCCTAGCAATTTGCTTAACAAATATTGCTTGACCCTTGGGTTTGTACTACAATGTACCATTTTGTTGGAGATGTTTTGGTGTATGAGATTGATGTCCAAATTGTTCCTGTGGTAGTTTTTTTCTGTTTTCTCAATTTAAAAAAAAATACATTTTGTAATTCACTATAGTAGGTTATTACAAGTAGATTAAATAAGGATGACACTTTACTAAAAATAAAACTGAATTAAAATTGATGTGTTTTTCACTAATAACAAATGGAAAACTGGAAAAAATTACCACTAGAGTAAGTTAATCATTTAAATAATAATATTAATTAACAAAAATAATAAGTAACGACAAAATTATTGTATTTCATTATTTTTGATAAGACAACCCATCATCATCAGCCTATCGCAGTCCACTGCTGGACATAAGCCTCTCCAAGTGCACGCCACTGAGATCGATTTTCGGCTTCTTGCATCCAGCTCCTGCCAGCCGTCTTGCGCAAGTCATCACTCCACCGTGCCTGAGGACGTCCTACACTACGTTTGCCAAGACGTGGTCTCCACTCTAGAACTCGTTTACCCCAACGGTTATCGGTTCTTCGGCTGATATGGCCAGCCCACTGCCACTTCAGCGTGCTGATTCGGTGACAACCCACCGTGACGGTAAATTTACCCTTATTTACAAACCATACAAACAGTTTTATTCCCCTATGAGTAAAATATAGTGGAAATACATGGGGGTTTTACCCTACTCACGAAAAAGAGTAGGTATAACATTGTATTTTAATTTAATTTTTAACTGCAATCGATATGACGTATTTGGATCAAATAATTTCTGGACTAGGTAAATGTTTTTGAAGCATTCACGCATAAACTGTTATAATGTATAACAGTTTATAAATAATATAATATTAAATAAAATAATACAATATTAAAATACTAAAAATAATTGAAAAGTAACTAGGTATTTATTTATTCCTTTGATTCCATGAAATATCATACGGATTGGCTCCGAACTTGGTTTGAAATCAAAATTAGTAGAACACAAACAAAATGAATGAAAATAAAATTATTATAGTAACTAAAAACGCATATATCAAAGCTACCTCTAAAATATTTCACTTCGATTCAGAGCGAGGATAGTGAATAAATTAAAATCTCCTACTACTGCTTTTATTGGTACACGATAGATGGCGTTGTCCTCACTAAATCACATCGAGCAACGCGAAAATCCATACGCAAGGAAAACCGGGTGATTTATGAGAAATTAGTTTCAACGTAATTTCTAAATCTGTTCCACACGAATCAAAATGTTCGTGCGAGTGACTTTTGTACGAGTTCGACTTGCCGTAAACGTAATTTAATGTCGAAAATAGAATGTTGGCTGAAAATTTGCGAATCATCGACAGTAGTCAATTTGTGATCATACATTCATAAATGTCACATATGGAATTCGTTATTGTACGATTGTTTTGAATGAAGATCGCTCCCGTAAGCTACAGGGTTAATGAATTCGCAATTTTAACAGAAGTAAAGACTCATTGGAGAATGCTTAGAAGTACGCCGTATTTTAAATATAAAAAATATATTAAAAGGTTTTGTTCATGTACGAATAGTTTGATCGATACTATTATAAAAAAGGAAATATTGGATTGTCAGTTTGTTTGGATTGAATAGGCTCCGAAATTTAACTTGAAATTGAAAAGAAAAAATAATTATCATAATTATCTATAAATACGAATTTGTGTCAAAGGTTGTGTTTTAAATCATCAAATGACCCCTCAGCGGGAGGGGTCATTTGATGATTTCCCACGAAAAAAAAAAGGTTGTGTTTTAAGGCATATAATCATAACGTTATGTGTCTAGGGTTGATAATCAAACAGTGTCTAATGAAGTGATAGTGCCTATACTAACAGCAATATAAATTAACATAACACACGATTCATCAATATAATATAACTAGCTCCCGCCTGCGGTTTCACCCACGTCTCGTGGTAACTATACTTCATGCACAAGGGTAAAAAGTAACCTATAGGCTTTCTCAATAAACAGGCTATCTCGGACATTTTTAGTAGTTTCTGAAATTAGCGCAATCAAGAAACTAACAAATCAACTCTTCTGTTTTATCATATTATTATTAGTATGTGTATGTATTTACATGTATGTGTGTATGTATGTACATTATATTATGTAGATATAGGAAATGGAGATGCCTTGTCTGTCATCAAGAGTTGCGGTTTTGTCAATTAACAAACCAAGTGTCAAATTGGTCTCAATTAGTACCTTATCTGTAATTTAATGCTAGTAAATAGTACCTTTGTGCTAATGTACTTGTGTTTAATGCTACTTAATGACATATTACATTGCCTGCCTCGTTGGTCTAGTATTCGCATAGCACGATTGCTGTGCACGGGATCTCGGGTTCTATTCCCGGGTCGTTCCGAATTTGCTTTGTGGGTTTTAAGAGACTTTCATAATAATAGTCCGGAGTTTGAAAGTTGGTGATTGATACACCCGTGCATCGGAGAGCACGATAATGTCGGTTCTGTGCCTGATATCTCTCCGGTCGTATTGCCGTCCCATTGGACTATGAGAATGAGGGAATAGAGAGTGCACCTGTGTCTGCGCAAATTCTGTGTACACTATAAAATGGCGCGGTCGATCCGTGGATGTGTGACCATTTCGTCTGACGAGTTCTTCAGTGTTTCGGAAGGCTCGTGAAATTGGTGGATCCCAACTTGCATTTCAATACCTTTGGAAGTCGTTACGTTTGACAACCAGTCTTACAAAGGGGTATCGGGTTACCTAGGCAACTGGCAGGCAGTCTCACGTAAAACACTATTACTCAGCTGCATCAGATTAAAACTTGAAGCTGACCACAAAATAACTTGGGAAAAGGCTAGACAGATAATGAGTCACGTGTAAACAAATACATAAGCTTGATATAGAAGAATGACATTAACAACACAATCACTAAGGCCAACTCAAAACAAACAACAAGCGAAAGTTAATTTAAAACGGTATTTTTTTTCATCCATTTAGAAATTCTAATAACGCTACACTGTACATGAGGTTATGGTGGATATTTAATGGGGTCAGTCCAATCATGCTAATGAAAACAAGCCATGCGATAGAACGTTGTTTAGCTTCTGAATATTCAACGGGGTTATTTTCTTAACGGCACTCCAGATTTCAACCCGCGGTCGAAATTAACCTCGTGCATACTGGCGAGTGTGCGCGACTGTACCAGTCTACCTCGTTGTGCGCGATGGTACTGCTTAGATTGGATCGAGCTTTGTGATTGTGGGATTGGGTCGAAATAGCTGTTAGTGGGATTTAGAAATTGAGTAGTCCAGGTGTGAAGTTCGATGGTTTTGTCAGAGTTTATTGAGTTACAATGTACGTTGTTATCGGTCTTGATCATGTTACAAACTTTTTTTATATTTATGTGTTGGAAAGGTTTGATTGTTTCGACAAGTTCCTGAATGGTTTTAAAATTTTGTTTTTAAGTGAGTAGTTTTCCTTTAGAGGGTTTGTGCTATCTAATTGTTTTGCTATAAATTATTGTTGAAATTGTATAACGTATCTACATAAACGTTTTACGCTCTATATTTATCATTAATTCTTTTATTTTTTTACATTTTTTTTTATTTATACGAGTATTTATTACTAGGATATTATTTTATACACCCACATCCCGTGGAAACAACTCCACACACACTAGAATAAAAAGTATCCTATAGTCTTCTTCGATAATTGTGCTATCTAATGCTAAAAACAATTCAAATTTGTCCAGTAGTTCCTGAGATTAGCGCATTCAAGCAAACAAACGTACAAAAAAACTGTTCAGCTTTATGAAATTAGTATAGATTCAGTCCATTTTTTAACTTATCACCATAAATGTAATGAAGTCAATATTTTTATAAACCAACTATACCTTAGGCTTCAGTGAACAGCCTGCCTGAAATATGGACTAACAGTATTTTTCCACCACATAATGTTGAAAAAAACTAGGTTAAAAGTAAAGCAAATAGCTGGATACATCGGCGGACCTAAACAGTTAATGTTAATTAAAACTTTTTACTTTTGTTTGAAATAAAGCCATTAAGTGTTGGAACAATGATGTTGATGAATGGCAAAAAATATTTAAACATTAAATTAAAATAAATAACCACGGTAGAGTGTAATTACTCCATTTAGGGTTGAAAAAAGTTGTGTTTGTTGTCTGTCTGTGTAAATGACGTGTACTATATTAGCCATCTAGGTAGGTGATGGAATGACGCGAGTATATACCTAAAGATGTATTGTAAAGACTACTTTCTTCTTTTGACAAATAACAAATTGTTAGTTGAGACTGGAATTTCAAACTTTTCTGAACAAATATTTTCATTCACACAAAAGTCATGCATACGCCTACAAAGAGTAAATGAATGTGATAGTTTTTGTTAAAATTGTCTAGATGTATGCCTCTTAAGTTGCACATAATAGGTGATACATATAGCGTGTGCACAGGGTTGAGAATTGTATTTAAAAAAAATAGCATAAATAATAAAATATAACACAAATCCTTTTTTAAAACGGCCCTGAAATAATATTTATATTACCTTAAAAGCAACACCTACACAGTATCTAGGTGTTAAAATAATACTCAGTGGGTTCAAACGTGATGACTACGATACATCCGCACTTAATCTCCGAGTCACACCGAATAAACCCGAACTCAGTGCTCCCAAAAGCAAGATAAACACATCCATACACGAAAATATAACCTCTGGACTTCATAAGGAAAAACTTCTGTATATTCCATGTAGGTACAAGAAGCCATTCAGCCATAATGACCACGAAAATAATATACATTCCTATCTTAACAGAATCAGTACCATTAAAATTAACGATATTTAAACGCATCGGACAACGAAATTGAATCCGCGATTGTTAATTAAAATTTCCGTTTGAAAATTTCCAAAATTACGTACCAAATAGGAGTTCAATATAACAGTGATAGTTATTATAATTTATTTCGTTTGAGATAATTTTTTGACAAGTGATTATCAACTATTTTGTACAAGAAGCTTATTACTAAGTCCTAAACCATAGGCTGAAATTTTAAAATAATACTTAACAAAATATCTTGACATAGGCATAGATACGATTTGATTAAGCCGACATTCAAGCTACATATTCTTGCCCAATATATTCTTAATACAATTGAATATCGTTCTGTCACTTAATGCGATAATCTTCTTTTTATATAAAAAAAATTATAGATTTTAAGTTCAATCAAATTAATGGATATTGAAACGTTGTGTGGGCAAGAGCCTCAAAGTACGAGAGAAAGTTTCTTTAAATTTTGAGTAAATAATAGTAGTATTATCAAACACGGAAAATAGTATCACGAACTGAAATATAATATACTTAACATGTGAAACAGCATATTTAAAGTTCTCTTAGAGATTAGACCAAAGTATGTCACACAAGTCTCGGTTGAAGACTTTACAACTGCGTACCTCCACAGCTCCGTTGAGTTGTAATCCTTAAACTTATGCAAAGTCGGTCACCCGAAGTTGGTCGCACAAGTATTTAGTCTTATGTAAAAGATATATCTGAAACTTGTCCACGAGAAAATGTTCAATGTAAGAAAAAAAGAAGAAAAGGGGATGTAAATGAGAATTTCAATTTAACTTATCTGACAAAATAATACAATCTATAGCCCTACAAATAAGGCCGCAAAAATTTTGTACAATACTAAAACAAAAATAAATAAAATTGCTTTTTAGAAAGAAAGAAGGCTCTATAAAAACCCTGGCATTGGTCGTTGAAAAGTGGTTTATTAGCGTACAGGGGAGGCGGATATAATAAATATAAAGTCAGGAATGACGTCCCAAGTTCCCTGCCGTGTTCCCTGGCCCTTATTTTGTGATAACGTAAATACAACAGTTAGTAGGAAAAAAATTGAGGTAAATAATTTGGTTTACTCAATAACGTTTATGAAGAATTGTGAGTGAAATTGTCTGGCTTGTGTTCAAGCTTTTTTATGACGAGGGTTTATTTTATGATTTTTTTTGTCGGGTTTTCCTCATCTGAAGATGCTTCCTAGTTCTCGTTATTTCAAGTGACACCATAATTTTTTATTTCATTAACATCTCTTTGTTTTATGTATACTTGGAGGTGATACCCCAACGAAAGTCATAATTAAACCCCTGAATTTGTTTGTGCTTAAAAGGTCCTGTACCAAATGCCAATTAATTTCATTCATCCTTTACTAGACCAAAAACAACAGTTCCCATTAAACTTAGAATTTCCAATTCATTTTGTTCAAAGGATCTGGGAATGGGACGGACATCGGCGTGCGTTTTCCGGACTACAAACACGAACGGGATCATTAACAGCGGTCGGCGCCATGGAACGTTCCCACACAACCACCCGAGTTTCGGACCCTACGGGACGAACGACCCAAATTTGCTGAATAAACCTAAACTAGTCACTCACTGAGACAGTTGATTTCGTTATCAGTATTCCAGCAAGCACAGACGAAGAAATCAGATTTTTTGACCCAGTTATATGTTCCCCTAAAAGCAAAGATACCCTACTCAATATCATGTCACAATGAAAACTTCAGATGATTCCAATAGTGGCAAAAATCCCTACATATGATAAAATGTGAAAATCAAAGTCAGAGCCACGGTCAAAACTAAAGATAAGTGAACCTTTGAAACCTTGAAAATGCCCGTAAAGATTGTTGCGACGGGTTTCAAACATGTCTTGGCGGTATCGACATGCCTATCTTCTATGAACATAGTAACCCTTTGCCTTCATAACTTATGCGGGTAGATAAACATCAAAGAATTTGGCTTCCTTCCCAAATCGGCATGAGGATACTTTACGATATTTATGTATGTATTGCTTACGGAATTTGTATCGTCTACTCCTATCTTAATTCTATCATCAACATGTTCCCAGAGAGTAAATATTATTTGTTTAATGATATGGATTTATTCATTAGCCTTACCTGTCCCATTGCAGGAAATACAGGCCTCTTCTAATATAGAGAAGAAATTAATGTTAATCACTGAAGTCGGGTTACCGATTTCAGACTTTAAAGTCCAGGTTTCCTCAAGTTGTTTGCCTTCACCTTTACTCAGTCAGAATATTAGGTGCTTTAACCACTGGGCCATGCCCGAATCAATCAATGGATTTATTATAGAGGTAATATTCGAATTTTAATTTGCACAGGATCGGTGTCTCTTTAATAATGTATTCTTAATTTGTGAATCTTCATCTTTATCATCGATTTACAATATTCTATTAAAATATATTTCAATTTTGACGTAGTTTCTATTATTTGTTCCTAAATAAGTAGAAACACAAATCGTATCAGATCAGCGAAGTGTGTTATCTACTTCCCCTTTCAAATGCAGGAAGCCTAACATAATAAGCATATTGTTCGACTTAACTAAACTTGCAACAATAGCACCTCACTTTCTTATATTTAAATGGGAACAAGAAATCCTTGACCTGACCTGACCAAATCACGCGATGACTAGCAGATATAAAGCTACTAAGAATTAATTAACCCTTTGTTACCACATCATTGTTAAATTCTGTCGATGTCATGATGTAGTTAATAAAACGAAGTTTGAAGCGTGGTTTATGGGGATCGGGGG
Organism: Heliothis peltigera; assembly: GCA_958496145.1. Lineage (NCBI taxonomy): Eukaryota > Metazoa > Arthropoda > Insecta > Lepidoptera > Noctuidae > Heliothis > Heliothis peltigera. The sequence goes on from OY292327.1 coordinate 1,105,967, forward strand.
ATATGAAAATGTGGAGTAATGAAGGAAGTTCTATATAATAAACAAAGGAGGTTCGTTTTAAGGGAGAATTCATTGCGAGGCATACAAAAAATGCTCTCTTGAGTATTTTCAAAATACCGAAAAGCGATTTTTTGTTATAAGACCCCCATGGTGATATACTTACTAACTGGCTTGATGCTTGGTACCAGTAAGGTAACTCATTAAATTTCTTATTTTTTTTTAGAAACATGATTAATCAACAATACTGCTATGGCCTTCATTTTGAAATCTAAATGAAGTTTATATTCCTGTTTATACAAATGTAGATATCAACCAAATTCTAGACAGGCCAAGCACCCATTCTGTTGCCTTCTGCATTCAAAGAATAAAATCTTCCTGAAAGTATATTTATGATTTAGAATCTCTATTAACATCAGATTTGTTCGAAATAAGTACAAAAAATCACGTAAAGACACAACTGGGCGCCATTAAATCCTATCATAATACATTTCTAGCTAAACAAGGGGCACCAGCAGGGGTAAGGAACCAGGGGCGCGTAAACTTTTATTAATAAAAGAATAAGTAACTGTAGGCAAAGAAATGCCTGAAGCATCCGCACCTCGGCTGTAATAAAAAAGTAAGAGAAATTGATGAGGCAAGCGTGGCGCTGGGTGAACTTTGAGCCCAATATTTGGATTGTAAGTGTGAAATATTGCGAGTGATCGCAGATTACGATTATACAGGCTGATTTTTTTTGCTTCCTTATTCTTTGTTATTAAAGAGTACTTTTATTGTTCGTACAAAATATCCAGATATATATTAATTTGACGCCCATGGATTATTTTTTTTCACCTTTTCACGCTTAATTATATCTTCTGAGGGTACGTTCAATAAATTCTTTCGTATAGCAAGTGCATATAGCTTCTTTGTCTCGTATGTTTTGACATACATAAATCCTGGTTTCTATACATAATGTATAGGTCCGTAGTGCCCCGTCAGACAAGACACATAGCCGGTCCCCTCAAAAAGCGCTGCCTTTCGTCTGAAGCCGTTTTTGAGATTCAAAGTGCACTCGTTGTACGTAACTTTTTCTTTTTGCCCACAGTCGAGTTTCAAAACAATCACCACGGTGAATATAAATTCTCAATTTTGCTGCAGTTGAAATACGAGATGCATTTTTGAGGGTATTTGTTTTTTTGTGCTACGGAACCAATATTTTGATTCTTAATATCAAAATATCGAATTTATTTCAGACGTGAAATATTCATAGTTTTCCAACAAAAAAAAATGTTGACGAACCATTTTATTTATCGCGTATATAGATTTATGTTAAAAAAAAACTCCCATTATGCAATCGAAGTATGTAAACAGAAAATTTTGTCTGCATCCACAACAAACCATATTTCAATTAATAAAGAAAAATCTTCTCATACCATCATCCCAGAGGTAATATAAGTCCCCAATAAACTTACCACTCACATATTTATAAAACAACTTGTTAACCCCTAAAAGGCTTTTTAAACCATCGCAAAAACTCCGCCAGAGTTTATTAGCCAGCATTGCAAGGTTAAAGAAGCAGCCATTATTAAAATTCCCATAGCCGACAACCTCCATAACAATATTTCAGGCCAGTAAGCTGAAAAGAAAAACTGCGCTTAAATGGATTTAGCATATTTTATGATAATATTAAGACGTACAAACGGTCTTGGAAATTTCGGAGGTACCGTCTAATCATCCCTCTGACATCGCCTCCACGAAAATATTATACCTACAGAAATCCGACGGATTATTAATGTTCCGTTTTTCATAAGTTAGGTGGGAATTTCTTAAAAAGATTTATTAATAATTCTAGCGTTAGCAGACTTAATTTTAGCGTCTGTCTGTATTAATTTAGTACATACACGGTATATGGTTACTTTCAAATTGGGTAAACGTATCAAAATAGAACTTTGATGTTGAAATTATCATAAAATTTGTTTTACATGGCAAAGGAAATTTTCTTAAATTAAAAAGTCAGTACTGAGCGTTTGTTATCAAGAAAACAACAAGTTAAACATAATTATTGATTTTGTTTAAATAAATCTCATTACATAAGATAAACTGCGCTAAAGAAAATAAACTATACCTACGCAAATAATTATCATGCATCTTCTAAGAATTTTTCTAAAAATAAAGAGAAAAATCAGTATCGGTACAGGAACATTCACAAAAATATAAACATTATAATGGCAAAAAGCCATTGGGTTCATTCAAAAGTAATAATACTAAATAAGGGGCCAAACATAATTAAAGTTACTGAAATATTTACTATCTACATAATTAAAATATACGTATATGTATGAAATAGGTCTCCCTACATTTTATCTTCAAAAAGTAGAAATAAATTCAGATTTCTTTATAACTTAACTTAGGAGGGCTGATTAATCAACCAATTAGAATAGACTCTTTAGAAAAAGATTTTGTCCTCTGATATAAACATTACATTTCATAACCGAAGTTGCCTGTCAATAAACCAGAGTGTTTCAATTCAGAAGCAAGCAAGAAATACCCTTCATAATATATGAAGTCACCGAGGACTACGATCCAAGGGAGCAGTGACACACAAGTTTCTCACACAAACCCATTCAATAACCTTATCGAACATCGGATCCGCACAAAAAATAGAAAAACAAAAATGAACCGAAATTTAAAGGAAGCGAACAGTTTTTGTCGCCGCCATTTCTCTTAACTAAAGGTTAGGTTCCAAAAAACTTGTCAAGCACCTTGTAAGTCAGAAAAATAAGATATAATACGATTACTTTCCCCTTGTCCCTACTCAGATTAAATTTCCTCGAGTCGAGGGGCGAAGCGACGTGTAAACTGGAGTGCCCTCGAACCCAGCTTGCTTTGGAGTGAGTTCTTGACGCGGTATGTCATTACTATATGTCACTCACACGACATTCGACCGAGCACTTGATGTGACGTCACTTTATTAACATAAGTGTATCAGTGGTCGCTTGTTTTAAATTTGTTTTTCGATGCTTCACTGTGTTGCTTTTGGACATAATATTTCAGAATTAAACGAAGTTGTCATGATAATGTGGAAAATGTATAGAAGTCAGCGTAGTTTTTATTTTATGTTATTATTTTCTTTCACTTCTGAGAGTTGATTTCAAATTTAATCCTTGTTTAATCATCAATAGTGCTATCAACTTAAAGCTTTTTATCTTTATTTTTTTCTGAAGATTTTAACACAAAAATATCGCAATTTATTTTATGTCTATCAAAAGAAAAACAATTCCAAACAATGAATTCTCAGAAACGATTGAACTTAATCCAAAACAATTACTTTTCGCGTTAGTTCTTCTTTCATCATTACCAAAAAATATTTATAACAGTTAATTTAACCTCACTAGAATTGACAGCGTAAGTCACATCTGTAGGCAGGTTAATCCGTGGTTAATCCACTTGAAATTAATTATTTTGTTTTTGTTGTGTCACATTTCGAAACTATGTATGTGTAATGATGACGATAGCATTAAGGATCAATTTATCAAGTAAAGTGATAGTTCTAGCCTTAAAATTGAAGATAGAAGAACTTACATGAAAAGTGAATTTAAACCTGGCAAGTATATGATACTGAGTTTTTAAGAGCAGCATTGACACTATTGACAACGAATAAGACCCGGAACCTTAGATAGGTATATCATTATTTTTTTATCTACGAGTTCAAAATGTTATGTACATATAAATAATTTATGTATACTAACGTTTAGCTTTTAACAATGTTGGGGATAAAATTCTGAAGCTTGTTAACTATAAATAAAGAAAATAGAGTAAAGCACTGAAATTGGAATGTCGTCAGTTTGCGCGTACACATTCTGCAAGGATAAAATTTGACGATGGTTTTCGACCGACTATAACTAGCTTCATTCATAAGCTACGCGAAAAAGTGTGCTTAACCATTGGCACCAATCTGTTAAAGGATGTCCTATTTAATGCGTGTTTATACTTACTTGAAGTTTGTACCCTTTGCTGTGGACATAAGGGTGAATTTTCTATGATAATAAAATACCTTCGAGATTTTTGGAGTTCAGGATTATAAGTGCAGCGTGTTTCATTGTAATTAATTTAAAAGAGTATGCTAATAGTTTGACTTGCGTGTTATTAAATTGTCGGCCTAATATCAAAGTTGATAGGATCTTTTGTTTATTATGCGAAATTAGTTGCACTGATGATTGAGTATCAGGTTTTTTTTAAACATAGATTAAGTCCAGTCACCTATTGATAACATTGTTGTGGAAGGTTCTTTTTTTGGAACAATCGAGTTTGTAAATAAGAAAAAAGTTTTAGTCATAGGAATGATCAGTGTTAGTACTAAAATATTCTAATTAGAAAATCCTTTAACTATGAAACCTGGTTTTAAAAAGTATCGGATTTAGTGCTAGATTTAGACCATTATAAATATACTCGTATACATATATCTATAGATATGATAAAAAGGTATAATATAACAGTCAAGTAATAAAAAACTGTAAAGAATATTGAATTAAAGACCTATAAAGAAATTATACTAAGCACATCAATTATACTGATACCCATTATTATTACGTAGAACGGTACCAAAAATATCACAATGACATATTAAACGCACGTACCATAATTATTATAGGAAGCGAACATAATTAAACCTTACGACTTGGTTGGCCCTAACCTGACCTGTCACATTTTTCATAACCTGTAGTTACCGTCGAGGTCATCAGGCCTCAACCAAAATACCTTTTTATTTTACGATCCCTAACTTTCTTGATAAACTTGTCCAAGTGTCGCCGGCCAGTAATTCTTTCTCTTTCGTCCATTTCCTTATGATTAGAGATGTTTCAGACAAACGTATTGTACGCACGTGTTTGTAAGTTTTATTTTATGAAAATCATACCTAAACACCAGGTGTTGATTGATGCCAATGCCAATTTGACGCCTCGCTTCAAGTCTCAAGCTCAAGTCTCATAAAACTCACCATACCAATCGATAAAAAATAAAGAGTCATTTATTCAAAGTCGGCTGTAAATCAGCACTTTTGAAGGTATATTTTGTAAAAATATACCTCGAAGCCCGCTAAAAACGCCCGCCTTTCACCACTGTCTATGTGTTATCGCTGGGAAGAAATGGTGAAACAAAATCCCCAGCAAAGTTGGGCCGAATACGCCGAAACAAGCCCAAGCCATGTTCTCAACATGCGATACGACAGACAAACTTCTAAGAGCGTTTGCAAGCTAACGGATTTACCTGTAGATTTTTACGGGTGACAAGTTGCTGTTCATACATTGGCAACTATTACTTCAAACAATGATGCCCGAATGTGCTGCTTGTAGGCCAAACCGAGCGTGAAACTAGGCTCGTGTTAAAGTGCCCTAAGCCCGCGTGTAAAACACGCCATTCTGAAACCAGCTTTATCGTTAGTTATAGAATTTGCGGGTAGCCGACCTGTGGCCCAATTTTCGGGAACTCAGCCGTTGTGCGTGACCTCTAGACGTAATGGCTAGTCCTCGACGCGTTTTCTTATTCAACAATCTCGTATTTTGCCAGCATTTTAGTTAAGTTGCCGACATGCGGGAACTTTTGTTTTCCTGTTATTTGTTGATTGTTCTTTCGAGTGGGGTCTAAATATTTAAGCCTGTACTATGCGTATTGGGTTTTTAAGAGCGGGTAGTTAGATAGGTGGTTTTTGATGCCGAGTTATGTACCGTCACTTAATTTTATGCTCATATTATAATGAGCACAATTTGTATAACTCTGGGCATTTTTTATAAACAGATGAAATTTTTATAAAACACGTTTTTCGTGTATTTTCAAGAAAGTAGGCAGATTCAAAATGTATAAAGCACCCACAACAAAGTTTGCCGTCTATATAATATGTACGAGTCTCGGAGTGTGACTATAAATATATTTAAAACCGCCACAGATCTAGCCTCAGGGCTACTACTACCTGAATGTTTGTATTGTCGACATCCTAAAACTCCCTAAAGCTTATTTGGACGAGGAATTAAACCCAGAGTTTTATACCGAGAGATTTATTTTGTACGGAGATAATGTATAACGGCAAATTCTTTGTAATAAGATATTTATGTTTTTACTCTACGAGAAAAGGACCTTCATAAGAAACTCCATAAAGGAGACCACGACTAGCTTATTTATTTTGAAATATTAATGTTCAATTCTTTTGCAAGTTAATTAATTCTTCTGTTCTCACCACTATCTAAGTTCCCAGTCATTGAATAATTTCTCAGTATCGAACAAAGGATAATAATTATAAATTATGTTTTGCTGTCGTCAGTCCACCATTTTGTATTTAGTATCGGCGTCAACGTTATTTGGAATGTATGAAAACGATCCGGTAATGGCGGATCGTATTGTTAATAAGCAATATAACCGCAATATGAATATTAGAATTGTTATTAAGTATTGACAGATAAATGTTGTTTATTTGTGCGTTTAGAAATTAAAATGTATTTATAAAAAAATTTGGTATGTGCGTAACGTACATATACATTGTAGTTTATCATTTGTATTTGGCACCCATAACACAAAGTAATGACAAATAACAAATAACAAAACTTTGCTTACCTTTGGGCTAACCTATCTTGTATAAAAAGATTTGAATCGACTTAAAAAATACATTTTCTTATTTCTTAACTTAATTTGAAAGGCTTGCTTTAGGCCAAATACTTAATTTCAAAACTCAAAAAAATGCAGCAAGAAACTTTAATTTAAAAACAAATATTCGTCTGTAGGAAAAAAACAGTTCTATTTCTGTCTGAAAATATAAAAAAACGCAATTATTTAGTAACACATACATACACAAACAAAGATAATACATAACCCCTTTATTTACATCAGAACATTGCTTCTGACATGAGCTATAATGGATTAAGATGTTAGAAACTCTTCACAGAGACCGCGATCAACGTCCTTTGATATCTTCGCAGTTGATATGAGCTTGTCTGTCTGTGTGTCTATACGAGTTGTGGGTACTTGAGCGGAACTAACCCTTCCTTAATCCATTGTATGTTCTCGAAGCTTGTGATCTGGTACTTTGAATGTTACTATCCTGTTTTTAATCCCTTGGATTAAACTGTCATTTGTTTTTGGTGTATATAGTAATAGGTATAAGTTACGAATTGATAATCTAGCAAGCACTTAGCACGACTGCTGTCTTGCGATCGATTCCCAGGTCGAGCTGAAATCGCATTATGGGTTTTAAAAAAACAGCCCGGAGTCTGGAAGTTGGTGATTGGTCAACCCGTGTTTTACAGTACTTAAATTTTGGTCCTCTATCTGAATTATCTCAGGTCGCGTCGGAGTTTTCTTACATTAAGAGTGCACCTGTAGGTATCTGCGTAAATGCTACACTGCTATGTTCAGTGCAGCTACATAACTGTAATATAGCATAGCTGTACATAATTATAAAAAAAAAACTTAATATATCACGTAACTATACTTTTATCTTACAAGAGCCATTGAAATAAGATTAAGGGCTTGCTAACGTTTTTTTTTTCAAAATTATTTTATTTTGCTTTACTCTGATTAATGATGATCCAGCCTTATTTCCTCAACATCAAATGAAGGGATAAGGCTAATTTAAATTTAATTTTATAAACTTACTGTTAAGGATTTATTTTCAAAAACAACAAACCAACCTATGTCTCGTCTTGTGCAAGAAGAATTGCAATTTCGTTTTATTTTGTTCGAGAAAAATCCAATTAAGTGCATTGGTGGTTTTAGCTTGGCTTGGCTTTTAGAAAACGCGTTTACTTTTTACAAAAAGTTTATTTTTGAAGTTATATATATTTTATAGTTTTTTTTTTTTATCTTTTTTATACTGAAAATATGTATCTACAAGAAGGTTTCGTAAAACAATGTATTTATTCATTGAGCTACATCTGAACGGTGGAAAGAAAACAGATTTATTTTAAATAATGTAGTCAAATATAGAGCTTTAACTAGTTTATTCTTTGGAAAATAAAGATAAGTTTTTGTGGCTTAGTTGTCAATTTGCTTAACAGAATGATTCTTTTTGGAAAATGGGTTTCTTGAGTGAAAACAATTCTGTTAGAATTGTTAACAAAAATTCTAATATCACTTAAATAATATTGTAGCTAGTGTCTATTTTAAAGCAATAGGTCAGGTTAAGCCCTGACCAGTCAAATGTTAATCTTATAAGCTTTATGGTTTCTGAGATTTCACGCAAAGTTATTGTATGGATGGTTCTAAATTTTGTTCTTGTATTCAGAATATACATATGTATGTAGATAGATACACTGAATATATTCATCAATATTTATATTTATTGTCTTGATTGAACACATAAATATATTATTACACACAAAATACAAACAACAAGTTTAAATGCAACGGATAATTATTAAAATAAAATCTAGAAATAATTTCAGTAATAAACGAAAAATTATCATAGCAAGACAAATCACGCATTTGCTAACGAAATAAATCAAGAAATTTAACTAACAAAACTACTCAAAATTAAGGAAACAACTCCACCTGCGAATATCAATTAATGTTCCCAAGACGACATTTAATGGGGCCATTAAATCCAATTTTCGTCGCTCGCTGCACGCGGTGACTTTGACGCACTCAAGTGACTGTCCGTGACAAACAAGTTTCGCCACAATATTCGACTGTGGCGCGCTAACTGAATTTTAATGGCTCCACATGCGAGACCCATTGATTGTATTACGTTTTACATAATTCCGGGTTTACGAATTCCAAGGATATTGGTTTGCTGTTGGGATGAAAATGAGGAAAAATTTGGAATAAAATTGAAGATCAAAGGGTTTTTTTTAATAAATTGGAGAAGAAAGCAGTTGGTTGGTTCGTTAGCGTTGTCACGCCTTTGAATTATTGTTTTTCACAAATAATATCTACTCGTATATAGGAAATTTATGTAATAAAACAGCTGGAATTCCCAAAATAGACTTTCTATTTTAGAGTAAACGAGTAAAAATATACCAGCTTCCATTAGAACAAACATGTTTTAATCTCGCTAAAACAGTAAACCAAACACGTACATAATACAGAATTAATTAAAAATAATTCCTTTCAACGACAGGGTGCTTAGAAATACAAAAAAAGCACTCGTGTTTTAAAACAAAGAGTTCTAAGTGCTCGCATCATAAAACTAAAAAAAAAAACACGTTCCCTTTATAAGTCCACACGCAAATTTCAAATTACCAACTGTCCTCCACAAAGGTACAGCGACATTGTACAAACCACAGAGCAGTTAAAATGACAGAAATGGCAGTCAACCAAAACTTTAATGTTTACCTTTTCGGAGTGGAATACCTTTTTCGTACGTGATGGTACCTCTGTGATGTACGCATGACAGTTTTTTTTTGTCCTAATGTAGGCAGAGAATTAACGCGCTCGTTTTTATGTCGACCCATTAATGTTTTATTTTCGTTTGCAAGATTTTAGAGTGAATACAAATACGGGCTTGCGGTGTGACTTATCACGCTGTGCGAGAGAGAGAAAGAGAAAAGGGCGTGTATAATAATGCTCTTGCTGATCCGATTAGAGGGAATTTTAATACTCAATTATGAACGTGCTCGTTGTTTGAATATCAGCTGCTTACTTATTTCCTTAAAATAATGAAAGGTTCTTGAAAGTCAATTAACATGTAATTGAATAATTTAATATAAAATTAAGAATCCACCATATTGAAAATGAACATTGAAATACAAAACCTTAGCAGGATTAAATAAAAACGTAATTAGTAGCATACATTATGTTTATTTATAAGCTCGTTAGGTTTCCAAAATTTTAGGTTTTTTCCCTAAGATAAATTGGGGCATACATAATTATATATGAAGGCACATATTTTTTTAAATAAACTATGGAACATAATTTGGAATTAGAATAAAAATAATTTATTTTAATAGACATAAAACGTGTTTAATTTATATTTCATGTAATAAACGCTAAGTGACATTGATGATGAATTAATGCTGTACATACAAACAATGTTTTTTCCTAAGAAAACGCTTTTCCAATACGTACTGTAAACAGACATTATCCTGTCTAAATTATTATTGATTCTACATGCCACTTGTATCAGAATTTACATTATTAACGCATCAATCATATTGTATGCCACATATCTAACGAGCCTCTGAAAAAATGACACATCATTACAATAAACATGTTATTGTCCTTATAATATTCAAGACATTGTTCAAAAAAGGTTAAATACCCCTTAAGCTGTGTTTTAAACACATTTCTATATCCTACTCTTTGATTACCTATTTTATGTCTATGTTTACCAACTAAATATTTTAGGGTATTACCACATCAGTCGATCTACTGTCTATACCTATATGCCACGAATCGATGCTAAAATGGAACGAATGGTCGATGTCGATCAATAGTTTTCACCGTACCAATAGCATCCATCTGATCTACATATTCTACCCTCAATCGAAGGCGTCGATTAGATAGATAGATAAAACATTTATTCAGCCCAAACAAAGTCACAAAGATATTGACAAAACGAGAGAGAGAAAAAATAAAGGTGGGTACAAAGATTACTAAAAAACAAAAAGTTGTGTTGTGTGTCTTAAGTTTGCACCGAATGGGAGTCCAGCTCAGCAGGGGCAGTGTTTTCCATTGTTCAAAACGACAAAGGGATGCCTATGAAAACCCTATCTGTATTTACAATGACCGTTTAAATGCTGTACGGTATCACACGATTACGAAACACTTCACTTCGAACCTCAAACAAAATTACGCCTTCACATTTATAGCATAAAGATCAAAATTCCATTCACATTTTCTTATCAAATTAATAATGAGAAATAATAGGGTTTTTCTGCTGCTTTCACATGTGCGATGTATAATCGACCTTATGGCTTGAACTTAAGGTGGGTTTTTGAATGGATGTTGAATGTTAGTATATCATTTTCAGCGGACGTTATAGTTTCGAGTATAGGGCAGTTAAGATTGTACGATAAGTGTTTTAATATGAGCCGGAAGTACCGGGCCTTGGTTCCCAATAGGCTACTAAGGAAAATAGTGCAATTTGTTTTTAATTTTTTCCTTTAAAAGTTACCGTAAACTTTTAAGTGATAATACTGACTTTTTATCATATCTACAAATATTTTCGCAAGTAGCTGGTAGTTTGTAAACATAAAAAGATATATAATAATTTCTTCTTTAACAGAATATAGGTAACTTAGTGAATTATATTGAGCCTTACACAAATAAACATTACGAAAATATTGTATAACGGTTCTTCAAACCTACAGGCAGACATGACTGTTGGGGAGTTTGTTGGGCTACTTCTTCTTCCCAACAGTATCAGATAGAAACCTTTGAAGGGTGGACGCTTAGAAGGTAGTTTTTTTGTAATTTTAACGATCAAAAAGTTTTGAATTTCAATTTTATTCCGTGTCAACAACTCCGCGCATGTTGGTAAATAAAATAATTTTTCAAATCGGTCCATTAGTTTCGTCGACTAGCATCTCCAAGCTCACAAACAAACTCTTTAACTTTATAATATTAACTAAGCATACATAATATTAAAGATAATTATTTCCATTTGTATTGAATTGGTTTTTTATCTATTAAGCAGAATTTAAAACAAAGCTGATTGAAAAGAATACTATATAATATTATCATAATAACAGAAATTGGAAATTTAACTACTCGTAAAATGATTTTTGGTCGCACATAAAGAAAATGTAGAAACAATTTTATTTGAAAACCAATTTAAAGGTAGTTCAAATATAATAAATATTATTTTAATTTAGGCTAGATCACCAATTGCCAGGCTTGTTAAAGTTTAATAAAAAAATATAGTATTGTAACTACGAGAATAGTGTTGTCTGACAATAAAATGAGATATTCGTAGCGGCTACGGCGTAGGCGTAGCTTGGCTACGTACGCGTAGTAACGTATCTCTAATCCAACAGCGATAAGAACTAGAATTATGCTTTCATAATACTTACCTCCGATTTGTAAGCCTATTCCGAAAATCTTTTTGTTAACTCCTACACATATTTGTCAACCTTACAATCTGTTTTGTAAATGATAAAAAACATACAACTTAAATCTGAAACACAATAATATATTTTTACCAACCATAACTCGGTAAAATAATGTAAAATAAAAACCATCTTTATTCGCAAGAAATGGAACAAAAGATATTTTTTCAACGCTTTATTAGTAGAAAATAATGTTTGCTCAGTCTCGCTACATAAATATCATGTTATACTGAATAAGGCGGTTGAGTACACGAGCGGAATTTAAGAATAAAAAATATGCTTTTTCCAACATTTATATGACTAGATTCTGCCGGCAAATTTGCCTGCGTGAAATTCAAATAATTACGTAAAAGATTACGCATTTTGCTAAATAAAATCAATATTATGTTGGACGTGGTCGCATAATGGTTAAAGTATATACCTTTCAACTACGAGTGTCCAGGTTCGATTACAGGTTAGACCAGAAACTATTTTTATATCCATTTATTTCAGGCATCAAGCTCCATATATACATACATAGACTACACTATATTACAACATCACTTAAAAATACAAATCCCTTTTTTAACCTTGACTTTGTTTCGGAATTTCCTATCAAGTTAGTTAGGAAATGACGAGCTCATCTCATTTTGAAACAAAAGTATTATATTGACTAGTCTAGTATTGAATTCAACCAATTTGAAAAATAAATATCATTCGTATATTTTTTTTTTATAAATGTTCATTTGAAATTTAATTACCACCACACTACTTCCAGTAATAAAAACAAGTGCTCAATGTTGATCCCAGTCAATTAAACTGCACTCAAAAGATAATAATAATCTTCGTAATTTCGCCCGTAAAATTTTACGCGGGCTTTTAATAAAAGTGTGTAAATTAAATTAATTTTTTAACTTCATTTGCACAGGCTTTCACGAAAATTATTCTTACATTTCATGAGGATTTAAATTGTTCGATTATTGGATAAAGCGAGTTTTAATAACATTATTATTTCAATATTGTTCGTAAATGCACATATATATACATTATAAGCTATAATATGAACATACTAGCTACTGTCAGCGGTTTCACCCGTCACCACTTGTCCTGTGAAGATAAGAAGTAGCCTATAACCTTCCTCGATAAATAGGCTACGTAAAACTGAATGAATTTTTCAAATCGGTCCAGTAGTTCCTGATATAAGCGCATGCAATCAAACGAACATACAAACAAACAAACAAACTTCAGCTTTATAATAATAGTAAAGATATCAAAATGGCGGACCCAACTGATCCTAAGGGAAAGCAATTCAAGACGCTTATATTCGTTAGTGGAAGTTTAATGGCTGAGATGATGGTGATAAACAATCATCTACCTAGCGTGTGCCAAACTAACCTATTGCAGCTGGATACCAATGTTTTACATGAAGCTGACGACAGCCTATCTGAACTCCTCAACCCCAGTTATCTGAGGAACTCGATATCCTTTGGTAAGACTGCTACCCGCAACAACTACTAAAGATTTTCAAATGACAGCCGGAACCCACCTTATGTCATGACAAGATAAACACACATCCAGGGATAAACCCGTGTGGCTGTCATTTACCCAGGAGTTATTCAAGAAACAGGTAAATCATCATCACCTCCCGGTCCAGTCTAACCGGATTCAGCTGAGTACCAGTGTTTTACAAGGAACGACTGCCTATCTGACCTCAATCCAGTTACCTGGGTAACCCAATGCCCCTTTGTTAGACTGGGTCAAGAAACAGGTAAATATAAAACATTATTTATTATTTAATTAAGGGAATTGATAATATCTGAAAAATCCTCTATGGACAGGCAGCCCTAGTCTGACTTCGGTTGCAAGAGAGAAAACATTCAATATTTATTTTTCCATATGACTGAATCTATTTTCGCATCAAACATTTATATCAGTTAATCCGTTTAGCTCAAAAGCGTTATAATCCAACAAAATCATCTATACTAATATATAAATGCGAAAGTTTGTGAGTGAGTGTGTATGTTTGTTACCTCTTCACGGCCAAACGGCTGATAGGATTTAGATGAAACTTGACAAACATATAGCTTATGCATCAGAATAACACATAGGCTATATATTATAACGCTATTAACTAAGGGGGCTGAGCAATAAAGCATTTTTTGGTCAGTTTTAACTAGACGCCATCTATATCTTTTTAATTACAACACATATAGCAAATTTGACAATTTGACTATACTAGCTGGGTAAATAGTTATTACCTAATGTCATAGATGGAGTTAAGCTTTTTATACAATTAAACCGGGCTAAAAAAAAATAAATTTATTTTTCAGTTCAAAGTATATACCTAAACATGCTACATAGGTTATTTCAACAGATAAAAATAATTTAAAGACAAAAATATTAAGGCAAGTTTCAACCTGACGCCATCTTTAGCTTTTCAAAACAATCTTATTTGACAATCTGACATTGTTAGTAATTATAGCTGATCATAGATGGAGTTCATAGTTTTATTTTCATAAAATTAAATTATTATACTGGGGTGTCTTCCAGTCTACAATCATAGTCACAAGTATTAATTTTGATTATTCAAGTTCCAAGTCAACACTCAAAATCGGGGACAGAGGATGAGAGAAAAAAATCTGTCTTTGGGTAAGTTAGTCATTTAAGATCAAAGAAGGAGTGCTGTACTTTCTTCATACAATATCAGTCTGGGGTAATGTTAGCTAAGCTTCCAGTATACCACAAAGCAGCATGGCTTATCAATATTTTTATTTGATTTTTACGAACGATTACTGATCAAAAATACATATGTATGACTAAATAATTCTAGAGAAAAGGTCAATCTCTTGGAAACGATTCAGAAAAGAACAGATCTCTTCGAATAGGGTTGGCTGCTGTTCTGACTCTAAGTGGTCGTAAAAGGATAGGGAATAAGTAATAATCTAGGGATTGACTACGATGTTCATTACAATGTAACCCCTTAGATAGACATCTCAAATTAGAAAGACTCTTCTTTCTTCATCCATGTCCAGCAGTCATTTGTTGATATAAACTGCCTCCTAGGAAACGGTCAGCGCATATAAGGGCGTCTAAGATCAATTAGCTGTGTAGTATTTGTGTGGTCACAGGTGCACTCCCTATTTCCTTACTCTCATAGCCCGACACGGACGGCAATTCTGACACAACCGGAGAGAGATTAGGCACACGATCGATGTTTACGTATTCTCCAATGCACGGATATATCAATCACCAACTTTGAGTCTTTTTTTGTGGGATGTCGTAAAATAACCTCTCCAACTAAGAATGCAGCTGGAGGAAGTGTCACTCTTACTGATTAAAACCTACTATGTGCCTTCTGGAGATCCCTGTATGCCAGGGTCAAGGTAACTAAGAGGCCCATGTTGCTGACATATCTTCGAGGAGCGCGTGGAATAGAACGCGCCGCCGACACGGGCTGTCGTCCTTAGACGTACGGACTGTGAACCAACCAAAACCCACCGCCCACAGACCCACGTCTACGGTGGTCGGGAGTCATAGATTAAACACTAATACTGGAAGTCGTCCCTCGACACTCGGCGCCCGCGGTGTCGACCCGTACCAGCTTTTCCGCTTCGGCTGGAATGAGCGGTGCTGTTTCTAAACCACTCCACCGCCTTCTTCGCTAGCATAATTGCTTCGCAGAAGGAGGCAGCCGCTCCCATTCTTTCATGCTCCGGACCATGGCCTGGACCAGGGCCGAATGCGATAGCTCGCCGCTGTGAGGACACGGTGGTGCTCCGCCCAAGCAGAGCGCATCCCCACCGTTTGCTCCACCGTATCCTTTACCAACTTCCAGTCCCCGGGCTGCTTTTTCAGTTTCCTTCAGCGATTTTGGTCCGACCTGGTTCGACTGAATCGAACCCGATACCACGTCGTGTACAGCAGTTGCGTTATTCAACTACTAGACTAGCGATAAAGATCGCATTTTCAGTGCCTAAACCAACTTTATCGACCTCGACGCGATCGACCTGCAATGTAAGTTCGAAGTGACTACAATATTATTTGAAGTAGTGACGACATATAATATGTACATTCTTATATACGAGCATAGGTTCAGAATGTGTTCCGCAACAACATACACATTTTGTACCTTCGAAGTTCAGTTCAATCTAAGACAAACACCAGAGCGAGAAGCAGCGGGAGGTGCATGTCCTGTGTTAGTAAATGACGCGTGTGTATTGTTGTGATATGAAAACATAAGTCTTCCATGATTGACACGCAAATGTCCGCCATGTAAGTTCGGCACTCATTGTTATAGCAGCCAAATACTTTGCAAAGTAAAATTAGCCGCAGAACTGTCGCTTATCCTCGGTACAGTTAAGTGTTTTTGCGTTTTCTCTGAGAAGATCAGCCAGCTGCCCAGGACATATTAAAGTGCATTCACTATCCCCTCTCTCTCATATCGATGTGATCGGAGAGAGATAAGGCGCAGGACCGACATTTACGTGCCCTCTGATGCACTGGTCTATCAATCACCAACTTCCAGACTATGGGCTCCTGATTGACTCGAACCTGAAACCTGTGCACAGCAGTCGCGCTATGCGACTAAGTCACCAGCGAGGCAGTTATATTTCCATAGTATTTCTACACATTTTGGGCTTGATTTTATAGCTTAGTTATCATACCGTGATGTTAAAGGATACAAGGTAAACGAGTTTATCATTTTTACTACTCTAATGCCCACGCGGACGACGTCGCGGGTAGCAGCTAGTTTATAATAATATTTTCGTCGATACATAAAAATACGCAATACATTAAAAAAAAAATGCATTTTTACTTTCACCGCATGCTGATTTAATATTCCTGAAATATATGCTCATGAAAGTGTTAACTCTCTGAGGGATTGGTAGATGTAATGCTTATCGAGTTATGGTTCTCACGTACATTTTATGTATCACGTTAGATTTTACAAATCGTCTCTAAGAAAATGTAGGAAAAAATATTAGTAACAATATTATACTCCCAACTTCGGGTATTACGTACTGTACCGGGATAAAAAGTACCCTATCACCTTTTCCAGGATTCCGCCGATCACTACGCCAAATTTCATATCGATCTTATGTACCGTTTTACGCAAACAAGCTAACAAATATACCTACTAAATTTCAAATTTTTTACACATTCACACAACATCATCTAGTGGGGAATCGAACCCGCGACCTACAGCGTGGCAGGCAGGTTCAGTAACCACCACTCAATCTGGTAGTCGTTACATTTACGCATTTACTTATGTAAAGTTAATAATGAAAATAAAAAAATATGTCTAACATTTTGGTTGCCATGCATGTATATGTTTGACCAACTTCTGAACCGATTGTAATACGTCTTATCTTAATAGCAAGCCACATTATGCCTGGTACAGGCCAATAGAAAAGTACTAACCATTTTCGTTACAATGTAGAAACCGTGTTAGAACTAACCTAGAAACTACAAGGCCTTTTTTAATCAACAAATCAGAAAGGTCCTAAATACCCATAGGATTTATGAACTTAAAATAGACTTTGTAAAAATAGGATTTACTCGCACTAAAGCCGGAAGATATGCGCTATAAAGCTAAAAACATAAATAACCATTTTAGTACCAGCCAGTAAGAAAGTATACTAAAAATGAGGTTTATTTATATTCACGCCACGCAAATCACGGGCGCGAACAGAGAAAATGACTACGCTATTAATCTTCTTTTCACCCTTAGAATTCTCACATCTTTGAAAAAACGCGTCAAGTTTTAAATAAAGCGTGTCATATTATCAAATTCACAAAATAAATTTTATTCTCGTTTTAAAATGTACCATTGAATAGGGCTACTCGAAACGGTGTTTTATTGTTGACGAAAGGACTCTCTCAATCGATGGGTATCTTTTTGTTCGACTCCTGAATGAGACAAATGAGATTAGTACTGACTTAGTATTTCTGCTCATTAAATACTTACTTAAAAACAGCTACTAGACCAGTGACACACATACGCATACGCACACACACGCTAAAACACAATATGAGGCGTGTCATCTGCTAGCATGCAATATTATAAACATTTCTAGCGGTGGCAATTTATAATATACTAAGTCGTGGCATATTAGTTGAAACACTAGCCTCTAAAGTAAGAACATGCAGGTGTGCTTCCAAATCAAGCCAGTTTAAATGCATCTTTTCTAAGTTATATGAAGCTTATAATCTTGTATACCAATGACTAAATTTGAAGGAAAATATCTTGAAGAAATCTAAACTTTAAAGTCTGAAATCGCAAAATCCGCCGTTACCAAGCGTAATGACTAACTGCCATTCCTTCTGTA
This sequence comes from Heliothis peltigera, assembly GCA_958496145.1. Classification (NCBI taxonomy): domain Eukaryota; kingdom Metazoa; phylum Arthropoda; class Insecta; order Lepidoptera; family Noctuidae; genus Heliothis; species Heliothis peltigera. The sequence continues at coordinate 1,124,286 of OY292327.1, forward strand.
ATATAAGACGAAGTCTGTGTATTGAACCACTGCTAAAGGATGCTGACAATATAAGTGGCAACAAGTCGGCCAGGTGATCGCATCGCTTATTCGATTTTCGCCTATAACTGCATTATTAGAGTGAACTCACCCCGACAAACACAGTAAAACACATTGCTAATAAGCACACAAAAACAACAAAATAAACAAAACAGCATAATAACAAACGGTCAAAGAACTTAATACTCGGAATCCAAATCAAGTTATAATTACAAAATTCAGGTCAACTCCCCTCAAGTTTGTAACAGAAAGCAAAAACGTCTAAAAACCCGTGAAGTCTGTAATTAAGTGGGTTTGTTAAACCGTTAAAAGTTAACTTGTTTTCACTGGCTCTGTCACTTACATTATAATTCTGTTTAACTGTTTTAGACAAGTTTTGATGATACCCTTACAATAAAGCAGTAGGTAATTGTAGGAAATTAGCTGAGGATTTTTATACTGTTATCAAGTTATGCTGGTGGCCTAGTGGTTAACATACCAGCACCCTCAAGTTTCTGCGTGCAGGTTCGCTTTCAGGTCAGGCAATGCAACTTTCCTAAGTTCTTTGTAAGTATATCTTGGACACCAATGGCTTACTAAACGTGTATGAAAACATCTCGAGGAAACCCGGACTATAAATCACCAACCCGTATTGAGCAAGCGTGGTGATTAACGCTCAATCCTTCTCTGTGTGAGAGGAGGCCTGTGCCCAGCAGTGGGGCGATAAAAAGGCCGATGATGATGAACAAGTGATTAAATCTATTTGCTATAATTTGAAGCATAGATCCATCCATAGGTAACGGCTTTTTTCTTAAGAATACATACAAGGTGTCTCGATATTAGATATTAAAGAGAAACCGGTTCACACATTTCTATATAGATACGTAATATATTACATGTTATTCTAGTATAAATAACATACATATATATTATCGCAATTCCTTTCGATCTTGGGGTACGGATAAACCTGTGAAATGAGTTGTCAAACCTTCATCAGAATAAATTATCATTGTTTTGGAGAAAAAAAAAATGATTGACGTCGTTATTTATTTATTGTATGTACAAACATAGAACGAATATGCATAAAACGATCGTTTATTTAATTTCTGCAATGTTGACGAGTTTTTATAAAATGCACATGTAGTTTTTTTTTGACATCATAGTAAAGAAGCCAGCACATCTAGCAACCTGAATGTGTAAAAAAATTAACAATTAACTTTCAATGTCAGCAATGACGTTGAAAATCTATTTAGAAATTTGACAGATTGTTGTAGCTTTATGTGCTCTATGTATCATTTCAAGGTATCTAACAGATTACGATTATAGAGGAAGGCAAAAAAAAAGGAAATTGTTAAAGACTTTTCTGCTTTTTAGTGAAACGTACAAAACCATAAAGCAGTCTATTCTTTAGCCTTTGGAATGCGAAGACGTGTTCGCCGACAGTAACAATATTAACAGGCAAAATACTGAAAACTTTCACCCGGGTTCGCACCAAAAATTTCCGAATAGCAACAAAGGAAAAATTAAAAAAAAAAAACGCTATCGTGAGAACAAGCGTTGTACCCGAATGCCATTCACTTAATCTTTGACAATGCCAGTGGCCGGTCGCGTGCTCACCAACTTATATTTTGTATGAACACGCACGGTAAGGCGGGGCCACCTAACAGAGGCTTTCAAGGGCATAAGGGAAATAATAATAATATATTATTGTGTCTAAAGGGCCGGAAACTGCCAAATCAGTGGGTTATTCATGTGATAATGTGTCGTGAATTATTTTTTAGGAAATATTATAAAGAATGCGTGATTGTGTTAGAAGCTTTTTTTTTGAGGTTGAAGAACTTGTTGTGAGTTGGTAAATTAATTATCACTGTCAGTATTCTCTTTCATCATACAAAGTAAAGCAACGCTTGGCTTGGTCAGTCTATGGATGGTGTCCATCTTGTCATGACGAGTTTCTCCGTGTTCCAGAAGGCACGTTAAATTGGTGGGTCCCGATTGTCATTTGTAAATCTTTGGCAGTCGTTACAAGTAAACAGAAGCCAGAAAGTCTTAGGAAAAGGCTAGGCAAATAATGGAGATAACAGTATTCTATTCATAATTTCATTGAAGTTATGCGTAAGCAAGTAGACGAAACACTACAGCTGATTTAAATGAATTTGCCTCAAATTTTCACAACTAAATGAAGATACAGTGGAGTCCAAATTCGATATTCGAAAATAAACTTGACAAGCAATCGTTTGGAAAATAGATAAGGCGTTCAAATACCAAATCATCGATAAAAAAATTCAAATGGACACCCCTAATGAACAGGCACATCCCTTTGTACCCTTTTTACACGAATAAAAGTAGCAAAAAAGCCATTACGCAGTCAACCAGCAACGTAACAGACGAAAACTGGAGACAAAATAAAAAATAGCTGTGAAGAGGTCAAAAGCTTGCTAACAAAGGGATAGTTACAATTGAAACTCTTTCTGCTCTTCATAATGAATAATTAAGATAGTTCGCGCTCTAAGTAAAAAAATGTACTTCTTTTGTAATTTAACGTTCAATGAAAGATCGTATGTCCAAAAAAATATGTTTTTGTGTTGATTACCTATTGAAATTAACACTTGAAAATACCTTTATGCTAACAAAAAAACAAAAACAAAAATTAGCTAAAAACGTCACACAGGATTCTATTCTTTTTTGTCTAACCTGAAAATACTCTATTAGTATCTCCGTCGCAGAAATGATCGCAAGTGTAATAGAGACAAAATTACCAGTTCTTAACATAGACTAGACTTTCAGTTATCGTTCATATTATGATATATCAAAAATATCTTAACTCAGAACTAAGTCATTCGTATAGTCAATTATTTTTTTACAATTTAGACGAAAATCATAGTTTTTAGTATTTTACTTTGTACATATTTGTGCCACAAAACGTTTTCAAAATTCGATTACTATGCGGAAAAATAACACACATATCCGTGCCCAAGGAAGCTGATACAAATATTGTACTTACAGAATACCGCTGGGTATTCTGAAACACATAGTGGTATTTTTGAGCAGGCACTAACATTTTCCTATTTTGCACTTCGTTATGCGAACAAATTACTATTTATTTATTTAACAGTTTATATATACAGTTGTATAAAATTAGAACAATCAGGGTTTAAAGGCTGCTTATTTCAACTTTTCTCTTCATTTTCTTATGTATTTCTCTCTCCCAGCAGACCTGTTATGAGAAATTTAGAGAAAAAGAGATTTAGACAGACTGTTCTTGTTGGGACATTCTGACAATTGACTTCAGAATAGTTTATTATTATCAAATTGAATATTTATCGAAGTCGTTTCAGTGATTTTACCATGTCTACAACAAAAGAGACAAAAGCCTCTCAGTCTTTAAAATGTCATTAAATATGGTCTTTCACTCAATCCAAATTGACTTCTATCTAATTACATTGACGCTTATACTCAAGACATTATGATTATTTAACATTAATATGCCTAGAAAATTATCACATTAGAGAAATCAACAAGTTTTAGTAAACAAATAATTTCAGAGCTTAATAAAAAAGCAAAGATAAGCTCAAAGCTTTGCCTTCCACCATTCTTCACAACTTTATGAAGCTCAAATTGAAATTGAAACTTAATGAATGGCAAAAAACAGACCCCAATTGCATGCCGACTAATGAGAAAAAGATAGAGCGAGATGGCAACATCGCATTGCATTAGGTTATTGAAAAAATGTTAATGTTCGCAATTAAATGCGCATCACTGATGCAACGTTGCCATTTTGGCAAGCATAAAGCCAAATTAAAATATTAAAATAATTGTTTTAAACACGGGTTAAATGGAATTGTTTAAAATTTTACATAAATTCCTGGAAATATGCAATTGAAATATTGGCATAAATATTTAATGACGCTTAAAATGTTGAAAACTAATTTTTGAGTTTAATTGGCATGAATAAAATAACGCTTCATTAATTTTGAATTTCAGAATAATTTCAGATTTTAACTTCAGTAGTATAACTATACCACAACCGCAGCATACTATATTCGCCTCGAGGACGCTTCCACTAAAACTTTGTAAAAAGAGTGAAATAACAATTTTTTATCAAAGAAAAAGTCCAAATTCATTGTTGAATTAACAAAACACATTGTTGAAATTTTCATAGCAAAACCATTTTTATTAAAACACACAAAAAGTGACGATCATGTTAATAAGGACCTAACCTTTGCAGCTAACTTGTTGCATAGTGGACGATTTAAACTTTTGTGACTGCAAATTGTATATTTTAGTAATTAGGTTAGGAGCGCAATGGCTGCCAAAGTAACGTATTTTCACCAGCTTATGGCTCACGGAACGTGGAAGGTCCATAAAATATTTACGTGATTATTCGATTGGCGCTTTATTAAAAATGTTAATAAGCTATAAGCTATTTTTGGGATTACCTATGTGTATATTATATGTAGATATCGTTTATCGAGTTTTTACGTTGACCAATTTTATTATGTTGTCTATTTTTATATAGGTACTAATGCTCGATTTACTGCGAATACGTATAGAAGCATACAAAATATTGTAGAATTCATTATAAGGAACTCCTTGCTAAGTAATGGCTGCACGGGTCGATCAGTAAGGTTAAGCAACGCTTGGTACGGTCGGTCCGTGGATGGGTGACCACCTTATAATGACGAGCGCCTAAGTTTCCACGAGTTTCACGGCACGTTTCATTTCTGTAAAACCTTTACTTAAATCATTGGCTGTAATTTCAGGCAGTCAGAAGCCAGAAAGTCCAAGATATATCGGGTATCCCGCGTAACTGGGTTGAGGAGGTCAGATAGGTAGTCGGTTCATGTACAACACTGGTACATAGCTGCATAAGTTTAAGGACTGGAAGCTATAGTTTGGGAAAAAGCTAGGTAATTAAGTTAATTTAGTTTTTAGAGTTTGACATTGTACATGCACAGGTTAATCAATGATAATCTTTTATCGTAGCGTACCTGGAAATAAGAAGTAAAACTACTAAAAGATCAAATTAAATCTGTTCTCAATAAACAATATCAATTCAATAGCTTTAGTAATTAATGAAAAATATAAAAACGAAAATAAAACGTTTACAAGACATACAATAGTCGTAACATGTGACGTCGATGAAAGAGATAGCGCTCTACTAAAGACTATTACTAATAGCTCTATCTCACTCAAGTTAAAACAATGAAAGCAACATGATGTATGCAGTGTAGCCTACAATCTGCAGTGTATAAAAATCCTTAGTTCATTATCATTTCAGAACTTCAATAAAAGCTGTTACCATTTTAATAGTTAAAAAAAAAAGTTTGAATGCAACCCACGCAGCGAATGGAGAACATATTTTTAAAATCGTGAAAAAAACTTTAAATCAATTGTGCAACAAATTCTATAGATATGCATTTCGAATACACGGCAAAGCTTTTTATGCGGCGTGCGTGTTTAAAATAACTAAACACCGGCCTGTTTTGAACTAAGTTTAGAGGTTTTAACGGTAAAACGTGTTGTTTGTACCTACACGTTTCCTATTGAATATTCATCGGTATGAAAACATGTTTATGAGATTTTCGATGAGGGTTCTAGAAATAATTGAGTGGGAACTACCATTTGATATGACTGTAGTCATCTTAGCGAAAACATTTTGCTATACTAAAATAAAATTTTGTTTTTTTTTTCTATATTGTCCTTTATTTCCAAAAAAAATAAAAGGACTGGCTAGACCTGGAATACAAAGTTTTAATTAAAATTAAAAGAGAATGGACAAAGAATAAGCATTGCCATTCAACGTGGCTGTTAGCCTCTTGGGCACGCTCGCAGTAGACAGCGATAGGGACGAATTTTTCGACATATTATTAAAAATATGTCAGTTACTCTTTTCCTTTGATTCTTTCTCGTTGAATCCCACTTTATGGTCCCATTTAGATATGCATGGCGTTGGATCCCACAAAATATTATTTTTTATGCCTATTGGAATTTAAAAGGATCAAAAAAAATCTTGTCGTACATCAAGAACTATTTTCGTTGGTTCTCGAATGCATAAAAACTGAGTGTGAGTACTTGTTTGCATTTATTAACAACATTTTATTGATAATCGCTAAATCAATATCAAGCAAATACAATCTGTCAAATTTCCTACTAGAGATGTAGGTTTTCAACTTTATAGCTGAAACAGAATGGTTAAAGATGATAAGGAACATTTTACAGAATAGGATAGCTTGATGTGCTGGCGTCTGTACCTACATAATACCTATATCCGTACTTTATAAAATGTGAGATTTTTTTGACACACTACTTGAATATTATATATAATATTGAGAACTCAATGAATTGTAACTACCACCTCTAAAAAAATTGGCTAAACCAGCCTAAAAAAATGTTCAACTATTAACTTCAAAAATATTACGAGGCCTGTAATGGCCGACCTAAGTATAGATCGTACGATAATGTCATCAAACCTGCGTTGCATGACAGTATGAAATTGCAAGTGTTTAGCTATGTAAAGTGATGCCCCTCGCGTGGCTAGTATCACGCGATATATGCTACTTTATAGATAAATAGTTGTTTTAGTATTAAACAGTGGCATAAAGAACGTATTGAGGAAGTATTTTACACTGACTTTTCTATATTATCAATGTGATTTTTACTATCTTAGATATCGCATCAGATTTTGCTGAACTGTGGATTGTTCGCAAGAGTTACTGTCGCTCACAGGGACCTCTAGAGGGAACATAGAGGGTTTTAGTCAGTAAGAGTGTGACACTTCCTCCAGCTGCATCTTAGCCGGACGGGTTATTTGATGAGCGGGAGAAGACATTTAATGATTTCCCACGAAAAAAGAACTCTGAATAAAATTTCAGAAGCTACATAATGTCATAATAATGATTTGTCGATTATGAACTGAAAAATTTACTCTTAAGTAAAGATAAGAAACCAGGCCCTAATATTACTAATTAGGTGATAAAAATATCACGTTATTTACATAAGATTAACGTATAAATATACTTCTAAGTATATATAATGTCTAATGCAGGGAACTCATAGAATAATCCATCTATTAAATGAGTCAGGCCTTTTCATAAAAGATGCGTTATTCATACAGGAGGGTAGTGTGGGTTGATAGACATCACATTCGAGATAAGACCACAACTGGGCCATTTTTATATCATTTTTCTTCCTTAACGTGTTTATTGTGAAATAAACTGTCTAGTTAATAATGTTTTTATGTTTTGTGTGCATAATATGTAGTAATTTATATTACTTAGCACAATTTTGTCGCAAATTAGTTTAACATGAACTACGCATTTTTTTGGTACCTATTACAAAATAAATATAATAAAACTAGCTGTTCCCCGCGGTTCCACCCGCCGCCCGAGAGAACTTTTTTCCTGCACCTGGATAAAAAGTAGCCTATGTCCTTTCTCTGATTCTAGGTTATGTGTCTACCAAATTTTGATGATGCCGATTCGTGATGCAGTGACCAAGGGAAATAGTGATTCATTTTTATATATACCTATATAGATAACGTTTTATAAAAATCAGCAGAATTATTTTCTGTCATCTTTCACCCGTTTATCGTGTTATATTATTCTGAATATTTATAATTTGTATTTTTTTCAAAACACTATATTGACTTGTAACTTAGTATTGTATTCTTAAAACAGAAAAGTAAATAAAACGCAAGCAATCCTCTTAACCACATGAACAAAAAGACAGGTGAACTAACCTAGAAAGCTGTTCTTTGTGGTAAACTAGACTTCAGACTGTAAATAAAACATTATAAAGTGGACAGAAGCAACTTGGAAGTAAATAATTTAATGGCCGTCGATACGAGATTGGCCGTAATAAGGATTATTAGGCCCCAAATCAAATTATAGTGTTGGGACACTGTTTTATTTGTATCCGAAAAGAACTATTTTGTTGTTCAGTTGTTGAAGTGTCGGGAGACTGTTATTTTGTTCTTGAGAAAATTGGGGCTGTAGTGTGTTTGTAGTAGATAATACCTGGGAAAAATGTTTTGTGTTTTCCATAATTTTGGAGTATACATTTTCGTCAGTAAATGGATTTTGTAAATGATTAACACCCAGAAAAATATTGTAATGTCTGCATCTAAGACTCCAAACAACTTTGGAATCATCAAGACTATAGGCACGTTTTGAGTGGTTCCAAACCAAACTTAAATGTTCCTCATGTATTACTCTATTTGGTGATAAATGCATGATTATCCGTGTAGTTCTTTTTTGAGTTTATTCCGAAAGACAAATACAGCGAGGGACTTTGTTTAATAATTCGCAGTGTACAAGCTTTACTTTGCAATCATGCAGAAAATAATTCACTAAGAAGTCACTAAGAGTAGTCGCATTCTGCACAATGCAAACTTTTAGGACCCATAAATCAATATAGAGATGAATGGTAGCTAGCACATTATAATGATCAGGTATCCAGCCGGAATCAGGCCGACAAAAAGATTCGGTTCACGATTATCTCTAAAATAAACTGTCAACCACCATCGGGCCAACTATCGACCGACTCTTCAGCCAGCAGTATGCTCTCTTAGAGTTTATTAACCAATGTTATTTTCTTCTTTTTAATATTATCATGTGGTTGTTTTTTTGTCTTTTTGTTTAAAATTAGAACACTTCTACAAACCCTCAGTCTCACACGATCACCGTGACTAATTAAAACCAGTCCCCAAAGAGAAAACGCTTATTGATCTTCCGTATATAAGTAAGTGATTAAACTAATTACTTGCTCAATAGCTTTAGAGTTTCAATGGTAGACCATTAATCGAATTAACTTGCTACCAATCTGCTAACATTTATACTTGGTTTATTAGCTCCAAGTTGGCGCAGTTCTGATCAAAATTGAATTCCAATATTTCATGAGCGCTATGCTTGATTCATTATGTGTCAATTTGTTTGGCGTTAAATAATTTCGTTTCTCTTACTTTAGATTATTGAATATTTTTTAATTACTTGTCGTAGAGTACTTTGTGTTCGCGACTGTATTTGCCTGTTATAAAATTTTGGGAAAGTCAATAATATTCAAAAAACATTCTAAGGGTACAGAGGTCAGTACATTAAGCTACCTGAAACTGTAAAAAAATTCCAATCAACTTTGAACAATATCCTTCAGCGATTAAGTTGAGAATCTATTACGGAAGTTTTACAGATTGTAGTAGCTTAATCCGCTGGTGTCTGTATAATAGGTTAAGTAATCCGTGTCTGTTATTTTTTCTTTCGGTACCACACAAGACAATTTTATCAATTTGAAAAACACCTTTCAGATAATAATAGTTACTAACAAAACATCACAAACAAATAATTAAAACAACGAAAAGGAAACAAAATAAAGAAAACATATTATTACTACTCTCTTTTGTTAATAAAAATATATACAAGACAAAAAATAAACTGAATACCAAGTTATTCAGTTTGTTTTAATAGCATAACGTTATAAGTGCCAGTGGAACGAAGAAACTATTGTATCAATTTAATCTCATTAAAATTTTACAAGTACGGCAGGTACAATATTGTTTGGAAACTTCAAGTCTATAATTTTATTTATGCTACTGCTGTCTCGACTGATATGAATATTGAAAACTTATTGCTTTTTGTTTTTGGTTAAAAATTAAAAAAAATGAATAGTTCTTGGTTCTTCAATACATATTGATATTCTTTATTGTATTTTGGAGCCCCACGTGGCTAAGTTATAGCTCCACTCTTCAGCCTTCAACTTTTTAGGATAGTATATAGTGTGGTTTACATTTAAGTAAGATTTTAAGTTAATTCTCTATATATATTTTTTTGAATGTTGTTTTCTTTCCTACTATAAATTATTTTGTAAACGCTGGTACCTTTAATTAATTGTTAAAAACTAAAGAGACAAGAAAAAAAACATACATAAGCTCAGTAAATAAAATAATAATAAACTCAGAAACTTTTGGTGTACCTTAACAATAAATAAATAAATACATATACGTATATTGTCAGTTAACTAGAAAGAGGCATGTCACTATTTGTCCAAGATTATTGACAACATTGAAAAAAGAGGTTTTATAAAAACATTTTTGCAAACACAACAAAACACAATATGATATTTTCATATACATATGTTCGAAAAGCTAAACATACAGAGGATTTTTGTTGAATTTCAGCGAAAGCCTAAATAAACGCGATGACAACAAAATACGTGAAACAAACAGCCAGATAGGTATATAGCTACTCGTATATATTATTTATTTCTCTGTATTGATAAAATTTGTTATATAAAACATCATTTCATTTTGATGTTTTTGCCTTCGTCATCATTACCTACGAGAACCCAAATTATAAGGATTAACTACTCAATTTCAATAACTGAACTGAAGACAGCTATCTTTCCTTATTTGCAAAAATATACTGCTTAATTATATATTCCCTTTTTTATATACATACTCACATTGTAAAGCTGAAGAGTATTTGTTTCCTTGAAAGCGCTTATCTCAGGAACTACTAGTCCAATTTGAAAAGTTATTTTTATTCCATTCTACTTTTTATCCGGTTCCAAGAAGTAGTTCTAATTTGACACTGGCACAATCGCTGGCAGAAACTACCTTCTGCTGCTTCTAAAGTTAATAAAAGTGTATCATTGCATATTGCACTCAAGTTGTAACATTGTAAAAGCAATTTAAAAAGGGGAATATATCGGGACACCTTTTTCACACCCATAGTAAGCTATTGATTAGCTTGTGTTATGGGTGCCAACACAACTGATAAACTACATATACTTTACTCATATAGGTATATTCATAAAAACATATTAAAAAGGTAATGGTGACACAATATTATAGCCGACGATTATTCCTGTATACACTATAGAAATGTACCCAAGGACAATTCCCGGTCTTAGCTACCATATTCTTAGACTACCTATATGCTTATTCCAAAACCATAGTATCAACCTCCTCCAAATTCAGGCATGTGTCTTAACACAGACATAGCTAGGAACAAACCAGTGTCTGCCTGTATCCGCTACCGTGTCTTAAATCTAAGCTATTTATGTAATTTAGGAAATGCTGGCGGATTTTAGCACGAAGGTACAGTTTATTCGTCTAAGTGGATTGAGAACGATTTTTATGTACCTTATTTGTGTGATTCTTGTATTTTCAGGAAAACAATAGTATTCTCTTCAAATTAAATTATAGTATCTGTTATTGGGTTTAAAAATGGTAGTGTAGGTATCAAAAAGTAAGAAAGTAATTTAACAAAAAAAATTGTCATTAAATTCATAATAATTTCTATGTCATTGTTTAAACATGTATTTCGAATTAATAATATAAGACTATGTACAATATTATTTTTAGTCAAAATTCATTATGCGATCTATCAAACCACTACCACGTTTAATTTTATCTAAATAATTCATATTATTATAACAACAAAATATTATTAAAAATTGTAATACTTGTTATAATAATGGTTAGAGAGTATAAAAATATTGAAGAAAGGATAGATGATCGCCCAGTAATATGAACCCTGGCACCGTACAGCGCCGTCCAAAGAAAATAAGATTTTTCTTTTGCACTTCTTTTTCCAATCAACTTGCAAATTAAATTTCACAAAGTCTCATTATTTTTAAAGAAATAAAATTAAATTAAGTTAGATTTAGTTATAGTTTGAAACTTTGGGTTAAGAAAACCATTTTGGTTAATGTTGGGATTATCTTGTAGATATGTAAATGACATTGAAAGGTATATTTTTTTATAGTCTGCTTTGTATAATGGCCAATTATAATAATGACCTGTCTACATTGTCATAAATCGTATCCTGCAAGTCTGCATTTTTAACTAAAATAGTTTTATTTTTTGACGGTCGCATGGATATGACAATTTATATTGTGGAAACATACAATAGTTCAATTGTACAGACGCCAGCAGGTCAGTCTACACGAATCTGTAACATTTTACTAGTCGAATATTAACCTTCCGGTATTGTGATAAACTACAAAATAATATTGTTGAAACATGCGATACATCTATATCTATATACTAATATATAAATGCGAAAGTTTGTGAGTGAGTGTGTATGTTTGTTACCTCTTCACGGCCAAACGGCTGATAGGATTTAGATGAAACTTGACAAACATATAGCTTATGCATCAGAATAACACATAGGCTATATATTATAACGCTATTAACTAAGGGGGATGAGCAATAAAGCATTTTTTGGTCAGTTTTAACTAGACGCCATCTATATCTTTTTAATTACAACACATTTAGCAAATTTGACAATTAGACTATACCAGCTGGGTAAACAGTTATTACCTAATGTCATAGATGGAGTTAAGCTTTTCATACAATTAAACCGGGCTAAAAAAAATTAAATTTATTTTTCAGTTCAATGTATATACCTAAACATGCTACATATGTTATTTCGACAGATAAAAATAATTTAAAGACAAAAGTAATAAGGCAAGTTTCAACCTGACGCCATCTTTAGCTTTTCAGAACAATCTAATTTGACAATCTGACATTGTTAGTAATTATAGCTGATCATAGATGGAGTTCATAGTTTTATTTTCATAAAATTAAATTATACTGGGGTGTCTTCCAGTCTACAATCATAGTCACAAGTATTAATTTTGATTATTCAAGTTCCAAGATAACACTCAAAATCGGGGACAGAGGATGAGAGAAAAAAATCTGTCTTTGGGTAAGTTAGTCGTTTAAGATCAAAGAAGGAGTGCTGTACTTTCTTCATACAATATAAGTCTGGGGTAATGTTAGCTAAGCTTCCAGTATACCACACGTAACAAAGCAGCATGGCTTATCAATATTTTTATTTGATTTTTACGAACGATTACTGATCAAAAATACATATGTATGACTAAATAATTCTAGAGAAAAGGTCAATCTCTTGGAAACGATTCAGAAAAGAACAGATCTCTTCGAATAGGGTTGGCTGCTGTTCTAAGTGGTCGTAAAAGGATAGGGAATAAGTAATAATCTAAGGATTGACTACGATTAGAAAGACTCTTCTTTCTTCATCCATGTCCAGCAGTCATTTGTTGATATAAACTGCCTCCTAGGAAACGGTCAGCGCATATAAGGGCGTCTAAGATCAATTAGCTGTGTAGTAAGAAGTAAGTATTTGTGTGGCCACAGGTGCACTATTATTTCCTTACTCTCATAGCCCGACACGGACGGCAATTCTGACACAACCGGAGAGAGATTAGGCACACGACCGATGTTTACGTATTCTCCGATGCACGGATATATCAATCACCAACTTCCAGTCTTTTTTTGTGGGATGTCGTAATATAACCTCTTCAGCTAAGGATGCAGCTGGAGGAAGTGTCACTCTTACTGATTAAAACCTACTATGTGCCTTCTGGAGATCCCTGTATGCCAGGGTCACGGTAACTAAGAGGCCCATGTTGCTGACATATCTTCGAGGAGCGCGTGGAATAGAACGCGCCGCCGACACGGGCTGTCGTCCTTAGACGTCCGGACGGTGAACCAACCAAAACCCACCACACACAGACCCACACCTACGGTGGTCGGGAGTCATAGATTAAACACTAATACTGGAAGTCGTCCCTCGACACTCGGCGCCCGCGGTGTCGACCAGTACCAATTTTTCTGCTTCGGCTGGAATGAGCGGTGCTGCTTCTAAACCACTCCGCCGCCTCCTTCGCTAGCATAATTGCTTCGCAGAAGGAGGCGGCAGCTCCCATTCTTTCATGCTCCGGACCATGGCCTGGACCAGGGCCGAATGCGAAAGCTCGCCGCTGTGAGGACACGGTGGTGCTCCGCCCAAGCAGAGCACATCCCCACCGTTTGCTCCACCGTATCCTTTACCAACATCCAGTCCCCGGGCTGCTTTTTCAGTTTCCTAACACTCACAAAGCGATTTTGGTCCGACCTGGTTCGACCGAATCGAACCCGATACCACGTCGTGTACAGCAGTTGCGTTATGCAACTACTAGACTAGCGATAAAGAGCGCATTTTCAGTGCCTAAACCAACTTTTTCGACTTCGACGCGATCGACCTGCAATGTAAGTTCGAAGTGACTACAATATTATTTGAAGTAGTGACGACATATAATATGTACATTCTTATATACGAGCATAGGTTCAGAATGTATTCCGCAACAACAGACACATTTTGTACCTTCGAAGTTTAGTTCAATCTAAGACAAAGACCAGAGCGAGAAGCAGCGGGAGGCCACACCTGCATGTCCAGTCTTAGTAAACGACGCGTGTGTATTGTTGTGATATGAAAACATAAGTCTTCCATGATTGACACGCAAATGTCCGCCATGTAAGTTCGGCGCTTATTGTTATAGTAGCCAAATACTTTGCAAAGTAAAATCAGCCCCAGAACTGTCGCTTATCCTCGGTATAGTTAAGTGTTTTTGCGTTTTCTCTGAGAAGATAAGCCAGCTGCCCAGGACATATTAAAGTGCATTCACTATCCCCTCTCTCTCATATCGATGTGATCGGAGAGAGATCAGGCGCAGGACCGACATTTACGTGCCCTCTGATGCACGGGTCTATCAATCACCAACTTCCAGACTATGGGCTCCTGATTGACTCGAACCCGAAACCTGTGCACAGCAGTCGCGCTATGCGACTAAGTCACCAGCGAGGCAGTTATATTTCCATAGTATTTCTACACATTTTGGGCTTGATTTTATAGCTTAGTTATCATACCGTGATGTTAAAGGATACAAGGTAAACGAGTTTATCATTTTTACTACTTTTATGCCCACGCGGACGACGTCGCGGGTAGCAGCTAGTACTGCAATAAATAACATTTTTGATTGTGGACATTTCGCGAATATTTCACCATTTTAAGTAGGTATTTACTTGCATGCATATATTTGGTAATAAAAATAATAAACCATTTAATTCAGTAAACTTATTCCGACATCATAATATACATAGGTACACACACATTTAATTATATTTGATCATTTGGTATTTTTATATAAAATCCGAGGCTTTGATAACTATGCGAA
Source organism: Heliothis peltigera (assembly GCA_958496145.1). NCBI lineage: Eukaryota > Metazoa > Arthropoda > Insecta > Lepidoptera > Noctuidae > Heliothis > Heliothis peltigera. The sequence continues at coordinate 1,139,322 of OY292327.1, forward strand.
CTGTTTATCTATTTTTATAATATTTTGAGGTAATTTTTAGGGTTCCGTGGTCAAACATATTTTATGAACTGGGTTGCCCAAAAGTAGAATCACTTAATGTCACGCGAATATCGGATTCGCGACACGTTGCGCAAACAATGACATCAAATTCAAATTTCGAAGTTATTTAAATAGGGAACTTATCTGGTTTCATTGCTATTCCAATTTATTCAAATAATAATAAATATTTAACTTGCCCTTCTTAAAATATACTGTTTCTTAAGTAAATACGTAAGGTATCGCATCTGCAATAATATTGGTCTACACTCCGTTTCGTTTCACGGAAAAGTAATCGAGATGAATTCGCAATAAATTCACAAATTCGCCAGAATTATTTCTCGTTGAAAATTATGAAATGATGAACGATTATGGACTTATTCTAATGAAATATAAATAATAATTAAAGGAAGTTGTAATTTACGCCTCTCTTCTGATAATGTATAGACGAGACCAGTAAGCTATTTAGTCACTGCTTGCCGCGGTCATTCTGCGGATGGGTAACCATTTATGTCTTATTGAAGCTACTCTTTACTACAGAAAGGCTTTTTGAGGTGTTGTTCCCGGTTACCGGACATTTATGTTATCTGTCCGTCTTTGGCAGTCGTTACCTATAACCAGAAGCCCAAACGCCTGCCAATTAGGCATACTAAACTTAGAGGTAACAATCTTACCTTGTACCTAGTGGGAAATATTTAGTAAATACAGTAAAATAGTATTGAAAGCCGACTTTTACGTAGTAGCGAAGAGGATTGCTAGATAAGGAAATTTTAGATTGTTAAAATATGGCAATACAGTTTTTTTAATAGTCCTGTCGAAGTTGCGGGCGAATTCATAAGGGTTTCTTTCAAAAGAAAAAAAAAAGGTTTTAGTCAGTAAAAGTCTGAGACTCCCTCCAGCTACAACCACAGTTTGAGAGGTTATTTTGTGATTTCTCAGTCAATAAAAAATTCATAATTTTACTTAGTTGAACACTTAGAATTTAGACTACTTCTTACGTATCTCTCAATCGCTTTAAGGGTAAAGAACCCAACTCTATATTAAGTCCACTGTTATACATAACTTTTTAGTGTGTGTAAAACTTGTTTATGTGTGCAATAAAAGTATTGACGAGATTCACAATACTAAGTCCGAAACATGGTGCATATGAAAGTTAGTTTTTCATTCTACATGTACAATGCATAGTCTGTCTTGGACACCACTGACTTATTGTGAAGAAAAATATCTAAGAAGAACTTGGACTGAAATCTTCAACACGCGATCTTGTTTATTCTTTGTTGGAAAAGCCTTAGGATGTGTACAAGGAATATTTTATTAAAGTCTGGATTTTCTCGTCTGTATAGAAGTTCGTGTCTAATTTGACACAATCTTATGTCTACCTATATTTTGAGTATTTTAAAATGGATATGTTCCTGAAGCGAATCGCAATTAATAAAAGATTTATTACTACATTTTTTTTATTATTTTTGCCTTACTACAAAAAAGTTAGACAGATGTTCGACACGTCGTGTTTAAAATAATTTTGCATACAATTTTTTTCTTTAAGCATGTGTCAAAACTCTGTCTAATTTTTTTGTATTAACTGCCGTCCACTAACTAAAAGGGCGTTAAGCCACAGTTGGTCGTTTTTCACTTTTTGATGTAGTCTTATACAACTTTCGATGCTCTATCTTTTGGTCTAAGAATCATTTTTCTATGATTTATAGTTTTAGAGATACAGAACATTGCTGAGCAGTTAAACCACGTAAATTTCGTTACTCCCTTAATTAAAAAGCGGCTAAGCCACAATACTTCTCTAGAAAGACGTTAACATACTTTAACGGCAAATTTATGTATCATTTTTTTCTAAATTTACTTAACTAAAAGTACGTTATGTAGTCATGCTTGACTAAAAAGCAGCTAGGCGTCTTTAACTACCTTCATGTATTACCTACCTACCTTCAATTATAAAGAAAAACTGCACTAGAAAGCAGTTATACGCCATTAGCGGCTTTTAAGTTATGTATTGAAATTAGTATTAGCTAAATATCAATCGCTAGAGAGCATCTAAATAACAATACTAGACTAAAAAGCAGTTAAACGCTCGTGATTTGCATTTGCGTTTGACCAGCTCACGCTTAGAAAAAGTAATTATTTTACCACGAATAGATACATTTAAATCCGTATTTTTTTGTCCAAGACTTACAGCATGTAACCAGACATTCGCACCAGTAGGAAAAATCACAATCTTCAGCAACCCGCATCTATTACTTCCCGGCGACCTTGACTAGATCGTCCGACCACCTAGGGGCGGGGCCTGCCCACGCTACGTCTTCCGGGTCGTGGTCGCCACTCAAGAACTTTACTGCCCCATCGGCCATCTGTTCTGCGAGCTGTGTGCCCTGCCCATTACCACTTCAGCTTTGCAATTGTTCGGGTTATGCCGGTGACGTTGGTTCTTCTACGGATTTGCTCATTTCTGATTCGATCTCGCAGTCAAACTCCTAGCATAGCCCTCTCCATTGCTCTCCGAGTGACTTTGAGCTTCCTCATAAGGCCCATAGTTAGCGACCCTATACCATAAGTCATCACTGGCAACACACATTTGTCATAGACCTTCGTCTTTAGACACTGGTGTTGGGGACGAGAAGATGTTACGTAGCTTCCCGAACGCTGCCCAGCCGAGTTAGATTCGACGATTGACCTTTTTCTTGAAGTTGAACTTGCCTGACTGGACTGTTTGTCCAAAGTACACGTACTGGTCAACAACTTCGAGTGTGCAGCTCCCACTTTTACGGGAGTAGGTACTACATGGATATTAGACATGACCTCTGTCTTATCCATGTTCATTTTAAGACCTACTCGCTGGGAGACTGCTGAGGTCATCGAGCATTTTACTTAAATCACTACGATATCGTCCGCAAATCGAAGGTGCGTGAGGTGCTCGCCATTGATGTTAATGCCGAGTTCGCTCCAGTTCAGAAGCTTGAAAACATCTACCAATGCAGCAGTAAACAGTTTTGGATATATAACATATCCCTGTCTGACTCCCCGCTGCAGTTGGATAGGCTTCGTTTTTTGATCCTGGAGACGAACTGACATTGTGGCGTTCTGATGTAAGAAGCAGAAACTCAACTGTGATTCCATCATCACCCGGCACCTTGTTGTTTTTTAGCTGTTTGAGAGCCATACTAATCTCGTACAGGCTGACGTCCAGGATGTCTTCGGTATAATGTCGGCTAAGTTTGGTTAACTGTTCATAGAACTTCTCAAACTCCCTCAGTATCTCCGGCTTCGACGAAATGATCCTGTTATCATTCTTTTTCAGCCTTGTAAGCTGGCTCTGCCCACAAGACAGATCTCTTGTAAAATCTTTGAAGCCTTTGTTGCGCTCTATAGCCGCCTATTCAGCTCCATAAACTGCGAGGCATCACCCGTAGACTCCAAGACCAATTTACGTCTTTCTTCCATGATACTGAGGGAGTGATCGGAGAGTTTTGTGATTCTTTCTGTCCGGTGGGTTTTGAAGAACTTTGTCCCGACTATGAACAGTTTCCACGAACCTGTTGGTGAACTCGTCCACATCGATGCAATTGCCGAGGCATTCGATCTCGATACTACATGTTTTGGGTATTTTTATAAAATAATTATAATATAATTTTTCCTATGGTTTCGCGAATACTGATTATTATTAAAGACGCAATTGTGATCTCATTACTGAATAAGGTTTGTAAAAATTTGATTAAACTTGTTTTTTATTTTATATTGTTTAATTAATAATAAGTTTTTTGTTAAATTCCTACACAAAATATAATTAGACGTACTGATTGTCTATTCTTTTTTATTAATAAATAAAGTGCTGATTTTCATAGAATAGTTTTTAACTTCTCAACTTTTTACCCGCAAGTGCTTATTTAAAAGGCAGTTAATTGCGAGCGAGATGTCTTTAACTGCCTTCTAGTTAAGCAATAAGAGAGCCAGTATAAAAATATGTTTTACAATACCGAGCTTAAAAGCATTTATAATCCCATAACTGCTTTCTAAGTAAGCAAAGTTAGTCTTCCAAGTGATAGTTACTAGGCTATAAGTCTGTTAAAATCCTTTAACTGCTTTATAACTAAGTATATTTTGATAACTTGTACTATAAGTACAAGACGTGGCAGCTACAAGAAATTGCTTTACTATAAAGCAGTTAAGGTATGGTTAGCGGCCTTATAGTGCAGTATATTATGTAAAAATTTAAAAAAAATGCTTAGCTTAAAGTTAGAAAATGAATTTAAATAAAATGTGATTCATATAGATGAATGAAATATATCACATATTGTGCAAAAAGACTTTGCCTACGTATATAACTTACAACCTTGTTCCTAGGTAGCATACTTTTCAAGAGACATCAATTCCCACTTATTTTTGCGTTTACTCGAAAACTACTTTTTGCACTTAGCTGCCTTTTTGTTAGTGGACGGCAGTTAAGGCCCTTTGTGTCTTATTTTTTACATTCTTATTATGATGGTATTATACTCCAGCTGTTGCGAAGCGCAAAATTAACTAGTATTGACGTGCTAGGATTGAGTGTTCAGTGATGAGGATGATTCGATTCACTGAAAAGTGTAGAATAAAATATATATGGAATTAAAGGAAGGAATTTTTCCCTGAGGAGTTTCAACTTAAAATTTTGTGTTTCCTTTATTTATGAGCTATTTTCTCCAAAACTAATTCTAAAGAATAAGGTGCAGAATGATGCCAGCACATAAAGCTACTACAGTCTGTCAAATTTCCTTAATAAATTTCCACTTTCTCGCTGAAGCATATGGTTTAAAGTTTATTGGGAAAATTTGACAGTTTCGGGTATCTTGATGTGCTGGAGTCTGTACATATGTATATTAACATAATGCAAGTAACAATTAAGCTTGACCATTATTTCCCAGACTGTTTATAAGTTTTAAATAGTTTCATATAAGGTCATATTATGACCTAGTTTAAAAAGCACGGAATAAATGAACTGAGTGCATAATAAGCGCATAATATACTAAGCACGATCGATGTTCTATATTTAAACTGTAGCCAGTCTTGTAAGGACTGTGTTTTGTGTATTATATAAACGTAAACCTAGTGTAGATTATTTTATTTATGTATACTCGTAATGGCTATGTTTTAATAACTTAATGAACACTTTCAACAATGTTTAAATTTATCAAGCAGCAATGAATTCAGAATGGGTCATTTTGTTGTTCTAATTAGGTACAAATATACAAAATAATCTACAGACGCCAGCACATCAAGCTACTACACTCATTTACTTTATCGCTGAATTAAAATTTAAATAGTTCAAAGTTGATTGGGGAAATTTGACAGTTTCGGGTAGCGTGATGTGCTGGGTTTGTACTTAGTGACCGATATTCACTGCTCTTAATTTCAGTAGTTACAGTACCTGCCTCTCAAATATAAGCGTGTGGGTTAGATTTCAGGTCAGACAGGTACCAATGTAATTGGTGAAAGAAAATATTGTGATGACACCGCCTTAAAGGAAAAGTCTAAAGTAACCAACTCGTCTTGAACAGGCGTGGTGATTAACGTTCCTTCTATACATAAAGGAGAAAAGGCCTGTGCTCTTTTTTGGTGAGAAATCATCAAATGGCCCCTCCCGCTGAAGGTGCAGCTGGAGGTAGTGCCAGCCTCTCACTGACTAAAACCCACTATGTTCCTTCTAGAGGGCCCTGTGTGCCAAGGCCGCGGTAACTCTTACGAACAACCCGCAGCCCAAGCACAGACAAAAAGGCCTGTGGCCTTGAGAAGGAAGAAAAAATCCTAATAAAGTGTATATTTAGGAAAAAATAATGAATTTTCTCACGTCACAAACAAAAGAAGAAACTAACAAATACATTTCACGTTTACAAACTTTCTAGGAAAGTGCACTTAAGCGGACATAAGCTCTGCATCTGAAAGGTATTCCTATTAATTTCTCGCGAATGCAAAGAATTTAATTTCGTTATTTAATTAAAATAATAGCTTCTTTAGAAGGAATGTTCATTCAAAGATGCTTATTACAAGTTTTATTATTTTACTATTTCTATAATACTAGGTAGTATTGCTTATAATATCATAAGCTAGCATACTTGTAGGTACTTCTTCACATACCTGAGCTCCTGAGTTCTATCTTACGCTGGTAATGTAAGATGAGTCTAGCATGTTTGAATATTATACGAGTATTTTCCTAAATATTTAAATAAATATTTTTTCTAATTACCCTTAATTACAAAAAAGTAACCTATAACCTGTGTAAGTCAAAACTAAAATTTAAGACTTTAAAAATCGAATCAGTAGCTCCCGCGATACGCGAACTATTGTCTACTTTTATAGCCTGAAAAGGCCTGCTTGATAAAAACCTCTTTTTAACACACAAAATATTTCCTAATCTTACATATTATAACCTAAACTACTATTCAAAATATAATAAAATTGACATTGCCTCATTCAAATGAACGAATTGTTCTGCTTTATGATATACTAGCGACCCGCCCCGGCTTCGCACGGGTGCAATGCTGATACTAAAATTATACATATAAACCTTCCTCTTGAATCACTCTATCTATTAAAAAAAACCGCATCAAAATTCGTTGCGTAGTTTCAAAGATTTAAGCATACAAAGGGACAGAAAAAGCCACTTTGTTTTATACTATGTAGTGAAGTACATATATATCGAAAGGCACGTGTTTAACGACTGTCTCACCTGGTGATAAGCAAACATGTGGAAGATCGAGAAGCCACCCAAAACTTCAAAACAGTACACACCATAAATTTTTTCCCTCAACGTTTAGTGCTATGAATAGATTCATCCACTTTCTCGGTAAATGTACCTCATATGCATAGAAAAAGCTAAATAGATTTAGATCTAACTACGTATAGAGAAATATGGAAAACTTAAAGAAGGTTACAGAATAAGTCTCATTACGGTTTTATCTGAGTGTCTCACTAGTATACAGGAGGACGCGAGTGCTACGCGAATAATGTCGAATATGCTGAAGATAGTTGGGATCTACAATCTACAAAACCTTTTTTACGCTATATAAAATTTTCACGGCATTTTAAATCTGTTTCGAACTCAATTTAAAGTAAATACTTCTTTTTAAATTACATGTATGTATTGAAGCTAGTAATACAAAAGTATGTTCGTCTAAGCGTTGGTAGTAATTTTCTTTTATCCCGAAATTCGCTATTTAACTTAATCAGTACAAATAACAGGTAAACGGGTTATTGAATTGAGGGACATAATAACATATTCCACATTATTACGAGTTCTAAACATATGTGAGAAGGGAATGCATGTCGCTATGTTTTACAAACTCAACATTTGATACTGAATTTTTATACCTTTCATACACATAGTAAGCAATTTAGAATACCATTCAGTGGAAAACCTATTTAAAATCTATTTTTAGAAATCCAAAATAATTCAGCACGTTTTATCTTAAATTATCAAAAATATGAAACACTTGAATAGCGCCACTTTTACGTAAAAATTTATAATGATACCTGTTTAATTTAATAATAAAAAAAATGATTTGGGAATAATTTTTTACCTTATCCTTTTTATATAAATATTGCTTTTATAAAATAATATTGTTTTGGAATCTTTATATTTCACTAATGTGACATCATGCAAATAATATAATTCTTCAAGCGTCAGCAACATCCTCTACAAATAGGGATGCGAGTTATGCCCACAAATGTCAAATATTGGTCAGGAGAATCAAGCTCCAAATGGACAATATTATTTAGCTGTGTATAACAAGTGTGATATGTATCAAATAACATAGAATTGACAAGTTCCGAATAAAAATACAACGATGAATAAAATTTTACGCACAAAAATTTTTTCGCATATTTTTTCCAGGTATTCAATGAAATGATTTGAAAGCTTTGCTGTATGGGTAAAAGCTTACTTACTTTAGTTATACAATCAATTAAATATAGTGTTTTTTTCAATAAATTATGAATATTATTAGAGGTTTACAATGATTGATTATCCAACACTGCATTTAGCTTTTATAAAATAATTTGTTTAAAAGATAAACTATATAAAAAGTATGGAACTCACCTTAGCTTTTAAAATCCATTAACCAATAAACCACAGACATAAATACACACTTATATTTAGAAAGTTTATTTAAGCAACTACATAAAACAACTGCGAAGTTAAACTAACAGGTAAACCATTTCAAAGTTGTACATTACACTCACTAAAATTATTTTTTTATTCGATACTTAATCATAATTTATATACAGGGTGAATTACACTTTTTAACGTATCTTTGACAGTTCGTCAAGCGCGCGCGAAATGATGACAGAGCCAGCAAAAACCAGTTGAAACTGGTTCAAACTGGACGGCGTGCGGCCAATTACTGAGGACCGCACGCAAACCCGCGCTAAACGCGCTACTGCGCATGCTCCGCTACGATTGACACCCGCCAAGCTACACTAATACTACAGGAGAGAATATTCATAAGTTAGTTTTTAGTTTTGTTTAGAATGTTCCTCGCGGGAACCGAATGGGCCGTCGAGTTTGCGAAATCAAAACAAACGATATGCCATGAAGGGTAGCCCGTTTGGGGCCGTTCTAGTTATGCCTTTATAAATTTTAATGAAAATTTTGCTGAGGTAAAATAATGACAAATAAAAAAAACTGCATGCTATGTCGTAGATTTAAAAACATAATTCCGGGATATTTTTGATCTTTTGCAAATTGACCTGAATATAAAACGTGGCCAAAAATAATATTTCAATGAATTGTAATTTTTTTATAGTTTGCGGGGTAAAGTTTCCTTTTGTTTAATTTTTTATACGTAAATTTTTTACCCAAAATATTTTACATGGTTTCTCAAATAACCTAAATATTCCAATAATCCAGATAGTAAAATGTCAGCTTACTCCGGTGGTATCTTTATTCAAATTCAGGTGCCAGATTTGTACCGAACACTTAAACAAAACCGCTACAGTTATTAATTCATCGACAGCCTTAATACACCCGATGGGACATCTTTAAATCGCTGAAAGCTCCAACGATCCCTTTTATCAGAACGATTGTAGAAAACCACTCAACCCCTTTTGGCCCCAATCCGAAGTGCGTCCGGTCGTTAGTAGACATTAATGGAATTCAACCGGTTACTCTGCCGTGAAAATAACAAGGAGAATTCATAAGCCCAATCTGTTGTTCTCGCAATGATAACAGCGGTAGGCGGTTACATGCAAATTCTAGTGCCGGCTGTCTATCAAGTGGTTATATTTGCATTCGAGCACGTGGGGAAATTATTATACGTTAATTTTAGTGTTAGAAAGCAGTAGTATAACGCCTGTTCTTCGAAGAGTTAGACATATGTTATACTAGAACGTAGTTATTAATCCATCAGTTTTTATATTCCCGAAACACATGGTGGATAGCACAATGAACAAGTTAGCGGGTACAAAAATAATTATCGGTATGTTTTTTTTTTAGATAATTTGCTTCAGGCCTACGTATGACAGACCCGTATGGCAGCACGTTCTGTTCCACGGGATTATCGAAGGTAAGTCAGCAACATTGGAGGGACTCCGTAGGGCCGAGGCCTGATAGGGCTACGGGTTGTTCGCAGGAGTTAGTGTGACCCTGGCGAAGGAACGTAGTGGGCCAATAAGAGCCTTTCCCTCCAGTTGCTCCCTCAGCGGGAGAAGTTATTTGGCAATATCCTAAGAAAGAAAAGTACCTGTAAATCAGCTTTCTGACACATGGAAAGGTCACCTCTTGACTTTGGTCGACCCTTGCTGCTGTTTCTACCGCATGAGCTAGTGCAAATAATGGCCAGCAATCGCCAAAAATAGACATAACATTTCCACCCACTCATGACACAAATGAAAAAAAAGCTCCAACATTTAGGTCTCCAGAGAAAAACCTGCTTACACAGCATTTACAACGTTATTATCCTAAAAGAGGCAATGTACCAACTTTAAATATTGCAAGAGTCTAAACGTGAGAAATTGTCGGCCGTCGCGAACAAGCACCATAGTCATTTATTTTACTCACTTGATTCTTACAACGTTCACGGATAAACTATCTATTTATTTTATGATATATTTTTGCTGTGGAAGATTTATTCGTAGCTGGAAAATTATTTAGAAGGAACACAATCATCTTTCTGCCACATTCAAGTGCATGGTGCGTCAAGTTACTACAACCTGTCAAATTTCCTCAATAAAGTGTCAACTTTATCGCTGAAGCATATGGTTCAAAGTTGATTGGGAAAATTCGAAAGTATTGGGTAGGTTGATGTGCTGGCGTCTGTACATGAATAGGTCATTTTATTTTTTTATTTTATTATAATAGGTTCACCAACAATTGTTTACACCAGATCAGTTATAAAACACATGCTTAAGGATAATTTTATGATGTAACAATCACTTATAGGTAAACAACACATGCTGTCATCGCGGGTGATAGCTTTCAAAGTGACATTCAAATTATTTATGTCTATCTTCTGTCATGTTGCATTGATAATAATTAATGCATTAATAACCACTGCAGCAGTGGTTTCTTCATTGTCCTTCACTGTCCCACAACTGGGCAAATAGCTTTTAGAACTTTTACACGACATCATCCACGTGTGTAAACCTAATAATAAGAGAAGAAAAGATAATGATAATTGGAACCCAACTGTATGTTGCGATAGCTACTGAAGAAAGTCTGAAATCTGTCAAGGTGAAGAAAAAAGTAATCCTTAGATTTCCAGGTATTACGTACTAGCTAAGTAAAAACCCAGGCGATAGCAGTGACTTGATATAAAATATTGGTATTCAGCAGCGTCTAGTTATACAAGGAGCCGACCTCAATCTAGTTGGGGAAGGCTTAGGCGCTATACACAGACGTGTAGGTAAATAGTAGCTTTTGGAGCAAAGTTCCTTCTTAACGCGGCATGTAGTAGGCGTTGACTAGGCTAAATTGAATTGAGAACTTCGTTCATTTGATTTTGTACCCATTATACTTTTAAAAAGCATTTATTATAGACATCTTATAATGTTATATTATTATCTTATAATTTGAATCATCAAGTAGTACAATATGTTAATTTCCTTAATAGATTTTAAACTTTATCGCTGAAGGGTATGGTTCAAAGTTCATTATTTTATGGGAAAATTTGACAGTTTCGGGTAGTTTGACGTGGTCTGTAACAAATCTTTTCCTAAAAAGCTGAGTACCCGTGTTTTACGAGAAGCGACTGCCCTGACCACCTTAACCCAGTTACATGGGCAACCCGATACCCCACGATAAGACTGGTTGGCAAACTTTCTGGTTTCTGATCATCCGTAAGGAGGGCCCATCAATTTAACGTGCCTTCCGAACCTTGAATGGATGGTTACCCATCCAAGGACCGACTGCGACGAAGCAGTTCTTAACCTTATGATCGATTGACCCGTGAGGCTGTTACTCAGCCACGAGCTCCTTTCCTCTATCTTGTGGTCCCAAAGTTACCTAAATAAACCTTAATTAAAGATATTTTACTTATATAAATATTTTAGGTACCTTTATGTATCTGAGGGCACGGGAGTGCCCCAGCCAAGTCTCAAGCAGAGCGGGCACGGCCGTACCATCTTTTCTCGAAGCGCTTCGCGGCTATTTCTCCCCCCTATATCTTCGATTCGGACAAAGCTAGAACGTTGTATTTTCGGTGAACGAGAGAAAGCATTACAACAAGCTTATCCTCAAAATTTCATGATAATTGAATAAATAGTTTACGAGTTACGGTCGATCAAAGTTACACTATTCTGTCACTCACTGACTCACTGACCGATCATCAAAATTCTAAGGTACTTCTAGTGGACTTAGAACCTTGAAATTTAGCACCAGTGCAGGTTTTCAGCCACATATAAAGGGAAAATTATAAAAACGTCATAAAATAAAAAACTATAGAAAACAATTTAATATTTGCGGTTTTGCTAGAGTATTTTGTATCAATTTCGACTGCATTGTTAACTTTGTTCTATGTTTACGTATCTACAAAAAATATTGAATTGGTTTATTTTATTATTAGAGAGATTTTTTATGTATTAAATACAATACATAGAGCTCGATACATTACATTTACATAAAATTCAAGTTCAATATAATGCGACAAATAATCTATGCATGCTCGATAGATGGCGTTGTACCTTTCTAAATCGCGCTATGGTTTCGTTACATAGCTTATTATTAGTAGTACTTAAAATATTTCTAGTGATCCCCCTGGCCGGAGGCCTAAATAATAATTTTAAGACCCCACAGGAAAGTCCGGTTAAGAAGTACACGGCCTCCTAGGCTGAACTGCAAGAGGTCATATCAAAAAAAAAAAAAAAAAAATCTTATGATTTCATTGATAGCGCCCTCTATATAAGAAATAACCACTCTGAAACTAAAATTAATTGCAACAACATGATAGTACATATCTATGTATATTAGATATTAGATTAGATATTATAAATTATTATTATAGACCAGTTAATATATGCAATAGTAAAGAAACCTACAAAAATTAATGAGATCCCACGAAAAACATTCAATGTAAAAATGCCAAGTCTCTACGCAATCTTTTCACCGTAAAAAGTTTTGAGATCGCATCGTAGCCAAGTCCTCTTCACCTTATTTTGTAATGATAAATCAATATTTAGAGACTGTATCAATAGTTTTACTTACATTGTAATAATAGTGACTTGGCAATGAGCACAGGTTAAAAGCTGTTTGCTCCATGAAATTATGTGCAAATGTTACTGACGAACTGATTTGTTGTTTATGACATTTAATTAACTAATAGAAAATTAATTCTGTGATATTAAGATTTAAGCTTAATAATTACTTTCAACTCCTCCAATATGTTTCTATGTTTATATCCTATTGTGCTCATTGCCAAGTCACTATTATTATAATATAAGTAAAACTATTGATACAGTCTGTAAATATTGATTTATCATTACAAAATAAGGTGAAGAGGACTTGGCTACGATGCGATCTCAAAACTTTTTACGGTGAAAAGATTGCGTAGAGACTTGGCATTTTTACATTGAATGTTTTTCGTGGGATAAAACTTGACTGGAATCTACAACATACCTCCATTCAGTTTGAAAGGTGCTAACATTCATAAAAATGTAGCTCCATATCCAGCGTCCGGCAAAACTTTTAATTTTGACGAGCCCGTGTTCCGTATAGTAGGGAAATATTCGTGACGTCAGAAGCCCAAGGTTTGATGACCTATTTTAATGTAAGTACAGACGCCAGCACATCAAACTACTACAATCTGTCAAATTCCCTTAACAAGCTTATTACTGAAGCACATACATAGTTCAGAGTTGAATGGAGCACCAAGGAGCACCCTGTTGCTCTATCCATTGCTGCTACTGTGGTTGGATTTCCCACAAAGCAGTCACTTACTTTCAGCATAGTCAAATAGGTATGTTAACACATTCAGAGCCTAACAGCGTAACTGACTTCTTACGAAAGCCGCATCAAATAACGGTATTTTCAACTCTCTTAATCAACATCGTACTCCCATAGTAGTTAGTGGATTTGAACATGTTTTTAAAATTCCTTACCTACTTATTATTTATGTAACATTTAAGTAATAAGAACGAAAATGCAAGCTTATATTTTTTCTACTCTATAGCCCACGCGGACGACATAGCAGCAGCTTATTAATTTATAATTACTTGTGAAAATGTCAACTGTTGAACTTGTACTGAACTTTTGAATACACGGTAAATGTATAATTAAAGAATACCGTAAGATTGGAAGGAAAACGTTTATCCATTTTAGATAATTGTACTTATTAAAACTTATGAAGTAAAAGGAGGAACTTAAAATTTATTTTTGTGATTTTCCGTTCGAGCAATGATTATCATTAGGTACTTACGGTTTTGTGGACACCTGCGGAGTCTTAACGGACTGAGCAACAATTTAAAGTATATAGGAAAAACAGATAGGAAGTGGTGAAGGGTGGGCGTTTTGGGAGCTGTCTTTTGTAATATTTGACGTTCAAAAAGTGCTGTTTTACAGCCAAATTTGAATAAATGATTCTGCGATTTCTTTATTTTCCGACCTAAAAAAGTTGTGTTTAATCCTAGATACAGAGACAGATACAGAGACTAGAGACAGGTGGAACTGCTGGCAGAAGCCAGTTATTCAGAAATATAATTAGAACACAATTATGTGATTGAAAAAAAAATGATTTTAAAGTGTAGTTATACTAACTTATGTATATAAAGATAATTCGACCTAATGAAACTACTGGAAAAAACAAGTTATATTTTCATCATAAAATGTGTGTTCGTGAAATATACTATAACAATGGCTTGATTGATCGATTAAATATTCTGAGGGTTTTTCCTGTGTCGTTTCCATTAACATAATACATATTTAATTCGGTGAAAAGGTACAAATACATTACCAAAAGGTAGGTGAAGTGGAGACAGGAAGTTAAAAAATATTTTTTCAATATATTTTATTCGGTATTTGGATAATTATTGAAACTCAAGAGTTTATATGATTATTGACTGTTAATTTATGTAAAATTTGTTTTTTCGTGGAAAGTCGTGGAATGACCCCTCCCGCTGAGGGTGCGGCTGGAGGGAGTGTCAGATTCTTACTGACTAAAACCCACTATGTTCCTTCTGGAGATCCCTGTGTGCCAGGGCCACGGTATCTCTTATGAACAACCTGCAGCCCAGGAAGACCTTGGCATGTAACATTTGTGCTCAGAGCTAAGGCCTGTTGTTCCAGTTCGCGAAAGTTACCGCGATTCAGAAGGACCAAAGTGGGTTTTAGTCAGACACTTCCTCCCGCGGCACCCACCAGGGGACATGTAAAGATTAGTGTATTTTGCCCACTCAACAATAAAGGTTCCATTGGATATTAAACAAAAGACAGTATAAAAAACCTCGCACATAAAGCATGATATATCATGAAACATTTGTTTAAAGAGTACCTCTATTAATGTTTCATATTTCTTCAGAGAAAGTACACCCACACCATTTTGCACGTGGTCGCATTATCTTAAGATATCGAGGAAATTATCGCTTACATACTAAAATGACGAAAACCTGGAATAAGGGCTCAAACATACTGTCTACTTTTCAACCGACTTCCAAAAAAGGAGGTTCTCAATTCAGCTGTAGGTATGTTTTTTTTTGTCTGAATCTCAATGACTGCCTCAAGACACCTACTTCTAGAGCAATATAACAAACGAAAAGTATTTTTTCTTCTTCTTTTAAGTATAATGTCGGTAACAATTTTTTTGTGTAGTTTTTCGTGAATATAAGTTATAGGTACCGTAGAAACTTATTATTGTTTTTTTATTCGCGTTAAGCTCAATAATACATGGTGTTTTACTCCATTTTTTCGTCGAATTGTGTTTCCCGGAATCACCAAACTTGATATCATTGATTTATTATATGTATAAATGCGTCTTAATGTAAAACGTATTTCTTCTCAATATATTCTAGGATAAATCTACTCGTTAACAATGCTTTCTCAGTTAAATAAATAATATTTGAACTTAATGAAAGCTATACAAAACTGGTCTAGACTGTTTATAGTAATATCATTTAGGTAAATAATACATTTCAATTTGTTTCTTACCTACACTTAGCCTAGTTACCTTAGTACTTAAGGTACAGTCACATACAAGCAATAATATGTATACACAATTCAATGGCGATGTTCTCCTGTTTTATTGATTAAACGTTCACTAAAGCCAACTGAAGGCACACTATTACGGAATACATATCATCTAAAAGAACATTATTTTATGAAGAAAATATTGCTTAGTGAATACATATTATTACTGCTCATGACTGTACAGGAGCCACTTAGTAAAGAGATGAGTACAAAAGGTACTTTCCGTACGCATATGGAACTATGTAAGTACCGAACCTAAAGTACTGCAGTGTCATACAAACTTAATTTTATGTTAGAAAGCATTTTAAGTTTATTTTGTGAAAACGCCTGAACACAAAAAATAATAGTGTAATTAATAAAAAAAAACACTATCGTACTTATTAAGGGAAATACGCTTATTCTCTTAAATAAAAAAGGAATCCTAAGTTTATTATCAACTAGCAAATTTTGCATTCAATTGTTTTGTTATGTTGCATAACATAGTCGCAATAATCAAACTGCCAAACAAAAACCAACACTACATACTTAAAAATAAGTTCTAAAATAAATAAACTTAGTCCGCCTCGACAGGTCTGGTCCGGCCTTTATACTAAGAGTTAATTCCTTCCTTATCTTATTTCCTGCTAACTCCGCCCTACAACGTAACCGTTAAGCCACACGGCTTTTTATTTTTTCATGGAAGATGTCTTACGAAAGTGTTTTCTGTTTTACTTATTTTATAAGGATTTATTAAACCATTTTTTTTTATCCCGATTGGATTTTAGAAAGTTTAGTTTATGCAGTAACTTCATCTTAGTTCGTAGTTGTCGATATTGAATATGGATTGAGTAGCATAATTTCTTATATCATCTGCCAACCCTTTGCTAACCATGTTGGGGACGGTTTACCTAAAAGGATGCAGCTGAGTACCAGTGTTTTAAATGGAGTAACTGTCTATTTCAGTTTTACCTCCTCAATTCGGTAACCTGGGCAACGCCTTAATACGACTAATTCTCAAACATTTTAGCTTCTGACTGCCAAAGATGTAAAAATCACAACGGGGATTCCGCATTTTAAGTGTTTTAAAAATACTGCTAAATTTGCAACTCAAATGCTTACTTTGACTAATTTGACTCATTTGATAGTGCTTTCTTATGTTACCTGTTGCCTTGTAGATAACTTGTAATAAAACAGTTTAAATGTTGTTAGTTAAAAAAACTGTTCGTAAGAATAGTTTGATAATCAAAGCATTTATAGGTACTTTTCTGTATTAGTTGAGACAACAACTAAAAACTAGAAAAGGCTCCCCATTAATTAACTTTAAATAATTGAGGAAATAATACTATATAATACTTACATAAGGTACTTTTTAATTCCAATAAATTAGTTAACTTAATAATGCCGTACACGTGTCTAGCTGAGAAGGAAAATTTTAGATAGTTATTAATATTTGGCTATTGAAGCCTGTTTAGCTAATACCCTTATTCAAAGACTAACACAGCGTTATTGGTATTGTTCATTTCTTTTTTTAATTTGTCTTTTTTTATTATAAAATTGGGGGCATTATATTTAAACAGAATAATTAAGAGATGGTGCATATTTACTTGATTTTTGATAGAATTAATGGTAGCAGTAATTTACTCATTTATACGGATACGAAAATTAATAAACATAAGGGTCAGCGACGGGAAGGCCAGCGTCGTGGTGCCAAGCGTCGGGGCGCCTAGCGTCGGTACGCATAGCGTCCGGACCCCTAGCGTCGGTATGGCGTCGCGGTGCCTAACTGCGGGACTCCTAACGTAGCGCTGCTAAAGGCGTCGGGACGCCTATGGTAGTGTAGATTAGCATCACGGTGTCAAACGTCAGCGTCGGGACGCCAAGCGTTGCGGTGCCAAACGTCGGGATGCCTGCCATCTTTTCAATTTACACCCACGATCTATACATTATCATCTCTATATTATTATCATATCGCAATCCAATTCCTCAAGTAATTATAAGCCCCACTCTTGAGTGGCCCGTCTCTCAGTTCCGTAGGGTTATTTTAGGAGTTTAAAAACATGGACTTTTAGTCTATTAATTTTGAACTATTCTTTCTTTTTCATTAAAAATTAATGTGATTTTCTTTTAAATAATTCTTTAGATGTAACGAACAAAATTTTAAAATATCTAACTATATTCTCACATCGACACAACCCACTGAAACTACCATAAAATAAGCCAATAAAATATTCAAACACGTGAAGGCAAGTTATCTTTTCGTTTAGCCAAGTGTTGAGTTTGGCGCGATATGTTTTTGTAGGGAGGTACCGAGGTAAAGAGGTACCGTCGGAGGCGCGATACGGAAAATTGGATTTAGAGACCCTCTGTGCACTGCAATTGGATTACATCGCCTGTAACCCGATGCTTTGATGTTATATTATCATATCATTTTAAATGTGCTAACCGATTTCGGGTGCTATGTTTTGATTTTAAAATGGGAGGGGGGGTCAAAAAACACTTTTGTGTCGTTTTTGAACAAGAAACATGCAATTCCTTCCATGAGAAAATACGAAAATTTCCTAGAGATTTTATAAGAAGTGATTGACCTTTCAGTTATTGCTAAGGTGGCTTATTATCATCAGGTTTGCTAAGCTGCTAAAAATATAGCAACCAACCTTAGGCATAATAATAACCTACCCATGTAGTGAATGCAAAAAAATATATCCAAAAATCTATCCTTCAATTTTAATCGTACCTAGGCTATTGCACTCAAGAGCTCATTTTATCCACGTGCCCGATAATCAATCAGCATTTCCCAATTAATCATTGATTAGCTCGATATTTTCCAAACCGCACAACTGTTACTATCGGTTCGCAGTCCGACCAGACGCGATTGAATATCGAATAATATATATGATGGTATGCGATCTCGAACCTAATTGCTGGACACGACCTGGTCTGTTTACGTGGAAATGGTAGTTTAGGAAGGCTTTTCATATTGTGTGGGCGGGCAACTGCGTAGTCTTGGTAGGCGCCAATAATCCTTTAGTAAATCAATGATGGCATCCAGGCCGATTGTCGGCTACGGCGGCCGTTCTCATTTATGGAGATCAGCCAGCTGCGCAGGACATATTATAGTGCACAAGCATTCGCGCAAGACACAGGTGCACTCTCTATTCCCTCACTCTCATAATCCGATGGGACGGCAATCCGACACGACCGGAGAGAGATCAGGCGCAGGACCGACATTTACGTGCTCTCCGATGCACGGGTGAATCAATCACCAACTTCCAGACTCCAGGCTGCTTTGTGAAAGTTTCTCAAAACCCACAAAGCGATTTTGGCCCGACCTGATTCGAACCCGAGACCCCGTGCACAGCAGTCGCACCTTGCGACCACTAGACCAACGGGGCAGTAAATCAATAAATATAGTAAGAAAAGCCTTAGATCTAACGAAGTAGTTTTAAAATCCATCAGTCTTAATGTAATTAGGAGCCCTTGTACGATGATACCTTTCTTGGTTCACTAATTTAGTACCAAGTTGTTTTGTTAAATGTTTTAATATTATTGTTGGGGCAATGTATGAGAAAGAGTAAAGATACATAATATTAGATTTTACTATTATTTATACGCAAAAGTTTGAAAGTATGAATGGATTGATGTTTGTCAATCTCTCACGGTAAAGCTACTAAATAGATTTAGATGAAACTTGGCAGCAAGATAGCCTATATATTAGATTAATATAAAAATTACTTTTCATCTTTGTGTCGGAAGTATTTACATCGGGACGTAACTGAAACCCCGAGCAAAATCTTGTGTGATTTATAACCTAACAAAATTGCATCTATACACGAAACGTATTTATTTTATTTTATTTGTAAGTAAGACACAAATATTAGTTACATTTATAATAATATCATATACTATTATCACATAGAACGAAACTAATGGTTCAATTAATTTGTGTAATGGACCTATTCAATAATTTTCATCAAGTAAATAACTTGAAGAAAGTAAGTGAGCAGTATCAATATTATTTATAGGCTTTATTTATATTGCAAAAGGCGAGTTTTCCTCCGGCAGAAATGAAAGTATAAAAAATAAACTGATTTTAATTAGGTAATAATACCGTTTAGAGCGCTTTTCAAACAAATATTTTGATATTAAACTTTTCCTGGTAAAATAAATTGTTTTTATGTAGTTTTAGTCTACTCAGTAAATATTTTATTAACTATTGGCTAAATATTTGATTTATTTAATTCAATTTTCGATTAAAATATTATATATGTCTCTAATTAAATAAATATTTTTTTACATTGCAAGGTCGACCAGATGGGTTCGATCTCCGCAAAATTCAAACATTTGTGTGCATAGATACGGGTGCTTGAATTAGTCTGGGTGTTCCTACAATATGTGTATGTCTATGTCTATGTACAATATGTATGTTTTTACAAAAGTATGTAAGTGTTTAGCAGTTGTCTAGTACCCATAGAAAAGCTCCGCTTAGTTTGGCACTAAATGACGTTGTGTGAATATCATACTATGTGATAACATAAAAAATATATATTAAGTTTTTATTGTAAGCTAAGTTTATTTGTTTGTAACTCAGACAAACCCACAGTTAGAGCCTAACTTACAGAAATTGTTAATGTAATCTCGCAATGTACTCATTCTGTGTTAATATCAAAGCGAAGTTTGTGTTTACCGACTTTCCATTGAGTTGGAAAAGTTTGATGAAAATACATTATGAATGATGTTCAAAAGCGTCGAGCTACTAACTAAATAACCAGTACCGAATAATACGAGACGCAGTGATTTCGTAACAGTTCCAATGTGGAATTTTAACAGTTCCACTGAACATACAAGAACGGGTGTTCCTTTTTTTAACTTTCAGCGTTTTCTTTAGTTACACTTCTGTTCCGAAGTTACCTACACTCAATAAGACAGTCGATTCCACCAAACGAAATTCAACCTTATCACTAACGTCTTACGATTCATTTTCCTTTGCTGCCGTAATATTCTTTGATACATAGAGTACCTTTGTGAATTCGAGAACACCGACTTGGTGAAAAGTTAAAAGTTACAAAGTTTATTCGACTTAGAAAATTATCTTCGTATTATGTTACGTAGGGGCTTAAGGGTATTTTTTATCGGCTGTGACTTGAGACGTTGTAATAATTAGTTATCTGCTAGGAAACATTTTTTTGGAGACTTCATTTGCATATCTGGCTCTTCTATAGATAGATTTACGTACCTACACGGATTTTTTTGAGACAACCATGACGCCTAGGTGGGATTTATGTGGAGATTATAACGAAAACTTATGGAGACACATTTGCCCTGTTGAATGGATGCACTCAGAGATGAACCTAAAGATAATATGGCAAATATTTGAAATTGTTAAAGACTTAGATAGTGTACATAATACAATATTGGCACAAATACAATGGTTCATTATTATACATATGTACGTTTGACATTATTTTATAGCTATTGCAGTTGTTTAATGTTTGGCAGGCATTGTAGCCCTGTGGTTAAAGCACCTGCCTCTTGTGTACCAGAGTGGCTTCAATTCCATCACAGGCAAAGACCAATGAAAGTTTCCCAAGTTTATATGTATGTTCTTTCTAAGTATATGTTATCCACCAATGGCTGATTAAAGCTGAAGGAAAATATCTTGAAGAAACCTGGACTTCAAAACTCTGAAATCGCCATTTCGCCTTGTAAGCGTGGGAGTTACCGCTCATTCCTTCTCTGTGTGAGAAGTAAAAAGGATGATGATGATCATGATAAATATCAGTTAGTCAGAAATGCGACAAGTTTTCATCTAAAAAATCTTGTCAATTAATGTGCCGGCTTTATATGATAGACATAATTGGACTATAAGTAGGTACCTAGTCTTATACTCTAAAAAAAAAGTTTTGTGATCTAATAGATAAGAATAGGTATTTTGACTGGTTATTTGTAACCAATTTTAGATAATTATAATCAAATGAAGTAGCGACCGAAAGCTTCATGGATATGCCAAGCGTATCAAAAATATCGATGCGATGCAAACTTTCCATAAATTGCAAGTGTTCATACAACAAGCAAATTTCAAACTATTTCAATATCAGGAAGATAAACTCACGCTGTTTGTATCCTTTTAAAACTTGCAAGGAACGTCTCCGAAGTAAGCTGGAGCTCAAACATCTATACCTTTTATCCGCGAGCCATACTTAAAACTTTTAACTTACTAACCTCAACGAACGTCGTAAACGCCGACATGTTTTAAACTTTTTAATAAAACAGCAAAAAGGAAATTTTAATAGTTTCACTTTAATAAAGAAACCGAGATCCGACGGCTTAATATTTTTTTTCATCGTGCTTTTAATTATTAATTAAGCCTGCGGTGGAATATAGAAGAAATGGATACGTTCGCAAAATGGACGAAGTATTTGTTCAGTTTAGTTATTCGATAATTATGGACCAGTGCAGGTTTCAAATCGAAAACGCTTTGGTGATCACGGTAATCGATTTTATACGCTCTTAATTATGACTGAAAGAATAATTTCCTTCTTCAGCTGTACCAGCAAACTGTACAGTCATTTATCTCCACCATCATCGAAACCTTCACACGGTTCTCAATAATGAACACGAAAAACTCTTTAATAGTAAACAAAAATCCAATGCGACATTATTGCATACAAAATGAGTATTAATGAAATATATCCAAAACCAATTTAGTTAGAATTTCAAGTGTTATTTGTATTTGCAAAGATAATTGGTTCGGCAACATTGGCTGTGGTCAGAATTCCAAATGGATGGTCATATTCACAATTCTGTTGACGTTTAAATACAGCATTTGCAAGTTATCATAGATTTGATCTTTACTGCAAATATTGGTGTTGTATCGAAACTTGTTTTAGATGCAATCGTGTTAATTATAATTATTTTGTTTGGAGCAGAATATTGCTTTTCGTTTCTAATAAGATTGTGTTTTAGAGTTAGTGAAACTCATCTCATGAAAATGGGAAGTCCAAATTGACTATCGGCTAGCTTAAATAAGTACATAGGTAGTAAGTACTGAAACGATTTTGTGACGTTCAATCTACGAGACGCAAAATAATAGAAGAGCTTTGCGAACCAGGGCATTGAAAGTATTCCGAACAAATCCACAACGCCGACATGCTTCGATCTTAAGAAGCCCCGCAGAGTTTGCTGACTGCTGCCCTTTGAGAAGCGCGAGAAACAAAACGTAAAGCCAACATAGGCCTTTTTTTCCTTCTTACTGAGGGTGCAGCTGGAGGGAGTGTCGGTTTCTTACTGACTAAATCCCACTTTGTTCCTTCTGGAGGTCCCTGTGTGCCAGGACTATGGTAACTCTTGCGAACAACGCAGCCCAACAAAGGCCTATCCCATTGGTTTTCAAAACAATTGGTTAGGTATTTTCATTTGTTAATTTAATATTTCAAAAATATGGAATTAGATTCCAATAGCAGTCTATTTGTTGTGATCAGTTACTAAGTCCCTCGATGCTAATAATTTATTCAATGCATTTCGTACTGTACAAAGGCGGAATTAATGCAATAAGCGTTGATAAATTATTCAGCTATACATATTTTAATATTGCTCTGTATTAAATTCTTCGTTGTTATTGTAAAATTAATTCTTTATTATTGAATTCATAGATGACGTATCAGAACAGCTGCAGACTGAAAACTTTCAGTCGGCATATAGTGATTAAGTCCTTGAAGAGTTTGGAAACATGATAAGATATCGATCAAATAATTTGATCGGACGCAAAATTACCTTCTATCTTAAACTATTGGCCAATAATCAGCCGATAGTTGGCGAATAATTAGCAGACAGTTTAGTCTGCAGTCTGCAAAGGTGTTGCTTATACTGTTCACTGAATTAGTAGGTAATACGGATGTTTAACATAACATTTCATTATGTATCAATTCGGATAACCTTGCCTTTTACTTTGTTTCATGATTGTAGAAGCAGTAAAGAGAGAGTCCTCCACCAATTTGTGAAACTAAATACACATAGGAATATTAATTAGATCTTTTTCTCTCTTCTCTTCCCTCTATTTCGATTATGAACTAACACACCGTCACAAAAAATAAGATACAATAAAAAGAAAAGTATACAAACCTACCCACATACAAACACTTTACATACAAAAAAACAACACGATAAATGCATCACCAAACACACACATATACATCAAAATAAACGTTGAGTGACAACACCAAATCTGCTTTCTTGTGCTCGACAAAAAAATACATTAGAATTCCCCCGGCGACCGCTGCCTTGTATTAGTGGAGATATCATTTTGTCTAGGACGCGAGTGATCTGATTTATTTATCAAATTGTATTGTCAAACCAGTATTGTCATGTTTTTTGGAATATTAGTGGTTGGAATAATATTATAAAAATTATCTACGCTTCCAGTGACCCAAAGGCTGGCTATTGACTTGATCAGAAATTAAGCATTCAACGTGGCAATGTTACCAGTGCCAGCCTCTTGGGCACGCTCCCAGTAGAAAAGTTTTGACGCTTTACAATTTGTTTACGTTAATAGGTACATTTATTTGTATCATAAAATAACTATCCATTTTTTTATACTTTGTTAATAAGTTGCAAATATATGTAACTAGCTTCCGCCAGCGGTTTCACCCGCTTTCTGAGGGAAGTACTTTCCATACCCGGATAAAAAGTAGCCTATATGTTATTCTGATGTATAAGCTATATTGTGGTAAAGTTTCATTCAAATCCATTCAGTAGTTTTTACGTGAAAGAGTAACAAACATCCATACATCTATACATCCATACTTACAAACTTTCGCCTTTATAATAATAGTAGGATTTAAGATTTAAATCTCTTAATGACCATTACATCAATAAAACAACTAAATATTAATATTAAAAGGCTAGGCAAGGCTTAAGATGTTTTTTATTGATAGCGCTGGCCTAGATAAGTCCGTTTAGAAAAAAAACTGTGTTATATAGCCCATTTTATGCTTAAGGCTATGGATTACTAAAGTATTAGCTCTGTTAGGATTGAAAGAATTTCGGCCTTCTTTACAATTCCTGGAAAATTCTGTTTGTCTGGTAAACATGTTTTTTGAACAGTCCGGTATATTATTTATTTCGACCGAAAAGGGCTTTATTTAGACCAAAGCGTGTCTGAGGTCGGAGCAAAAGAAAATAATGGGCATTATACAATACTTGCTTTTTTCGCTATTGCTACTGTATTATGTTTTAAAGGAGTTTTGTTTATTAATCTAGTTAATCAATAAAACACGTTTAGCAACAATCAGTGAGCCAAGTATTTAAATTAAAAAGTAATGGAGCTTCTAATCGTTTATACTTTAAAAAACACGTCGTGTTGGGGTCTTACTTATCAGCCAATAAAGCAGGAACACACTAGTCCAATCCCGTCTGACTAAACGGATGGTTATTATTGCTATTAAGACTACCGTTAGGTACCCAGCCTAATAGTTATACAGAGCAATGAAAATTATTCGCAAGCTCGTTTTTATGTTCGAAATTCTATCCGCAAAGTAACAGCGAAAAATTGTTGAGATAACAATGAATCATTTTTTTTATACTTTATATTTTTTGTATGGATATATAAACCTGAATGTAAGGATTTACTCAAAACGGTAAATAATGAAATTATTTCGTGCCCTGAGCGCAGAAAATCGTAAATCACTAGATGTTTCTACGGTTTTATTCGCGTGTAAAGTTTTTTTTTTAATTTTCCGGTATGAACAGTAACTGTGGAGGATCATTAAAATTGTTATCTGAACTGACTGTAGTGCCCTTGTTTTTTTATATATTGATGTTTATAACTGTTGAGATCTGAAAAATTTGCTTTTTTATTTACTTGTTTACGATTCAGCATCAAACGTATTGTCCTCATTATTATATACTATGTCCACGATAATTAAGCTTGTAGCTAAGGAGGAGCTTGTGGCTAAGTAAAAGCCACACGGGTCGATCGATCATAAGGTTAAGCAACGATTGGCGCGGTCGGGCCGTGGATGATGTGACCATCTAGTCATAACGTACCCGAAACAGAATTTTGTTTTTCAATGACGGCATTGCAAATGAGACATTTCAATAAATTTTGTTTATTTAGTTTTTATATCTATCATAAAATCTGGCACATTTTAAGTTCGTTTCAATTCATTTTAAATCCAGTGTTTACATTTGTAGCAGTCCAATTTACCACCTCCACAATTCGTAACTCCTCGCAGCTTACTTTATTGCATATAAGGCAACCGCCGCAGATGTCCCGGCGCTCTGTAATTGCCACTGCTCCTGTCCACATTGTAGACGCGCCAGATGTTTACAAGTAGTCTTGCAAGATATCTCGCCTTTACTGCTCCCTTGTTTTTTTTTCTTTCGACGATTTATTGGGGTTCATATTCTGCGGTTTATTTTAAAAGTTGGCTGCATGGTGTCTAAAGGCGAGTTGAACAAGCGTAGTTATCAACGTTCAATCCTTCTCCGTGTGAGAAGAGGCCTATGCTCAGCAGTGGGACGATAAAAAGGCTGATGATGATGACAAGAAGAAGCTCAGATTTGTTTTTACATGAGTGAATTATGATGAAGAAGATAATATTTGAATGTGATATTTCCAAAATTTTCGGTGGTAAAATATTTACTGACGGCTGAAGAATACTCAGCAGTTTTGAACAATTTACTGGTTTGGTTTACATTGTTGTTCAATTAATATGTTACAACCAATTTGTAAACAATTTCTGTTTGTATCAAGTATGTTCTACTTTCCAGCACAAGCGATATCATTGTATACATACATATACATATCATTGTTCGGATGGTTAACGTGCCATCTGTCACTGTAGGTTCCGGCTGTCATTGAACATCCTTGGCAGTCGTTACAGGTAGTCAGAAGCCAGTAAGTCTGACGCCAGTCTAACCAATGGGTATTGTGTAGCCCGGGTAACTGGGTTGAGGAGGTCACATAGGCAGTCGCTCCTTGTAAAAGACTGGTACTCAGCTGAATCTGGTTAGACTGGAAGCCGACCGCAAGACCCGACCCGAAAAGGCTCGGGATATGATGACATACATAACATAAAAACGTTAAGCAAAAAAAAAACTCACTGAAATAAAAACACCAAAAATACATACTTAAGGAAGCTTTTAAATATTATTATTCCAGAAAATTCACATAAAACCACAGCACCCACAAAAACATCACAAATTTTATTTTATAACTATGTAAATATAATTCCCACATATTCAGTTTTGTAAAAGCCAGCAATTTAAAGTCCTTTGACGGACTATGTCAGTTCATAAGCTAACTGCTTTAGCTCGAGTCAGATTTAAATCTCTTGAGAGCAGAAGCGTCGGTCCCTGCCAGTACTACATGCTGTTCCCTAAAATATAATGTAGTATAAAATAGTACATACATCCAGCTGCACACTACACTACAAGTATGTATATATATATTAAAGCGTCATAGTGAAACAAGAAAAATAATAAATAGCTGTTTTAGTCGATCTTAGTTGCACGAATCATTTAGATGATCTGACAAGTTGAATTGGTAGTTACCAGACCTGGAATTGAACCCACAAACTCGTACTTGAGAAGCTGTTGTTCTTTAACCAACAGGCCAAATCCAACTACTTAGTAACTTCTTAAAAAGAAATGAAAACTCAATACCTCTATTGTCGTCATATTTTTCATATTAAACAATTGACAATCTACTAGTTCTGTTTTAAATTTTATAGATTAAGGGCCAGTTTTATAGGTTACGGATAGCCACTATCTACCAGATAAATTAAAAAAATGAAACAGAATTTGTATGAATTTATCTACCAGATAAACTATCTGGAACTTATCCATAACCGGTGAAATTCGAAACAAAAGTTCGAAAAATAAACGAGCAATAAAAACACAGCGATTGGCAATAAGTACAAGCAACAGGCATAATGAAGTGACTACCCAAGTTCACAATCACGACTTTAATATACTGACGTTATAGAAAATTCACGTAACTTAATATTTAATCATTTTGAACGAAGTTTATTGTTAGGAAATTCAAGTCTTATCAGGAAAGTTCCGAGTATTTAGTTATAACAATGAGGGCCAACTTTGTATAGATATTATGTGAATTTTAATAATGTTGTAGGAACATTTTGTATTGGAAAATGTTTCGCTAGACCGTGTTTTCGAATAAAAAGACGATTTTTTTATATTATTACCATCAAAGGAGGAGCTTTGGTTAATTAGGCATACAATGTCAGCTTAAACTTTAGTAAATGATAGCAAATTTTGCAACTCAATAACCTACACTGAAACCATTATTACAAGTATTACTAATTAAAGAATGAATAATAAAAAAAAACACTAATAAAATATTATTATTATTGAAGAAGTGATTTTTCTCTTCATCATTACCTTTTTATCCTCTAACTGCTGGACAAAGGCCTCCTCTCATACTGTGAATGATTGAGCGTTCTACATGATCGAAATTTCATTTACGTGTATGTATGTCATTATCAAGTTAATGACGTAATTTTAACGTGAAAACATTTATCAGTGTACATTATTCTTAAATTCTGATTTCAAAAAATGTTATGTTATTCAACTGTCCAAGTAAAAATCTTTCTGTGGGGCCCAATTTCGACGCAATCCGTGACGTCACAAACAGTGTGTTTCGACAATCGAACTTAAAACTTTATTTTAAAAGCTTTTATTTAAATTGCCGTGTATGTATGTTACGGTGGATTCTTTGTACTCAATTTTGAAGTAGATATCTTCAACCGATTGAGCTGAAATTTTGTATACACGTTCAGTTTGGATGACAATGCAAGATATGGTAGGTATATGACGTCATTCTAAATCCAATATATCCAATATATCCGCCGTCCAAGATGGCGGAGTAGTTATTTTTAATGAATTTCAAGAATATGGCTATCAAATGAAATATTGAGAGTGACTTAAAAAATAATTTGACGTTATTCTAAATCCAATATAGCGGACTATAAAAGCTTTTTAAAAAAAGATTTTTCTTTTAATTTATTTCCTAACAGAAGTAATTCCTCTCTAAGGAGAGTAACATACCTATTAGTAGTAAACAATCATTAATTAGCCACGGTACCAGTTGTAGACGTACCTGAGGGTGTGGTAGGCATTAATCACTCGTTGGTCGGTTAGCCTGATGGCCCGATAGCCCGACGGCCCGATAGGACCAACTCTTTGCGCTGTGTTCCCAGTTGATTGATTGAGAGGACAAACGCTTGTTTATCGGTAAACAATGATTGTTACAGCTTTTAAGTTTTAGTAAACACATGTTTTTGTTAAATTTGAAGGTTTTTTTATTGATTGTCTATTGGTTGTAAGAAGATTTTTATGAAATAATTAGTTTTAAGTTCTGTCCCAAAAGGGGCGTTAATGCTAAGACTTCGCTTTCCATCTGTCCATCCATCTCCAGGTTGAAACTCATGAACCCAAGTTATCATTTCTACAGACGCCAGCACATCAAGCTACCCAGAACTTCAACCGCTTCAGCGATAAAGTTGAAAATCTATTAAGGTAATTTGCCAGATTGTAGTAGCTTGATGTGCTGGCGATGCAATGATACCTACCGGTACAATTCGGATGGAACGTCGGTAGAAAAGAGGTAGCATATACCTTTATAATTCTATCGGCAGTAATACCCGTGTGTAGTAAAATAACAATCGCTCCATGGAAAACACTGGTTCTCGGCTACATCCAGTTAAACTGGAAGCCGACCCAAATAGCTTAAGAAAAAGGCTAGGCAGACAATAACGATGATAATATTCTTCCACGCATTTTAATGATGCTATATAGGGATAAATAATAAGGTTTTATGATCATATAATGAGGCATCATTATATTCAAAAATCTTCATTATAAGGATCAAGATTTTTTTCCCACAGTTATTAATAAAAAATTTGTTTGATGAAAAACTGTATTTTCTATTTTACGTGTAAGTACTAGAAATGTGTTTCGCTCGCACGAAATCTATGAATTAATTACAAGTTGTGACACAAATGTACTGTGTGAAAATACAAATATGATAGACGTACTATTTTTGTCGCTGACTTTATCCTAAGTTATACCTACTTATTTACACATATAAACACACACATGAAAACGTATACCTTTACGTAACTTATACGAGAATTTCGTCACATTTCCATCCAATATCAATAACAAACTTGTTAAAAAAATATTCTCCTTATCTGGTTAGTACCATATACATGAAGCATTAATTAAACCAAAACATATTTTTATTCAATCAGTTCATATAGTATTGATGTTGAGAAGGTCAGATAGGCAGTCGCTCCTTGTAAAACACAGGTACTCAGCTAAATCCGGTTAGACTGGAAGCCGACCCCAACATAGTTGGGAAAAAGCTCGGGAGATTATGAGTTCATATTGTATTTACAATATAAAGACGTAGGTATTTATGAAATAAAAAGATTAATAACACAAGTTAAATGAAACCAGCTACTGAAAAGAAACAACTAATCAGTGTTATATACATCAAAGATTTCCTCGAAAGACATATTATACCTAGATAATATTAAGAAAATATCTAAAACCCATTACGTTCAGAGTATCAATAAGGTACACTTCAGCGGAATAAATTATGTTTCTTTCATAGCTAGAAAAACATTAGAATACTAATAACCTGCCCACACGATTCTCTAAGGAATCCAATTTATCTGACTTTCACATCTGGTATCAGTTCTAAAATATATAATGAAATATTAATATCTGTAATAGCAAACCTATATACTGCCGTGCAGGCCCTAAAACGCAGTAACAGGATTTTTGTCATTTTTTTGTTGAATATTGAATCTTAATGAACACGTTATAAGGAACATGACGATCTAACCAGGTTTTTGATAGGATGCTTTAAACGGTTAAAAAATCAAATTTATGAAAGCAGTAACTAACTTTATAATGTCAAAATATATTACAATACCAACTAAAATACAGTTATAGCAGTTACGTCTACCACGATCCGTCACTTTGCCAAGTTAAACGCAGTAAATATCTATATTACCACAAAAAATCTGTATTCTACACCCAAAGAAAATATTGAGGGATATAAATTAAAACGCAGTAAGTAGTTTTTGTACCAACAATGTGAATACTGCATGGGTGATCACTAGTTTATTTCACATACTTACACTATTTAAATTGCAGTATGTTCATTATTTACTGCAGTATAGTCGGTATTTTTCAAAAGATGAAAATAAGTTATATGCTAATTAAAACGCAGTATGACACTTTGTTACTGCAATATAACTGGTAACTTGGACAATTTTACTAATTTCACTGCAGTAAAGGTCATATTTTACTGTGTTCTAGTCAGAATTTGTCGCTATCTCTCTAGCTCAATCAGTCGTGTTCGTATGTCCATCGCTGCCAAGGAAGGAAGACGTCTGCGCCGCGTCAGTGTTTATTCCCAACAAACATTTTTGTCATATTATTATCAAACATTTATATGACTTTGAGTCTTATTTAAGTTATTTTACAGTATTTTTTCTAACTCTTTATCATGTACTGGTGAATTATGTGTCCGAATAGTCATATATATTTTTTGTCATATAGACTTTCCTTCATATAGATTTCATGTCATATAGATTTTGATTTCCTTTTTCTATCGTATCATATTTAAATGTTACGTACGAGTATACCCTGCAAGTCAGTTTGCCGAAGTTCAGCAGGCTTAGCATGGCGATTCTATGTCTATTCTATCAAGTAAAGACAAAGCTCTTTCTGTTTCATTGTCAGGTCCAGGATCTGATGATGGAAACATTAAAACCAAGGGCAACTTTCGAAAATTTTAGGCACGTATTAAGTAAAAAGTTGACCCTTAGATGTATGTCTGATGACATTACAAAACAGTGAAGGTTTAGGACTGACCTAATAATGGAGATCACAAAGAATTGAGGCAACTTCTCAACGGTAGGCACGAACTACCTGTTACTACTGTGTTGTCTTGTATTATTCGTATTGACGAGAACTCTACACCTAGATAGGTTTTAATTGAAATTTTGGTGTCGCTGACGGATACGAAGTACAGTTCAGGGAACTCTTGAAGGGTTTATGGCTGGTTGATGCGAATTTTCTACCAACGTGACTTATGATAAATGATAAACCGAAATGCGTATATTTTGCTCCGCTTATTCATACATATTAAGAAATAGATAATAAAAAAGGCTGTACAAATTGTTTTTTTTTATTACAATATTAATTACAATATTCGTTTTCTGGAAAATGATTAAACATAGCAAAATATTTGCAATGGGGGCACCAAAATAAACGATAAGATAATAAACATTTTATATTGTTGTCTGTGAAAACAAAATGTAACGGCCGTCTATTTCCACGGACTATCTGGAAACCACATCCATAACAACGAGAACTAACGATGAAATGAGTTAATGGCCACGGTTATTTCAAATCGGCGTTTATCATTTCGATGAAGTCCATCTTTGATAAAAACATATCAACATCCGCATAAGTATAGATCACTGTGGGGTTTACCTAAAACAAAAGTTTTATTTATTACTGATCCCTAAATTAACTTTCACGGCGTCCACATTTACAAAATACTCTCAGTTTATAGGTCGAGAAGTTTTATAGTTGTCATGTAACGCAGTCACGTAATAAATTGTTGCTAAAAATATATGAAAACATTAAAATTTTAAAGGCTTTCCTCACATTAATCAGTAAACTTGATTGCCCAATGGTTAAGAACTGATGAAATGATTTTATCTCCTCAAATAACAGAAAAAATGCAATATTAACTCAGCTGTCAAAAACACTGCTAAATGAAATATAATTCGTTCAAAAACATCTTTAAATGACAATAACACCACGATTACATCGTATTATGCTCGTATTATGTGACTCGAAGTCGAATACACGACGCAACAGCTATCATTACTGGACATGTTGTCAAATCGCCGACGTGTATATGACTACTATTCGACTAAGTTAGGTATTTATATGACTATTACATGAAATTCTTAGCGACTTAAGTTGAATAAAATGCGCCCAAATGCGGTCGCGAAAACGCTCCTATGACGTTTATACGAATATACTAAATAACATATAGTTGCCACCATAACGTCTACTCAACGTCGTAAATATTTGTTGGGATTGTTATATACTGCATGTGCAATTAGTTCAAGACACAAATTAAAATGCAGTAAAGAAAGTCTTATGCTGCAAGTTAGTCTGCAAAGTAGTAAAAAAATCATAATTTTTGTAGTATCAAGTATTTTTACTGCATTTTAATCTGCATATGTGTAACTTTTTGCGTGCAGTAACAGCTAAGATTTTAAGAAATCCGATTTTAATTAAAATCTAATAAACAAAATTAACATTTGTTTTTGTAAATACCATCTTTGTTGTCACATAGTCCTCGTAGCAATAAAAATATGCACCAAATACATAAATAATATAAAAAAAACAGTGTTAAAAAGTTTTTTGCGGTTTTCTCGAAACCGCTTTTTTCCTCATACTGCACTTTAGGGCCTGCACGGCAGTATAGAAATATTTGAAAAGAGAGCTCTGTAAAAATTAAAGGAATCCAAAAATAAGAGGTTTGAAATATTTCTTTTCATATTCTAACATTATTTCGAGTAGTTTATTACTTATTAAATCAACGTTGAAAACATGTTACCATAATTAATTTTCCTTAACCAAAAAATTTCATTACAATTTCCATTACTTCCATTCAAATTCAGTTACAAGTCGTCTATATTATTGAGTCATAAAAACATCCATAACGGACAATTTTCCTCATTACCGCTCCATCTGTATTTTCTTTAATACCGACTGAGAGATATTGCTTCTTCGTCATTGCTCAGCGCTCAGCCGAGTGTAGAACGTACATTAATCCTAAATCACCCACATTATGGACTGCAGAAAAGACAGAACGATCGATCTGTCACCGCTTATCCCCACCTAAAGCAACTGTAAATAATGATAATGGATTACTTTGTTTCCTCTTTTTATTAACTGGAAGCAGATTAGGAAGGCAAAAACGATATCCCCTTGTTTTCACAAGAGCAATGGTCGAATTCCCATTAACATTTTCTGTCGAGTGAACCGTACCCTTGGCGGACCGTGACCCCACCCTTTTCCAATATTGTTAACCTTAATTTTTTTTAAACGAGTGCCCCGGCTCCGAATTGGACGAGATAATCGTCTACTCACATTATTTTTTATTGAGCGTGTTAAAGGAGCAGTTCTAGGTAATAGCTACTTGTACCTTTCTTTGGATATATTATAATGTGATCCTTATTATTTAGTCAAAAGTTTTAATGACATGGTATCTAAATTTCAAAGAAATTTTAATTTATATAAAGTATTAACAAAACTGGAAGCCGGCTCCAACATAGTTGGGAGAAGGCTCGGAGATGATGATGATGATAAAGTATTAACAAATATAACATGTATCAAACTATTAGTCATCATACTCATTATTCATCATGACGCGAACGTTATTTTCGAACAAACACACCCTAATTCCTGAATATACCAACAACAAATAAACGCAGTCTTACATCACAAGTATCAAAAATTAAAATCTAAACAAGACAGATAATTTTACAAGCATTCACGTCCACTTTTCATTGAGATAAAGCTATACTGGAACATACATGAAACGGTTATGTAACAACATACAACATACAGTATTATACAAAGCGGTGAACTCAGGCTGCGTGTTCCAACCCTCGACCGATAAGAATCAGTCCTTGACCTTGAAACGTCCTAATAAACTGCTTTTTATAGTCCCGACTACTAGAAAACTTTTAGTAGTTGAGATAACGAGTTGATAACAAAGAAATTGGTACCAAATACGATCAAACTAATTATTTAAGTATTCTTTTCTTTCTTATTGGAAATTACTCCGAATATTTATATAACTTGTAATTGTTCCCCGAAGGTTTACTAAAGTTAAATACTAAATGAAATATTCGAAAGAAAAAATAACCAAATGCGTTACCCTTAGTTCCCTTAGCACCCTTAGTTGTAAGCTATGTCTGTAGGTACCAACATTTACCCAAATCATTTGAGACATTTTTTTCCTTTATAAATTTTGATAGGGTGACAAAGTCATTTTCACATTAAATATAGCTATGTTTTAGAATACTAATAATGTCTCTGAATTCTAAAAGCTATCTTTTACTATATATATCTGTGCAGACATCGTAATAATCTTATGATCTAATACAATCGATTTGTGTATTCAAGCGCAAATAACTAGTCTAGTATGTCTAAGTCTGTCTCTGTTTATCTTTACCAACGAGTTAGACTTTATTTCACGACTTCACTCTTATTTTGAAAACGAAATATATCATTTTTGCAGGTTTAATTTTATCATCATACCAGCAGGCTTAGCATGACAACCGTAGAAACAAGTTTAGTCTACCGGAGAATGGACATAATGACAGATAAGTGACAGACTGACGTAAGATTTCTTTTGACATTTCTGGAATTAATTTTTCTTTTCTTCGATCGATATAAGGCTAGAAGTGATTATATGGGAGTTGACAGGTCAGCGCCACGCCCGGACAGAAGACCTGTTGACATTGATAGAAAGAGCTTTCTCTTTTCTTGATAGAATAGATATACATGTGTAAATCGCCATGCTAATGGTCTCCGTCTCTCTATTTACTGCCTGTACTACAATGTCTCTTTATTTTCAAGGTATAGAATATACATACATATATATAGAATATATATGGGAAAATAAAATTTATAAAAAAAAAAACAAATCAACATTGTTTTCTCTTTTCAATGTTTAGTCAGAGAAACAAAGATTTTTCAACGAATTGAGATCATTCTTCTTTTTGGAAGTCGGTTAAAAATCCTCACAAGTTTCAAAATACATATAAAGACATTTTTCACAGAATATTCAACAGCATAATATACGCGTATAATAATGTCTGAATATGTATCGTAAAAACACATATTATTACATAGCATCAGATTTCATAACTTTCATCTAGAATATCAATCAATCGTTACAAATAAATTTCTATCGAAACATGTTTATAAAACCTTTTTCTGAAACCTAGGGATTGTATTTTATTTTATGAGACCTGGGGAATATCATGAAATTGATCGAATACTCGTATTCTTTTGTTTATTTATATGGATCGTGTTCTATGTATGAAAATGATTTGGAAAGCATTGATAATGTTTGCTCATGTCGTTAGATTTTCGTTTTTTTTTTGTATTCTGAGAGCCTAGTCGAAGTTTTACTAGTTAACTTTTTCCAATAAGTAATTAATTACTTCTATTATTTTGCAGAATGAAAGAATCGTATGTAACATTTAGATTTGAATATTTTTCATTTATATATTTTGTAGTCGTGGTGGCCTAGAGTTTAAAGCACCAGCCTCTCAATTATGGGTGTGTGGGTTTTATTCTATGTCAGTTAAATACCTGTGCTACTTTTCTAAGTTTTGAGTTGATATGTACTTTTTGAGTATATCGGAGGACATCATTGACTGATTAAAAGCGAAGGAACACACATCGATGAAACCTGGACTATAAAGTCTGAAATCACTTGCATTGAGCAAGCGTAGTGATTAACGCTCAATCCTTCTTCGTATGAGAAAGAGGCTTATACCCAGCAGTGGGACGATAAAAAGGATGGTCATACAGCAAAGACACCGGCTTTTTTATCGTCACATGTACACATATACAAACATAATTTTAATAAAAATAAGAACTCAGAGAAACCAGAGCTCTGCTAATTTTGTTTAATCCTAGCACAAATTGGCAATAACAATTAATAAAAAAAATTACGACCGCAGCGGCCTTAACAGCACATATAGCAAGTCCGGAAAACCTTGAATATTTTTTGTTCAAAAATAAAAACCGACTTAGGAACCCTTCATTAAAATAATTCATTTCGTTAGCCCAGTTAGACACGCAAGGGTGTTTTTAAAAATTTAATTACAACCAACTTACTTAGGCGGCGGACAAGCGCAGTGTAACAATTTAAAATTATTACGTTAAAAATTTCAAGTCAAATTGTTGACAACATTTTTCTGTTTTCGTTTTAAAATCTTTCATTGTTTTGTCAAGACCATGTTTTCTGAAGAATGGAGCTCCTTACAATAAATAATTAATAAATGAAAAGGCGAAGAAACGAAGTATTTTTTTTTTCTTAAAATTATTAATAAAAGAAACATTTGTTTGTAGGCCTTAGAAAAAGCTGATATTTTGAAAACGGAGATAAGCAAGCATTTTCAGTTGCATTCTAGACGTATTTTCCATGTAAACTGCCGCGGTTACTAACTAGTATGAAAATGTATGTTGTAGTATTCGGAATAAAAATCCACCTTCCTTTACATTTCCTTTGAAGTAAGTACAGTCACGTGCAATAATATGTATTCAATTTGCAAAATTTATTTGTGAATTACTGAATGTCTGTGGAGTGTGAATCTACATATATATATAACACTGGTACACACTCAGCCGGTTTAAGACTGGGAGTAGACCAAAACATAGCCTGGGAAAAGGTTAGACATGTGATTAAGTAAAAAAACAACATGAAATCAACATCATTCATCATTAGTTAAAAAAACCAGTATAGGAAGGTGTAAACAACATTTTGACATAACACAACGTTGGAAATTTCATACGCATAAACAAACAGACATTGAACACACATGTACATTATTGTGTTCATTATGTTTACAATCCCGTGTTACTCGAGACATCGAATGGGTTAACCGAATTGATCCGGTAATGTTTCAAGACCGCAATATCCAAGCTCGGGTGGCCCGGAGTAATTAATTGACACGTTTCTATGTGATGTAGGCTGATGGGGAAGATGTTGCGTGCCCCTGATATATAGAGGTAAATGTTATGATCTGAATTACATGGACGAACGCCGCTTCCAATTTTCGAAAAAATCCTTTTGGTAAATAATGAGGGACGTACAGACGCCAGCACATCAACCTATCTCAATCTGTCAAATTTCTCTAATAGATTTTGAACCTTATCACAAAAACGGAAGGTTAATATTCGATTGGCTAAATTTGACAGATTCGGGTAAGTTGACCTGCTGGCGTCTGCACAGCAGTGGAAGTCCTAGCTGAGATGATGATGACACTAAGCTGGTAGTTCTTTGCAGATTCTTTCAGATAATCTTTTCTATTTTAGTACTGACTCCATATTTACTGCATATGCCTTCGTATTCCCAGCCTCAATGGGGCGACTACTTACAATTCGTTATGTCGTGGTTACAGGTTATTACTAGTAATTTCAGTCAAAATTACTATACTATCGGAGAGGCGTTTATTGGTTGATCATTTAATGAAAAAAAAAAAATATCGACTAACTATAAGCCACCTTCAAACAGTCTTATAATTTGAAAAGAAAAAGAAAACATAAAATATTCGAATTGAATTCGAACATCCCCTTTTTTTAAATAATTTGAAAAGAGAACTAAAGTTTCATCTTACCATAATCAGTATAAACAGACTGGTAAAAATACCTAAATAATAAATCATAATGTCAGCTGTAATATGGTGCTCGCTAATTAGCCACGTACGGTTATCTGTATGATTCATGCGCCCGCAAATTTCCCTTATAATGGCATATTGGGCTTAATATTAGCAATGAAGCCCACTACTGGCCCAAAATAGCCATTACAGTGGATAGCCAACAGTGTAATTGGGTGGTCACCACATTTTTAATTGATTTTGAAATTGGCAATACTCTATGGATATTTTATACTATCCTGGTACTATCAGTGCTTGTTCGCTGAGAATAGAGTCTCGGAATTGCTATGCGAGTCCTTGTCAGCTACCACCTCCGATTTCATTGAACTTTCATATATCGGGATGAAAAATTGGGATTTAAAAACTATTCTTTGCGTCTTGCGCTTTTTGCAGTTTATGGACAAAATTAACATCTTTAGTTAAAATAGAAAGGAATTTAGATTTTAACCATTCAGCAGGCTTAGCATGGCAACCGTAGAAACAAGTTTTGTTTACCGGAGAATGGATATAGTGACAGAAAACTGACAGATTGACGTAAGATTTCTTTCATCGATTGACATAAGGCTAAAAGTGATTATATGCAAGTTGACAGGTGGCGCCATGCTCGGGCAGAAGACATGTTAACATTGACAGAAAGAGCTTTGTCTTTTCTTGACAGAATAGATATAAAATCGCCATGCTAAGCCTGCTGATATATTTATGTTTAAGTAGTAATTGTATTTAACAGTTTTATATCTCGTTGAAAAATGTTATGAAGTAGGTTGGCGTCTGATGGTTGATGGTGGTATACCTGACTGGGCGCTAAACACCTGAGCGGGGGGGGGGGTCTAAAGATTCTTCCCGAACTGCTCTCTTATTTGCAGTCGTTATTAGAAAAAATCTTAAGAGCGCGTATACCGAAAATTGACAACGTCGCAAATAGCTGTCAAATATTTACATGTTTTAATTTTTTTTTTTTATATATTTGCCAGCTTTTCGAACACGCGTCCTTAAGAAATAAAAAAAATACTGTAAAAGTAAATGTAGCTTTTACGGTCATTGACCCCACTAATCGTTTACTTAACGGTCAACTAAGTTAGTCTTACGTGTTAATTGCCTATTAATTAAGATCACCACTATTTTCTATGTTGTCAATCTAGAACTGTGACGGGGGTATCAGCAATTCGCACAAACGTAGAACATTAATTTTAGGCATTGTCTGTCACTCATTCGATTTGTTACAAATTCTTGAGTTTTCAGATTGATTTAATTGATAGGTGTTGTTACATAGCTTCTGGTAGTGGTTTTGAAAACTAATTCGTGCTTCCGGATAAACAGGGATATATAGGTATACGGACAATAATCATTTGGAAATAGAAGGAGTTATCCTTATAGTTTACTAACTCATAGTGTAACTAGAACTTCATTTAGCAGTTATATTGAGTCCTATAGCTTTCTTCGATCAATCGGATATCTATGCGTATATTGAGAGAATTTTCCAAATCGGACGATTAGTTCCATGGAGTAGTGCGTCCAAGTAAGAAAAACACTCTTCAGCTTTATAATATTAGTATAAAATGTCTACATACACATTACAGTATATTATAGTGCACAAGCATTCGTGCAGATAGAGATGCATTCTCTATTCCCTCACACTCATAGTCCGATGGGACGGCAATCCGACATGACCGGAGAGAGATCAGGCACAGGACTGTCATTTATGTGCTCTCCGATGCACGGGTGAATCAATCTCCAACTCCCAGATTCCAGGCTGCTTTATGAAAGTTTCTCAAAACCCACAAAGCGATTTCGGAATCGAACCTGATACCCCGTGCACAACAGTCGCGCTTCGCGACTACTAGGCCAACGAGGCAGCCTTATCACAATACCGGAACATTACTACTTATCCGATTGTAAAAAAAATGTCAAATTCGGCTACCTGCTGACGCCTGTACATCAGGAAGACACTATCCTTCTACTATAAAGCGTGTTTTGTAAACTACCGGATTTAGTACTAAGTTTGGAGATACAGACGTAAAGTTAGCACTAAAGCTTTTTTAAGACCACGTTTTATATTAATGTGGAAAATATTTACGCGTTTATTTCTACTATTCAAATAGCAACAAAACCACTTTTTCCAATACTTGTACCAAAATACATTATCCTTACACAAAACTACCCACCACTTAAGAATCTTTTCAGACATTCTTGAAGAACTATGATTAATTTTCTGCTCAAGTCGACGTTTAATGAGCTTCACTAGTCAAACTTACGTAGAAAAGGTTCCCTGAACCGAACTTGCTAGTTTGGGTTTCACTTCGATTTTCTCAAAACAAAACGGTTCCAATGAAACGGTATCACTTTTATTTGATTCCTAGAAGGCTTCTGTTTGATACTGTGGCCTTTGGTAGCTTGTGATATTAAATCTCATGAAATGTTTTGATTTTGTTTTAAATATAGGTACTTTTTATATTTTATTTTTTCAGATAGTAATTAATAGTAGTCCTAATTCGTTCTCGTTAGTTTGATTTTATCGCAAATAAGCGGACAGAAGACATGTCTGTGGAAAACCTTGCTGTACAATATAATAATGAAATATTTTTGTTTATCATATCTAAATTCTAGAAAGGTAATAATTTTAATTTATTTTACTGAAGTTAGTCATTTGCCGACTTTTGCTTTTGTTTTCTTAATGTCAACAGTTTTTGACTATTGTAGAATAAATAGTAGGCACCTTCAGATAGGCAAAACTTCTCGACGATATCTACATATATAAACAAATGCGCGAGCAGATAATTAATGGAAAATTTCAGAAAAGCCAACTTAATTGGTGCAAAATTTTGGATTTTAAACATCCTTTTCCAACCTTCTTGTTTGTGTATCAAGCTTTCACGCCAAAACTACTGAACCGATTAAAATAAAATTTGGTACACACGTAGTGTAGAGTGTGAAAAAAAAACATGGGATACTTTTTTTCCCTCAAGTAACGGGTGGAAACACGGGGAACAGCTTATACTAGATAACTCACAAATCCCGCGATAAACAGAATCTTATATCATTTTGAATGCAATAATCAGTATGTAGACAGTGTGAAAGATTACAACAAATGAGCACTATTCATAATCATTCAGCTACATTACACTTTATATTCTAAACAAAAGACAATATTATCTATCTCCTTATGTTACATTATTATACAGTAACAATGGCTGCCAGTAATTTTCTGCAGTGCCCTAAGAAAACAGTCAGTGTTGGCTCACGGTGCTTATTTCTCTATTATTATTATTTTTGATGGAAAGGAACCTGTTTTCATAAAGTAACGAGATCGCCCACACTAGAGGTTTTGTTTAATATATTTTTGGCACAGTTTTCAAAGAATTTTGTGATCATGTTTCTACAAATTACGGGACTATAAAGTATCATATTTTTGACTGGCGAACATGGAATTGAAGTCAGTACGCTGAAGCGCTTTTGAGACTATTTTAATGAATTGGTGACACAACAACGACAATCGATGATATTCCTGTATTCACTATATAGAAATGTACCTTAGTACAATTCTCGGAATGTACTAACTTATTGCTTACCATGGAATGAAACTTATTGAGCTATTGTGATGCTTGTAGACTAGAGTATTATTTCACTCCGCGTTTGTTCAGGACTGATTTTTTTATTTGTAAGCATTATTATGTATTAACCCTTAAGTAAATATTCCATACTCAATACAATTTTTTTCAAATGCCTATACTATTGTTACTTATTTTACTAATGGTTCTGGATTAGTTATACTCGAGTACTTTTACCAAACGATACTTTAATTTACCTTTCGCAACTATGAACTAAGTTCCTTGAAATTACTTGATCAATTAGTATCAGTCAGAAGGATGCTAAGCCGAGAATTCTTCGTCAACTGTTAGGGTAGTTGAAGATTTTTTTTTGTAATATAATATTATGTATGTATTGTTAGAGGTTAAACTATAGGTAGGTACTGTTTCTTTCTTCTGCTAAACATATTGTGCAATCTAATAGTGAAGACCTTGTAATTGGCTATATGTCGCAAAATCATGTAATTTTTTACCCATTGTACTGGCTGTTAGTCTTCCTTATAAATAAATAAATTATATCTAGAACAGTCTACCAATTTTTAATTATTTTGAGTTTATACTTTTAAAAACAATATGTCTTATCGACATACGTAATAATAATATAATTTATAGAATAAAAGAGTTTGTAACTAATTTATTAAAATTCAGATTTTTTAACACACCAATCAATTGTTATAACAACCCTACTAGTTATCCCAAAGTTCAATACTTTGCTGTCAATATCAGTTCTATCGAATGGGATAGTCCAGCTTACCTCCAAATAGAAGTTATTCCTACCTATCAAAAGTACGAATATTTGTTTAAATCCAATATAGAGTTGTTGTTTAGTTACCAGTCGGTCTCCAGGATAATCTAAGTAAATCTGTTGGAAGCCGTTAAGCCGGTCAGATGTGATATTGTAAGACTTCCCATTGTATTATGTATATATCGGGTTTTGATTTAATTTGTATTTTTGTATCAGAAGTTATATGGCATATCAGATCCTTATTTATACGTAGATATAGATATAGATGTATATATGTATATAGATATACCTATATATAGACGTTGATTTGGTAGGAATTTAATATTTTTTTTCCGATTGATACCATTAAATTCGTATTTTATCTCGTAATCTAGATGATTATATTTGACAAATAATAATTATCTGTCTCACATATTCACACAACGTCATCTAGTAGCAAACTAAGCAGAGCTTTTACTATGGGTACTAGGCAACCGATAAACTTATATACTTTTCTTTTGTAAGTACATTTTAT
Source organism: Heliothis peltigera (assembly GCA_958496145.1). NCBI lineage: Eukaryota > Metazoa > Arthropoda > Insecta > Lepidoptera > Noctuidae > Heliothis > Heliothis peltigera. The sequence goes on from OY292327.1 coordinate 1,182,349, forward strand.
ACATAGGAACACCCAGACTAAGTCAAACAGCCATGTTCATGCACACAAATATTTGACTTATACGGGAATCGAACTTTCTTTATTATCATTATTCTTTGCCTGCAATTCATAATATACAGATTTCTGGTATCAGCACAGATACTGATATACAAACGTATGTATGTAAGTAATAGTTAACCACAGAACAGCTAAGCTGTGACAGAGGCGTCGGAAAGTGAACCGAACGGCTTTAACGTATGTCACAGAATAAAAGAGAGGCGACAGGGTGCCGTAAATCTGACTAGCTGAAAGCGTTAGTTCAACAGTATTGAAAAAAATGGACACTGTGTGGCCGGAAAAAAAATCAGGAACATGTTTTTTTTTGTGGCACATCAAATGGACAGTTAGGTACGGTTGAAAATTAGAGAGGTTTTAATTGGCCTTATATTTTTTTTGTACACATAATAATGTTCTTTGATTTCTGTATAATATTAAGGGTCTGTTTTACCACCTACGAATAAGTTCCATTAAGTTTATTTGGTAGAAAATTTCATACAAATTCTGTTCCATTTTTGAATGTATTCTTGATGATAGACACAATTTGGACATCGTGAAACTAGCCCTTAAAATTAAGATAACGTATTTAGAAATCATAATAGGCCACCACATCTGTGTATAGGTGTATTTTCTTTAACACGTAAAATAAAAAAAATATATCAGTATTTTGAACTTGATACTGTAAAATGTACCTGTTATCAGACGTTATAGATAGAATAGATGGCAGTTTGTCAAAAAAAAAACATTTATTGGTCAGGCGCTGAATGATTGACCAACTTCATTTTACTCTATTTGCACACGAAAAACCAATAGAAAACAAAACAACGGTACACGGAAAAAAAGTACAAAATTACGAATATAGTCGGATGTACCAGGATAAAAGTTCTGAAAAATAAATTGGAATTTCCATGCGTTATAAGAGCAGCTAGTTTGGAACGCCAAAATAAGAACATTGTAAATATTTCGACGGTATTCAGGTGGTGGTGATTTTTAAGATAAAACTACAGCGTTTTGAACGCTTTTGCTATAGGACTGTGATGAAGAAAATGTTTCACTGCCCTCTTTTGGTATTAGTAAAGTATATTAGTGAAATAAATATAATTTCGTATTCATTCATTACACATTTTTATTTATATTTTGTATAAAAAAAAAGATTGTGTCCCAAGAGCATCGGGAATATGGTCCAAGCTACCGGCGGTCAGGGCTTCACAGAGAGAAACCTCCTGATGATGCGTGCCATGTCCAAAAGTAAAACCTCAAACATTTGATTCAACCGTCAAAAGAGAAAAATGTGAATCGAGGATATTGGTCATTAAACCATTTGCGGGAACTACTATCTGCACAATTATTGCAGAATCCACATGCTCAATGTTGACAACTTCGTGTGCTTAATCAATGATTATTTAATACATAATGGTTCGTGGGAACGCTCTTAAGATCAGAAGGTGTGGAAAGTAAGTGGGGGAGGCCTATGCCCGGCAGTGGGACGCAGTGGGACGGTACAGGCTAATTAACTAAAAATATATATTCTATTCTCATTTCAAGTTTCACATTAGGCCATTTTCCTTCAGATGTACTCAACCTTCAATGGTGGTAACAACATGATAATATAGCGATTGAAACGTAGAAGTCTTGCAGTCTTTCCCAATTATTATTCAAATAATTTATATGCATTCTAACAATTGTAAGTCCCATCTGATAGGTCTGAAACCAACCTATTGACATCAACCGGGCACAAATTCAGTTTCGGCATGGCTTCTCAGAATTACCCTGACGAATCTTGTGGTCCAAATTACGTTTACCCAATGCAATTGCTAGTTTGACTACTCCCTGGGCTAAATACAAGGATGATCTTATATGCGAATCGTATAGGTTTGTTTGTCGGATTGTATGTCAGAAATAATCTCAGAAGACGAATCTAGTAAAGATTGATTGTATTTTGGTCATGAGATTTTTTTTATATAAAGATGAATCCCTATTTCCCTTGGTCTCATTATCACGCGTAATCGGCTGGACCTATTTGATTTTGTTTTTTTTTTATGTTTGTTATTGTAAGGATAATGTTCGTGTGAAAGAAAAAGAAACAGGACAATAAGTTAGGTCAGTTACCTATTTGTTCAGACGCCAGCACATCAAGGTACTGCAATCTGTCGAATTTCCTTAATAGATTTTCAACTTTATCGCTGAAGCATATGGATCTAAGTTAATAAAGATGTTGATAAATTTGACCGTTTCGGGTAGCTTGATGTGCTGGCGTATGTACAATACGGGACAGGTGACACGGCCTCAAAGAGTATCAAAACCTGTTCACCAATTTTAAATAAAACGAGTATAATTTAAAGTTCACAACTTGTTGTTTTTAATAGCAGTGCATCCAACAGTTGGGACGCGGAATGATTTTCACACTGCTGTGTTTCTAGAATTTTAGCTGCGAAACTTTTTGTTGCAATGCGAGCCAGAATGTGGCATTTGTTTGTTCGCAATCCTGGCGAGCTTGACTTTATTGTAAACTGGAGAGCAACTAACAGCTATATTTCAAATATTATATTGGCGACGGTGCTAATATTTAGTTGGAATGGCAAATATTTTCGCGACGTTCCCGTGTCGTGTGTATGGCATATGGCGTATGGCATCTTGTATCGAAGCTGGGTCATTCGTATTTAGAACGATAGATGCGGGTATTATTATTATACTGAAAATATTGAATTCAATTAAAATAATAATACTATATACGAGTATTATGATCATTACTGTGTTTAATAGTAATTTTTTAAGATATTTTTAAAGTAAGCATTCAAAAATTCAGAGAAATATAAACAGTACCTATACTATTTTAGTACCTATATTTTGTTTTAACCCATAAAACACCTTGTTATATAGGTATATTCTTTCCTATCATTGTAGGTACTAATGGAAGTACGTACAGACATCAAGCTACCCGAAACTGTAAAATTTTCCCAATCAACTTTGAACCATATGCTTCAGCGATAAAGTTGAAAATCTATGAAGGAAATTTTTCAGCTTGATGTGCTACTTATTACAAGCGCATAGTGTATTGTACTCACACTAGACTAAAACTCAAAACTAAGTACGTACATAGGAAGCACGCCTCAAATAAATGGCTGCAATAAGATTGTTCACCTCCAATCTTTGTATCACAGGCCTATATGTCTCGGGTAATGCCCAATAAGTTCCGTTACGAACTTTGCGCGACGTCTCTTTAATGACACAAGTGTACAGTCGAACACATTAATGGTTGAGACACTTTCTAATTTAGCAATTTTGTAGTAGGATAGTACATTCGTGATATGAATTTTTACATAATGTGGGCGCTATTTTTATAGTAAAAAGTTGTGGTGACCTAATGGTCAAAGAGCCAACCTCTCAAGTATGAGAGCGTGGGTTCGATTCCAGGTCGGGCAAGTACCAATGCAACTTTTCTAAGTTTGTATGTACTTTCTAAGTATATCTTGGATACCAATGACTGTGTTTCGGATGGCACGTTAAACTGTAAGTCCCGGCTGTCATTGAATATCCTTGGCAGTCGTTACGGGTAGCCAGAAGCCAGTAAGTCTGACGCCAGCAAGGGGTATTGGGTTGCCCGGGTAATTGGGTTGAGGAGATCAGATAGGCAGTCGCTCCTTGTAAAACACTGGTACTCAGCTGAGTCCGGTTAGACTGGAAGCCGACCCCAACATAGTTGGGAAAAAGGCTCGGGAGATGATGATGATGATAGGGCGCTATTTCTTTCATTTTTACTATAGATTGACAACAAAAGTAAGGCCAGCTATTAAAAAGCGGGAATATTAAGGTGCGAGTGTTTTTGGAGATATTATCATTATTTTTATCTCTGCGGCAAAATGATCGGGGCCCGCGCACTATAGGGTTAACACTTGCTCCAACGGATCTTACATACCTTCGAAATTTTTCAACTGATTGCATAATACGAGTAAAATACGAAAAGCCACAAGTTGTGGAACCATTAATGTTCGCGAATGTACCGCCAGTCGTTATATCGTTCGGGCGTGTGAGGAATTCCGATAGCTTTGACAAAAGACGCGGGAATCACGCCTTGGATAGAAGCTATTATTGGCTAATTTATTGTTATCTATTTAATGTGTAGCTATTGATATCGGTTTTAACGGTGACCTAAAGGACGTTGAGTCAAAGTTAAGTCTTCTCTATAGTTCTTTTTTAATTTGTCAATTAATGACGTAGACTTTTGTCATATTTCAATTATTATAGTCGCGTGACCATGATATAGTGACAAATTTACACAATACCATTTTTATAGTTCTTTGTAGTTTTCGATTTAGCATGCTGCCACTTGTACATAAGTTTTAACAAGGAAGGAAGGAACAAGTTAGGAAATGCCGACCTCATCTCGTTTATAAAAAAAATCTTGACGTGTAAAAGTGTTGATTTCAATCTATTTTTCAAAATGAACATCATTTAACATAAATAATTTTGTTTTAAGTGTTTTATATTTTTGACAAAACTAATCGGAACATACAAATTTATCCCCATACCACTTACGCTAGTTTAAAATTTATAAATATTCAAATAAGATTTAAAATCATAAGTCAAAATCCCATTTCACACGAATAAAGCTATACAAATCCTTTGTGCATCCGTAGGCGAAAGCTGTATAGCAATAGTGTAGCTATACTAACCAAGCAATACTACTAACATTAAAAAGAAATGGCTTCCTAGTCCACTTACGAGCAATGCGGTGAACTGCTCCCTTTCGAATGGCTCGAGTAAATATTATAAATTGTAAGATTGCTGGTCGTGGCCGTATGTGTTTAAGTGCAGACCTTACACTTACGGCTGACTTAATGGGGTACTGTAATCATATGATATTTTGGTATTGTGGGATAAGCTTTTTAGTCGTTGGGTGATTTTGATATTATTTTTAACAGTTTGTTCGCAAGAGTTACAGTGGCTCTGGTACACAAAGACCTCCAGAAGGAATATAGTGGTTTGAAGTCAGTAAAAGTCTGATACTCCCTCCAGCTGAACCAAAAAGGCTATGTTTGGAATATATTGTAGAAGCTAGACAGAAACTAGAGAAGTTTTTGAGAATGTAAGAAAAATATCTCGTTTATAATATCTCGTTACAACGTTTTAAAAACATTTTCCAATAAAATTGATTAAGATAATATGGCAAGATAAAACTAAAGTAGCCGTTTATAGTCAAATATTATGTACCTACTTAAATGTAACCAAACCTAAAAAAATATCACCCCGTTAGAAAAAAATACACTGTCTAAAATATTTTAGAAAATAAATAAAATTTAAATATTCGTATTAAGAAAAATCTCCGCGTCGTTCAGTCAACGATTCACGAATCAGCTCCTCGGAGCGCCCGAAGATCCCCGAGGGGGCTCGGGCGCCGTCTCACTGCAACCGCCACAGAGCAAATTCAATTTTGTTCGTTGTCGTATTTGCCCAGTCCATTTTGGTATTGCCAGATAGTCAAGACTGATAGCAGCGAAGTAGATTTATTCTGCGACACAAAGAGATTTTTCGCAATGGTTTTTAAGTAACACTTTTTATTTCAAGAGATGCTTAGGGAGCACTCTAGGTAATCTATGTAGGCTGCGCTTTTTCTTATACACAAGTTTTTATATACATGAATGAGCACTTTAGTGTAAGAGTCTATCAAGGGACAACAATGCTGGAATCAAATGTAAAACTTATTTTGCGTTAGTACCTATTGTCGTTTTTAAAATGGCAACTTTTAATGCTGTCTTGGGACGTTTTACAATAATGCTTTGCGAGCGATGGAAGGTCTACATAATATGTTTTTTTTTTTTTAAATAGAAGGTTTTTTGTGTTTATTACTATTACTAGGTATTCGTCTCTAAATATAAAAAAAATACGACCAGAATAAAATCTCTGAGGCCTAATCACTTTTCAAAAGTTAACCTAAATTAAATTAATTATTAAATTAAATTTACGAGAACCTGAAAACAAGTACCTAGTACCTAACCAAAATGATTTTAGGTACCAAATGAATATTCAAGTCCCACAACAAAAATCCAATTCTAATGTAAATAAAGGCTATAGAGCTGCAAGTCGCTTTGTGGTGACATTAAAAATAATATAAAAGGAATCAGTCGACATCTGCAAATAAGGAAATTATGAAACCTCAGCAAAACGCGGCGTCTCACCCCTTTGTTTCTTCAACACCTTTTATTCAGCGTTCCGGGACTTTTAATCAAAATCTCATATTTTATTTTTGGATTCTGTTTTTAATTGAGTTTTTGCTATTATGATGTGTCAAAGGAAGTGGAATGAAAATGATGCAGGGTATTTATTTTGCATACGAGGTGTGTGAACTTATACGAGACAAGTTTTGTAATAATAACGGCGTCCAGATCACTTGCCAGTCACATCGGCTTTTCTCTCTAAGGAAATCAGCTAGCTCCGCAGGATATATCAGGGTGCACTTGAGCATTTGCGCAGACACAGGTGCATGCTCTATTCCTTCACCGAGATAACACGATGGGCTGGCAATCCAACTCGACCGAAGAGAGATCAGGCGCAGTACCGACATTACGTGCTCTCCAATGCATGGGCATATCAATTTATCAGCTTCCAGACTCCGGGCTACTTTTATGAAAGTTTTTTAATACCCACAATGCAATTTTGGCCAGACCCCTGGCACACCAGACACGCTATGTAACTACTAGACCAACAAGGCAGTCTTTACAGTACTTTACATAAGTTTTAAAATAAATTGATGGTGATACTCGTACGAAGCGATTGACAAGTTTCTATGGTAATCTTAAAAATGTTTGATGTTTATTGTAACATTACATTGCAGAACCTGTATTTGTGGCACCAGTAGAAAATAATCTAGTATAATTTTAATTATCCTTTCACAAAAAAAAATATTTACCTTACTGTCATTTCCTTTTCTGTATGTTGTATTCTCCAAAACAATCTTTAGTATATCTATTTATAAATAGACAAACATGGTGTATTCTGAGAGATTCCACTAATACTTTAGCTCGTCCGACCGTGAAGACAAGCCACAGAGTGGTATACACAGCACCCACGGCTGTATGATTCAAAGATTGACCTGCTCTTTCTCTATTTAAGCTTAGTACTCTCTATGTAGTACAGATTCTAGTAGAATATTTGTAGATTATTTGTTGTAGGATTAGGGAGTCTCTTTTTTTTCATTGAAAGTTAAAAAATGAAATATTGACTGTATTTAATTAGATGGTGATGTTTTTAAATATTCATTTTGAAATTCTTCACTTGGTGCAAAGCACAGGCCTGTTCTCATACAGAGGAGTAATGAAAATTAATCACCAAGCTTTCTCACGATGGGTTGGTCATTTCAAAAGTTACATTGGTACTTGCCAGACCTGACCGAACCCGCACACTCGTACTTGAGAGGCAAGTGTAACCACCATGACTTATAGCACTTAAATATAAATTGATACAATAACAGACATACACAGCATATCCAGTTACTAATTCGCATCAACGTCGGCGATAATCAGTGCGATGGGATTACAACGTCAGTGTCCACTCACGCCGTCCAATTTAGGTTAACAGACAGACCGACAGATGTATATAATTAACAAGTTCATGTTAAGGTGCTGGATGGAATTACTAATCTTGAGTGTTGACTGACGGTGATGGAATTTTTAAATATTTTGTAAGATAAATAGCCTGCAACTGTCTTGTTGTTATAAAATAATTTAAGTTGGGACAGCAATTACTGGATGCTTGTATATGTATTTTTGGATGGGATTTTTGCAGTATTCAATCAAAAAATAATTTGCCGCGCGATTTCAGGTGTCATCGTTTGTATGTAGTTGTTGATTGTTTGTCGCGTCTATAAGAGCGACAACGCCCGTACGAGCGTTACAGCAAGGACAAACCAAGCGGAAAATTTGCTAGTGTAAAAGCGCTCTATTATTTTAGTTATATTATTTATTTTAATTAATTTTGATTATGAAATACCTTTCCATATATGTAGCTTACCTAAAAATGTCGTACAATAATCCAGTCGAAATGAACCTCTTTCTTTTTGGGAAATCGGTTAAACTTAAGAATCCATGACATTTGTGTAGAGATCCTTGATAGACCTTAGTGATAGAGAATAATGTTCACTGCAGAATTAAACGTGACCAAAACGTAACACGAAAGCTAACTTTATCCCACACAACTGACCGTCGACTTTAAACGACTTTCAATAAAATCTCTAAGCGCAGAAATAAACAAAATAATCGCCGACTCTCATCCAAGTTCCTTGTAGCAATTATAAACTTCATCAGGATTAAACTGTGGAAGGAATTTTCCAATAGAAATTGTACACAGTTAATGTTGGCCGATTGAAATCCTATCACGAGTGTTTGTCTAAGCCTTCGAGCTTCTAATCCCACGATGTTTGCGCCACACGGACCGATGAGAGAGATTATGTTAAACATATTAAGATTACTGGTCGAATGAGCTTCGTAATTTTGTAATATTAGCCGGAGAGCTGGTTTTAATTTTTGAGTAGATATTAGAGGCAAGCACTTCAGGAGGCACTTGAGTTTTGAGTCCGGTTGTCATTTGAAAATCGTCAGTAATCGTTACGAGTAGACCGAAGACAGAAAGTCTTTCAATGAGTCTTACTACATTCATTTTCTCTTTTCGTCTTCGTAAAATAATGGTACTCAGCAGAATCCGGTTATACTGGAAACAGACCACAACATGGTCATCTCATCTATCTGCCTAGCCTTTTCCCAGCTGTTTGGGTCAGCTTCGCAACTGATTACCAGTGTTTTAAGTGAAGTGACTGCCTATCTGATCAAGCGTTGCTTAACCTTATGATCGATCGACCTGTGCGGCTGTTACTTAGCCACAAGCTCCTCTGGTCATGAGTATATAGTTATTTTTCCTACAAAAAAAATATATATTTTGAAAAATAATATAAATATCCTTGCTCCCCTACTCCTGGTCTGTAGTTTTGTATTGTGGTATTATAAGAAAGGTATAAATCAATTTTCAGTTTGGCCCAATATGTAATCAAAAATGTGCACCAGCTCTCGGCCTATATTATTATGCTTATTCTAGTGTGAAGGGTGATTTGGACATGATTGTCAATTGTTTAGTCTGCCTAACGAAGTGTTAATGATGAATGTTTAAGGACTCCGAGTGAATAGAAATGAGAATAGCGTCAAGAATATGGGCTTACCAATAATATTATGTACGTATAATAAGCGTTTTATTTATCTTAATTATATTAAATGTACATGTTATCTGTATTTTACCTCTATGTAATAATTTGAAACTAATGTTTATTATAGTCTTAGTTGTTGTCATTGAACACTCTTGGCAGTCGTTACGGGTAGTCAGAAGCCAGTAAGTCTGACGCCAATCTAAGCAAGGGGTATTGGGTTGCCCGGACAGTCGCTCCTTTTAAAACACTGGTACTCAGCCGAATCCGGGAAAGGCTCGGGAGATGATGATGAGTCTTAGTCGTTGTGTTTGTTTTGGAGTCTTCTACTAAAAGTTTTTTTCAGCTTAAAGAAGGCTCCAATCGTAATCTTATTTTATCAATATTGTTAACGAAATAAAACATTTTGTATTTCTATTATATTGTTACTGGGAAATCGTTCTACAAGAAACATAACATGCTTCACTTATGTAAAATCACTGTTAATCCAAAACGTTTGTTTTTTTTTTTAATTTTGTGCAGTACTTACGTACCTACAATTAAAAGTAAACTAACAATAATAACACAATTCACTAGCAACCTTGCTCTTATACTACCTCTAGTAAACATAAATTCATTTGTCCCTGAGTGTATGAAAATGAGTTGGTCACGCAATATAGGTCACGGTTTAAATGGTTGCATTTAATAAAAACACGATACGGGCGACGCCATCGCATTTATATTGTACGCACAATTTACCTGTCACTCTTGAGCACAGGGCTAGCAAATACAGATTTTGTTGCTTTTAATGGGAGTCGTGGTAGCCAGCAGGCTTAGCATGGCGATTTTATATCTATTCTGTCAAGAAAAGACAAAGCTCTTTCTGTCAAATTCAACATGTCTTCTGCCCGACCATGGCGCGACCTGTCAACTCGCATATAAATTTGTAGCCTTATGTCGGTCGAAAAAAAGAAAAATTACTTTAAAAAATGACAAAAGAAATCTTACGTTAATCTGTCACTTTTCTGTCATTATGTCCATTCTCCGGTAAACAAAACTTGTTTCTACGGTTGTCATGCTAAGCCTGGTGGTGGTTTAAGCACCAGCTTCTTAAGGACGGGACTGTGGATTCCGTTCCAGGTCAACTCCATTTCAGGTCATCCGAAAGTAACAGTGAACACTTTTCTGAATTATTATGTGCTTCTTAAGTTTATCTTGGAAACCAATTACTGAATACCTGACATTTAAAGTTCGAAATCCAATCCGTGGTTAGCAAGAGTAGTCTCGACATGAAGCCTATGCCCTATGTAGTGGTAAAATAATAAGAACTGTTGATTATGACGATGCTTTTTATGTACTATTAAATAAGTATTTTATTACAATTAAAAACAAAATAAATAACACATTACCGAAAATGCATTCCATACTAAAATTATACATTACGAGTTGTTCATAGATTACTAAAATTAATATCACTATACCGACTTCCAAAATCTGAAAGTATTTTCCCTTTTTTTGACTATTATCATGTATGCTAAAATCCAGCACATCCTGATATCCTGTTACTAGTGCATTGTTCTCGGTAATTCCCATCTTTTATTAAAACGTGAGATACGATATTAAAGGTATAACACAAAGCTTTTAAATTCCAAGAAATAATTAAAAAAGGAAATCTACGTATATTATCTTTTCTTTGACGTCGTATCCAATAATTAAGAAAAAGAAAAAAAAAACATAATTATAATTTTTTATACAGTCATGAAGCTTAATCAATAATAGAATCATAGAGAATAATATAAGTCGTGGTGGCTTAGTGGTTAACGCACCAGCCTTTCAAGTATCATGGTGCGGGTTCGATTCCAGGTCTGGCAAGTACCAATGTAACTTTTCTAAGTCATACGTACTTTCTAAGTTTATCTTGGACACCAATGTCTGATTAAAGATGAGGGAAAACATTCTAGGAAACCAGTGGACTATAAAGTCTGAAATAAACAACCCGCATTGAGCAAGCGTGGTGATTAACGCTTAATCCTTCTCCGTGGGAGAGGAGGCCAGTACCCAGCAGTGGGACGATAAAAAGACTGTGATGATGATGATGAGAGAAAAATATCTAGCGAGGTCTATCGTAGTAGAATCTACGTAGATATTAAAAAAAAAGAATACTCATGCTCATAACGCATTAGTACTTACTCCTGACTCATTCATACATATTAGTTGGACCGTCCGTTAGGGCCAACATTTACGTGCTCTCCGATGCACAAGTGTATCAATCACCAACTTCCAGACTTCTTTATGAAAGTTTCTCAAGACCCACGAAGCGGGAATCGAACCCGAGTCAACGAGGTCATACTAACATAATATAATATGCACCGTTTACAATAACAATACGACATTAAGCTACTGTTGCACTGATTTAATAATATGCCTTCTCTGTTAGTGGAATTCTTGGTTGAAACAATGTACAATGCGTTTGTAGTAATTAATTTTGCGCCACTATACAGTTCCTAGAAACTGTTAATCATGGAATATTACCTACTTATAATAAAATTTGATAAACTTTGTAAAGTTGGTAAAAGAATTATAATAGAAAATTAATAATTTACCTACTTATAAGTGAAAAAAAAATATAGTAATGATCTTTTGCATATCCTTTAATAAAAAAAAATAAAAAAAAACATTGAAATTATTTATTTCCCAACATCGTCTATAAATACTTTATGAAAATTATATGACATACTTAACATTTCACAAATTTCAATTAAGAAAAAGAAACGTCATCTGTAATTCTATTATCTAAACAAATTATAAAGCTAAAGAGTAGGAGATCCCGAGATCCCGTGCACAGCAGTCGCTCCATGTGACTACTAGACCAATCTATGTATGTATAATCAGCATTTTTTTGTTTTCGTAGCTGGGTAATTAAGAAAATATTCATCTCGGTCTAGAAATCTCAACCACGAAGCCGAGTTGAAAACATTTATTATTGTGAAAATGATTCATTGGTCAACCCAATTGATGGTGAAAGTAATTATTTTGTACAGTCAAGTACACAATTAAAATATAATTTTCCGTTAATTAAAATAGGTGGCCATTAAAAAGAGTCTTTAAAGATAATATCGATGAGTGCTTTATTTTTCCCTATATTTTTGTGTTTTGTCGATAGTCTGAAATCAACAACCCGCATTGAGAAAGCGTGGTGATTAACGCTCAAACCCTCACTGCGTGAGAGGAAGTCTGAGCCCAGCAGTGGGACGATAAAAAGACTGATGTTGTTATGTGATGTCGATAATATATGTTCCTTCCTTTCTTTTCTGGTTCTTTACTTGCATGACCACCGCGCAAGTTGTTTTAAATCATAGGTATTCGTATTTTGGAAACATACCAAAACAATAGACTATATAAACAAACTTATAACATTTATTATATATTAATTAAAAATAAATACTTGTAAATTTAGGCAACCAAAATCAGAGAAGTCAATGAATAAAATAAGATTATTTGTCTTAATATTAATTAAAAAAAATAAACTAGTCTATGAACCCCAAAATAGGCATAGGCCTTATCATGCTGCTCAGAGTTGCAACAGTCGTCATTAAAGACATTTTTGCAACTTATAAAGTTCGGCAGTAAACAGACATGGCTACATTGAAAATGACAGTAAAAACACTTCATTTTGCGCCAATCTCAAGCACATAGAATTACTTTACACCCCAATTACCATTCCTAATTAAATAGTTCCTCCATCAACATGATTAAAACATACGCGTCATTGAATTACTCTTGTTCTATTCCGACAAGAGACAAAGAAATTCTATCAAGCTAATTAGTAAAATAATTCAAGTCTTCGTATATAGAGAAATAGATTAATTCAAATTCTTATTAACATTTTTGTTCAGATGTCCTCAGATAAAAAGGTTTTGATTTTAATTGAAATTTGTACTAAGTAAAAATTTAATTTGATTTTTTCAAGTACTGTTAAAATACCAATTTAAGTCATAAAAGAGTTATTGAATTGCGCAGAAACATACATATGATACATATATGGATTTACTATGATAAATATAATTATTAAATGTACAGATAATTTTGAACTATATATTATATTTATGCTTTATAATGAAGTTGAAAGTCTAAAAGTAATTTCACGGATTGTAGTAGCTTGATGGGCTGGCGTCTGTCTTTCAAGGTAACCAGGTGTAATACAAAAAAGTCGTTGCTTTGAGACGAGAACAAGAGTAAACGCTCATCTTGACTATTGTACAATATTCCAAGGTAAGTAGACAAGGTCTCGCCGATCCCACTCCCGCAGTGAAAGGTTAAGATAACAGAAGTTCCGCGCAACTGGAAACACCTACAGGCTTGGAACAACTGCTTCAGATAGTAAACTTCGCAACAATTCGCTTCTAAACAATACATTAAACAGCGGAATTTTGATCATAAAATAATAATTTAGTTACTATTATTTTACAGCAACTGTTATTAAATAATCAAAAATATGTCAGTTATATGCGGTTGAAGCACCAGCCTCTCAAGTATGAGTGTGCGGGTTCGATTCTCTATCAGGCATGTATGTATGTATATGTATTTACTTAGTCTATCTTGATGACTGATGAAAAGTGAAGGAAAATATCTCGAGGAAACCTGGACTCTGAAGTATGAAATTACCAACCTGCATTGAGCAAGCGTCGTAATTAACGCTCAATCCTTCTCTGTATGAGAGGAGATCTGTGCCCAGCAGTGGAACGATTAAAAGACTGATGATAATGAATTAATAAAAGGCCTCTCTCTATTAATAATTTAAAATCAAGTCCTCTTACAGTGCATTGAATTTCTCGAAGTAAAGTCCAGATCCCACTAAAACTAATCAACAAAGAAACATTCTACCCATTTGGTCCCACAATTCTTCGCAGAGAAACCCAGCAATCTGCAACTATGTACATTCCGTTACATTAGATTACACAATACCGTACACTTGCACTAAAATGCAAGGAAACCTCAAACGCATCAGCCTTCATAGAACACACGCGACGGTACCATCAGGGTTTATTAAGTCGCAGCGGCACGGTTAAGGTGCATTTCCACTGTTACACATGCTTGGGCATGCGATTAATTGTAATTGTATTTCTTTTTTGTTTCAGGAGACTGAAAATCGTAATAAAACTGAATTTGAAATAAGAAATATAAGTTATAAAATATCATAAAACCAGACCACTCACGTAAGAGGCGATATTCCATATTGTAATACCAATTTATGATTCTATGAATATGACCTATTAATAAAAGCTGTTATGTAGTACCTAGAACAGCCGTGAGCCTCAAGGCTCAATCTTTATTTGCTGTATAGTCTAGTCATGCAAACAGACGCCTACAATTACAATAAATACCCATGCGTATTATACGTGAAAAATCAGAACGACTTCTTGTACAGACGCCAGCACACCAGGCTACCCGAAAGTGTGAAATTTTCCCAATCAACTTTAAACTATAAGCGTCAGCAATTAAGTTGAATATCTATTACGGAACTTTGTCAGATACAATCTGACAAATTCCCTAGCTTTCATATTCCTACCTACATACTAAACAATCTAATTTCTTCAGGAGCCACAGTGGATGCACGCCTTTAAGCGTAGATGCATATACGGCAAATACTGAGCGCTTAATTTCTACGGATTTGCTGAGAAACGAACTCGGGAATCGTGTGTGAACTCCACACTGCTTACTATTAGTTCACCAAGTTCCGCAAATGAAGCGTTTAATGACGTTCCTGTGTAATTTAAATGTCTGTAATAAATTCTGTTGGAGTATCCGATTTATAGTTGTAAGTAAAAGTACAAAAAAATAATGTGGCAGATTTACAACAATAAATTGATTTACAATAAAATTGATGAATTGAATTAGCCACTCTGAATCCGTTCCTGATTCTAGTCTTTTCATACAAACTCTTCCTTTGTACATTATTATAACCACCGAATATAGATTTCATTAATAACATTTGCCTACAAATTAATTGCTACCTATAAGTATTTCGCGAGTCAAAAAAACATTATTTTTTAATCAGATGACAGCACATCAAGCTATCAATATACTCAACTTTATACTATATGCGTGAGCAATTAGGTTGAAAATCTATTATGGAAATTTGTCAGATTGTAGGAGCTTGCATAATAGAGCCAAGCACTGTACGAGCATACCCATCCGTGTGTTTCGTACCTTTGACTTGCAACCTTATTGGCGCGCGGTCCATATAAAATATTTATACCGCTCTATTTTAGCAAACACTATTGTTTTCAAATTCCATGGCAGGTTAGTTTTTATGGGCAAACGGTGAAAACATATTTTTGAGATAGTTTCAGAACAGCAGTTGGCTTAAATTTTGAATTGATGAACGAATGCCTATGTATTTTATAACTTTTAATAGATATGCGGTTCACACCGGGTGCTATGTTTTGCAATATGGAATGGATGCGTGTTTTGTCAGAAATAATGTAAGTAAATATGGAGGGATGAATAACGGGATAATCAATCAAAGTAGAGCAGTCACTGCCGTCTACGTTGTCTAGATGTAATACCTACTGTATATCTAGATAAGAATCAGTGTGTCTTAGAATGAGTCGTGATGCACCCCTCTCTATTATCAGTGTGTGGGTTCTATTCAATTTCAGTAAAGTACCTGTGCTACTTTTCTAAGTTATAATATGTACTTCTTTAGTATATCTTAGACACTAATGACTGATTACTGAACTAGAAGAAACCTGGATTATAAAGTCTAAAATCCCAACCAGGATTGAGCAAGCGTGGTGGTTAACGCTAGGAGGCTTGTGCCCAGCAGTAGGACGATAAAAAGGCTGATAAAAACGATGAAGTGTGTAAGATTTTTTAGTCTCACTAAGGGGTTTTCGTAAACATAATTATAAGCTCAATATTGGAGTATCATGTAATTGAAAAATTATAAATTTTCGCTTAACATTATTTTTATCTCCAAAAAAACGAAAACAAAAATAAACAAGACCCTCAACTAGGATTATTAAACCGACAATTTATTTCGCCATGACATCCAAGTGGAGGAGTCTTCAAACATTTAAACATTATTTTTTTCTCGAATGATCTGAGAGGAAATTACTTTGCCCGTTTTTAGTGGCTACTTGACGGTCACCGTAGCGACTGGAGACTTCTTCATTTCCTGGCTTCAATATCGAGATCATTCTTTTGTGAAATATTTTGTTTATCTTTACTTAACGAAGTTGAAATATGATTTTTGTACTGTTTTAAGGGGTATCTTTTTACAGATTCAAATTCGTGTATAGTCAGATGAATTCATTATTAAAATTTAATAGTTTTAGAAAATTGTTTTGAAAAAAATAATATAAGGTTTTAGATTGGATAGTCTGCCCTTTTGGCCTGTTTGCTCTGTTCTGTATTTTTCTTAGTATATCTACAGACGGGTACAGTAATACTCCTGAAGTCAATTTTGCTATATTTGTTAATGAAAAATACAATTTTTTTAGACAGAAGAGTAGATAATCGTTGTTTATAGATGTTAATCTATGTATTATCTGCAAAATACTAAAATAGTCTTAAAACAGAATTCGATATTGTCATTTTACACGTGTAGAATAATTGTGCACTTCCCGCAATCAAGCATTGTTTTCATGTTTACGAACTATTATGTTTTCAAATCGGTCAAAATTGCTAAAGCAAGACGAGAAAAGTCAAATACATAGCACAGTCTATAAAAACGTAGCTTCTAAAATTGCACAGTCATTTTCCTCCTCTAACCGTAGAATTCGAAAAAGAAAAATTTTGAAAATTCAAAGCTTTGCACAAACCCTTACTGGAACTGAAGGTTTTAATTTCGGTAAACGCCTTCGAAAATGCCTTAGTTTCACGTGTGGAGGCTTTACCTGCACTAGAGCGATGCATTTCGGTCGGAAGTATTGGAACTTTTAATTGGTCTTCTTTGGTTAAGCGTGTTTCGTTATCTACATTGTTGTGCAGTGTAAGTGGGCTAGTAGCTTTTGTTTCGATGCACTTAATATTGTATTAATCGCATATGATCATTTTCATAGTCGTGGTGGCCTAGTTGTTAAAAGAGCCAACCTCTCAAGTGTGACGGCGTGGGTTCGATTCCAGGTCGGGCAAGTACCAATGCAACTTTTATATCTTGGACACCAATGACTGTGTTTCGGATGGCACGTTAAACTGTAGGTCCGTCATTGAACATCCTTGGCAGTCGTTACGGGTTAGTCAGAAGCCAGTAAGTCTGACGCCAGTCTAACCAAGGGGTATTGGGTTGCCCAGGTAACTGGGTTGAGGAGGTCAGATAGGCAGTCGCTCCTTGTAAAACACTGGTACCCAGCCGAAACCGGTTAGACTGGAAGCCGACCCCAACATAGTTGGGAAAAGGCTCGGGAGATGGAGATGATGATCATTGCGATCAATGCAAACTTATATTTTTTAAACTGCGTTGGACTTAGTAAGGACACAGTTAAGTAAAATAGTTACTGATGTTTTTTAAAGAGAACGACCGTCGTTGCCGACAATCGGCCTGGAGATCATTACATTCATATCAATCAGGTATATGAAGACTAAAAAGTATGGTGGAATTCACAATTACCTATAAATGAAAAGTGATTGTTTTGTGGTCTTCCAAGGCTTTTAATTTTTTTTCTCTCATTGCTGGGCACTGGTCTCTTCTAATGCGAAGATGGAACCAGTATGATCAATACGTTTGCACAAGGCAAGGTACTATATTTCTTTCACCGACCATAAAATGATTATGAATGCAGATATTTTTAACAATAAATCATCAAGGCATTTTGATCCTGAAACTCAATTTTCACCCAGAGCATACAATCAAAGTATAAACAAGAATCTTCAAAGTGCAATAAACCAAAGGTATCCAAATATTGACGGCTAAACCGGTGTAACTATTAACTAAACTAGTTGGACGAATTTCCATCGTGAGGCTGAACCTAACTTTGTTACTTCGCTACGATATGCTACGCTGCAGTCTACGTGCTACGCCGTAGTCATACTATCGGTGTGTGTGTGTAATGCAATATGCGTGTGATAGAATGAAGTTGCCGGATTTCAAATCAGTGAAAATTAATATTTGTTATTATTTTTCTTTATTTTTTCAGTGGTAATGGTAAAGATGATAATAATGTTTTAAAACTTTCATTAAATTTTAAATTATGAATTCTAAAATATACACACACTTAAAGTTATGTAGTTAGAAATAAAAAAGAAAAAACTTCCGTAATACTTGGTAACATAGAAAGGCTGGAAGTTATACGGAACATCTAAGATTCTTTGAGCAAACACCGACTCAGCTTCTTTGTAAAATTTAAGAAGATTCGCGCGCCTACTCTCTCTTCTTTATGTCGTTTGCTTGTGAGAACGTTTGTTAACGTACTTACAGGTTAAAAGATTAGTTGTCCTTTACTGTGTTGGAATAGGTATTTTTGCCTAGTAAGTATTGCATAGTAACTCAAACTAAAACTGAAATTCGTTTATTGAAATTGGGCTGATAAATCAGCACTTTTCGAACTTCAATACAAGACAGTCCCCAAAACGCCCACCCTTCACCACTTCCTATGTGTTCTCGCTGGGGAGAAGTCACGCAACGAACTCCCCAGGAACGCAATGTCTGTCTGTTAGGATTGAAGACTTTTTGGTTACCTGAACTTTTTTTTTCTACGCTGCTCCCTGAACTTTCAGCTTAAGTTTTGATATGGTGTGTTTGCTAGCCAATATTTGTCAATTTGATGTTTTTTAGTAATTAATTCTTTATCGTGTGAAAATTATGTAAGTATATTTTCTTTTTTCACAAATAATTTCATTCTTAAAACTCCACATAAGAAGTAGTGAAGAGTAGGCGTTTTGGGTTGTCGTTTGGTTTGGCTTTCTATGTTATGACCTTCGAAAAGTGCTGATTTATCAGCCTAACTTGAATAAATAACTTTAAGATTGAATCGGCACATTTCATACCTAAGTCCTATAAATTACAATTATAAAAAATTATATTCTCCCGTATCTTAAATTTAAAATAGTAATATCTATTGTATCTGTAATCTGATAAAACTAATTGTCTATTATCGAAAAATTTATATTTCAAATTTTCATTACAAAAGATAAATATTGATATCACATTATTGACAACTGAATTGACGAGTCTAAAAACACGATCACAATGAAGATTCACTCTGTGTTCGACTGTATACCTTCTAGAACTATCGATTGTTCCAAGTAAACAATTTAATCATTTTTACTGAAGTCTTAAGCAAGCGCGATATCGTTATAGGTAGGCTCTAGCCATTGAGATCGGAGAGGCTCTTACCCCCACACAATGACACTCCAGTGAAGAGCTCCAACGGGGAAAAATGAAATCGTTTTGTATTTATAGATTATTTTTTATACCTAGAGTTGTTTATTACGATGATGATGCAGTAAAAAATTGTGTTGTTTTGATTACATACAATATAGTGTTATAGCAATTGTCACAGCAAACTGTACGAAATACATACCGTGTATTTATTCAAAACTTTTTACGAGATAAATATATTTTATTTTTATCTATCTATTTATTTTCACTGGTTCATATACGTACCATAAGGTCGACATTTGCGTAAATATACATTTTTACGGTGACGACCTTGTTATCTATCACTTAATTACAATGAAAACATCATCATACAAGACCTACAGCGGCGTCAGTCTAGAGTATTATAAACACGTCAACAGTATTATGTTTCTTAAGCGCGTACAAGCGAGTATTGCCCCTCTTTTGCAGAAGGTGTAACTAATACAAGAATTGATAAGCTTGAATTTGTATCAAGCCATCATTAAAAAGACGCAGGAATATACTCGTATATGCGCATAAAGAATTTTGAAACGTGAAATGTAGCGCGCGTACTTAACATGTAATGAGTGATGATAAAGATAAAAACTTGATATTTTGGAGCTTTCAAATAATTATAGACAAAATGCGTCATTGTTCCGACTTGATGAAAGAAGATTATACGTACAACCATTTTTTTTAATATTCTATTCAAGCACCAAGATAAGTAAAATAAGTTTTGAGATAAATCGAGTATAGAACATACTAATAAACAAAAATAAATCGACACAAAAATGGTAGGTACCGTCGACTGGACAAACATCGTAAAATAGAATGGCGAAAACTTATTTGGGGAAGCAAGTTTATTGGCTTTATCATGACATAGCTTATCCTCCATAAAAATATGTATCGGTATTGTAAGAAAAATATTACTTGAAACTTATGTCCACGACCTTACCCCTCCCAGTACAGGGGAATATGGACATTCAATTTGTACGTTTTATGGGTGTGATAAGGGTCAATATTGCGTGGCGCGCCGACTCAGGGATATTGAAATACAGGACATTGTGTAAAGTACAGGTGTGTTCAAGGGCGTCATAATTTTGTTTGCTGGTCGGTTTTGTATCAGGAAGTGTGAGGGAGTCGACCTTATACGCGTGTAATTCAAATAACTTCAAGTCAGTGCGTTCAGGGATACCTAAATATAGGGCGTAGGAGACAAACGTATTACATAGTACCTACTTAAATTGCTAATGGTGATATTATGATAATGTTGACCGCTATCTATGATCCCTATAATCAGAAAATCTGTTTGTATGTATACTACATTTTCACTTCAATATGCCTGAACCGAATGTGATGAAATTTTCTATGGTGAACCCTGGGGATGTAGGGTACTTTTTGTCCGGTGTGTGCTTAGTTCGGCAAACGTAGTGTAGGACGTCCTCAGGCACGGTGGAGTGGTGACTTGCGCAAGACGGCTGGCAGGAGCTGGATGCGAGAAGCCGAAAATCGATCTCAGTGGCGTGCACTTGGAGAGGCCTATGTCCAGCAGTGGACTGCGATAGGCTGATGATGATGATGATGATGATGTGCTTAGTTCCCTAACGTGACATACGATATTTATTACTTATACAAATTAATATAAAATAATTTGACGTTTATATGCATATTCCAGTTAACACTTCGAGTTATTCGTTGCAGATCTGACAAAACATTCTAGCCAAAGCAAATAACCGTCTCGGAAACGAGTGTTGTAAATAATTCCAACAGTTTGGATTCGGTTCATACACTAAACGTTTGAGTTATACGGGAGTGTTTTGTATGTTTTAACTGCTGCTGACTTTAATGCGTATATCATTTTCATTTAAATTTAGAATTTGTTTTTTAAATTAGAATACTTACCTATCCTAAAATATTAACTTGTTTAACCAATCAGAGAAAAAGTAAGACCATATAGAATTTCTTTTGAATGCTGATTTTAAGACATTTATAAAAAAAAAATCATTGTCTTGATCTGTTGGGTGACTATCCATTTTTGACAGCACAACATACCTAACAAAAACTTATTTTTATCTTCATATATCATATTACATTATTTGCAAACATACAATAACATAAATAACAAATAAAAAGATATTCCTTTGACATAGGTAAGTTTAAAATCCCCACAAACAAAAATATTTTAGCACATGAGCACAACTGACTCAGTTGGATTGAGATATTTAAATCGAAAACAAAAGCCTGCAGGAGCGTTCACAAACAAAACCCGTATATTCCTTTATCGAACTATTTTCGTGAAACGGCGGGCGTCCAGCGAGGATCTGGTAAATATTTGAGCGATCCACGTTTTACAATTTACGCTCATCTGGGGTATTCGAACGTTGCTTTATGTTCTATGAAACGGCGTGGAATCCTTTAATTAGAAATAGTTCGTTCCCCCGCCGGTAGATGGCGTTGATTCGAAGCATTAGTGGTGTTACGCAATTATGCTTGTTATTATTTAATTATTATGGAAGTCAATTGTTATTGTTTACTGTTATGATTATAGACAGTATACCTATATTTGTGGTAATTAATTTAACTTTATTTTGTACACTTAATAAATTATCCAAGTAAAATAATAATTATGAAAATATTATTACTATATTGGACAACATTACATTTCGTTACAGTAGCAAAAATATCGTCTACTTATTTTATTTTCCATGAAATACTTTACACTAATTAATTGAAAGTATGAAAATAATAAACGTTCTCTTTTTCCCTGTTTATTTTACTTCAGTCATACAGTTTTACAATAACTCATTCAATAATATCAAATAGACATAGGTACGATAGATCGTACGGACATCCATCCATACATTGACCTTGGAAAATACTGCTTAACGTCACAAATTCACTCAAAATTATAACTCTAACTTGTGGTCTAAATAACGTTGTAGACAACAATTATAATCCCTTCGACATTAATCTAAGCGACTTAGGCTGAAATCAGAATACCTGCGGCCGAAACTTTCCTAGTTGGTACATTTGTAATTCAGATGTAACAATCTTAATGGAGATTTACAACTTGCTCATTATTTTGTGTAGAGAATTCAATAGTAAAACCAGTTTGATAAGGTTTTGTTGTAATTGTGAGTTTTATCCCATAAATACAATGAGTAAATAAAGGATGAAGGTGGTTAAGAATATTACTTATTTTTTGTTGATGGCTATACTAAATGTTGGAGCTGCGAGATTATTTGCGGCATGCTTAGCATGCCGATTCTATGTCTATGAAATCTTACGTCAATCTATCACTTATCTGTCATTATGTCCATTCACCGGTAGACAAAACTTGTTTCTACGGTTGTCATACTGAGCCTGCCAGAGTTACCGCAGCGTTGGCACAAGAGTGGCTCCATAAACTCAAACTCAGACTCTTCTATTCAAATTAGGCTAATAAATAGGACTCTTCGAACGTCAAAACAAAAGACAGTCTTCCTATTACTTCCACGCCTTGTATTGGCACATCTTTAAAAACTATGTATCTTAATACATTAAAAGAATCAGCAATCTCATTCATTCTAAAAGCTTTTTCATACTTAATTAGTTTTTTATTAAATTCTTATTGACTCTTCCGAATACGTCACCAGTAATCGAAACCTCTACACAGTTAAAATACACAAAATTAACTAACACGTTACACTAACTGCGATGTAGAACGGAAACCACTTCATTTTGTACCGGCTCGTTCTTGCCAAACTTCTGCAGCTGGAACATTTTAATTGGCGCAATTAATTAGGATTGAGTTAGGTTTTCTTCATACGAGCCACGCATAATGAGCAAAATGCTTGCATTTGTAATGAGGAGGTAATTTGGAAGTTGTGGGTTACAATTGAGAAGGATTTTTGAATAATTATATATTAAAATATACCTACTCTTTTTTATCTATTTTTATTTTTATAATAATATCCGGACACTTTTCAAACACGGTCGGTTAGCCCCATGGTAAGCTATTGATTAGCTTGTGTTATGGGTGCCAACCCAACTGATCAACTATATACACTTTACACATTTATGCAGTCAACAAGCATGCTCATCACACAAATGTCGACCGTGCCGGGAATTGAAACTGAGACCCTAAGCTCCGCAGTTCGTCATGGTTACGATCGGCAAAAATCTATTATATATATTAAGTTAATTTACTTGATGACCCCACAGACGTTGTCTTGTTTTTTCTTTCCCTCTTTCACTTACTTCTTCTTCGTTCCCGGTTGATGGCGTAACTAAGGGAAATAGGAATTCATTTTTATATTCTACATTATTATTATACTAATATGATAAAACTAAAGAGGTTACTTGTATGTTTGTTCGCTTGTTGTCTTGTATGCAAAAAATTCAGGAACTTCTGGACCAAATTAAGGAATTCTATCTAACAGTCGCTGGTGGAATGACTTTCAACTGACCTATAGCGTCTACACAACAGCTGGAGGACATCATTTGATGATTCCCTACCTATCAAAAAGGGTTCCTCAAAAAACAAATTTAACATCCGTACCCAAAAAAAACATGACAACAACCAATCTACAAATCCAACATCAGAATAACTTAACACAGTCCCTAAACACTATTAAGAGGGATAGTGATTTACTATAGGTGTCAACGATTAGCATCGAAGTGGCTACCCGGGCCTCGCATTTCAATTACCGTTCGTCCGGGCTCCTCTGGGCGGTCCCACTGAATTATGCATAGTCACTTTGATTGAAATGTTCGATCCTGTTAGTCTTAATTCTTTGATGTTTTGATACTGTACCAGTGAGTTCATTAATAAGAGATACAGTGTTGCAGGGAGATTTTTTAATTTTTATATTGTGTGATTTTTTTTCTAGTTTCTGTTCGACGCTATGTATTTTTGGCATTTAGAGTGAAATACTTTCCACACACAGATAGCAGCTTTATTTTCGTCAGTTTCTTCGGTCGAGTTGTAAAAGTACTATAATTAACGTTTAAAAACGTTTGTGAAGTTTGGTATGAGAATCTGAAATTATATGTCATATGAAGGTAAAAGTCACTGAACTATGAAGATTATATACTCTTCGTTCTAATCTCTGCCAATATTATAAAGTTGAATAGTTTGTTTGTGGACTTCGCCGCGCTAATCTCAGAACCTACTTGACAGGTTTGACAAATAATTCAGTATCTGATAGCCTACTTTTGAGGAAGACCATAGTCTATTTCTATTTCTATCCAGACTCAAGGAGTAGTTCCTAGGAAATGCGGCTGAAACCACTGGCGAAAGCAAGCTTAGAAAAAAATAAAGCATCTGATCCACAAATAAAATGCTCTAAATTGTGACATTACTATTATTTGTACATATGTGGGATGTTTTGGGGACCTTTGCCGTTGTTAACACCCACGACAAAGAATAAATTCCCAGTAAGGTTAGATTTCTAAATAAGCCCAATCCGGTAAACAGAATGATGTACACTAGAACTCGTTTATTTAAAAGGTTAAACTAAAGATCGTGTTATTTTTAGAAAACTACGATCCATACTTATATTTAGACATTGGATTTGATTACCAAATCAGGCAGTTTCTTTGGTTATATTAATAAGTTGTCTTAGTGGTTGTTCATTGCCATTGTGACGAAAGACTGGGTCGACTAGCAGTTTAAAATCGCTAAAAAAATTAAAACAGGTTGATAATGATTGAATTCAATCTCGGAGTCTGGGTGATGGTGATTGATACACGCGTGCATCGGAGATGTGTAAATGCAAGTCTTGCGCTTTCCCTCCTATCATTTTGGAAGAGTGAAGGAATAGAGAGTGTGGTGTGTGGTGTTAGCACAAAGGCTTGTGCACCTTGATAATGTCCTACAATCGGTCTGACCACCATTATTATTAGATACATATTATTAGATCTTATAGAAAAAAAAAATCTATGTTCTCTTATAAATAACTTGTTGCATCAAAAATTACGGAAGAGAGGCGTGATATTAAACTAAATATTACATTTTAAAAGCAACCAAACAGTATTTTTAAGTAATGGATTTCTCTGAAAAACGTAGCAAGCAAGTTAAGTGGGTGCTCACGTTTAAATTTATCGTACCTACCTGCCTGTACTCAGTGATTGATATATGGACACAAACAAGTGGTTGTAGCAGTAATACCTACCTAGTTTATTAGTAGCTACTTGAGCATTTTCTTTTAAGATTTTGATGACTATTTTAATTTCTTTGCAACTCTGATTATTTACAATTTAATTATAAATATAAAACTATATACAAAGAAAATAAAAAAGAGACAAATTAAAATAGTGCATCAAAAAATTCCTCCGCATCGCTGTCAGCGGGGATCGTGCCCAAAAGGCTGGCCGCATTGCCACGTTGAATGGCAATGCTGATTCGTTGGCCAAGGTATTGGCCAGCCCTTTGGTCACGTGTGGACTAAATGGACTAGATTTTGATTCAAGTTGTGTATTGAGTATTGAAACAGTAAAATTTGTTGATAGGGTCAGCAGAATTAAGGTAAGATTAAGGAAAAGCGTTTGTAAAATTAAGGAGAAGGAAGTTGAGATGGTGTTCTTACAAAATTCGATGCATGGCTCTTTGGTTTCAATTAAGGAGACTATACAATGAGATTAATAATGTGCTTTTTGTGTGAAAACCTTAAAGAATATCCTATAAATATTATGAAGCTGAGAAGTTTTTGTTTATGTTTGAACGTGCTAATCTCACGAAGTATTTAACATATTTGCAAAAAAAAGAACAACATTAGATAGCCCGTTAATTGAGGAAGGCTATATGCTTTTTGTCCTTGTGCTCGGAATAGTTCCTACGGGACGCAGGTACAAGACCAAAAATTAAATACCAATTATTAGTAAAGCGAAGCAATAATTAAAATCAAAACCACAACCAAAAATACCTTACGGGGTAAAAACAACCCACGGTAGACGGAGCCAATTCAGAAACTGTTATCCACGTAATTAAATTTAAATTTTCATTGTAAATTAGCGAATAAATCACAGTTAAGTATATTAAGCTCCATTCACATAGGAAACATTGCTAATCTCTATATAATTAGCCGTTTATTATACAGAAATGAAATAAAGCCAACTATTGGGAATTAATTTTATCCATACCTATATTAACTGGCGCTTTGTTTTACGTATTTTGTTAAATGAACATCGGAGAATGGTTGTAATAAATTATTTTCAGTGAACACATTATTTTGCTCATGTGAATATTAGCACGCTGCAATAAATGGCCGATTATGAAATAAAATGGTCATTAAACATTTTATATTTATTCATCTACGAAATAATGTGTTTTAAATGTACGTAATGAAATTCGGATATATTTATTTTTTGACCGAAAAGCTTTCAATTTGACCCCCGCTGTGGGTGCAGCTCAAGGGAGTATCAGACTCTTACTCTTCTTGAGGTTCTAGTGTGCCAGAGCCAGTAACTATTGCTAACAATCAGAAGTGGCTGAACTGACTTAGGTATTAAGCTCAGTTTGGAAGAACAAGAAACCTGGGGCACCATTAAATATTCTTTTGTTTATCCTCCTGCATGGAGTATAGAGTTTCTCTAAGATAATGATGACTTAAAAAGTAGCCAAAAAATAGCACGGTTTAAACTTACTGTATGGAAATTTTTCACGTTAGCTCATTTATTCCATCGAGATGAATATGATTTGTCCATAATTATTTTCTTCTTAGATCTTCTTTATAAAATAAAGCAAAGTCAAAACACAGGTGTGTAACATATTTCAACAATATCCGTCAGGCTATTGAGACATGATTGATATTCAAATATTCATAACTCTCAGCTGCTTTATTTTCTCCTTTAAGACTAGAAGAACATCAGACAGAAAACGTAGGTACCCGTGATTAAATAGACAATCTTTAAATAATTATATTTATAGCCACTTAATAAAAAAATGCATAAGAATTAACATCGAAATACATTCATTTTCACAAAAGCAGCACGATTTACAAAATTGTGTACAGAGCCATCTATCCACAGTGTTGCGAACTACTAACACAGAATGTTGAGTAAATAAGTCGCGCTCAGCTATACAATACGCTAGTAGTTAGACAGTCGTACAGATAGAGGTATCGCCATGTACCGTTTGGGGGATGACA
Source organism: Heliothis peltigera (assembly GCA_958496145.1). NCBI lineage: Eukaryota > Metazoa > Arthropoda > Insecta > Lepidoptera > Noctuidae > Heliothis > Heliothis peltigera. The sequence continues at coordinate 1,210,022 of OY292327.1, forward strand.
CTGTTAAGCCGGAATTTTAAATTCGTATTCGTCTAGTAGACCTAGACTAGGTTTTGGGAAGAGTTTCATGAAAGAAAATATTTTTACCTGATGTATGAATTTATTTCTGTAAAGATCTTTTTGTGATTTTTGTAAAGAAGGCCTTTTATAGTGCCTTAAGTTAAACAAATAATTAGGTACATTGAAAATCATATCTAAATTGCAGTCTAAACCGCGTTGTGTGAATTATTTTATCACACATTTTATAATTCAGCCCTGGAGGATATTTTTACTTGCCCAAAAAGCTCTTCTTGGTTAAAGTTCGTCTGTATTTTATCTACTACTTACTACAGCTTTTTTTTAACACAAAAAAGTCAATCTTTATAATCTTCTAATTAATATTAAATAACAATCAAGCCTTCTAAAACAGCTAAAACTAACAAAACCAGTATCATTCCTCAGCGCAGATTTAACACATGCATTGAACGTTCATAATCTATTAACTGAGAACTAATTAATACACGAACTGAATGAATGCCTGATGATCGCATTGTTAGTTAATAGGGGTATTATCGCGGTGACGTACCGTATTATTTCGTAATACAATTGTTTTGATGCAAATCGTGGTACACTGAATATTGAACAGGTACCTACTACAATGTACTGTGGTTTCCATGGAAGGGTTATCAATTGGATAAACTGGAAAATTTGTGTTAAATAGGGGTCAGTAATCTGTGGTTAGTTTTCATTTCACTTTGAAACTCAAAAGTACTTGTCTCTTTTGATGGTTTATTTTTTGAGGCACAGTATGATTATCGGGTATCTTGGTACTCGGCATTTCCAGTTACCTATTGATACGTAGGTACTGGTTCTTCACTCAAAAAATGAATTTTTTCGTAATTTAAAATTTTGTATTCCTATAGTATTTTTTTATGCCAAAAATAATCCAGCAATTAGGAAAATTTGACAGTTTCAGGTAGCTTGATATGCTGGCGTCTGTATGTTATCACTAAAGTGGAAGACATTCAAGGAGAATAAATATCTTTCTGTAACAGAATTAAATGTTATCATCCTCAGAAATCCACCTTGAAGCAACTTGCAAACTTCCCTTGAATATGCCAGAAAAACGAAAGAGCAAAGATTCTCGAACTTTCTTCGATGCAAGCTCTCATATTTTCCGTAACATCAAATACCACAAAAGACTCCCAACTTCTTAGTTTACAGTAGAATCAACAGTGAACGGTAACTTGGAAGGTTCTAGAAACATCCTAATTGAATGAAAACATTTGGAGTTACAACCGCTTTAGTATTTGTGGGATGTTAGTTGGTGAATGATGATCTTTCTAGTTTGTTACGATTCGTGTTTAATTTTGTTAGAAATAAGTTCTAGAAAAGTAGTTCATCATTTGCATGAAATAATGTTAGCATTGTATGGAACTCCTTTCTGTTAGGAAAGTTTTGTTAAGTGTGAGGTGATTTTTATTGCAAAAAATAAAGGAATGAAGTAGTTGAGATGTTCTGTAGATTGAAAGTGGAGCAAACAGGAGCTCATCATCATTATCATCAGCTTTTCTTTATCGTCCCACTGCTGGACATAGGCCTGCTCTCACTCAGGGAGGGATTGAGCGTTAATCCCCACGCTTGCTCCATGCGGGTTGGTGATTTCAGACTTTAAAGTCCAGGTTTCCTCAAGATGTTTTGCACTTCATTGGCCTGACCTTAGAAAGCTGCTGAGCTTAACATGGCGATTTTATATCTATTCTGTAAAGAAAAGACAAAGCTCTTTCTGTCAATGTCAACATGTCTTCTGCCCGAGCATGGCGCGACCTGTCACTTTGCATATAATCACTTATTGTAGCCTTATGTCAATGGAAGAAAAAAAAAATTGTTTCAAAAAATATCAAAAGAATTCTGACGTCAATCTGTCACTTATCAGTCCTTATGTCCATTCTCCGGTAAACAAAACTTGTTTCTACGGTTGCCATGCTAAGCCTGCTGGAATCGATCCCGCACACTCATACTGGAGAGGCTGGTGCTTTAACCACTAGGCCACTACGACTTATCATATCAATTCCACCAGAATATTGTGGATGCACATTTTTTTATCATAAGCCCTGACTCAATCTATTAGGTACCTTAAAAGGGGCTCAGTCTTAATACCTATCAACTGCAATTCATTAGCGTCATCAGTGTTCATTACAGGCTAAGAAAAATAGGTAAGCATTTTAAATAGAGCTATGACCTAATTTTTTGCTTGCTGTTGTCCAAGGTTGTTAACTCAGTATGAGGCTAAGAAGGTAGTCCACGACCTATGTTATTTTCAGGGTCACACTTTAAGTTATGTATCAGAGGAGCTCGTGGCTAAGTAACAGCATCATAAGGTTAAGCAACGTTTGACGCAGTCAGTCCGTGGATGGGTGACCATCTTGTCATGACGAGTTTCTGCGTATTTCGGAAGGCATGTTAAATTGGCGAGCGCCAGCTGTCATTTGTTCATCTTTGGCAGTCGTTACGGGTAGTAAGAAGCCAGAAAGTCTGACAACCAGCCTTAATGGGGTTATCCAGGTACGGTAGAGGCGGTCAGATAGGCAGTCGCTTCACGTAAAACACCGGTACTTAGCTGCATCTGTTTAAGACTGGAAGCTGACCCCAGCATAGCTTGGAAAGAAACTAAGCACAAAAATAGAAAAGATCTTCAAAAAGAAGCAAAATTGATTCTGACCATATTTCAGTGGAATATAAAATGGCTTCAATAAAATAATTTTTCATGACCCAAGAAGAATATTTTCGATATTTCCCAATAATTTCTTTTATAAGCTTCCGTTGGAAGTTGTGTTAATTATGCGTCATTTAAATTACCGATACCGTAAAACCCAGTAGCTTTGGCACTGCGAATAATGTTAGATATCGGTGGTATGACAGAAAATTATGCAGTAGTATAATTTCGTTTTACTATACGCATAAAAGTACGAAGTACGAAGTACTAGTACTTTTACTAAGATTACTTTTTAAAGTAATCATTTTAAGCTATACCCAGTTTAGTCTTAAACTCAATGGCAGATGTAATATAGTGCTAACGTTATCTCAATTTTATTTTTTTCAGCCATCTTCTCGACAGGTCATCAGGGTCCTTAATATAGCCCAGTCATAGATATCAATCTTTACATTAATTCCAAGAATGCTGAAAAATTATTATGAATGTTAAAAGCGACAAATAAATGAAACTGCAATAAGACACCATACTATGTATGTCACAAAAGATATCCATAGTGAATGCCTCATAATTTCGTTTCGTATTTTTTTTAAATTTCACATAAGCGAAGTTGGTTTTACTAGGCTCTGCCAAAGTCAGTACTTAGGTTTCTGCGAATAATTTGTAATGGAACATAAAACAGGTTGGAGTACGGATGGATCAAGGGCCTAGCACTTGTGTCGAGAGCTCCTTATGCCCGCTGTAGTGGCTTTGGCGTTTCGGAATTAATTCGGGAATTGCTATGAGTGGATCGATTCGATAGTTAAAAATATTGGCGGGGGATTTAATAGCTTTGTTTTTTTATGGTGGTGGTATTAGAAGGTTTTTTTTGTCATTTGTAAAGCTGTATTATTAATTGGAGAGTGTAAAGCACAGAAAATTAAAATAAAGAAATTTAAAATAGTACCTACATGAAAATTTTACATGAAAGTTTGTATTCTTATTTACTATCTATATTAACATTTTGAGGCGTACTAGTGTATTTTGAAAACGTAACCATTCTAAGTAATAAGTATCGTCATCGGCCTTTTTATTACCCTACTGCAGGTTTGTGGCCTCTTTTCATATACAGATAGAATGAGCGTTAATCGCCATGCTGTCTCAAAGAGGATTGGCGACTTCAGACTTAAAACCCAGGTTTTCTTAAGACTTATGTAACCCTTGTTCAAGAAACACTTACTTAGAAAACTTACAAAGATACTTGCCTAGCCTAGAATTGAACCCGCACACTAGTACTTGAAAATCAGGTGCTCTAAACACTAGGCCACGACTGCATAATTATGTGCTAAATGTGAAAATCATATTATTTACTAAATGTCTTATTAGAAGAATAACTTATAGAAGTATGTGAGTTCCCAAGTCACTTTAACAGCCTATAATACCTACCACTAATATTCCTTCCGATGAGCTCCAAGTCAGTGGTTATTTGAATTATTAACTATGCCAATGTCTGAACTATCATTTGTGGGCCGCAATAGTTTAGTTAAGTTGACCAAAGATCAAACTATTGCTTAACCGAAATTCCGTTATTTGACTTGTTTTAGATGAACTTTGATGTTCTTGTGGTGATGGAAATTGATGAGACAAATATGATATTAATCACAAAAATAATTTAAAAATCAACGATGGTATGGTTAGTAGACTTCTTATCTTTTTTTTCCACATACATGGCCCTCAGAGTCCTGAAGACGAACATGTGGTTAAACTCCATACACTGATGACCTTTTTGTAGGAAATTCAAAACTCAAAATCATTTATTCAAATAACGCTAAAAAATTATTAAGTTTCGAACATCTAAACAAAAGACAGCCCCCAAAACACCCACCCTTCACCACTTCCTATAATGTTTTTGCTGGGAATAAGAAGTTTATCATCAATAATGAACTGTGTGAATGCTGTGGATGCTACTGGAAGGAGTATCAGACTTCTTCTGGAACCTTTGTGGTGTAGGGAATTATTGGTACTCTTTGAGGACCATTTTATTGAAATGCTTTGTTGGTACACTACTCAAAATACTTTTTATTTTATATACATTTTTGGAAGCCCTTATAAAATATGTCACATTTTTAGTAGATTTTCTTATCACTCCAATAAAAAACACAAATATTTTTACCTTGAAAAAAAAAAAACAAATAAATCTTTAATATAAATTAAATAATTCAAACAAAGCCACACAGAAGGGTTTGTAATAATGAAACTGAACTGATTTTTAGACTTTACGGCTGACCTTTTCTATTGAGACAAAAATTCTGGCCTACAATAGACGTGCCACCTATACCTGGATTACTGACGTCACCATGATTCTGCAAGATGGAGGACAGAGTGAGAAATTAATTTGTTAACTGGATTCGTTATGATACCCCGTCAGGAATAAAAATCCTAGTTTTTATGATACGATTTGAGTCCACATTTTAGTACACATATCAAAATTATTTTGTCGTTATGTATGTTTAAAGAAGAATAAGAGAAAGTATGCGATTTTTGTTTATCTTAAATTATTTTTAACCGACTTCCGAAATAGGAGGAGGTTCGTTTTTTATGTTTGAGTACACTGATTACTCCCAGGTTTCTTGTTCTATTAGTGTGATTATTTTCATTTTCTTTCATTATACTTGTCATTTTGTACTCCCACAAAAGCTTCATCCAATTTGGTTACGTATTTTTTGGTTTCATTCTACTTTCATCCCTCTTTGTCACAAATATGTATAACTGCTGATATTAACATAAGGTATTTCTAAGTTTGAACATTAAGTAAAAATATTAAATTGAAGAAAAATCATAGTCACACCAATCTTAAATATCCCCTTTTCGCTGAGAACAATAGTAATTTGAAGATCACGTGATGAGCCCCAGTTTGAGACGATCTCCGGAGATTATTTTGACAAAGCAATTTATTGCTCAGTACTTTTTATTTATTTCTTCATGGTATAATAAAAAAAAATATTATCTTATCTTTCCGCATCGTATTGTCAAGCATTCTAAAGGCTTGACAAGATAATGGTTATAACAGGAAAATTTAATAGTTAGCTTATCAAACAAATTCACGGCGAATATCAATTTTAATAATATATTTTTAGACGATTGACATTTGGGTTTTTCCATTGGGAATTTTCTTATCAGAATTTTTACTATAGGCCTGTTTCACCACCTGCTAATACGTTACAGTAAGTTTATTTGGTAGATAATTTGATACTAATTCTGTTCCATTTTTAATTTATTCTACAAATAGTGGCTATTAGTACATTGTGAAATTAGCCCTTATACTACTAAAATAACTGTTGAAATGTGACGTAAAATAGGCATCTTTGCCAAAAGTAAAAAGAAAAACAAAAGGTTTTATTAAATGATATTTCAAAACCCGGTCATGAAAATATGTTCATAAGAGTATACTTTTAATTCCTAAGTAGAACATGATATAACTAACACGAAGCTCAACATAATTTCCCAAAAGCATTACTCCAGAACATTTGATATTTCATTCCATTTGGAAAACTGCAAGCATGGCTGACAAGGCTTCTGTTCCATCACAGCTAAATAACTTTATTCGGGCACGTACTGGTTTACCACGAGCTCACGTCATATGTAAGGGAACAAGGAACGATCCCTCAGGTGCCAACTTTAAATGTAATATTATATGCATCATCTTCGGAGTTCGGTTCCTTATGTATTTCTTGCATACTTCGACTTGGCTTCCTTTATTAGAAGTTTGATATAAATATACTTATTCCTCGTTGTGGGGTTATATTTGAAGCTTATCTGTTAGCTTAATGGAATCAACTTCTATTCTTCCATGTTTCTTATTTCTTTGTATATCAATAGTCCGCATCATAGCGTTCATCATTATTATAAGCATGAAAGCTGCATATGTGATTGTTCGTAACTCTAGACGCAACCACTAGTTAGTTAATGTTAGCAGTGGTATAGCATGACATAGGATGGTATATCAAATAAAAACAAGGCTACTTTTTATAAAGTTTCGGAAAGTATTCTCCTAAGACGTGGAAAAAGGCGGATCAATTAGTGTTTTCTAAAGAAAGATAAACATTGTTACATTAACGTCTAGGTGTAGGTACGTAATAAGATACTCAGTTATAATTTTATACAAGTTTGACACTTATAGTTTGGATATTATGTGCGACTGAAATTGAGGAGAAAGTCGTGATAGACAAACTTACCTTGGCTCCGCACGTTAGCCACAAGCTGCGTCCCTGCCCGAACGTCATTGTTACTGTATCGAAATGACGTCGCGAGTCGCCACGCTAAGCTCACATCGTCGTTCACTGCTATCTCTGACCACGACTCTCAGAATTCCCATTTTACATTAAAAAATAATACATGGCCGAGTTTTTTAAGACCTTGCAAAACGCTGCAAATATTTTTTTATAAAACCAAGTAGGCAAAGACAAGCAAAAGAACTGTAAAAGTTTTAGTATTCCAAACAATTTATTTTCTCACCTTTGGCCCCAAAAATTTCCCCACTCCACCGCCTTTGTTAAGAAAATCCTTTGTCGTGATGATAAAATTCTTGTTCCATTCAAAAGTTTCATTATTTCAAGAAAGCCCTAAAACAATCGGGGTCTTCGAGAGGACTTCTGTTTATTCCTTCAGTGAAAATATAAAAGCTGAATAAACTTCTATGTCTTCTGAAAGAACTTTGTAATTTGTGGACCTTTGCTTTGAAACAACCTTGAAACACCTAAAACATTTTGATTTTAACAAATATGTATTTTAATTTGTGCGAGTACCTATTATAGATATTATTATATAGAGTGTATAGTAGAGACCACGCCTCGGCAAACGTAGTGTAGGACGTCCTCAGGCACGGTGGAGTGATGACTTGCGCAAGACGGCTGGCAGGAGCTGGATGCGAGAAGCCGAAAATCGATCTCAGTGGCGTCCACTTGGAGAGGCCTATGTCCAGCAGTGGACTGCGATAGGCTGATGATAATGATGATGATCTACCTATGCTTAAATTCGGCGATAATCTCTTGATCAGTCAACTGATTGATTGATTTCCAAATACAGTGTATTTATGCTTAACATTCTTCGTATTAGTTCCTTTATATTGATGGAGTGTTGCAATATGTGGCCCGGGGACACTTTTCTACCAGATAAATATAACTTTACAAATGTTTTAGTAGTATTACAGCACATAATGCTTGCTATTATTATTTTCCTTTTTAAAATTTAGAAGTCACCGTGTATAGTTCAGCTTTGTCAGTTGAAGCCAAAGGCATATGAGTGGACTTTCGGCTACTAATACCAAGAAATTGCTTTATTGAAGTGATAACACTGTCTAACAATTTGTCTACCGAACTTTGAGTCCTTGGAGATACCTATTTGATGCCCCCGCGCATGCACAGTATTAGTCATTAGTAGCCAATTAGATGACTTATTGAATCAGGCGTTACTTTGCGGAAATCCATTACAATAATTGTTAGAAAAGAATATCTAGCTTTAAATCCGCGAGACAAAAATCCAGCATTTGGTGCAGGATGCACATGCAATACCGCCCTCCCGCCCACTTACACAAGCACGGGAAGGAAAGATACCACCCTCCCTCCCTCACGCACCTGTACACGGAGAAAAAGCAGCAAGCCCTGCAACCAAGCCGACTCGACACGTGTTTCGCCCCTCCACGAGGCATCTTCAGGAAGTGTTGACTCGACGACGACGACGGTCTCGCGGAATTAAAGCTAGATATTCTTTTCGAACATTTAGCCAATTTGATGCCTAAAATCGCCAATCCCTTAGCATACATTGCGATTTCACGTCCAATCCTTCTCTATAGGTCTAGCAGACAATAAAAATGCTGATAATTATGGAGTTCATCATATAAATCTAATAAAAAAAAAAAGACATATTTAGACTTCCACATTTAGATACTCACTGCTATTAATAGATCTAGGATATTATACCGAAATACTTCAGCGTAGGTACTTTATACTAACAACGATGATCAAAACCCAATTGCTATTTACTTAGGACTTAAAATAAATACGAAGATATTGGCATTAAATACACTTCGATAAAAATAGATTTAGATACTAAATTCCAATTTAACATTTAAAAGCATTTTACTCAGTATTTGTTGGTCAGAACTAGAAGTTAGTATTTAAATTACTTATAAATTACTACAGGAAAATATTAGATCGTAGTTAAAATATTTGTTTCCATTTGTGTACAGTTGAAAAGAACTTCAGTGTTAGTACAAAAAACGTGTGTTTAACTAAAAAGTGTTTTGCAATTTAACACTGTTTTAACCTGTGTTTATCTTTGCTTATTACAAAACACTATCAGGCGGCGGGTTGTTCGTAAGAGTTACCGAAGCCCCGGCACGCAGAGACCTCCAGAAAGAACATAGTGAGTTTTAGTCAGTAAGAGTCTGACACTTCCTCCAGCTGCACCTTCATTTGATGATTTCAAAAAAAAAAGATTGTTTTACCAAAACCAGATTTTCAATGTTAATTATATTTAATTATCGTATATGTCTATCTGGTTTACGCAAATAAATTGTTTAATCCTAGCTACCACATTAGGATAAGTTACCTGTAATTGTAGTTTAGAGTGAAGTTAAATAAATAAAAGATTTTTTTACTAAAATTGTTTTTGACCATGCTCTTCACCTAGTTAATTCTTCTATCTACACAAGATGACTTCTCGTGCATATAGCGCTGATATGCAATACACAGTACCAAGTGAAACCAGTCGGTAAAATATCACTCCTAACTTATGGAGCGCTTACAGAATAAGTCATAGAAGTTGATCTAGCAGTTTAAATGCCAAGCCCGCATCACCGAGAGGTCATACCAAACGAGGTAAGTGACCTTCTTGAACCCATACTAGGACGGCTACGGATTCATTGAAATGTAATATTTAACATTTAAAATATATCGCTATTTGCCAACCCACAGTAATTTATGAAATCATTGAAGATTTAAATGAGCGCGAATATTATATTAAAATAAACACCCCCAAACACTGAATCACCATAATAGCAACATTAATTTCCACACAGCAAAAACAAAAACGTATAAAATGGCGTCACATTCAAAAACAAGAAAAAAAAAACTCTAACGCCACAATACGTATATAAACTTGAGCGGCACTTTTATGATAATCCGCCATCTGAGAGACAGCCATTAACATATAAAATGCAGAAAAAAATACCAACACAAATTATCTCGGAACGTTCTCCAAAGGGCCATAAAATGCAGCCTGCTTATCGACCCAGCAGACGCTTTAGTGACTGCGGAGGTTAAAACTCAAAGAACTTGTAAAAGACTGAAATATTTTTAAAGATAAACTTCTCACAATAATAGTTTCTCGTTAGCATCAAATAATTGGAGTTTTATACGATCTGTTTACGATCACGCCTGTGTTCAATCTTTTGCATGATTCAAATTATTCTGAGGTCGAATAGACTAAAATGTAAACACATTAAATATTCTGTTGCTACTACTAAAATCATCTCTATTTTTATGTGTTTTTAGTAAAACAGCTGTATCTATTAAAACACGAGAAAGGATTTTAAATAGCTCAAGAGCATATTAAGTAGAATCCTTACATTCTTCAAGACACGAATAAAACTTACAAAAATCTAAGATCAATTATTTTTACTGTTATTTAAAAGTCAACACAGAAAAACCAATCATTTTAAACACAAAATAGTATCGATAAAGCAAAACGTAATCGCTCCTATTGCGACAATCGAGTGCAATACAATTACAGGACCAAATCATGCCGTAGACGCTGATTCACTACAGTTCAAGACAATGCAGGCTCCATTAGCAAGTACCGAATGCCAACAATAGCCTAGCGAACAAAGACATTTTCACTCACAATAGCTTTTCCTGAATATTGTATTTGACTATACTATGTCACAAAATCTTAATAGCCAAGGCTCTTAAACTGTAAGAGTTTGCTCGCTTCCATGTGATACTTTAAGTTTCCACTTCGGTTCTCATACAAAAGTTTTGACTCATTCTCATACATATTTAACGGGGGAAAATGAATGGTGTAATTCAAAGGTGTGCGGATATGGAAACGGCCCCGTGTTATGCGGGAATTTTAAACTAGTTAATCCTTTCTGTGTTTAATTTTAACAATGCACTGTTGATATATTATGTGTAACGCTTATATATGGGAATCTAACATTTCTATTCAATGCCTTTGATTGGACATAATGCACTGATTATTCAGCATTAACGTTAGGATCCTCTTGTAATAGTCGCGTATAGATCAGTTGTCCACCGCGGTGGCTGATCTCTCTGACATATTAAAGTGCACAAGCATTTTCGTAGCACAGGTGCACTTTCTTTTCCCCCATTGCTATAGCGCGATGGGACAGCAATCCGACACGATCGAGCGAAGGACCGAAATTGATATGCTTTCGGATGCACTAGTGTATCAGTTACCACTTTCCACACTGCGGGATGCTTTGTGAATATTTCTTAAAGCCCAGAAAGCGAAAACGGCTTAACCTGGGCCCTGGGAACCAAAACCGATTCCTCGTGCACGATTATTTCGACTACTAGATCAACGAGGTGCTGATCATCCAGTACGATACTAGTAAAAGTAAAGGAAAATAATATTTATAAAAAAAAACTTATTTTAAAACAATAAAACTTCTACATGAGCACACAAAAATAAAACCAATTGCCCTATATTTCCCAAAGTAGCGCCACCAATTTCCTCAAAAACTGAAGCCCACACTCTCAATACACTTTGTTCCAAATTGAATTTACCCATCAATATCTTTGCTAGTGTATATTTCAGATATTTGATACAACATAGTAGATACGTATAAGAAGATAAATATCGGAGGTGTTTCCGAATCACGTAGACTTGGAGACGTGACGGTCGTTCACGCCTGGATGGTGCAACTTAAGGACTTGGATAGAGCTTGTAAGACTAGTCTGGTATTTTGAATGGTGTACAAAACCAGCCCTTTTTGCGTACCTTTTTTGAAACCTTTTCTTTTATTAAAAGGCTAAGGATCTTTTATAGTGTTAGAGCGTACTAGCAATACATTACGCTTTGCTTATTGGCAGTTCCAGATTTTTTCGAAACATTATCCAGGATTCCTAACAACGTAATTTTCGTTACATACACTCTTTATTGCTTCAATAGCTGTTTTGCGCGGTAATTCTTGCGTTCCGCAGAAACTAATTCTTGGATTGTAGTAATATATAGCCTACAAGACTTATAATATAAAAATAACTTGGCTTTCTTTTGGTAAAAGAATATTCAAAATAGGTTCAGTAAATCCAGAGATTACCTCCTACAACATACTAACGTTACTTCTATACAATATTAAGGTTATCTTTAGACTATACGAAGTTAGTGGATTATGTTGTATATTAAAGTAGCATAGCACAACTGCTGTGCACTGTGAAATCGACTCCGAGGCCCTGGTCTCGAATCGGACGGATTCCCAGGTCGGGCCCATATCACTTTGTGGGTTTTAAGAGACTTTCATAATTTTATTTTTATTTATTTAAAAAAAATATTTTATAAAGCAGCTCAGAGTCTGAAAGTTGGTGATTAACACACCCGTATGCCTGATTATGTCGGATAACCGTCCCTTCGGACTATGAGAGTGAGGGAACGGACTATGAGCGCAAATGCTTGTGCGTTATGATAATATCCTGCGCAGCTGGCTGATCTTCTTAGAGAGAACGACCTAGCGCCATGGCCAGCAATCGGTCTGGACTCTATTATAATATTATGGTTTAATTTTTGTTGTTACGCCATTGTGTCTAAAAATACACCATGTTTTTATTTCCTTAAATTGCGATCTAACAAAGATTCAAATCCCCAAACATAACAGTTATTCTTCATAGAGTTACAGACCCTATAATAGTACAGCTTTTGAAATTCATAAGTACTAAGGATAGCTGCACAGTGGACACCGGTGACCGCAAACAGGCCCGCTGACCACAGAATGGAGGCGTTGACAACGTGCCAACGTAAGGATTACTGGCACCCAAGCTAAGTGAAGTTGTGAAGTTTGTGGCTAAGTGTTTTAAATCGAGTCGTTAGAACTGCTCGTATACGTTACAGCTAATTTATCGTCACACTTAACAATATTATAAAAAGGAAACCTTTTGAGTGTGTGTGTATTTTTGTTATCGAATAGCTGAACGAATTTTGATGAATCTTCGCATAATGAGCTACGTTTTATAAGATGAAAGGTGAGGAAAACGTGAGTGAAATATTATTAAAAATAAATTGAGATATACTTAAATGTACATCTATCTGTGTGTTGGCTTCATTTTGATTTTAACTCGGCATATTTAATTAAATCGGAGAAATGCCACAAAGATCGTTAACATAATATTAAAATAACTGACAAGCAGATATTATGGACATAAAGGTCACAAGGCACATTACAAGAAAAACTCTTATTCTCCATATTAGCTTAATTAAAGCACAAAATTTTGATAATACTAACAAAGTCAAAGGTGTTCCGCTTATTTCGTAGGTATTAATAATATCTCAACAAATTTATCAATATAGATAAATCACGAACCGTAAATAAAATTTTCAGCCACAACACGGTACATTATATTTCTACCAAGCGAGCTTCACTTATCAGCAACCGTATAATCCTGTGTGAACATGAATTGTTTCGCTGACGTCACACTGGCTGAATGACGGCAGGTGACCGCAACCACTGTAGCCAGCGTTGATAATCTGCCAACACGCCAACCAAGAACAACCCGGTACCCAGCTTTTAGTAATGAACGGTGTCCTAAAGCGGTTGGCTGAAAATTCAACGAATTACAACTGGTGGAGTCTAGTAGTCTCTTATTGTTACATTTAGACTTTAATACTATAACTTTAGTTAATTTTATATAATGTATTTGAAAAGGATAATGTCATTAAGGGTCTGTTTCACCACTTACGAATAAGTTAGATTTAGTTTATTTGGTAGATAATTTCATACTAATTCTGTTCCATTTTTTAATTTATCTGGTAGATAGTGGCTATTCGGAAACGGGCCGTAAGGGTGGATAGCAACAAGTCGGTAACTATCTGTGCTATAATGATAACCAGCCGTCAGATGGTCGCTTATTTGTCAAATTGATGTAAGATGGCTGGCTTTGGTTATTATTTAAGTTCCATAGTGCAGCCTACCCTTATTGGGACATGATATTAACAAGAAACAGTTGAAGATTGACTTCTAGTTCCTAACGGTACCTAATTTGTCCATAATGTGTTCCTTAAAAGTGAAAAGATAGACTAGATTTTAACAATAATCAAAAATAGGACCTATTGATATAGTGATGGCATCCAGGCCGATTGTCGGCTACGGCGGCCGTTCTCATTTATGGAGATCAGCCAGCTGCGCAGGACATATTATAGTGCACAAGTATTCGCGCAGACACAGGTGCACCCTCTATTCCCTCACTCTCATAATCCGATGGGACGGCAATCCGACACGACCGGAGAGAGATCAGACGCAGGACCGACATTTACGTGCTCTCCGATGCACGGGTGAATCAATCACCAACTTCCAGACTCCAGGCTGCTTTGTGAAAGTTTCTCATAACCCAGAAAGCGATTTCGGCCCGACCCGGGATTCGAACCCGAGACCCCGTGCACAGCGGTCGCGCCTTGCAACCACTAGACCAACGGGGCAGTCAATATTTAATAATAATAAAGTAAGTATAAATCCATAATAATTAATGTGATGAGTTGTCTGTTCAGTGAGTTCGAAATGATAAATAATAATAAAAATCCAGCCGTTACTAAAAAAAACCTATTCATGACTTGTCTATAAAACTATCCAGTATTACTATCACGCACATTCTAAGCGATCGTTTGAAATTAAATAGCGAAAGAGGTCGCGATGTGGCTTTTTGTGACTATCAACTGAAAAAAACCCTCGACTACCGACATTGAAACTTGGCCAACTCATTCCTTATGGGACTTGATTCGTACGTGACGCGAATTCTCATAGCGTGATGTTTTGGGTCGCTTAATGTCGTTTTGCTGCTCAATCTCCGACAGGGATCCGACAGAATTTGATACGAGAACTCTTTTTGGTATATGTTTATTTTGTAGGGTAGGGTGTGAATATTGTGGAGGATATTGAAGGAAAAATAGTATGGAAAGTTCCGTTTCATAGATTGAGTTCACTTGACCGTAGTAACAAATGCTCACGTTTCGCTTCTACAAAAACTTCTGAAACGAGAAAATATCAAATTTCAAGTTTGGATCTTAATTTTATTTTCTATATTAACAATTATCATTTTTATTTGCAGATATTGATTCTTTTTATGTAGGTACTAGGTAAGTATTTTAAAATCTGTGGTACAGGCGCCAGCTCATTAAACTACCCAAAATTGTCAAATTTTTGCAATCTAGTTTAAACCATATCATGCTTCAGCGATGAAATTGAAAGCCTATTAAAGAAATTTGACAGATTGTAGTAGCTTGATGTGCTGGCCTCTGTGCTTGAATATTTTATCGGACCAAGAGAATGTTCACGAGATATATGAATTTGTTAATCTTCAATATTATTCATCTTGAATTTGCAACACGATGCTAAAATTTCGCCATAACATGATCGGACAAATCCGCTTTCGGCCGGTACTGGGCGGATTATACCAGTTTTAACCGGATTCAGGCGGGTGCCACCGTCACCGGCATTGTAACAAATACATATTAATTCTGATCCGCAATCCGCGCATAATTGAAATGACAATATCGGTTAACATAGGGTTCATGTAAACTGTTTTTGATTGTTAATGTTAAGCTATTTTAATGATGCTGTTGATTAATGGGTGAAGATAGTTATTATGATTATCATAAGATGTCGATTTGTGATAGGGTTACTGTTTATTTGACCTTCTGCCTTTTATAGAGTTAAATAAAATATAACACAACTAAGTAGACAATTGGCTTCAAAAATAATCCTTTAAAACGTAAAACAAAATATTAGAGTTGAAAAAATACGATGATGCCCTCTGACAGACCCTCTACCTAGCACTTCGTTTACCTCGTCTTGGCGGGTGCACTTCTCTGCCTTCAGATAAATAAATACTTGGTTAGAAGATACAAACCTCCAATTCAATAGTTTTATACCAAATCTAGCTTCTTGCAGTTCCACCCGATTCTTGAGAAAACTACTTACCGTACCCGGATAAAAAGGAGCATATATGTTATTCTAATGTTTAAGCTATATTACTGCCAAGTTTCATCATAATCCGTCCAGCTGTTAGGGCGTGAAGAGGTAACAAACACACACACGCTCACAACTTTCGCCTTTATATGTATATTAGTGTGATGTGATTTATAATTTTATTTTTATCAATTATTTTTTTTATTCAAAATTATAATACAGTACAGTATCACAAAAATAGGTATATTTATCATAATAATAATTTCCCATCTTGCATAATAATATGATTTCATAAGGAAAGGACAGATGTAACGGTAATCTCGATAAGGGGACAGATTAGTTGCCGAGATCAAGAGAGGGACGAAGCGAGATTATACGGTAGTAAGGTCGGCATGATTGTATGATACGGGAGTATTACACTTATATGATACAGCTCTGTTTTTGCGTGGAAATATGCGAGATTTTTTCTGAAACCATTTATGAAATAATATTTTTTTGACCTAAGAGGTAGAGTAAGGAAGAGATGGATTGATTGCCTGAAAGACGACATGATTAAGAAGGGAGGGATAGTAGTATGACGGCTAACAGAGACGAATGGAAGCAGAAAACTTATTGCGCCGACCTCAGATAGAATTGGAAATAGGCCAGGATGAAAAAGAAGACATTAATTAAAAATTCGCTTGAAATAATAACTACGTTAACCAATTTCCATGTTCCATAATTAAATTCAATGCCGCCATACTTATTTCATTAACGTACCAACTGAAAATTACCATAAATACAGCCTAAAACCCTCACTATAATTCCATACAAATTACGAACAAACATCTATTACAGTAGCCGTCTAGTCGTGCTAAGACAGTGTACACACTGGCTACAATAAAGGTGGTGCTATACTAGCTACACACTGGCCGGAGGTTGCCACAGAGAATACACCGCTAGGGCCCGCCCCTTTCGTGTTACGAGCTACGTTAACTGCCAGCCCTATAGATGTAAGTATGAAAGCGCCTTAATATCAGGAATACTAAGTATGGGGTAGAATTAAGTTACTGCGTGATAATTTTACTTTACCTTGCCTCACTCACCTTTATTATTAACTGCAGTCGCGTTTGGAATTTTTTTGTTTTTTCCAAAAAAAAATGTGTTATTTTACTATAAAAAAAGTTTTGAAGATTTTTGTTTTTGTTTTATTCTTTTTCATTAGATAACAGACATTACGAATTTTATAAATAAATAAAACAGGTAAAAGTTTTTTTTTACTTAATCCACTTTCATACAATATTATAAGGTCTAACAAAACTAGTGCTCCATATTTTTACAGGTCATTTGATGATCCTTAGCATGTTCTAGATGACCTGTGAAAATATTGTGCATTATTTTTGTTAGACCTTATATATAATAATTAACTAAGATAACTTATTAACGATATAGTAAACTTAAATAAACACTGAATTATTAATAGCAAACATAGTTAATAACGCCTTGTATATAATCAATTTACTAAATTGCATAATTATGTGTGCTTCACGTAAATACAAAATAATAATATTACAGTAACCAACAAGTTTAAATCCCCAAGTTTTCCGAATGTAAGTGCCATCAAACATATGAACTTTATTCATTAAACTCGCGACAGTAAACATAAATAAATAACTACGCCTGAACATACATTTTTAACAAGAACAACTTATATTAACTGCCTGAGGTAACTGTGTGGTGGAGTAGTTAATTTTAGTTCATAACTAATGACATGAACTTTTTGAATTACGTTATGGGGGTTCAAATAAAATAGAACGAAAATATGTTTGCACAATCTGCCATTTTTCAGGCTAGTGCAGTTTAGAATCGAATATAATCGGGACGTGGACTAGATCAAAAATACAAATACTTTATCATATTCGTTTTATAAAGTATCTTAAAATAATGTCAGTTTAATTTATCGTTTTGAATAAAAAAATGTTTTCATTTTTTTATTGCTAATATAATCGAAATAAGTATACGGCTAGATGTGAAACAATTATGACGTCATAGTACACTTTCATACTAATTGCATAGAGAGTTTTTGACAATTGTTTGTTCAATAAAAGTAATGAATTTGACTAGTTGTCAACTACCCTATTTATAACTTAAAGAAAAATAACAAACCTTAGGACCAGTTTCACAATATCCAAATAGCCACTAATGTCTATCAGATAATATATAGTCTAAAATGGAACAGAATTTGTATGAAATTATCTACTATCTGGAACTTATTCGTAGGTGGTGAAACGGACCCTTAACATAAAATATCTAGGAACATAACTTACAACAACAAACCAACAGTATTCTAAAACACAAACAACGTTCCCAGCTGCATACAAAAATGATGTCATCAAATTCATTTAACAAAGCACCCTGTATTATCAACAGTGTTTTATTCAATCTACGTCAGAAGGGTTAAGCCGGGTCTCCATTTGTGGGTTTAAAGCCAAGCACAAGCTATTTTGTCAGCACAGTGTGGTTCTGACAGGGAACAAGCTATGCCGGTGTTACTGTTGCCGCCTGTCACACCGAAGCGTAATGTTTTGTAATGCTAAATGCGTGGTGAAAATTATAGTGAGTTATTTCACGCTCAATAAATGAGATTTTAATAAGGTTTTATTAAATTTACAAAGATTTTTGGCATCCTTATACCAAAAAGATAGACTATTTTTTTAGATTATTATTACACGGGTAATTAATATGCGTTTATTGAATTTAGAGAACAAACCCTAGCTATAATGTTCTATATTATGTGAGTAAAATTTGCATTTAACTTTAGAACATAGTAAGCTACAAACATCACGTTTACATTTTATAGTAATTAAGTAAGGAGCATAAGAATCGAGATATGTATAAAAAACTAATTTGTTTGACCTTTAGCCTTGAATACCTCATGAAGACCTACAATCTATAAAATCTCCTTAATATATTTTTAACTTTATCGCTGAAATATATGGTTCAAAGGGTAGCTTGATGTGCTATCGTCTGTACAATATTCTAAATTTTAAATAATTGATTACTAAATTTTGTTCTAAAGCTATTATGATTTGATGAACTTTGATAATCTGAGAAATTTTTGTCATACAAGATTATCACGGTGTAAATGGTGCCAAGTCCTTTGTAGTTGTAGAACAAGTAAATTCTTTTCCCGACTCCGTTATAAGCACCCATTTATTTAACTTAAGTAAAATTTTTAGTTTACAATGAAATGCTAAAGGGATTACTTTCTCAGTGGTATGACCTAACTATCGTCCTTGCAAAATGATGAACTATAAGATTTTTTTTTATTATATTTTTCGGGGATGCATCTGGTATATTCTCAGCGATTCCATCCGCTGCCCCAACGTACTACAACCCGCATCCAGATAAAAAGTAACCTATGTCCTTTCTCAGACTCTAGACTTTATGTCTACCAAACTTTATTTAAGTCGGTTCAGTAGTTTTAGCGTGAAAGCGTGACAGACAGACAGAATTACTTTCGTAATTATATGTAAAATTAGTAAGGATTATAAAAAGGACGACAGCGATGCAATCATTTCTATTTAGGTATACTCAGTGGTTTGAAAAAAACTGAAAATTTCCAATGCGTATAATTTCGTTCAAATCTGAATATACCTGCAAACCAGGGAACAGACAGGACAACACAGGACTCCAGCAGGCTTAGCATGGCAACCGTAGAAACAAGTTTTATCTACCTGAGATTGGACATAATAACAGAAAAGTGACAGATTGACATAAGATTTCTTTTGACATTTTTTGAAGTAATTTTTCTTTTCTTCGATCGACATAAGGCTACAAGTGAATGTATGCGAGTTGACAGGTCGCGCCATGCTCGGGCAGAAGAAATGTTGACAAAGATAGAAAGAGCTTTGTCTTTTCTTGACAGAATAGATATAAAATCGCCATGCTAAGCCTGCAGCTGTGAAGAAAATAAAATTGCACTTAAGCCAAAGAAATAAACCTGAGACACGAGTGAAATCAGGGTAACAAACTAGCTAGTTAATAATATAAAAGCGCCAAATAATACTTCAGTCACAAGTGTGGTCCCATTACGGGAGACGAGGAAAAATGGCTTCATAATATATTTCTAACATATTCCTTTCATAGAAAGATTCTCTAGCCTGTCGTTTGATATTAAGATCAAACCATCAAAAGGATTGTTCCTTTACAGTCGTTTTCTGGGAACTTAGGGGCATTGGCAGAGGGCATGTTAACGAGTCAAGTGGGTACACTTTCCTTATTATATTTTTAGTACAAAGCTCTTCAAGGAGTTCACTGTAGATATTGTCACGGCTGTTATTAATGGCCTCTCTATGCATAATTTTTATCGAAGTCTACGTATAGGGTCATCATAACCTTGAGATTTTAAGATTTCAACTGATAGCAAAATTGGTGAATAAAAAAAAATACTCTTTACCCTTCAAATACAACGCAATAAAATCAAGTACAGACATCAAGCTAGTAGCTTGATGTGCTGGCGATAAAGTTGAAAATCTATTAAGAAAATTTGATAAAATACCTCATGCGGCATAATAAGAAAACTTTAGCTTTAATGATGCAAAGCCATAGGTTATCAGGCAAGTTTACTAATTTGATGTTTAACAAGTATGTGTTGGTCATGCTACGTACGGACGGCACATCAAGCTACTAGAATCTGTAAAATTGCCTTAATAGATTTTCAACTTTATCGCTGAAACATATGTATGTATGGTTCAATGTTGATTGCGAAAATTTTACAGTTTCGGTAACTTGATGTACTGGCGTCTGTACAATGCCATAAAACCAAGTACACGCTATATGTGTAAGGTAAATATTTTTTGAATGAATGCAATCCTCATGGATACCACTGGAGACGCCGAGGAGCATGCTAGACTCATAAGGCTAAAACACCCCGATGTCGATACCTTTAAAATAAATACACTATCTATTACCGGGTATCCGGGTGTTACCGCCATTGTCCAAACCATCCATCAAAACCGGCAAACAAATTTAAATAAAATTCAAATTCTATTGCATGACAATATAAAGGAAGCTACTTGTTGGCTGGGGTCCAAAAATGGCTTCATTCACCAAACTAACCAGGACTCCGTTCCATTCATGTGTAAAGATACTATTTGAACTAGATCGAACCGGCTTTATCTAGAAAATGTTGGTTTAGCACGTGAAAAGAGCTATTGATCCGAACAAAGTTTGGTTAGTCATGAGATTTATATTTGTTTTCATTTGGGGGATGAATTTGATGATCATTTTATTTATAAATTTTGTTCCCTTCGTACTCTACATTATTAAAAGATTACATATGAAACCTATATTTTGATTCCAGCACGTCGATTCTGTAAGCTTCACTCTAAAATTCGAATCTGAAACCGCGCTGATTTTCTTGAGTGGCATTCTTAAAACTCACTTTGTCATTCAAATCTACACTAGCGCTACTTATGCCAGTGTGTTTGCGAGTGGAACTAAATGAACTTCGAGATTTTGACAGGAAAATGTATGAAATGACGTAAAAAGTGGCATTCTGTAAAATAATTCCAACATGAATTCGACGCTCACCTAGAATTCACACTCGATAAAAAATGTCTAATAAAATATATTACATAATACAAAGGCAGGTCGTAATTCAGGAAATAAATATTTTCTTTGAACACATTCAGTCAAAACTTTAAATCCAAACCAGAAATATCTGTCCATTTTAGTGAGATCCGACTTATGAAATGGATTTTAAATAAACTTTACATTTGGCTTTGCCTAGTAACACTTACATTAATAACCACATCAACTTATCCCCTAATACAGCTAATGTATAAGCAGCTTAACAGATAGTGTTAAAACATAAATAGCTTCGAATGTGATTATGGCGTCTGCATGGAACATTCCAGACATAATGCATACAATGAACAGCTAATTACGAAACGCATACCTCAACCGTATTGCTGGGGATATATTAACGCGTTTGAAAATGCCAGGGAGACAGTAAGATATTGTAGTACATACTATTATTTAATATTTTAAGCTAAAAGTTATGTATGATTAAATAACATGGTATTATTTTAGTGTCCATACCATACAGTGGCCCAATATTTTTTTTTTTAAGATGAAAGAGAGAGTTTATTTTAGTCATCCCTTGTATTTTTAACTTAAAACCTATATCTATCTATAAATCCCTATATCCCTTGGTCACGCCATCATCATATGGGAGAAAAACAAAACAGGACAACGTCTGTCGGGTCAGCTAGTATTATAAAAAAAGGCCGTAATTACCATAATTCAAGCATGAACCATCAAAATCACCCAAAACAACTTCAGCTCCCAACTTTGACGGCAAAAGCAAACCAACATACCCTTCAAACTTTCGTCTAAATATCCCTCACTTGAAACTATCCAGGTCACATGCAGGAGACGCTTACCCGAAATTCACAGCACGGAAAAACGGTAGGCCTCAAAATCGGGCCTAACGTTTGAATAGTTCAATTCCCGGGGGATATTACCAAAATAACCATGTTCTTTCATCAA
Organism: Heliothis peltigera; assembly: GCA_958496145.1. Classification (NCBI taxonomy): domain Eukaryota; kingdom Metazoa; phylum Arthropoda; class Insecta; order Lepidoptera; family Noctuidae; genus Heliothis; species Heliothis peltigera. The sequence goes on from OY292327.1 coordinate 1,232,419, forward strand.
AATTGCTACACCCAGTACAGAATCTGTCGGTGCGTCAAAGGACCAAGCGAAATGACAGGCTGAAGTGTTAATGACTGATGCGTATCTACATTTTCGTGAGCCAGACATTACTAAACACCTCCAACCTCTTTTGTCTAACTTCTGAAGCTTTAGTTTTTATGATATGAACGAGAGAAGATTAAAAGGAAAATCATTTTTGATTTTGCGATGTAAAATTTGTTTTCCACATAGATGAAATCTCTGGATTAGATTATTTGTCGCTGATTAAATAGCGTTTCCAAAGTACCGTGAAATCCGATTACCTGGTCCTGATGCGAATTTCAAAATGTACTTTTTTCCTATAGAGTGTAGGTAAAATTCTAAAGATAAAATCTCTAAAAATATAATCTCAATATCCCCTTTTATGTTCGTTTACTTAAGCTGGTAAAACTTGGGGACCACCGATGATGAGTTTGAAACTCCCTGAAACTTGTTCGTCGGATAGTTTTTGAGAATCTGCACATTGTAACACCAGAGTGACGACGGGTACCTCCTCACAAAAAAGATTGATGATGTCTTACAAAGTAGGAAGTAACATACAAAGTTTAAAGCCATTATTATTTTGACAACGCTAGTAAAATAGAATGCAAAATATTCAAGTGTTTTTTAGGTCTTGCTTTAAAAAATATTCTTCGTTGCATCATGGGGGTCTGTTTGCAAACACAATAACAAATTCGGACTGTACTATCTTGATGGTATCTATTCACTGTTCTTGTTATGTTACTGTTTCGTCCCGAGTATTTTTGGCGTGTACCAAATGAATTTTGTCTTTCTTTCAAATTTAAAACAAGTAACTGTGGGTTTGATTGTTGAATAACAATATTGATTCCGACCTTCAATAAAAAACTTCAAAATAAAGTGACTGTGAACATGTTGTGGAACACTAATCTATATTCATTGATTGACAAGTTTTTGTATGAGCTTGTGTACCATATACCATACCAATAATCATCAACCTATTCATTATGTCCCACTCCTAGGCACAGGCCTCTTCTCACACAGAGAAAAAATGAGCGTTAATCACCGCGCTTGCTAACGGCTTTCAAAATCCAGGTTTCGTCACCAAGTTTTCCAGTCATTGATGTCTATGAGTTCTGTGGGTACTTGCCGAACCTGGTATCGAACCCCTCGCACTCGAGAGGCTGTTGCTTTTACCATAACTTGCCTATCATACCATTAATCTCCCTTAATCTTACAAGATGTCACCTACAGAAATATACCTAACAGCATAATCACCAACATAACTAATCTCTTTCCCACATAAACTGTTCCCCTCATGAATAGCAACCTAGTTGTGATCAAGCTCTTAAAAGCTTTCCGCAAATGGAGGCGAGACGTGAGATCGTTTTGGCCGCACACTTATCAAGAAGATGGATAGCCATAGGAGGTGATTGCCTTCCTATAATATGTACCATCAAGTGGAGCAATTTTCTGACCATTTGTAAAATGTTTAGATGTTACTCCTTTTTTATTGGGACGCGAGTTTTAAGTCCTAAGTTTTCAAGTTTGGTGGGTTTTTCTCGGTTTCGTAATTTTTTTATCATCCTACAATGCTTGTAATACAAATTACTTTTGATATTTATTTGTTTGCCTGTGATGTCTCAAGACCAGGTCATCACTTGTCATATTGCTTTTCTATTTATTATCGGGGTAGATAATATTAATAATATTGTGTACTCTGATTAATGTCAAGTTATATAAGTTAATGTTAATTTCCATGTACGCATGCTAGCAAAGTACGCTTTTTCAATCTGCAAAATTGTCTTAATTTTCATTGAACCTTACAGATAGAAAAAAAGTTGAAATCTTTAATTATTGTTTAACTGGTTGTGTAGCTAATACAATGATCTGATCTGATGTGCTGACATCTGACTAGCATCATTGTCTAGTACGTGAAAGTATGTAGGAAATATTTCTGTCATAACTGCAGCACACCTTATTTTTTCCTGTTATACACATTCGACTGTACAACAACACACAGCAACAGCGTGTTATACATTTTAGGTAGTCTCTGTTTTTCATGAAATTCTAGTTCTCAGTTCCTGGTTTATTTCACGCAATGAAATAATACTCTTGCTTAGTGGGGCTTTGTCGGGTACATTGCACACTTTAACACTTCAACGGCTGGAATCTTGTTGATTATCAAAGTAAATTGCAAACTGTTATAATTTTTAAAGGGAATTTTACACTCTTCGTAAATGTAGTGTTACTTTGCTTTGTAAATACGGTGATGGTTTTAATCGCAAACCTCACTTCTATGGCCTTTAGTATCAAACCCTTATAATCTATGGATTGATGTAGTATGCTACAGAGTGAAGAATTATCTTCCATCGAAATGGTTTTTTGATGTTTCGCATCTATAAACAGAAATTGATGTTAATAAAATATTGTTTGGTCTTCTCTTTCGTGGGGATACATTTTCCTTCTGATTTACAAACTTCATGCATATGGTTTAGAATCATGTCAATAACATAGCCAATAAATATGTTATTGTTAAACATAAATATGTTTTATATATTTTTTTTATTTTTTACAATATTTGTGTTAAATTCTCGTTCCTTACGTTTCACCCCGTTTAGCTCCTGAAAACCTTTATTCTCCAAGAATACAACTGATGTTAGTCTACCTCGTAGAAATGCTGTAATAAAATAATTTTCTCCTACAACTAGGATAAATTAATGCCACTAATAAATTAAGGGCTTTTGTCCGTTTGTATTTTGTTTTAGTAATTTGCAAGGTAAGACAAAGATGGCGGATATACGTAGTTTAAACTGTGTTAATGTTTATTGTTATGAGGGTCTTAAACATAAATTTGGCAATGTTTCTGGTCTTTCAAAAATATTTACGTTTTCCTTATAGCCACATTGCCAAATGGTTGGATATAAATTTTTATCCATTACCTAATCCTATTCTAAGATACTTTGAAGCCGCTTATGATAATGTCTGTCTATACAACATTGTAAACCTTTAATCATTGAAGTATTTCCCTACACTATACACCATCCATTTCACTTTTTCAACTATGTAATAAGTAGTAGTTGCTTCCATAAGTAATTATGAGAATTTTAACATAATAGTAATAAAATTTTAAAATAATCTATTTCGATTATCTGGCTTCATTTTGATATAAAACAATAATAATTATCTTCCTCACACATTCGCACAACATCAACTAGTCCCAAACTATGCAGAGCATGTACTAGACATGATAAAGGTACATATATGGGAATACCCAGACTAAATTATAAACCCATCTTGGTGCACTCAAAATGTTTGACCCATGCGGGAGTCGAACTCGCGACATCCAGCGTGCCAGGCAGATTACTAACTAATACGCCATCTCTGATCGTTTGATCTTCTATGAAACAAATATATTAGCAGTAGCTTTAATACATGGACGCAGCATCATCAGACTTAAAGAGTTAATCTAGCTTTATACGAAAAATCTTGTCTAATAGAAACCAGACAAAAAGAATACAACAGAACTCTGTAAAACAAAGGTCTAACACAAACGAACAAACTGTACGATTGTACAACTGTAGAACCGGCGGAAATAACCAAAGGACATTGTTACAACTTCTAGCCGATGATTGTGAAAGTAAAATGAAAATAGTTGAAGAATCTAAGTTGTATTATTATGAACTTTTTCAACTATTGTCATATCTTAGCTATATATTGTCAGTTTAGATTGAGAGTTTTCTCGAAGTATTTCGAACTTCTTGCATATGGACCAAAAGTAACCTGTAGACTTCCCAAGTGGTCTACCTAACAAATTGTTTTTGAGCTGTGTAATATCACCATTTAACTTGTTTGTTTTAACAAACATTTTGACGCCTTTTAGTTTTTTATGTAAATACTTGTATTATAATGTAAATATTTTTTTTTTTTTTCTTTCCATTAATATTGTAAATAGTGTTTGTAAATAAGTTGTAAATATTATATCTATAAATAACAATTCAATTGTTTGTCATAAGATTAATTTTCGTCTATTTTTAGGTTGCTTATCCTGTTTTACAATTCCGTCTAACATTATTAACAAATTGTATTTGAGAGTCGGTAAGTCGGTAGTTTATTTCTGAGAACCAAGCCTGGTCACCAAGTGACCTTGAGTTAAATTAATTCCTTAAAAATATATTTTACATTTATCATAATATTTTTTGTAAGAACTAAACATTGTGGTATTGTGGTAGTTACATATCGCAAGTAGGATATTATTGGGCATTCTACTCCACCTTCCGTTCCTACGGCTCACTCCGTTCGCCTCCGTCACTCTCGGTGGATTAGAATGCCCAATAATATAAATGGATTACCTTGTTCGATTAGCAAACGGATTGGGCGCCATTCCAATTGGTTATTAGTTTAAAACTAAAACGAGCATGAGTACAGACTATTTAGTGTTTGCTGGCGTAATGTTGCTTATAAATGTGAATGTAACAAATCAATTGAGTCATTTTTAGTCTGTTCGTTTCATGTAGTAACCATGAAGTTTGTCAAACAGCCACAATCATTAAATGTGAATACACTTTGTATTGAGTCTCGAAATATTGGTTCTCGTCATGGAGACTTACTACCCAACTCTGTACGTTGCATTATTTGCGGGCCTTCTAATTCTGGAAAAACTAATTTGATAATAGGTCTTCTCATACATGAGAATGGATTAAGATTTCAAAATGTTTATGTTTATTCGAAAACTCTGCACCAACCCAAATACATTTTTTTAGAACAAGTTTTGCAACGAGTTCCTGGTATATCTTTCCAGAAATATCATGGTAATGAGGAAGTACTGAGTGTCCAGGATGCAAAACCTAATTCTGTGATCATATTTGATGATGTTGCTTGTGAAAACCAAAACAATATGCGTGATTACTTTGCGATGGGAAGACATAAATGTATTGATTGTTTTTATCTTAACCAAACATATACTAAAATTCCTAAACAGTTAGTTCGGGACAATGCTAACTTAATTATACTTTTTAAACAAGATGAAATTAATTTGAAACATATTTATGAAGAACATGTCAACACTGATATGTCATGGAGCGAATTTCGTGAAATGTGTTCAAAAATATGGAGTGAACCTTTCAATTATGTAGTCATTAATAAGGATTGCTCCAAAAATAAAGGATGTTACAGAAATAAATTTGACACTTTTGTAATCTTTGATTAAGATCATTAATATTTAAGTATCTTACCACAGAAATATTATTATTCGTTAAACAACGCTTAACCTATCAAGATATAAAAATGGAAAAAACATTAAAAAGACAAATTGTTGATGCTGCAGAAGCTGTTAAGAAAAAAATACGAAAGATGAAAGGCATTGAGATCGATAATAATCAGACACTGGAGTCAATGTTCAAGCCTGTAACAGAACCTCTCAACCTAATTGCAAATGCAAGCATGCAACCTCCTCGTTTATATGCTACGGGAAATGAAGAAGCAGATATTTCATTTATTGATTCAGCTTCTCAGAAAGGAAACCTGAGTAAAGTCGACGGTGACTATGAATCTGACAAGGACAGTGATTGTTCGTTTCAATCATTGGATGAAAATAAACAGGGTGATACATCATCTTGGTCAATAACCTCAGAAGCACTTGCCGGGGTCCCATATGGTGTCAGAGTGGAGGATGGGAACTTGATGCTAGGTTCAGCTCGCATAACAATCAGCGATGAATATATTATCGTGTCTGGACACAAATATCAAAATACACCTGGTTTAAAACAGTTGTTGCTAAAGAAAGATGTAGATTTAAGTTTGGTAACCGACAGGGATATGCAACATTATAAGTCAATGCTACTCGATACAAATGCTCATCGGCGAGACTATGATTCCGGTAAACCAATAAAAAGTAATAAGGGGCAGAAATATTTACAAGTTATTAAGCCACTTTTTAAACTACGAAGTACCATCCAAGACAGTATTCCGAAGGGAAAAGGACTGTCATTGACAAAAATGTGGAAAAAGAACACTGATTTTGTATATTGGGATGATCCAAATGAACTAGTGGATAGGTTAAAATTACTGATAGCTTCTCGAGATGCTGGTAACACTGGAGTTAACAATGAAATTATATCTATCATTGAAGAATTGCGTGAAAATAAAATTATAAATAAATGATTTAAAAAAATGTATTCATTTTATTGTTAACCTTTCATCAATATACACCTAAATATGAACGTAGACAAATTTGGACATCACGTTCATAAAAGATTACGTTTAACAGAGTTACTTGACTTTAATGAGAACGCCCTGTGCAAGTCAGAAACGGGAGACTATGATTTAAAAACAACTAGATTGAAAGGAATAAGATCTCCCGTAGAAGGAGACGAAGCTGTGAACAAGGATTATGTAGATCGAATGAATGCTCAGACAGTACAAGAATTCAATAGACTGATTTCTTCATTACGTTCTCAAATTATATTAGATGGGCAAAATGCAGTTAAGTCTTATTTAAAAACAAAGTCATCAGACGTTTTTACTCATTTCGAAGACAAGTTTTATACTAAAGCAGAGGTAGATAAGTTAATTAAAAATTTCCCTAATGGCAAAACAGCAAATAGTAAATGAAATACATAAAGCCGCACGAAGAAATTTCCTGAGGCGTTCAGTTATTTTAAAAGGAATCGATGATTTGTGGCAAGCCGATCTGATGGACATGCAAAACTTGAAAAAGTATAACAAAAGTTACAATTATGTGCTAGTGGTTATTGATTGCTTCTCAAAGAATGCTTGGGCGGAACCATTGAAATCAAAAAATAAACAAGATGTTACTCATGCATTTGAAAGGATATTGATTGATAGTAATCGCAGACCTGTTAATTTACAAACGGATATGGGGACCGAGTTTTATAACAATACGTTTCAGAATCTTATGAAGACGAACAATATTAACCATTACTCAACGTTTTCAACCAAAAAAGCTTCGATTGTTGAAAGACTAATAAGAACTATTAAAAATAAGTTATATAAATCTTTTAGCTATAATGGAAACTACAAATGGTTAGGACAACCGTTAGAAGTAATATTGAAGACATATAATAATACAAAGCATCGGACTATTAAATATAAACCAGCTGAAGTAAATAAATATAATGAACACGATATCAAAGAAAATATTAACAGAACATTAAAGAAAATATCTTCTCTCCATACAAAGAAACCTAAGTTTAAAGTAGGCGATTATGTACGCATCAGTAAATACAAACACAATTTCGAGAAGGGTTACACCCCCAATTGGTCAACTGAACTATTTACTATTAAAAAGATTAATAAAACCATACCAGTAACATACCTCATAGAAGATCAGCGAAAAAAAATAATATTGGGGGCATTTTATGAGCAAGAACTTCAGAAATCTAATTATTCTGATGTTTATTTGATAGAAAAAGTTTTAAAAAGAAGAGGACGTAAACTGTTCGTGAAGTGGTTAGGTCTGAATGATGAAGAAAACAGTTGGATTGATAAAGCTGCAATAATGAGTTAAAATATATAAATAATACAGATGTAATATTTGTATCAGTACACTTAGAGTAATGCAAGGTGGTGGACTAGTAAATAACATAATTAATAATCTACCGTTCGAAGTTCATTTGCCCGGATACAATTATTGCGGACCAGGAACTAAACTTCAAAAACGATTGTTGCGAGGTGATCGAGGCGTGAATAAGCTAGACGAAGCTTGTATGCACCACGACATTGCTTACGCAAATCATACAGATCTATCCCATCGGCACAAAGCTGACTTACAATTACTCAACATGGCTAAACAAAGACTTAAATCAAAAGATGCGGGAAAAGGTGAAAAGTTAAGCTCATGGCTAGTGAGCAAGGTTATGAAAGCAAAACTAAAGTCTGGTTCCGGTGTAAAAACATTTAGAAGCTTGGTTTCAAAAATAAGATCAAAAATTAAAAAAATGAAACCCAAGAATAGTAAAACTTTGATTAAAGTTGCTTATTTAGCAGCAAAAAAAATGTTTCCAGGAATTAATCGAATTCGAGTACCGCGAGTAATACCTTTGCCAAAGACTGGAGGGGTTCTGCCTCTAATCCCTATTTTCGCTGGTTTATCAGCTTTAGGAACTTTAGCTGGTGGTGCCGCTGGTATTGCAAAAACTGTGAATGATTACAAAGCAGCTCAGCAAAATTTACGAGAAACAGAACGACATAATAAGGTTATGGAAGGTTTAGTGGTGGGCAAGGGTTTATACATTAAGCCGTACAAAAATGGCAAAGGTTTGTTTATAAAACCATCAAAAAACTAAAAAGTATGCTACCCAATCGTCCTCTGACTAATGTAGATATTCAAAAGTATGCAAAAGACATCCCATATTTCCGGGGGATCTACATGAAGGATCAGTTACCAAGGAAGCCGAAGAAAATTGAATGCGCTATCGTAAACTTAGACGATTCTAAGAACGAAGGAACTCATTGGGTAGCTTATGTTAAATTATACAAGCATTGTGAATATTTTGATAGCTATGGAGATTTAAAACCTCCAACAGAATTAATGCGATATTTTAAGGATTGTAATGTTTATTATAACTACACAAGATATCAAAGATTCAATGCAGTAAATTGTGGCCACTTATGTTTAGAGTATTTGATGACTTTTTGGAATAAAAAAATATAAAATGTATGTTTTTCTTTCATTTTAATCATTTCCACAATGTCACTCACTTTGTCAATAACTGGAAATTCGTCAAATTTATCTACATACTATCCAAATACGTTGCAACTAGATGGGGCTTATGAGTGCGCCTTATTGCATTTTTCAACATTTAATTCTATTCCTAACATTGACAAAACGAATAACAAGTTCTACTACGGTTCCAACGAAGTTATTGAAATACCGGAAGGTACATATGAATTGCAAGATATCGGTGATTATTTAAAATCTGAAATTAAGGATGCAACAATAAAACTACTGTGCAATAATAATACGTTAAAAACTACTATTTTCTGTACAAAAGACATTGATTTTAGCAAAGAAGGCTCTTTCAGAAGACTGTTAGGATTTAATAAGCAGATTTTAAAAGGTAATAAATGGCATGTGTCACAGTTTCCAGTCAACATTTTACCTACGACTGTGATCAGGGTTGAATGTGATATTGTAAGCGGTTCGTTTATAAACGGTGAACCAAGTCACATTATTCACGAATTTGCACTCAACGTGCCACCTGGATATAGGATCATAGAAATACCGAAGAACGCAATATACTTTCCGATAAATCAAAATAATATAAGCTGTATTCATATTAGGCTATTAGACATAAGGAATCGCTTAATAAATTTACGTGGTGAAGAAGTGCAGCTGTATTTGCATCTTAAACGAAAAAATGATTGACTACAATAAATATGTACCTCAACAAGTTAAAAATATCAGTTCTACTCGAACTACTCACCATACAAGACCACGCTCTAAGAAGAAAATAAAATTAACTAAAGATAATAAGGCATTCCTTAAAGCAATCGGATTACTAAAATGAATATATTAGACGTTTTATCCACTCCGACTTACGACACTACAATAGAAGGAATTGAATTTCATTCCTACAAACCATACGTAACAAGTTTTAATAGAAATGATGAAATACGCATACCTATCAATCAACAGGACCTGTACATATTACCATCAGCTAGCACTTTATATTTGGAAGGAACCGTTATAGTAAGCAAGAAGGATACTAAAGACAAAGCTACTAGTGTCCATTTCACCAACAATGCTCTACTTTACTTATTTCAAGATATTAGGTATGAGCTAAATGGAGTAGAGATAGATAAAATAAAAAATGCTGGTATAACTAGAACCATAAAATCGTTAATATCAATGAATGAGAGCGAATCAAAGATGTCTAACGCCTGGGGTTGGAATATCGATGGCATAAAAAATAATCATGGAGGAAGTTTTTCTGCTTCTATCCCACTTCGCAATATCCTCGGTTTCGCTGAAGATTTTAAAAAAGTCATCATAAATAGTAGACACGAACTGGTACTGTTACGAAGTAACACTAATTTGAACGCTGTAAAACTTAGCACCGGCGAAGTAGTGGATGACGTTCACATCAACAAAATCATATGGCGCGTACCACATGTTAAAGTATCAGATAAAGAAAAAATTTCTTTGCTAAAACTGTTAGAAAAAGATCGACCGCTTCAGATGATTTACAGAAATTGGGATCTCTACGAATATCCAGCTTTACCTAAAACTACAAAGCATACATGGTCTATCAAAACTGCATCTCAAATTGAAAAACCAAGATACGTCATTATAGGCTTACAGACAAATAGGAAAAATAGTGCAAGTTCTGACATGTCTCAATTCGATCACTGCAATGTTCGTGACGTAAAAGTGTACCTTAATTCAACTTATTTCCCATATGAAAGTCTTAATGTGAACTTCGCTAATAACAGAATTGCATTATTATATGAGCAATACGTCAGATTTCAACAGTCGTATTACGGACGTCGTCCAGAACCCTTGTTAAGTGAGAAACAGTTTAAAGATTTAGCACCGCTGTTTGTAGTCGATTGCTCTAGACAAGCAGATAATCTAAAGACGGGTCCTGTTGTAGATGTAAGAGTAGAAATTGAAAGTGATTCGGAACTACCAGATCAAACTGCAGCTTATTGTCTCATTCTGAATGACTGCATTGTTGAATACAAGCCATTAAGTAACATCGTAAAGAAGATATCATGAACGCAGATACCATCATAGTTGACCTCCAAGGATTTAAAGATAATCAAAATAATTTTATCGTGAAGGAAGTGGCCATTGTAAGTCAGGAACTTACCCAAACATTCTTAGTAAAACCACCATATCCGTTTCATTATTTGTCCAAAGAAGAAAAGAAGCAAGTGAGATGGTTAGAAAGAAATCGAGGAATTTACTGGAGTGAGGGCTACATCGACTATAAAGAATTTCAACGCGTTGTAGTATTATATCTCAAGAATAAGAAAATAATGACCAAGGGTTTGGAAAAAATACAGTGGATTAAAGGATTATGTACAAACTGTGAAGTGATTGATCTTGGTGAAAAGGGATGTCCTAATCTTTCATCATTAAAAAGAATGTTTTTAAAAAATAAAACAGACTTTAACTGTGTGCATCATAGAATTAACTGTGCATTAAATAATGCTGTGTGTATAAGAAAATGGTATTTTGATAATAACATGTCTGTGTTTAATTTATTCAGCAAAAAGTTTGGAAATGATGAAGTGGATTGTTAATAATGTGTCATAAAATACCATTATACATACTTATATTATGAAAAACATTAGTTTCATGTTCATTCCTGTCTATTGCACTTACACGTATCTGGTGCTAAATATGACACCACACAGGTGCACTCGTATAAAGAATACAGGTTTAAACTTGTTAAAACATGACATTGATTCAAAGCATACGAGTCTTTATTGAGTACTGTTACATTAAACTATTTCACTTCCTTCGTCATTGCGCTGTCCGTTGTCGAAGTGGTAACATCTCATCAAAAAATAAAACATTGTAAGTATTGACCCTATATCTTTCTATCCTTATATCCATATATCTTTATTACTCATTTTGATTTAAAACTTACTTATTGTTTTATTTGTTTCAGATCATCAATAATGTGTGATTCTCCTGACATTCGTTTCTCACAATACGCTCAAGGTTTTCCTACTCCAAGTTTGAGCTGGCATACACCAGAGTCACAACCTCATGCGAGTAAGAAGCCTAAAGTGAGACGCCAAAAGCGAAAGCAGACTCCAATGTACCAATCGTTCGTCATCAACAATGAGAAGAAAAAAGGTGTACGACTCATTCAAGTACAAGTGTTGGACATTAACGAACAACAAGAACCTGCAACCCCTGACGGGGAAGTGGTAGTGATGAGTGCGCAATACGTTTTGACTGAGCCTGTGGACTATATAATGGACGAGACACAAGCATTAATAAACAAAATATCCAAAAAACTTTGTGAAGATTATAGTTATCATTAGGTATAATCGTTTGTATGTATGTAAATATCTTGTATGTTAATAATATAGGTAGATTTTAGTTATTAATTTTATGATATTTCTATTATTTTGTCTACACACATCACAAGTTTCATTGTAATCTTTATATTAAAAATGTAACGTATAAATCACATTTTAATCTTAAGTTTATAAAAATAATTGTACCTAGCCATAATTAGCTGTGTAGTAGTATTGTAGTTGATTCTGGTAATATTATATTTGCGCAGTTATAAAGTTAATTTTATAGTAATGTTGTAAAAATATATAATGTTTAAACTTTATCTAGAATAGTTTGTAGTTTATCAATGTACATATAATATTATAAGTTACTGTTATATATTTAAATAAACAGGATAAATTTTAAATTTATATTATGTTTCATTTTCTATTATAATTGGTATTTAAATTAGCTATAGGAAAATTGTATTTACAGTTTTTTAATTTATAAATAAACGTTAATATGGTCATAAAATATATTAAATAAAAACAATGATTAAAAACCATAATTTGAAACAAAACTATATTTTACTGTAGCTAATTTAAAGTTCCTAAAGCAGGTTAGCTTGCATATTCATAAAAAATACAATAAAAAAATAAAAAATACGAAAAATAAATGGTAAAAAGTATGAAAGAGAGACACAGTCTAAAGCATGAAAGTACGAGAGGAATGTATTACGAGAACTGGTATGGATGAGGAATTGATATAAAAAAATAGACGCCAGTTACGTTGGCGGAACTAGTCCATAAAAAATAATAAATAAATAAACAATGTAATGTTTTAACAAGTTTAAACCTGTATACTTTTTTACGAGTGCACCTGTGTGGTGTCATATTTAACACCAGATACGTGTAATCGCAATAGACAGGAATGAACATGAAACTAATGCTTTTCATAATATATGCATGCGTCTATGGTATTTTATCAATTAGCAGTTTTAACAAGTCTGATCTTGTATGCTTTGAGCACTTTTTTTGTAAATATTTGACATCAGGAATGGAAATAAAATATATTATTGTATATTTTTACATAACATTTATTTATTAATTTCTTCCATAATCATCTTAATCAAAAACTTATGCTTAATACTTATCTACTTAATACTAATTTATTCATCTAGTTTTACACATCCTATTAACTTATTTGAGACATTCAATTATATAAATATGGTTGCATTTCCCCAGGATAAAGTAGATACTTTATCTGGTAGCAGCATCCGTTTATCATCATTACTTGACAATGCTATTTTATTTACACATTGTGTAAATATTTCATGTTTTATTGATTTAAACAACACATTTTTTTTGCGGATAACATTACAATTATACAATACGTTTTCATAATCAAGAATATTTAATTTTTTTACAACGGATTTCTTTATGCCTTTTGCTTTTTTTATTGTTTTATCTAACGTTTTAATACAGTAAAGTTTTGAGCGCAGTCCTACAAATTCTTTGACAATTTTACCTCCCATTTCATCCTTAAACAATCCTGGAACTTTTTTATTTATAATTGGCAGTTTAAACTCATTATTACAGTCGTAATTGCTGGTATCAAAATATTTTAGAAAATGCATATTGATATCCTTGTAAAGGTCGTAAGTATTTACATTATAAATAAGACTGTCTGTGTCAGTATAGCACAATTCAATTCGGTTACCATAAAAAGGCTTGATGACGGAATAGTGAAAATCATACATATGGCTTTTAGATAACTCCAAAACAGCAAACCCTATGTATATAGGTTTGTCGAGAATAACACGCGAAGGCTTCATTTGTATTGCTACTAGATCATCAGAAAACACAGAAACGCTATGAAAATATGGACTAGCTATCAATTTCTCAGCACAAGTGGTCTTTTTCGTTTTATTGTTTGAATCGCACCATTTGTTAACTAATTTAACATCTACTCTTTGTTCATTATTTTCCAGAGTCTTACCAAAAATGCTATTATTTAATAATTTGAAAAAATCTTGTTCAAACGTTGATTCTGCTTTTTGTCGTAGTTGAGTGTTAAGATCGATGTACTGTTTTAAAAAACAGCTTTGTTTAAAAACAATTGCTCGGTGAACCCTTTTCAACACCAATCCATGCTGCAAGCATTTTTTTAAATGTACGTAATGAATAACGTAGTGGTATTTGTCATACAAATTCGGTATTAATTTTTTATTCTTACCACCCGGTGGAACAAATTTTTCTGGACAAAATGGAAAGTCATTATGTTCAATGTGTAATGTTTTAGGATATAATAAATCAACTTCTAGAATATAACCGTTTTCCGCAGTATCACTCATATCTAATAAGTTCGATTGTAAATCATCTATTTCCTGTTTACTCATGAATCTAAAATTAGAATAAGGTAAATATTGACACATGCTATAACCGTATAAATTGTTACAATCTAAATAAATAATAAATGAATTCGGAACGGACGGGTCGTAAGAATCCAAGTATTTATGATTGGCTTTGACATGTCTTTTGGAACACATACAAATACCTCCTCGAATACCTTTTTGTATCATTCTAAAAATTTGAACATCGCTTATCAATTCTAATTTAATTCTAGTTTTTAAAAGCATTGCATCGAATGATAGACTTGGCGCTGTGAGATAAAACGCGGGATCCAGATTATAATATTGTTTACTAGTTTTTCTAAAACTTTCAAACACGTCTGTAAGCAAAAGAACGTCGGTTTTAAGATATAAATCTGTATACATACCCATATTTTGAATATTAAATACTGACCAAATGGTCTGAGCATGCTCATAGTCTTCGTCGCTAATTGATTCATTAGTCAATGTGTTGTGAAAATGATTTTTAGAAGGTAAACATGTATCTTCGTAATGTTTCCATTGAGACATGTAATCGTATGGGTACACTCCTTTACGGGTAAGTAGATCAAATTTTGTTTTTTCGGGAAAATAAAATTTTAATAGTTTGAAGTCTTGTTTTTTCATTGTGCTTGCTAACTTTTCTAAGCTTGTTCCTAAAAACTTGAAAGAATCTACAAATCGCACCTGTATGCTTTCATTATCGGAAATCGGAATATACTTCGTGAAAGATATATAATTTTCTTTTGTTTTAGGTATGACTTTAATAGATCCCGGAGCCTTACCTAATTCTTTTATAAAAAGGTGACAATCATAACCCGATAAGTTATGAAAAAATACTGGCAGGAATTTTGGCATTTTAAATTGTAGGTTACAGTAACCGTGAGCTGCGCCACGATATTTACCAGTCAAATGACAATGATCACGAACCTTATCACCAAACAAGTAATGCTCACAAATATGACATGTATCAGCATTTTCAAAATCGAGAGCATTCTCATTCGTGTAAATCATAGGAATATTATTATTTAAAAGTCTATAAACTTTTTTAGCATCTTTATAGATAGACTTCACAAATTTTGAAACACAATCCGAACCACGATACGAGACATAACGATTATAGGTTTCATCTAGAGAGCACGTAATGTGATAAGCGAAAGCGACGGGTACATGTCGTTGGCTTGTAACAGTGCTAGCTTGAGTTGGGTCAGGCGAGCAGGAGTCATACCGTTCTAACATTGTTTCAAAATCTGCGTATATAACAAATGGTACAAATTGTTTCCTACCATAATTTTCAAACTGAATGAAAGAGCCTTTTGGAGGTAGTTCAGTAGCAACTCCTCCACAACTGTGTGAACTAAGATCATCACATGAATCAAAGAACATTAAACAAACATCACAGAAGTATAACTTACCGTGATGCTTTGTTATTTGATTCTTTACAAGACGCGGTAAATCAGTAATGAGACAGTAATGTGATAATTCGCCTTTTTCTAAGTAAAGTAAATGAATCACTTTTCCCTTTAAAGATTTTGGTTTATAAAGTGGTCCAATCACGGTATTATTTTTTAAGCCATATATATATATACAAATTTCTGGGTTATTTAATTCGAATCGAGCAATATCTGTGAAACTCAATGGAAATTGAATATCTTTTATATTTAACACGTTTTGAAAATCGGGATAAGACGATACTCTTTCAGGGTGAGTTTTAGCTGGGTATAGAGCAGCGACAACTGACCACAGAAAGCAATAATCATCTTTATTGCGAATATTAATACATGCTTTTTTTGATTTAATAGCTGCTGGCAACTCGATAAAGACTGAGCCGCGCAAAGGTTGATATTTGTTAATATTAACTTCCAAATGCGAACTGTTTAAAAATGTCCACCCACTGTCACGATCTTGAAATTCTTCTATTTTTTTTTTTCAATGTATTTCTAACTTGGTTTATTAATGAATCATATTCATAATTTTGATGTACTACATAATTCTTTGTACCAAATGATTTCATTCCAGGACTATCATTTTTGACCATCAAAAACAAAGCATAATACTCGAAATTAATTTTTAGACTGATATGATCTTTTAGGGATTTATTTATTAACGTCTTGATTTTTTCTTGATTGTTATTCAAAAACGAATCTAAAGAATAACTTTCATTTGTGTCAATAATTCTATAAGAAGCTATACGATTTAGAAATGCAGAATTAATTAATTCAACACCTTCGCAAACGTATGAAATATTTTTATTTTTATGATCAGTACTGCGTAGGTGACCTGTCCAGTGACTGCGCTCAACAGATGTCTTACAAACAGTGCAGAAAGGCATTCTAGTTTAATTAATTACCTGCTAAGTTTAAAGATGAAAATTTGTTTTGAATATTTTAAAGATAAATGTTATTTTGAATATCCCAATATTAATTTAGTATCTATACATATTGAAAATGTATTTTATCTAAAATTTTATTTAAAATGTATCTTGTCACTGTAATAAACAGGCTCCGAGTTATTAAATAACTCGTGAGCCTTGTGCATAAATTTCTGCAGTGCGTCCCACTGCGGGGTACCTCGGTCTAGTTGCAATTTTAAGACAACTTCTGCCTTTTTCCAACGGTCCTGTGGAGCAGTGGATGTAATGTCTACTTTATTGTAGACTTTTAATTCAATAAAGTAGCCACCACTAATATCCGCTGACCGTCGTACCTTCCCATTGGCGACGCGGGACAGCAAGGATGAACTTAAGTCCGACTGCGAGGTCGAAGGAAGGCCACTCAAGTCTTCCAAACCGAAGAGGTCCCTGGATTTCTTGTTACTGTAATTAATAAAAAAATACATATTTTTTTAAAATTACAAAGAAACACTTTTTATTATACCAGCTAATGCAGTATAAGTATGTACTTGGATTTATTTGCGCATCTCATTTCTCTATTCGCATCAACATTAAAATATGAAAGGATAATTCAGAAAAGGAGTACTCATAATTACCTTGATTCTTCCACGACGGTGCTAGGTGCTTTACGCTTTGTTATTTTTTTCGTCTTAGCTGTAGCTGTCACCGGGTTCTTGATGTAGTCGGAAACTCGGGAAACATCAGAGTCAGACCTAATAAACAACATAAAATTTTATTAACAGAACAAATAACCCAAGTTTTTTGAGGTAAAATAATGATAGGATGATAACAGTTACATCAGCCGGCAGGCAAAAACCAGGTCC